>JABWPP010000048.1:20001091-20601091 GCA_016920855.1 Puya raimondii | reverse complement strand
CGTATTTCGGTTTATCAGTTGCTTCACGGCTCGTTGTCGTTCTGTGGATTGAGCATTCGCATCGATTGTCACAGCTCTTCTAGCACCTCACGTATGCCAGCGGTCTGATCCACCGTTTGGGTCGTCTTTTTCGTAAAAGGGTCGCGTGTATCCGACCCGTGAGCCTCGACGCATGTGCGTCTGGAAGGTTTTGTGCCGATGGTTGAGCAGGTAGTGACAGTGCCAGGGATCTGTCCCGGTGGCCTATGGATTGGGTTTACATTTGTGGTTATCACTGTTGATGCATATGTTATCTTACTTGCAGTAGCATAGTTGTTCAGTTGTATGTCAGCCTCATACTTATTTGTGCTACTGTTTTACCTATCTATTTATTTGTTGACCCTCGTGCCGGTGTGTACACCTCGCCTTCGTCGGCTTGCGGTACCCACTGGGAGGGGAGACATGTTTACATGTTCTCACCCCCCGCCATCGTTGTTGTTTTCAGGTGAGCAGGGTGGTGGGAGTCGGGACGCAGCGAGGCACGCCTAGATCACTATCTCTTTACATTGGTTATCGCCTTGTGAGGTTCCTCCCTTCAGATTGGTTATCTCCTTTATCTCTTTATCAGTTAGTTGTGGATGTGGTTCAGTTACACTTTGGTTAATTGTCTTGCATGTTTGGATTTCGTAGATGCTTTGGCTTATATATGTTCATGGATTATTGTGAGCTTCATTTACCCTCATTTACTTTCGTGGATTTCTACCCCTCGTGGTAGCGGTTTTAAAACTGTGGTTTCCGTGTGGGAAACGATTTTCAAATGAATTTTCAATCGATCGGCTTTTGGGATTTCAAAAGAGAGTTCTCGTGTGAAGAACGGTTTTTAAATGATCCTTAAATGATTGAGATTAGGGTTTCAAATAAAGCTTCTGGGTGAGAAGCACTTTTCTAGAGTGATTGGTGTACTGTGCATTGCATCATCATTCGTCTAAGGACTTGCTTAGATTCATACATGTTTAAGAACTATTAGCTGTATGAAGCAAGGTCTGTGTTGTTGTTGTTTGTGTGGGATGAATGATATTTGTGATCCTGTATGTATTGTGTGTACGCCGTGCAAATACAGGAGAGGTTCTGTCCGTGTGGACAGTGGGCCCTGTATTTGTGGCGGGTCTGTACGTGGCACGGGCTAGGCTTTCAAAAAAAAAAAATGGCACGTATTTTCGCTTCTAAAACTGGCCCGGACGTGACAAATATATCGTAACCGACTCGTCGCGATATGCGGAACGCAATATTACGTACAGAAACAAATATGATATTTTTCCAACGTACTTTCTCACCACACGTAACGCAATCTCCCCGCAATCCCAAACGATGCCTTATTTGCCCTTAAGTTAGGGGCAAAAGAGCTATTTTGACTTTTTTAACTCTGGTAGAAATTTAACTCGAGTTTAACCCGAGATGACTTAACGGATATTAATAACGTAGTTATTTTTTAATAATAGAGAAATATACGAGGGGTATATTTGAAACAAAAAAAAGTAGGAGTATATAAAATATTTCAGAAGTTTTGAGGGGTATATTAGATATTATTCCTATTTTCAAAGTCACCTCAACTATTTTTTTTCTAAATTCTATATTATAAAAAATAAATTTATACTTTTATATAAAATTGTTAAAAAATACTAGTAAACAGTGGCAGAGTATATATTCAACTTATTTTGACACGAAAAATAACAAAATATATAAAATTAAAAAAATATTAAAGTTGGATTAAAATTATTATTTTGAAATCTAAAATTCTATACTGTGAAGATTCGGATTTTCCCTTCAAAGTCTCAATCCCGAACCAACCCTCGAATTTATGTTTTATACATGAAAGTCCGGATCTCCCTTCTGAGTTTGGATCCCAAACTTGGGTTCTGAAGAATTCTTTCATCTTCCTTTTGAGGGTCAAATCCTAGCATACTCCAACAAGAGAAATCCAAAGACCTTCAACGCCCATCCGAACCACTGGCCCAAAATATTTAAGCACAATTATTATTACTATGATCCATAAATATTTTATATACCCAACCATATCCCGTTCCAATCTGATATGAGACTATTATGGTGTCATAGCCGCTTTCTATTTTAGGCACTGACATCCTCGTCACCCGAATCACACACAACCCAATATCACCGGGCAATGTGAGGGCCACCTTACACTTTCAGCTGGTGTACCGGGTCTGATACTAACACGCTTAACCCTTTTAACTCTTAAGTCTAACCACCGTCTAAAGTACTACAGTCGGGTGCATCTAATGCCAAATAATAAAGATTGCACATACATATGTTTCCTTACAGTGGTATCAGAACTACCCTCATGCAGCCACAAAAATTATTTTTGTCATTTATTTGGGGTTTCCAGTTATGTGATTTAATCTTAATGTGATAGCGTGTAGTGTGCCGAAAAAATAATAAATAGAATTTTTCCAGAATGATCGCAGTTCGTAAATCAATCGACTTGTTGGGAAAGTGTCGGGGCGAGTCGGATTTGATTTAGACGCGGAATTGACGTCACAATTAAACCCGAAACTCCCTTAACTTTCAGCTAATGCAGTTTTACTGTAATGTGCCTAAGGCACATTGCACTAAAGTCCAACTACCCTAACTCAGGTTGTTGGACTTTAGTAGATGGCTGAGATTTGGTGCTTCTTCTCCTTCCCCCTCCCTCTTCTTTTCCTTTCCCTTATTCTCTTATCCCTCTCCATCTATTCTTCCTCTCTCTGCTGCCTCTTTCCCTGCGCGGGACTTCAGCAAGCAGCAGTAGTAGTGAAGGGGCTGCAGCAGGCTTGTTGGATTGGTGGACTACAACAAGCCTCCATTTTCTTCTCCTTCCTCCTCTCATTTTCTGCGAGCTGGAGCTAGCAACATCAACTGCACCTCACCAGAAACTCCTTCAACTTCCTCTCCATTCCTGTTGATTGGGCATTTAGTAGCAGCTGCTGCAGTGTAGGGCTGTAACATCAAGTGCAGCAGCAGCTCAGCTGAAACTTTGTTGGGGTTTTGGAGGAAATTCGAAATTTGGGTTGCTTGAGATTGTTTTTGCATGTACTCTTGGTGAAGAAGAGAGCTTGAGGAGTGTGTAATTTCAGCTAGATTGGGGGGTAAGTTGCTTCAATTAGTTGATTTTAGTATATGAGCTAAATTTGATTAATTCATAGGGTTGATGAATCTCTTTGGATTTTCTTCTTTTGGCTGAGATCTTGATAGGTTGGATAGGAACCTATCTTCACCTTTTACTAGTTAGAAGCTTACTTGGGCCGAGTGGGAGGTTAGTAGAAGGTGATTTTTAGTTTTAATTGAGTTTGCAACCGAGTTGGCTTTATGCTGAAATTTGGTTCTTAATCCACGTTCAACCTCTTATGGGCTGAAAATTATTAGTTTATTTTGGATATTTACGGTGTTTTTGACTGAGGAGCACCCTTGCAACTTCTCCTCTCATCCCTCTCTCTGTGTTCCTTGCTGGTTTGGTCCCTGCACATCCAGCAAACATCAACAGCAGCAGTAAGGCTGATTCCGGCAGCATTGAAGCAGCAGCTGATTCTAATTGCAGCAGCAATGTTGGGTGTATTGCAGCTATAGCCAGGGCATGAGCACAAATAGCAATCAAGGTATCTTCCTCTTCTCTTCACCTTCTCTGGAATAGAGCAACAGCAGCAGCATCAAGTGCTGCCAGCTACTTCACTGCAGCAGTGAAGCTGGCGGCAGGGTGGTTAATTGGCAGGGGAGAATCCATATTGTGCAATTGGTAAAGTTTTGAAACTCCAAATTCGAAATTGAAGGTTCATGACTTGAATTGGGGATGTTGGGGTTTTGTTCATACATTCCTTGAGTTAGAATTGTAGGTTAGTAGCTCTAATTTTGATATTGATAAAAAATGATGCAATGCTGATTTTCTGGACTGAGCTGAACCAGTTTTGGATTTTGATAATATTCGTTTGAATTTATTCTAGGATCTAAGCATTGAAAGGATTGGGAGTGATTTTGACTTCATCCTCTAGTGGTTAGAGTGTTGTTTGGACAAATTTGGAGGTAAAATGGATGAGAATTTCAGTTTTCATTGAGGTCGAAAATTGAAAAATAGTTTTTACGTCGAAGCTAAATTTGTTGACCTTTATTTCTTAATTATGATGGAATTTCGTGGTGAATTATAGATTTTTTTTGTAGTATAAAAGTCAAAGATCACTTATGGATTGCCCTCTAATCTCATATTACCCTAGATTTCCTTGTGGAGCAAGGAACTAGCAGCACCAAGGTGCAGTCCAGCTGCAACTACAGCAGCGCTTCTCGCTGTGACCACTGAACTTGAGAGTGAAATTGCTGGATTTTGATACTTTACGCTAATAAATTGGAACATACTCTTAGTCTACCTCATTGTATGGAATAGAGGGAGCAAGTTATTTAGCCGATTTGCGAGGATTTGAGCTTCAATTGAGGTAATTTTGGTCGTAATACTGATTTTCGATCTTGAAGCTTCATTTTTGGGAATTGTGACTCCAACTTTCTTGTGAGTAACTTTTAAGGGATTCTAACTAATCCACGCCTAAATAGTAGCTGATTCAAAGTTGCTCCAGGCTGAATTATAAGGTACTTTGGCTCCGAATTAAGTAAATTTGATTCTGAAGTCGAATTCTTATGTAATATTGACTTTCGGTAGAAATTTCATTCGGCCGTTGATTTCGCTAAATCTGGCATGGATTTTTGGATTTCGTCTTCATTTCTCTTTTATTGGAGCTGGGGGAAGGTGCATGTGGAGTCTCAGTCAACCTGTGGTTGGATTAGCGAATAAGGTGGGTTAATGTCCACCGAAATCTTTGGAATTCCTCTTAAGTATCATATAATTTCAGCATGTATAGTTAAGTGTTGATCATCATGTTTAGTGGCTCAAAATTATAGATTTGCATGTTTATATATGAAATCTGATTTTGGAGCATGATGTACTTATTTTAGAAGTTTATAAAATACTGAATTGGGAATTGACTTAAGAGAAAACCTACACATTGAACTTTTCGATAATGCTATCAGATTTAGCTTCAGGAGCTGTTTTTATCTTGTATTGCCGTTGTTAGTACATTGTGGATACTCGGATTAGTGTAGGTTGAGATTAAGCTCGTGCTGAGATGCCAAGTCATCTTTTACAGCAGAGTTTAGACTGTTTCGTGTCGTTGGGTGAGGTCCGGATTGACGGTGGACCAAGATCCTTACTTTTTGCATCAGATTGTGCCGAGGGCACGTGAGTTTTAGTTTTCGGATTCGTTTGACCATTTGCATCGATTATAGCCTGTGGGAGCCTGATTGAGCTCGACAGAGACACGCTTCTATACTCAGTAGGGTCGCGCCCTCGAGTGCCACTACGGAGTCTGGCTTT
This sequence comes from Puya raimondii, assembly GCA_016920855.1. Lineage (NCBI taxonomy): Eukaryota > Viridiplantae > Streptophyta > Magnoliopsida > Poales > Bromeliaceae > Puya > Puya raimondii. Next base: position 20,595,705 of record JABWPP010000048.1, on the reverse strand, counting down.
CTTGCGTTGATGTTGCAGCTGCCCTTGTGGGCTTTCTACTTAGGCCGGCCACTCCCGTGGGTGGTGCGCGGAGTAGCTTAGGCACAGGCTGGATTGGCCGGTTGGCGGTCCCTTTGGATTGAGTCAGTTGTGACTGTTTCTTAGCTAGTGATGCATATATACACAGAGCATGACAGGAGTAGTGGTAGTATAGTGGCATATATTTCTTCCAGCTTACCATATTATTCTTCTACCTGCACCAGCTATATTGTTAGTCTCGTAGACTTAGTGGGTAGGCCGTTGGAGTCGGTGACGGTACCCACTGAGGACTACTTTGTTTTACAGTAGTTCTCACACCCATTGTTGTCATTTTTTCTTGCAGAGCCGTCGACTACCGCTGCTGCTTCTGATCGAGATAAGGGAGTCATGAGCTAGATCCCTATCTATCTGGTCGACATGCTAGAGGAGTACCCTTTTTGGAGATAGTTTACTTTTGTTAGTCATGTACATACAGTTGTATTTTATTTCATCTGTTTAGAATTGGAAGGTGGTGATGCTATTTTGGTTTATGTACACACCTTATATTACATGTATGTACAGATGACTAGTTATTCTGTTTTAATAGCTCTGTTACTCTCTAGTAGTGGTTCTTATGCACGTTGCAGGTACCTCTATCGCTTCGCATACACAGGGCAACCTGTGTATGCGGCGGATCTGTTGGCGAGCCGGGTAGTGTTGGAACCCGGGGCGTGACATAGCATATGCAAAAATTACTTTTTCAAAAAAATTATTTTATGCATATGATGTACGAAAGTAGTTAGTAATGATTATAAGTTGGAACTGTGTAACTACATAATTGATGTGCAACAATCTTATGGCGGTTAATTAATTAAGTTACTTTGCAATTAATAGAAGGGTTTTAATTGTATATAATTTAAGCAATTAACATAGACAAATTATGTGCAAAGGCTAAATCAAATTACATATGTTGGGGCATTAGATATACCATATGATCGATTTTCATCATGTGGTTTGGGCTGATTTAATCATCACCATTTAATATTATTTTATATTAGATACAAAATATAATTGAATTAAATGCAATTTGACAGTAAGGTCTGATGAGGCTGAAACAATGACCGAAACTCCCTCTTACAATTGTGAACAAAAATAAAAACGTTAGAATATTAACTCGATTAATGATAGCTCATGATCAATCAAATAATAAAGATTGGCCAAATAGGTGAATAAGAAGAATAAATATGAGGTTAAAAATATTAATAAGATAGCTCACCCCTTACCATTTTTTAGGTGACACGGGCGGTGAGGGTCGGAATGGTGCATGAGGACGATACTAGATAGCTGCGTTCGGGATTGGTCATCAATGACCTTTATATTTCAGTATTTAGTTCAGCTTTCTGTATCTATTGGGTTAGTTTAGTTCATTACCTACTAATGTTTAAATAATAATGGATGGATGTGGATTATTATTATTATGTGATTATTTTCCTATTAGGTGTTCAGTGATATTTCATCCATTACTTGTCTTTGATTATCCGTTGTTCTTATAAGATGTAGTGTTGTTTGTGTTATGTGGTTGTATGTGTGGTTGACTTTGTATGAAGGTGCTACGTCGTGCACGTATAGGGAAGACTCTATCCGTTTGTATAGGAGATCCCGTATCCATGTGGCGGGTCTGGACGCGTGCGCTGGGGTCCTTAAAGGTGTTTTAAAAAAAAAAATTACACGTTTTTTCGCTGGTTTTCCAAAAAAGGATTTTTAAAAAGAATCCTGGGCGTGATAAAGATCATATTGTATGACACACAAAATTATTATTCTAATCTAATTAGAACAAGGGTTCGTACCTTTGTTAATTATCGAAATTATTTGACAGTTAATATTGGATCTGAACTTCTGATCCTTTGAGCCGCACAAATATCCTCCTCTATGTGTATCCACACAAGGCTGCTTCGGAATCTGTACTTCACACAATCACAATGTAATCTCGAAACTCCTTTTGTGATCTCTTGTGTTAATGTGGAGAAGAATTCATCCTCAAATTATGCTAGCAATTTCGAGAAGATTAACTGCAATATAGAGACTAATTATTATAAGAGGGCCTCTTTTTTATATTTAAAAGAGAGCCCTATATGATTGGGAGAACTTTTTCTCTCGCATTTCACTTCACGTCATGTATTATTGAGGGAGATTAGTCCTCCCCATTTATAGGCTTAAGAGCCATAAATGAGGGGAGAGTAAACTCCTCATTTAGTGGGTGGGAGGGATAGGAGAGAGAAGGGAAGAAAATAGTCTTAAATAAATGGCCAGTGAGGAGGAAAAAAAGAAAGGAAAACTTTCTTCTCCACTTAATATGTCAATTAATAAGGAGAAGATTTTTCTTTCTTTAATAAATATATGACGTTTTCTTTTGTAAGTTATGGAGATCCCAAGAATCTATCTAGATATTACCAATATCTAGAGGGGGGTGAATAGATATGACGGCCAAAACACAATCTCGATGCTATCAAAATAAATGCGAAAAATTAAAGCAACACACCGAGATTTACGTGAAAAAAATTCCAACTTGGAGAAAAACTCACGGGACCAACACGCGAAAAATAATCCACTAAGAATAAAAGATTATAAGATGATTACCGACTCCACGGACTTAACCTCTTTTTTATATCCTACGAATCTCGCACACGCCGCTGGGTACGTTCGAATCCACGAACACCACGTCCCGAATCCACGAAACTCTCAACTTCGAATCCACGAAGTCTTTATCACGACGAATCCACGACGCCCACTCGAATCCACGAGCGCACTCCGTCCGGAGCAAGAACAATGGGTTGGTGATGATTTATTGCTTAGAATAATAATTGAAGATCTGTGCGAATAATCTCTAAACAATTCTCAAATTGATTCTAGAAGAACATTAAGAATTAGGGCACCAAGAACCAATTTGAGAGAAGCTTATTTTAGAATATGAGAAGAACGACTACCTACAAGCTTTTAGAATTTCTAAAAGATAAAATATGCTTAACCATATTTTAGAGACACCCCCACATCTTATTTATAGATTTGGAAGCAATTAGAATCAGATTAGAATTGAAAAACTGATTTTAAAAAATCTGCGTCGGGTTCAGGGTCCGGACCTTAAATGCAGGGTCCGGACCTTGAAGTTTTCCAGAACTTCAAAGCCCTGACCTTCCTGCAAGGTCCTGACCTTGACTGCACACCAGCCTAGAAGACTTACGGGTTCCGGACCTTCCAAAGGGTCCGAAACCTGAAACTTGCAAACTTATTTTTTGTATTTTTAATTATTTTTTACCTATTCTAATGTCTTCCAAACACTTGTAAACGTTCATAAATCACCACTAACTTTATAGAAACTTACCGAACATTGTGAATTCGAATATGGAGTCTTCAAGCCTTCAAACTTTATCTTTTATTTTTCGAATCTTCAAAACTCCGACTCACTTCACGAAATATGCCAACAAAAAAATCGTAACATCTTTCTCTCTCTCTCTCCCTCTCCTCTTAGTTAATAAGGAAACTAAAGGAGGAGAGGTTTATAGGTTTACTCCCTCGTTTGTTGTAACTTTTGCAAATAAGTTCTTATACTAAATCAAATTTACTATTCGATTTCTCCATATAACTATATCTTTTGCAATTAGACTTTTTGCCAACCACCTTAGCAAATAAATTCTCACTTTGCTATTTTAGTAAAATGTCACGCCCCGGGCTAGTTTTAGATGCGGAAATACGTGCCAATTTTTTTTTTTTTTGAAAGCCTAGCCCGCGCCACGTACAGACCCGCCACAAATACAGGGTCCACTGTACACACGGACAGAACCTCCCCTGTATTTGCACGGCGTCCACAACATACAACAGGATCACAACCACCATTCATTCATCACAACAACACAACAACTCAAGAGATTCATACAGCTAACAGTCCTTAAACCTGTATGAATCTAAACAAGTCCTAAGGCGATGGATGATGCGATGCACAAACAACAGATCATTCTAGAAAATTGCTCCTTACCCAGAAGCTTTATTTTGAAATCCTAATCTCAAACATTGAAGAATCATTTGAAAACTGTTCTCCACACGAGAACTCTCTTTTGAAATCTCAAAAGTCGAACGATCAGAAATCCATTTGAAAATCGTTTCCCACACGGAAACCTTTATTTGAAAGCGCTACCACGAGGGGTAGAAAACCAAGACGTGCGATAAAAGCCACAATGATAGAATAAAAGCATCGACATCCTCACATGGAAACTACACCAAAATCACAAGATCTAAGCATGCAAGACAATCACATATGAACACTAAATAAGTCCACAACACATAAGCATGCTAGATAATATCCAAAAGGTAACTGAACCACAATCACATCTAACCAAATCTGGGGGAGTAGCCTCACAAGTCGGAACCTCTAGAGCTACTATCTAGGCGTGCCTCGCAGCGTCCCGACACTCACCACCCTGCTCACCTGAAAACAACAACGAGGGCGGGGGGTGAGAACATGTAAACATGTCTCCCCTCCCAGTGGGTACCGCAAGCCGACGAAGGCGAGGTGTACACACCGGCACGAGGGTCAACAAAAGATAGATAAGGTATACAGTAGCATAAGTAAGTATGAGGCTGACATACAACTGAAACAACTATGCTACTGTAAGCAACTAGTATATGCATCAAAGGAGATAACCACAAAGTAAACCCAATCCATAACCACAGGGACGTATCCCTGGCACTGTCACAACCTGCTCATCTCTCGGCACCTCAACCTTCTGCACGCAACGCAAAAAGGCTCACGGGTCGGAACCAAACTCAACGACCCTTTTCCGGAAAAGAACACCCCCAGGCGGTGGATCAGACCGCTGGTGTACGTGATGTGCTAGAAGAGCTGTGACGATCGATGCGAATGCTCAATCCACAGAACGGCAACGAGCCGTAAGCAACTGATAAACCACAACGAGGATCGCTCGGAACAACAGGCGATCACCACCGACCAACTAGGTCGTCTCAATAATCATGCAAACCACAACTACTCTACTATCCAAGAACACATAAGTAGAGTCAACAGGAGTCAAGTGAACTAATAACTGAAATGCAAGAGAAGGGATAGAAAGGTATCACCGTAGTCCACTGAACCGACTCCGGATTGAAGTACCCACCTGTCGAAAGATCAAGTCTAACACCGACGGCTCTCGGGAACCACGACAGGACCTACGAAAGATTCACAGGGTCAAGGTCCACCAAGTCGACGCTAAACACAAAGCTCTAACATCCCGAAACCGACGGATCGCCCGGAAACCCACCGGGACGATCCCGTACCACACTAAGCTCTACAGGGGTACCAAACACAGCCAACCAAGTCCCTCGCTGTCCCCGAACACACAAAAAACCAAGTGACGGGACAGCGAGCACAAGCTCGGGGTGCCACGACCACAAACGCACCCGAAAAGGCTTCCCGGGTTCCCGAAAAAAAATGCCGAATTGGCACCGGAACCCCCCCCGTCACTCATCCGCTGTCCTCGGAACTTCGGGACAGCGATGAGGAACAGCCAACAAGGCTAAACGACGAAGCCAAGTCACCTGCGAGAACAGCGAGTGAGTCGCACAACTAGAAACGCACGTTTCGCCGATTATTTCATCGAAAAACGCATCGAAAACGAATCTGAAACTCCGCGAAGGGCGAGAGGGTTGGACAACTAGTCCACAGGGCCCCGAGGACCATACCCTTGCTGCCCACAGCGTCGCAACGCTGCCACAAACGCCAAAGTCCACAAACAAGCGACAAATATAAACATACAAGCGCTGAACAAAGCCGTTCGAGCAATCCGTACATCCGCACGACCTTCCGCAAGCACCAGCGGATAGGTAACGACGTCACGGAGGCCGTGCTCACAGCCCCACTGCGACAGAACCAGTCGCAAGCCGAAAAAACCCATAAAAATAGCAAGGACATACCATGCAAAAGCTCGACATCGGCCAAACAGCGAAACGGCACATCCAAAACCAATTCTAAGGTGAGCATGGTGATCAGCGCGTCGCCGCGATCATCGTGCTCACCTTCCCGGACTTCGGGAGGCATCGGGAAGCTCAAACACCCCAAAACGGCCAAAACAACGCAAAAAGGGACCCCGGCCGGAGCAACCAGCTTCGGCCGGCTGCCGGCCGGCATGCACGGCCAGCGGCTGCCAGGAAAGGATGCGGGGGAGGTGAGGAAGAGGGTGCTCACCTCAGCCGGCGGCGGGAAGCGGCGGCGGCGGCGCGGGGAAGAGACCCACTCTCGGGTTGGCTACCCGAGGCTAGGGCACGGCGGCGCCGGCAACGAACGGCGACGGCGGCCAGCGGCGACGCGAGCACCGGCAAGAGGGGGTCGCCGGCCGTCGGTCTGCCGGAGACCGCGACGAAAAAGACCAACGGCGGCGGCGGCGGAGAGAGTGCGGCCGCGGTTGCCCTAGCTGCACCAGCCGAGCTTGCGGCGGCTGCGGCGGCGCTCCGGCGGCACGGCGACGGCCAGGAAGGGAAGGACCGGCGGCGGCGGTCCCGAGGGTGTCGGCGCGCACCCTCCGAGGCGGCGGGAGGCAGCGGCGGTGCGACCTCCAGCTGCTCCTGCCTGCAGCTTGCATGCAGGAGCCGCAGGTGGCGTGGCGGCGCACCGGCAGCACGGGGGCGGCCGGGGAAGGAGACGACGGCTGCGTCGGTCCACCTGATGCCGGCTGGAGGTCGCTGCGGCGGCGGGAGGCGGCGGCGGCTGGAATCTCGAGCCCGCTGCCCGCACACCCAGCAGCACCCAGCTACGGCGCGGCGACGCTCCGGCGGCACGGCGATGGCCGGGGAAGAAGGGGGGCGGCGCCGGAGGACCTGAGGGTGACGGCGCTCACCCTCCAAGGCTACGGGAGGCGGCGGGGGCTTGGGCTCATAAGGCTCGGCCCGCACTGCCCTAGCAGGAGCTGCAGCGGCTCGGCGGCCCACGACGGCGGCTCCCGGCGGCGGCGCACTACTCCGGCAGTCATGCCACCTCAGGGGAAGCCCATGCATGGGTTTCCCCTGGGTGCACACCGCAGGGAAGAAGAAGAAGAAGAAGAAGAAGAAGAAAAGAAAGAAGAAGAAGAAGAAGAAGAAGAAGAAGAAGAAAAGGGGAGAGGGAGAGTGAGCTTGGCCGGGGTTGCTCCGGCCAGGGGATGGCCGGCCGGCGCGGCGGCCGCCGAGCTCGGGGAGGAAGCAGGGAGGCTGGGGGAGCTGGGGCTCACCTCAGGGTGGGCTGAGGGGGAGAGAGGAAGAGAGGAGAGCTCTCTCTCTGTCACACACACACACAAACTCACTAATACACATTGCACAAATGCAATTACACCCCTCAAACCTCACAAATTGCTCCTCAGTCCCTCACAGCAGGGACAAAATGCCCAGACACCCCTCTACAAGCAACCTCACGCGAAACGGTGCGAGAACAGGGTCCAAATCGCGAAACTGCAAAATGTACCAATCGACCTCTCGGCGAAGAAGATGGAAGAACTTCCAATCCGTCCGTCGCATGTCGACGCGGGTCGCGCCATCGCGTTCAGCACTGCCGGGACATCGAATCTACCATTTTGGATCATTAGATTCGGACTCCGGATCGGCCATTAAGCCGTTCACTCTCCGCAATAAAACTCAAAATAACTAAATACATATAAATACCACTTATATACATATATATATATATATATATATATATATATATATATATATATATATACATATATATATAAATACCCGTATATATATACGTATACAGATCGAAAACACCGTATCAGGGAGAGAAACACAGATTCCAAATTTCCAAAATTCGAAATCTCACATAAAATGGTCTCTATTATTTCTTCAAGTACTAAATCAAACGCAGCCTCTGTTGCGTGTGACCACATAGATTCAATTCCACCTAGTAGTGATGTCACACCCCGGGTTATAGCAGAAACTCGGGTCACATCAACAGATTTGCCGTATGCATCAGGATATAACTTATGCACATGACACGTCAATAAAAGCTGTTCAAAGAAGTTTACTGAAATCTAACAATAGCATGTATCAGAGAAGAATAATAATTATGTACTATAGCAATATTGTAGTCATACAATCATCACCACACCAATCCTCAAAATGGTACAACATCACTGGCCCCTCCAGACCTCAAAACACTGTACAGGCTGCTGCCATATACATTGATAAGTGGTCCAGCTACACATACAAGAAGAGTAGGACATGCTAGCTATCTGCGATCCTCTTATATCGATCTGTCGCTGGTGCTGAAGGCTCTGAAATAAAAAATAATAATAAAGAGGGTGTGAGAATTATAATCAATAATCCCCAGTGGGTATGGTCGACAGAGCCAACGGTCTACACCACTAAGTTCATAAGAGACAGAAATATTAAATAACTGAGCAGTATGAAAGAACAGGTAATAATATGAATAATTGCTGAAATTACTACTGTTATCATGCCTCTATAATATAATTAAAAATTGTAAATCATGTATCTCATGCATCAACTAGACACTGAATAAAATAATGCACTAATACCCAATCATAATGACCGATTCAACAGTCAGGTCCAACCTGCGCCATCTCGTTTAGCCACCACCCACCACCACCCCCAGGGTTGAGGCTCGCTAATGTAGGCAAATATCCATCTGTCTATTTGGCCTATACCAGAATAATACCTCATAACCTAACCTCCAGAGTGGCAATGTCACGGCCCGGGGCCCGTTTTGTAAAGCCTTTTTGAAAAAAAGGCCAATTTGAAAACGAGTCAGCAGAAAGTACCTAATTTTTTTTCGAAGGATAACCTTGCTCATAGGAGGGAATAGACCCGCCACAAATGTAGGGACTTCTTTGTCCACGCGAACAGAGTCTCTCCTGTATTTGTACGGCGTACTACCTGTTACAATTACCACAACATACAACATCACTCACACTAATCTAGCAAACACAATGCAGATGCTCATGTATTCAATCAGCTACTATCCTTAAAGATGATGCATGCTTTAAGCATTCCTTAGGGGAAGGATGATGTGAAATACACAATACACCAAACAACTCTATCATTTAAAAGTGTTTTCCATCCGAAAACTTTATTTTAAAAATCTAAGGTAGTGATAAATTTGAAAAATTATTTTGAAATTTGTTTCCCACACAAGAACTCATTCTTTTGAAATTCGACTACCATGAGAGGTAGAAAACCCTTTTCATCATAAATCCACAGCTATAAGAATCACAACTACGACAGATAGTAAACATAAATCCACCGTTCATTTATTCTCAAAATAAACATTCAATTAAACCAAACAATTATCTAACTGAACTACGACATTGTCTACTTTATTAACAAATAAACATAAAGGGTAAGATTAGAATAACCAGAGTCAAATGACGAATGCACGGGACCTCTAAAGCTCACTAGCTAACCGCACCTCACGCACCGTCCCGATCCTCACCACCTAGGTCACCTGAAAAGGAGGGGGGGTGTGAAACCAACCTGAGATTTTCCAGTGGGTACCGCAAGCCGATGAGGATAAGTGTACTCACTGGTAAACAGAAGATAGTATGGCCAAAAGGAGATATATATACACAAGTACAATAGCAATTGATAATCAACAAGAATGAATAGTAAAAAGCATCTTTCGCTACTGTAAATAATAACAAATGCATCAACTGTACATGAAGTGCAAATACCCAATCACTCTGCTATATCGGTCCAGAGACCTCAGACGATGTCACAAACTGCTCATCCATGGCATATAACTCTAGCTAAGCATCTTGCATAGGGCTCAAGGGTCGGATATACGACCACTCTTTCGAAAAAGAATACCGTTGTAGTAGGCAAACCACTGGTATACGTGACATGCTTCATGAGCCGTGAAGATCGATGCAATATGCTCAATAGCCAACAGAACAACAAACAGCCGAGATCAAAACCAACAATAATCACCTGACCAAAACAGGATACCCATGTCTCACATATACCACCGACACCGACCAATCAGGTCTAACAGATAAAGGTCATGCAAGGACACCAATAAAACACACTTCACTACTAATCATGATAGCACCTGATAGCATATGTATAAAAGCAAGAGTAGAGTAAATAAAGTGTAAGAACTAGTGGTATAGTGCCCAACAAGTAATGTGTGAAATCAAGGAAGGAGGAGAAAGGGGGGAATGTCATCGAGCTTGCATAATAATACTGACTTCGGATCGAAGCACCTATCTGTATCCGACGAAACCTAATACTCGAGGTGCACCAGATCGTCAATCGGGCCTACGAAGGGTTCACAGAGTCAAGATCTAATCCTAGACAACTCAAAATCACAATCACACATCCCAATCACTATCGAAAAATTGAATCCTTTTTTTGATTCCCAAAAGCACCAGAACTTTTCGAAAATCTATCGGAACACTTTCAAAAACCTAGAAGTGCCCCAGAAGATACTGATTCTCACCGTGAAGCACCTGCTGACTCGAAATGCACTGATTTAAGTGCTCGGGTGACAAACACATAATTTAATGCCATTAAATGTATTTAGTGACAATAATGCCGTATCAGATTCCCAGAAATGTCAATTCGGCTTCGGAACCCTCCACTGCTCACCCACTGTCTCCAAACATCTGAGACAGCTAGAGCAACCAGCCAACATGGCTTGGCAACAAACACAAGGCATCCACATTGATAACACATGAAAACTCGAATTGAAATTATGGTTGGTCGGCGATTTTGCCGGAAAATGCACCAAAATACTAAATCAACTTCGCTAGGGCCAAAGGATCTCAGACAACTAGTCCAGAGATCACAAACCGTGATCTCATGCTACCGGAGGCAGCCTATAAGGCCCCATTGCATAAAAGTCCCTATCTCTATTTCTAATTGCAATATTATATAGAAAATTAGGGTTTTCAACTTGTTACCAAATTCTGTGAGATTTGAAACCCGATCAATAGTGCAGGTCGATAGGTCTCGATGTGCCGAAGTCCGTGCTCGCTATCCGGAGCGCGAACGAAGGCGGAGGAACACGTCGGGGCTACTTGAACTTTGGTTTCCAAGGTCACTAGGAGTGACAATGCCAAAACCACCAACCAGGGCTCTCCGACAGAAACAAAGGTGAGCATGAGTGTCCACAACACCTCAGGATGATCGTGCTCACCTTCTGGAGGGTCGTCGGCTACTCAGATGGTCGAAACAGAGAAGCCCAGCCGAAGAAGCCTTAGATCGAGCTAGGGTTTGGCAACGGGAGTTCGGCTCGGGTCCCAGCAGCCTAGGGGCATGCGTGCCAGACGAGAAAGGGGAGTAACCGATGAGGGGTGACAGTCGGTGTCGGTGGCCAGTGGCAGGAGGCGGCGGCGGCAGCGATCCAAGCCGCAACCAACTCGAGGGAGTTTTGGGTTAGGATTAGGATTTCTGGTGATGGGACTGTCGGGAAACATCGAGGCGGTGTTGGGAGATCCTCAGGGCCCCACCAGTGCCAGTAGTGACGATGGTAGGCGGCGGTGGCGGCGGCCGCAAAGAAGCCATAGCCCGACCTTGTCTTAATCTGGATCGGCTGAGGTCTACAACCTCGAGGGTGCATAATGGCGCTTGGGCTAGCGGGAGAAAGGTTGCTAGCGGCGTGATCCAAGTGCGGCGCGGCAATGGAGAAGGCAGCTCGGGTCACCTTGCAATGAGAGAGGGAGAGACAGAGAAAGAGAGAGAGATGGAGAAAGGATCTTGGGAGGCTTAACAGTCAGTTTTTCGACAACCAGAGAGGTGGCTGACGATCAGGGAGATGGTAGTGCAGATAAGAAGGGTCCTATGGCGGCTAGGGCTAGCAAATGAGCGAGCCGGCTCGTGTTCGACTTGTGTTCGGCTCGATATTCGGCTCGCTCGAGCTCGACTCGAAATTAAATGAGCCAACCTTGAGTAGAAAATAAAGCTCGAAATTTATTTCAAGCCGAGCTTGAGTATTATTGGGCTTGCTCGAATTAGGCTCGAAAAGCTCGAACATATATATATATATATATATAGAACTAGGCTACTATACTATTAATAGCACCAAGTCATTGGTGCTATTAGGTTTTTGGCCATTGGATTAAGGGATATGCGGTTAGGATGATGTGGGCCCCCTAGGGTTGAGTGGGTGGTTGGTTGAATAGTATGATCTAACGGGTGGAAATAGTCAAAGGAGTAGATCTAACGGCAGAAAACTTGGTAGTACCAAGTGCTTGGTGCTATTGATAGTATAGTAGCCGGACTCTATAGAACTCTCTCTCTCTCTCTCTCTCTCTCTCTCTATATATATATATATATATATATATATATATATATATAGTCCGGCTACTATACTATTGATAGTATCAAGTGTTCGGTGCTATCGAGTTTTTTGCTGTTAGATCTATCTCTTTGACCATTTTCATCCGTTAGATCATATTATTCAACCAATCACCCACTCAACCCTAAGGGACCACTATCATCCTAACCGCACATCCTTTCGTCCAAAGGGCCGAAAATCTAATAGCACCAAGCGCTTGGTACTGTTAATAGTATAGTAGCCTAATTCTATATACATATTTAATAGTATGATTTAACGGGTGGAAATGGTTAAAGGGGTAGATCTAACGGTCGAAAACTTATGAGTACAAAGGGGTCTATACTCATAAGAATATAGTAGCCGGACTCTATATATATATATATATATATATATATATATAATATATATATAATATATATATATTTATAATTATATATAATATATATATTTTTTAATTATATATAGTATTATATATTATGTATTTTAATTATATGTATATATTAGGTTATTGGGCCCACAAAATCAAACCAGCAAAATCCTACTCTAATTACTCTCTCTTTTTTTCACTTGCTCGTAGAGTCGCTTCTCCTAAATTATTTTTTAAATTTTATAATATCGTATTTCATGCATTCATTTTGTTTGTTTAACTATTAGATATATTTTTGTATCAAATTTAGATAATATTTTATAAAAATTAAACTATAGATTGCATGATGTTAAGAATTTCAAGCGGCTCGTTTAGGGCTCGAGCTCGGTCGACTCGAAGTTAGGCTCGCTCGAGCGGCTCGAATTAATTTCAAGCCGAGCTTGAGCCTAAATTTAGGCTCGAAATTAATTTCAAGCCAAGCTTGAGCTGAGGTAAGCTCGCTCAAGCTCGGCTCGTTTCCACCCCTAATGGCGGCTTGGGGGCTTAGAGTTAGAGAGGAGGTGACTAGGGTTCCCAAAACCCTAAGTCCAATGTTATAGGTTTTGCAACTTTGCATATACCTTCCTGAATTCTCCATATTTCATACTCCAATATCACTAGCGCGCGTATTATACACGAAGTACCCCCACTGACAATTGCACGCTAAATAATACATAACATATAGGGTGTTTTCCAGAAAAACAACATTAGTGATTTGACCTCTTCTCGAACTTCACGCTTTTCCATGCAATCGGCTCGCTGAATCCAAAAATAGACTAAGCCATGACTTTCGGCACTGTCGGATCGTTAGGATAAGGTTTTTCTTTTGTTTGAAATAATCGCAGATATGCGGCAAAATTCTCACTCTTTCTCTCTCCAATATTTGAACATAATTTTAATAATTCAAATTCAAATTTGAATTCAAATAATTTTCAATTCTCAAAATCTCGACTATTACAGGCACTCGCGGGGCGCTACCCCAACCGAGTTTAGTATCTTTGTCAAGCTCAATATAATATCCAGCCTGTAATCAAATGTGATGATCAAATACTATCCACCACTGTTTACTGGCCCCGAGGGCTATATCACATAATACTAAACAGTGGAAAATATGCATATCTCAACATATACTACAGGTAGGGGTCAAAATACAACTATCATCTCAACTATGTCAACAAATAATCTCATAGACTAAATAATGAAATGTAGACATGGGAGTTAGTCCGCCAATTTTAGCGTAAATAATGCAATATAGACATGGGAGTTAGTGTAGTGTCCCTAGAGGTTAGCTGTCGGAATGACTACAGTATCAGCGATTGGTCGACACATCTAAAGAGTGTTGGGACAAGTCGGAGTTGTTTTGGCACGAAATGGACGCAAAAACGGACTCGGCGTACTAAAATAAGTCAGAACTAAAATTCTGGCAGTTTAGGGCGCCTAGTAGTTTAGGGTGCCTAGATTTAGAGTGCTGTTTTGTATATGTTGCTGAAATCATTTCGAATCCAGTTTAGTGCGCCCGATATGTGAGCCCGAATTCTCCCTCATGAATATCGTATGTTGTGACATGTGGCATGTGGTAGGTGTGAGTCGCCGGTACAAGTTAGGCGCACCGGACCGCCGTGCGGGTGAGCTTGTTTGCTGGATGCAGTGGGAAGCTGTTTAGGGCGTCCGAATTCTAGGTTTAGGGCGCCCGAATATGCATTTTTAGTACTGAAGCAAGTTAGCTTCTATTTTTCTTGTGGCTTATTTTACCCCTCCACAACTTCTATAAAAGCAATTGGACGACCCCCTGAGAGTTCTTTTTCTTCCTCATTCATAGCAACTCCTTTTTCCTTAGCCAAATCTCCTTCAGACCTCCTTAAATCCTTCATTACATCCTAGGCCCTCCGCAGCGCGTGTAAAATATGCGGACACCCCTCCACGTCTGATTTCACGCGAAACGATACATAAAATGTAGGCCCTTTCGCGAAAAGATCCAAAATCCGATATTCGACCCCTCGGCGATGATCTCGCGGTGTCTCGCGATCCGACGGTCGGATCCACGAACGGATTGCACCATCGCGATCAGCACAGCCGGAACATCGAACTCACGATTTTGGTTCGCGACGAAACCCATCCCCTACGCTCTCCAACACACAAACACATATAAGAAAGGTACATAACCAAAAGTCGCCCTTGAAATCATCCGATAAGCGAAGCAGCAACCACAAACCTTCAACACGAACATTCCTCTCGCAGAAAGACCCCAACACATCAAGTCTCACGCAAAACGGAGCAATGAATACTTCTAAAAAGCATAAACATTATTGTATAAAAATATTTCCATTGATAAAACTCATTTTTCGTGAAAAATGTGCGTCAAACATAAAAACTGTTAGCACCATTGTTTCCAGGATAGTCGAGACGTAGAAAACGAGCTATTGGAGCGCCAGAATCGGAGTTCGATTCGTGTCCAAAGCCCTTCTCTTTTCTCGGCCCATTTCGGAAACGCATGTTACTATTCATTTAAGTGATTTTCTAACATCGCGTAAAAACTTTATTTTAAATCATTTTTCACTGAAATCTGACCAGCAAGTTAAAAATCCAAATACACACGATAACACTGAAAAGGAAGTCAAACAATCATAAAAAAAAATCTCAGTCCTCACATGTTGCCTATGGATTCAGAGATCTGAGAGGAGATTTTGAGAGAGGCTCATTACTCACCTTATACGGTTCATCCTGGTGGAACCAAGATGTATAAGGATTTGAAGGCACACTTCTGATGGAACGGAATGAAGAGGGACATTGAAAGATATGTGGCTCAGTGTCTGACTTGTCAATATGTGAAGACTGAGCACCGAGAACCTGCTAGCAAGCTTCAGAGCCTTCCAGTGCCAGAGTGGAAGTGGGATCAGATCACCATCGACTTCGTCGTGGGATTACCGAGGACGCATGGTGGATTTGATGCCATATGGGTGATTGTGGACAGACTGACCAAGTCTGCTCACTTCTTATCAGTGCAGACTTCTTGGTCCGGAGATCGACTTGCTCAGCTCTACTTGGATGAGGTGGTGAGGTTACATGGAGTACCTACCTCGATTGTATCAAATAGAGACCCGAGGTTTGTCTCGCATTTTTGGAGGAGCCTACAGACAACTTTGAGTACTCAGCTTCACTTTAATATAGCGTTTCACCCTCAGAAAGATGGTCAGTCACAGTGGACCATTCAGACTCTGGAGGACATGTTGAGAGCTTATGTCCTGAATTTTAGAGTAGGGTGTCATCGACACTTGAGATTGGTTGAGTTCGCGTACAATAACAGCTATCAAGCGAGCATCCAGATGGCTCCGTTTGAGGCGTTGTATGGACGCAAGTGTCGATCACCCCTACATTGGAGTGACGTGGGCGAGAGGAAGAATTTGGGCCCAGACATTCTGTTGGAAGCTGAGGAAAAGGTTAGAATGGTGCGACGACATCTTAAGACCGCCCAGAGTTGACAGAGGAGCTATTCTGATACCAGGGGACGAGACTTGGAGTTTCAGGTTGGAGATTATGTCTTCTTAAAAGTCTCGCCGTCCAGGGGGATACGCAGATTTAGAGTTTGTGGAAAGCTCAGTCCATGATTCATTAGCCTTTTTGAGATTTTGGAGCGAGTCGGGCCTGTGGCTTACATGATTTCACTTCCACCACGACTTGCAGGAGTCCACGATGTTTTCCACGTCTCGGCTTTGAGCAGATATGTCTTTGATCCTTCACACGTGATAGACTTCACTCTGCTTGAGTTGGGCGAGGACCTAAGGTACAAGGAGCGACCGGTGCTGATTCTTGCTCGAGAGACGAAAGAATTGCGCAATCTGGTCATACCATATGTGAAGGTGCAGTGGAGTAATCACGAGGAATGTGAAGCGACTTGAAATCCGGAGATAGTGATGCGGGAGTCCTACCCCTACTTTTTCGAGAGTTCTTCTTGAGGTATGAGTTTAAGTGTCGAGGATGAAACTTTTTGTAGTGGGGGAGGATGTAGTGTCCTGGAGATTAGCTGTCGGAATGATTACAGTATCAGCGACTGGTCGACACATTTGTAGAGTGTTGGGACAAGTCGGAGTCTTTTTGGCGCAAAATAGACGTGAAAACGGACTCGGCACACTCAAATAAGCCAAAACTAAAGTTCTGGTAGTTTAGGGCGCCCAGAAGTTAGGGTGCCCAGATTCAGAGTGCTATTTTGTATATGTTGCTGAAATCATTTCGGATCCAGTTTAGGGCACCCGAAATGTGAGCTCGAATTCTCCCTCGTGAATATCAAATATTGTGACACGTGGCATGTGGTAGATGTGAGCCGCTGGTACAGGTTAGGCGCATCGGACCGCCGCGCAGGTGAGCTTGTTTGTTGGATGCAGTGGGAAGCTGTTTAGGGCGCCCGAATTCTGGATTTGGGGCGCCCGAATCTGCATTTTTAGTGCTGAAGCAGGTTAGCTTCTATTTTTCTTGTGGCTTATTTTACCCCTCCACTACTTCTATAAAAGCAATTGGACGACCCTCTGAGAGTTCTTTTCCTTCCTCCTTCATAGCAACTCTTTTTTCCTTAGCCAAATCTCCTTCAAACGTCCTCAAATCCTTCATTACTCCCTGCGGGTGGGCATTCACAGCAGGAATTTCAGCAGTAACTTCAGTAATTTGTGGAATTGTGAACCGTTGGAGCTTTCAATTGTTGCGGGAACAATTTCGTGAATTGTAGACTCATTGGATAGTGTGTGGGACAATTCTAACAACAATTAATTCAGGTTAGTGTGGTTGAACTGCTGAAATTTGCTCGAATTGGAGGTTTTGAGCTGAAATTGGATTTTTGTTGGGTTTTTTGGATCCGATTCTTATGATAGTTGGATTTTCGAATTTGGAATTACTTCCCTCCCTTACCTCACTGGTTTTGGAGCTTCCCTCGCCAAAATTTCCAGATTTGAGGTGAGTTCAAAGCTGATTTTGAAGTAGTTGAGCTTTAGGTGCTGTTTTTTAGGTTTTTGATAGAATTCTTAGATTTTTAGATCCAGATTTTGGTGGAAGAGCTTTTGCTGGGTTGTGAGAGGATCTACCCTTCATTTCTACTATTTTGGACCCATTCCCACTAGAAATTTCTAGTTAGACACTCGAATTTTCTCAATTAGAGATAGAAATGCTAGTGCTGGAATCTGGATGCTGATTTGGACCTCTCTTTCTGGATTTGAATTGCAGCGAAGGACTTGTGTGGCTGTTTTGGAGCTCGATCCTTGTGAGGAAGCTGAGGACTAGTTTTATTTCAATCCAAGAGTGAGTTTTTTTTGGGTTATTTCTATTTAAATTTCAGATTTTGAGCTTGGAATTGGAGTTGAAGCTCATGTTGTTTTTGACGGCTTACTTGCTGATCTGGGCTCATGTTTAGGGTGCTCAGAACCTGCTACTAGAGGATCCAGAGTTTAGGCTGTTCCATGTTGTCGGGTGTCGCGGACTGACGATGGGCCCAGATCCTTGCCTTTTGCATCAGATTGTGCCGAGGGCTCGTCAGCTCTAGTTTTTGGACATGTTTGACCCATTCGCATCGATCATAGCCTACGTGAGCCTGATTGAGCTCGACAGAGACATGCTTCTATACTCGGTGGGGTCGCGCCTCTCGGGTGCCGCTCTGGAGTCTGGCTTTCTTACGTTGATGTCGCAGCAGCCCTATTGGGCGTTCTACCTTGGACCGCCCACCCCCGTGGGCGGTATGCGGTGTATCTTAGGCACAGACTGGACTGGCCAGTTGGCAGTCCCTTTGGATTGGGTCAGTTGTGACTGTTTCGTAGCTAGTGATGTATATACACTAAGAGCATGATATGAATAGTGGTAGTGTAGTGGCACTTTACCTGTAGAGTTTCTTCCAGCTTAGTATATTGTTCTTTTACCTACCAGCTTTACTATTAGTTTTGTAGACTTAGTGGGTAGGCCGTTGGGGTCTGTGACGGTATCCACTGAGGACTACTCTGTTTTACAGTAGTTCTCACACTCATTGTTGCTACTTTTTTCTTGCTGAGCTGTCTATTGCTGCTGCTGCTTCTGATCGAGGTAAGGGAGTCGCGAGCTAGATCCCTGTCTACCCCGGTTGATGGGCTAGAGGAGTACCATTTTGGGACAGTAGTTGTTTATAGTTTTGTACATACAGTTGTATTTTGTTTCTTCTGTTGAGAGTTGTGAGGTGTTGTACTTTTGGATTTATATTATACACTTTGGATTACATGTACTTTTTGTTTTATTAGCTCTGTTACTCTCTAGTAATATTCTTGTATTGTTGGTGCTTCTATCACTTCGTGTACACAGGGTTTCTTGTGTATGCAGCAGATCTGTTGGCGAGCCTGGATAACTCTAGACCCCGGGGCGTGATAGTTAGTCCGCCAATTTTGGCGATACGGAACCCACCTGGAAATGCTATCCTCAAAAGGAAGAAAAAAAAAGAATCACATCACCAACCTAAAAACTCCTATAGGATCAACTCTGTAAGTACCACGGTAGAAAACGTCACGTGGACTTGTCCTCGATCTCCTCCAAAATCACCCACTCTCTCTCCCTCTCTCCCTCTCTCCCTCTCTCTTTGGTAGTAGAAAAAGAAAAGAAAAAGAAAAGAAGAGAGAAAAAGCAATCAGCCATCTATTGGAAGCCTCCTCCGCCAAATACCCACTTTCAGGTGCCCAGAACACCTTTCGGGCGTCCGAATTCCTGCTGGCTCACCTGTTGAGTTTGTCGCCTTTGAACTGTTCCATCCATGCATACTAACTGACTTTCGGGGTACACATTCGAGCGCTCGAAACAAAGCTCGAATCTTCCAGACGCACCAAAAGGCACCCGGTCATTCGAAACATTCAACAACCCAGTTCTGCATCTTTTGGGTGCCTGGATCTCAACTTTCGGGCATCCGAAAATGCTCCAAAATGCATAGTAAGCTGATTTCAACTTTTCGAGTCTGTTTTTGCATCAATTTTGCGCCAAAATGGATCCAGATCACTCCAACATTTTACAAAGTTGTCAGTCATCAATCAATACTGCAACTTTGCCTATTTACCAAGCTCCAGTATATCACATCCTCCCCTCCTTTCAAAAGGTTTCGTCATCAAAACTTAAAATACACCACTGGCTGAATCCTCAAATAAATAAAGGTAGGATTCTCACATCGCATCCTCGGGCTCCATGTCGCCTCTCACTCCTCCTAGTGACTTCACAATATCTTGATATAAGGAATGATTCTGTTTCCCAATTCTTTTACTTTTCGTGCCAGAATTTTAACCGGTCGTTCAACATAGCTCATCTCCTTGGTCACTTCCAGTGGAACATAATATATATCTGATGAATCAAAGATATACCTTCTTAGAGTTGAGACATGGAACACATTATGTACACCCGCTAAACTCGTTGGCAAAGCTAATTGATATGCAACACAACTCGCTGTAATATCTCAGAAAGCCCAATAAATCATGGAGCAAGCTTTCCACGCATTCCAAACCTCTTTATTCCCTTAGATGACGAGACTTTGAGAAATACATGATTCCAACTTGAAACTCTAAGTCTCGACGTCGTATGTCAGTATAGCTCTTCTATCGGCCCTAAGCGGTTTGCAAATGTCGTCAGACAATTCTGACATTTTCTTCTATTTCCACTAAAATATGTGGTCCCAGAGTTTTCCATTCACCCACTTCACTCCAATATAGTAGTGGCTAGTATTTTCTTCTATACAATGCCTCAAACTGAGCCATTCTGATATTTATTTTATAACAATTATTATATGCAAACTCCGCCATTGTCAAGTGTCGATACTATCTACCACTATACTCGAGTACACATGCTTTCAATATATCCTCAGTATCTGAATCGTCCTCTTTGATTGTCCATCAGTCTGCGAGTGAAAAGATATACTGAACTATAATTGAGTCCCCAAGCCTGTCTGTAAAGCTCGCCAAAAATGTGCTACAAATCTCGGGTCTCGATTTGACATTATAGAGGTAGGAACTCCATGCAGTCTCATGATTTTATCTATAATGGTCATATGCACGTGCAATGTACGTGAGACTTTTTGAAAAAAATAGAATATTTTTTAGTGATTTTTTTAAAATATTTATTAATTTTAAGTTACTAATGAAATTGAAATACGGACTAACTGTACCACTATTTTCCAATTATTAAGGCTTAATTTGGGCAAGCATTTTAATGATTTTTATACCCTTGAAAGAATTTTATTGAGTTCAATTGTCATTCATTATTAAACTTTTAAAAATTTAAACTTTTTGGGAAGAGCAAACTTACACAACATAAGAATATATATATATTCTTATCATTGTTTTAACGGTCGATGTGGCACGTTTTTAAGTTCAATGGTGTAGAACAATCCAAATTACATGAAACTTTAACAAAAAATTTTACTTAACATCAATAGCAAGATTAATACTTCTGATCATTGTTTTGCAAGATTAATACATGAAATTTGAGTCTTTTATCATTATTTTTTATGAGATTCTTATTTTCAGCCGTTCATTTTGAGACTATTCGTTCATTAGGCAAATGAAGTCAAAAAATTATGAAAATTTGGTTTCTAGATAGTTCTAAAAGCGTAGATCGTGTCTAACAGAACCGATCGCCGAATCGGATGTCCCATCATCGAAAACAACTTACAAGCACGGAGGCCTCCGTACTTTCGAAAGCATCGGAGCCTAGATCTATATGTATATGTATATAGTATATAACAATAGATTTGAACAAGATCGCGAAAATATTGATACAATTTTGGAGGAGTTTTGAATCTTATTGAGATCGAAGGTGAGTCAATCCGGTTTGATGTGTAGACTTCGTGGCCCATATCTTGAGAAGCTTTTGCCTGCACCCAATGTATATGTTTCATGCACCACATTCAATATTTAACATTTGTTTTAAAAAAATTATACATTAAAATTTATAAATCTTTAAAACTATAATACCTAGACATTAAATGAACATAAAAATCAATAACATAAAAAAGGTTATGGATTTTGTAAGTAGATGCACAAAATATAAAATGTCATAGAGGCGTGGTTATATTTATGAAATTTGTGTTTTTAATATCATAGAATATGAAATGAATTCTAATTTAAGTTCGTGAGCTTTTTAGAGGTGTGGTATATAAAAGTATACATTGGATATGCACGGATAATAGCCAATTAATTTAGTATCTGTCCATTTAAATTTGATAGAGGGCATTAGTATTATATGTGAAGAAAAATCGTATTATTTATTAAAATGTGTTAACTAAAGAAACGAAAACATAGTTTGAATTGAATTATAAAACTTGGTTAGGAAGAAATTAAAAATAATGAAAAGGAAACAATTGACTTGGTGGAGACTTTGAGATATTTAATTACCAAAAACTAGGTAAAAATTAGATTATTAAAAAAAGACATATCAGTAATAGAAAAGAAAGAAAAACCCCAAAAAAGAAAAATATATTAACAATAGATACAAGAGAAGGGAGAGTATTTAGACTGATGAGCACATGAACTGCCAACGACGTGCATAGGCATGGATTGTCGACCATCGATAACGTGCCGGTGGACCATCAACAACACCAGCAATGATGCGTAAACTACCGTCGATGTGCCTGTGACATGAGGACGATGACGACACGCAAGCAAAGGCAACGATGAAGATGTGTCGGCGAGAAGAATGACAACGATGTGCCAGCGAAGGCGACGACGATGTGCCGGCGCCAACAAGGACGACGACAAAGGGCTGGGGAGGACGACGATGATGTGCCGACAACGACTACTCGGCGCCTGCCGAGAACTCTCAGGTTGTTGTGCCCACGGCGCATGCCCCGCAGACATCGCCGCGGGTGGGATGCCCGCGAGCTGCTTCGGTGAGGAGGGTTTCGATGCCACCGATGGAGCCCGGCCATCACTCTACTGGCACTCAAACCGCATGTGACTCGGCGTCCCGCACCTATAGCACCTCCCCTCCCACTGCTCACATACCTGCGGCCGATGAGGACCACCACAGATGTTACACCTCGATGTAGACCAAGTGAGCTAGGATCCCTCTGCTCGGGATTGCGAGTGCGGGTGTCTTGGTGGTCGCTTAGAGCTAGACTGACCACCCGAGCCACCCGATGGACGCTTTTTTTCCTTTGTTCTTCTCCTTCTCGAAGGACTCGCGCTCCTCTCGTGTGAAAGCATTGTCCTGCTCCACCCACAGGGCCCAATCCAAAACCTCAGAAAAGGTCTGCAGCTTTAGGGAGCGCACGATCTTGAAAATCTCAGGCCGAAGTCCGCGCACAAAGCAGTCGGCCTTATCCTTGTCGTCCCGAACTACATACGGGACACATTGGATGATGTGAGAGAATTCCCGTACTCTCTCACCATACGGTTCCCTTGTCTCAACTGTCATAACCGATTTTGAAGCTTTTTCTTCTCGTTGTCGGGGAAATGGGTAGAGAACATCAATTTTCAAAATTCCTCCCAACTCACAGGAGGGAGACTAGAGGGCCAGTCCCGCTTGTCCCCCTTCTACTACACTTTCGTCGATTTCTCGAGATAGTGCGCGGTGAGGTGCACTTTGTCCCTCTCCAAGGTATAGAGGATCTCAAAGAGTGTCTCCATAGAGTCGATCCATATCTCCACGACCCATGGATCGATCGTCTTCTCGTCGAAGGTAGGCGGGTTAAACTTCTTGAACGTCATGAGGGCCATGAGTGCGCGTTCTCTCTCCACCTCCATCACCGCGTGGTCGGGGACTGAAGAGCCCGAATTGGTCGCGACCATCGATTGTGCAGGACGTGCCGCTACCGGTACTACCGTGGTGGCCACCCACCCTCTCTGCTACATTCAGACAGCGATCGAGAGTGCATGCTGCTCATGGCCCGCTCGGGCCGCAGCCGCCTGCTACGCCACAGTCTTATGAAGCCTCTTGATCTACTCCTCCTAGCGCTGCACCATCTCGACTTGTTGCCACACTGCCCCCATGAGTGCGGTCTACTACTTGTGGAGATCCATATCCCTGCTCGCTCCGAATTGCTCGGGGACCCCGGTCGGCTCCTCCGGCCTAGCCCTAGTGGGAGGTCGACCGCGCATCATCACTTCCGGAAACACAAAGATCTTGGTCAATAACATGACTCTCAAGGTCAAACACAAGATGATATTCAAGAACGGACTCAAATTAGGCGAAAGTTACACAAGGGCGCTTATTCCCATCCATTGGTTTCATGTTGTTGGCCGCCAACTTGATCACCTCGGCTGAAAATAAACTACACCTTGAATCTACCTCTAACACCCTATTAGAAGTATACACAACTCGACCCAATTGAATCAACTTCCACACAATTCATTGATCCTCATCTCTCACGAGCCTAGGTCCTTATGGTTTTCCATCCTAGGGTCTCCTAGGTCCACCTAGATCATTTCTACTCTATGATATCATCTTAGTTTGTTACGCCCCGAGCCCACAGCAGAAGCACTCATCGGGCACGTGCACCAGACCCGTCGAATGGACAGAGTTTTTCCTATTCACCCAAGGCATCGCAAGCATGTTTACGTCACATATTCCAAACAGGAATTGAATACAACTTTGATTCATTCAATTGCATAAGGAGAGTACCATAAGACATAAAGTAAACTACTTCTATTACAACATTGATTCATTCAATTTCATACATCCATTGTCGTTCTCAAAATTACAACCCAACATCACATGTTTCAATTCCTACGTCGTCCAAAATGGGGTCCAACTAGGAAAACACCAAAATCGAAGGGAAGAACGCTATCTATTCTGCTACGCCCTTTCCTCGCTCCGTCGCCTCGCTCGCGGATGGACCTGAAAAATATGGGGGGTGAGAACTATAAACATAGTTCCCAATGGGTACGGCCACCCAAGTGAGAAGCTCGACCTACCAAGTCCAAAGGAACAATATATGCATGGGTTAGTTTAACATATCCACATATAGAAAATAATATGCTTATACATCTATCCATGATAATGAAACACCACATGCAAGTTTACTATTATTTCTACTTACCATTTCATTGTCCTATCATTTGTCATCCGACCCAATCTTGAGTCAATCATGAGCGGAGTCACCATTACCCTCATGGCATTAGGCGGCGAGATTGTCGCCTACCCCCGGCCACGTGTCCATAACTCGTGAAGTCGCCCCATTCCTCGGTATTGGGTGGCATCTTGCAAACCCGGACCCTAGGAACTGTAGAAAGTGAGTTCAATCATCTCACCTATCCCTTTGGTATTAGGTGGAGTTCCGCTCACCCCCGCCCATCGGCACATAGGCGTCAAGTCACCCCTTTGGCATTAGGTGGCATTCCACGCACCCCCGGCCTTAGGTTGTTAGGATTTTCGGTATTCCTTATCCATGGTCTCATGGTCCGTTATTTGCACCCTACTTGTCAACTTTTTTAGGTTCATGTCACCAAGCTCAAGTGGTATCCTACCCACTATGTTTCCAACCTATATTCCAATGGCACTAAGTTTCCACATTTATATGTTGAGTTCTCTAATGGCCCTAGAGAAGTTAATGTATTATTTAGTCCGTAACATAGGCATGCAAATAATCATGTCTGCATCCATTCATTCATGAGCCATATCATAGTATGCAAGGTAACCATACATGTATTCATTTATTCATGAGAAATAACAACCCTAACTCATGTACATCATATACAACCATAAATAACTAGATTTAGTTATTTTCCCCCTAGACATGGAATTGATCTAATCACTTAGGTAAGACACAACCCACCTCAAAATGTTTCTAATTGCTTGTAGACACTTGCAATTAGGTCTTCCCTTGAATCTACAAGCTTGCTTCCAAGCTTCCATGCCCTCTATCTCAAGCTCCCAAAGCTTCTTCTTGCTCCAAGAAGCTTGTTAGACACCTTCGAGGCCTCCTCCTAGATCAATCCTTCACTTCTCCAAGGATTGGAGAGGTTTCTAGGGGAGTGTTCTTGTGTGCTAACAAGTGAGAGAGAAAAGGGCCAAGGTGCTCTTTTAATTGTCTCCCATCAAAATTACCAAAATGCCCCCGAATTGGGCATTCTTCGGGCTGAGGGTCCGGTTCTTCCATTCAAGGTCCGGACCTTGTACTTGTATCTCCGTTCTGCAGAGGCAAGGTCCAGACCCTTCCACAAGGTCCGGAACCCATAAGCAGATTTCGCGATTTTTTGCAGCCAAGGTCCGAACCCTACACCAAGGTTTGGACTTTGATACTCTCTCAGCCCGTACAATAAACATCAAGGTTCGGATCATGAAGCCAAGGTCCGGACCCCGAGAGTCCAATAGTTTAGATATAATTTTTCAAAAAATTTCATTTTCGTTCCTTAGAGCTCCAGCTCTCCTCTAATCATCTCGAAATCTTCAAAACTCAATTCCAAGCATGCCCAAATTACTTTCCACTGTTTACCCAATTTGGGTAAAGTTCAGTATAGTATCCCAAAGTTCAGTACACTACATTACCAATAACCACCTAGGACTCTTCCTAGGCTCGGATACCACTATTATTTGTCATGTCCGACCTACAATTGGGCCTGCTCAGACCCACGGAACAGGCAAAGCCTCCCCCTACTCGAACGAAGCTGAATCATACATCAACTTGTACATTCATACACAATATGTATACAAGCAATATCAGAGTGCACAACTAAAATGAACATTCAAGTTTATAAACATTTAAAGGCTATGACTAATGGAAACAATTCACCAAAATAAACTTCATTAAGTTTTACATAGTTTGATCCAAACATATTACAACACTTAATTGTCCAAAATGGGGTACTTCTAGACCTTGCTATGTCTACTACTCTCCGACGCCCTTGCTGCGGTTACGTGCCTCGCCGCTGGTGCTAGAATATGAAAAAATTGTAAGATAGGGGGGTGCCCTAGGATCTATCTAGATACTATCAATCACCTAGAGGGGGGTGAATAGGTGTATAACAAAAATCACAAATCTCAATGCGATAAAGTAATGCGGAAAATAAAATCAGCACACCGAGATTTACGTGGGAAACTCCACCTTGGAGAAAAACCCACGGGACCAACACGCGATAACAATCCACTAAGAATAAAAGATTACAAGGTGATTACCGACTCCACGGACTTAACCTCTCCTTTATCTTCTTTGGATCTCGCGCACACCACCGGGTTGTCCACGCCCCACGTTCGAATCCACGAACGCCACGCCTCGAATCCACGAGACGACCAACTTCGAATCCACGAAGTCCTCAACACGTCGAATCCACGACGCCCACTCGAATCCACGAGCGCACTCCGTCCGGAGCAAGATCAACAAAATTGATGATGGTTTATTGCTTAGAATATCATGAAAAATCTGTGGGAATTATTTCTAAGCAATCCTCAAATTGATTCTAAAAGAATATTGGGCATTAGGGCACCATGAATCAATTTGAGAGAAGCTTGATGTAGAAGATGAGGAAAACCGGTCACCTACAAGCTTCTAGGGTTTCTCAAAGATAATATGTGATTCACTACGCTTTAGAGACACCCCCACATCCTATTTATATGGTTTGGAGACAAAGAATTAGGTTAGGATTGAAAAACAGGACAATCAGGAAATTTCGTCGGGTCGGGGTCCGGACCGCGAGTATGGGGTCCGGACCCGGACACTGCTTAGGCGTTTCATTGTCCGGACCCCAGCCATCAGGGTCCGGACCCGATCTGCCAGTCTGCTTTGCAGACCTACGGGTTCCGGACCTCAACTTCTGGGGTCCGGACCCGGACTGCGTGACTGCTTTGCAGACCTACGGGTTCCGGACCTCAACCTTAGGGTCCGGACCTCGGAAGTTGGAAAACTTATTTTTTTTTTTTTTTAAAACACTTTTTATCCATTCTAATGTCTTCCAAACACTTGTAAATGAATCTAAATCATCATCAAGATTATTTAAACTTACCAAGCATCGTGAATTCATACGTGGAGTCTTCGAGTCTTTGTTCTTCGTCTTTTCTTCTTCGAACCTTCAAGACTCCGACTCACTTCACGAAATATGCCAATATAAAATCCGTAACAATCTCCCCCTTTGGCAATTTCGTGACAAAAACACAAAAATACATAAAACACTCACGATGCTCATCTCTCTAAAAATGAAATTCATTGCCATCACCAAAACAATGAACTTCTCGCGTGAAAGATCCAAAAGAAAAATACAATTACAATTTAGTAACTCCTAAAACAAACTCTATAACTTAGACAAACATGGAGTCTTGAAGTCTTGAGAGACCTGCAAAATATTTTCATTCTCCACGAACAAAGTTAGTAGAAAAAGTATCAAAATCGCTCCCCCTTTGTTCATGCACTCTCTCCCCCTATGTTTATGCGTCTAAGTTATCATTCTAAGTTATCATTACCATTACCTCTCTCCCCCTTTTTGTCAAAAATTGCCAAAAGAGAAACACCAAAAATAGAGAGAAGTTCGAGAGAAATCAATCAAAATACAAGTTTAAAGCTTTTTCAATTTTGAAACAACTTGTGATAAAAATTTCAAGCAATATTAGTGCATGAGAAATATAAATTCACATTGACTTCTTTCAATCCCTATTAATTTCATAAGAATTAAGAACTTTACTACACACTCATCATAATGTAGACAAAATATTATCCGATTTCTTAATTCATATAAACTTCAAAAACAAGTCATCAATGATAATCTAAAGGCTCAAAAACTATCAAGATGTAAACGAATTATGAAGATGACTTAAGTGATTAATCAAAGAGACAGAAAATTTGTCGCACAAACATTCAAATTTGAGATAAAACAAATAGCACAAGGGGTGGCTCTTTGAGCATCTTTCATGTATGTGGACCACCTTATAACTCCGAAAAATAAAAATTGTGACATTTTTCCTTTTGCATGCTTTTGCACTTATATACTTTTTTTTTTTTTTTTTTCGGATATGCAATTCAATTCTCATGTGGTAGCTTCACACACTAACCGGACGACCGGGGTGGTAGCTCTTTCCTCCATGTGGTGGTAGTTTTCACACTCCTTTTAAGGATGTAATTCTTTCCACATCTTTCAAAACATATGAGCATTTTATAATAATAATTCCCCCTCTCGCTTATGCAATCTCTTATTTGAAAGAACATGTGACAAATTTTAGTCCATAAGAGAATGACTATTCATCAAATTCAACACACACAACCGAGATAGGTTAAGCTCCTAGAGATTACACATGATTGCCTAAATTTGATGAATATAAGTATTAAGAATTCTCATAATAGATTACCTTCAAATATAATGAAAATAAAGTAAAACCGATAATTATTATGAAATTCATTAAGAGTGAATGAAAGTGAACTTATTGATATTCAATGCACTATTTAATGTTCTAATCATTCAAAGAATCCAAAAAAAATTGTAACAATGAAAGCACCAAAAACGTGTAATGCAATGAACAAAAGATATGCAATAAAAACCGATCAAAGCATTACTCTAAGTCAAAAACAAATTAAGGTTTAAGACAAGGAAAAATATCACCTTTCCGAACCCAAACTTGTCGGATTGTTGGTTGCCTTGGTTTGTTGACGTTGGGCACGGTTTGTTTTGACTTTTGATCAAACCGTGGGTCTCACCATCGCATTCTGCTTTGGAGTATTTAAGTGTTGTGGCTTTGACTTTCGGTTGACCTCGGGTACTCGACCTTTTGGATGTTGCTTTTGAAACCGAGGAGGTTGTCGAGTGGTGGAAGATGCCGATAGATGCTTAGAAGATGCCACTTGAGTTTTCTTTTTATGGCATGTCTTCTTGATATGTCCTTTCTTTCCGCATCTATGACATATTTTATCCTTCAATTTCGTTGAGACTATATGTGCTGAATTTTTAACCTTCTCAACATGTTTTCGCTCATATCCAAGTCCAAGTTTACTTGTTTGACCCAATCCGAGCATACTATCAAGCTTTTTCGAACCGGAAGAGAATTTTAATATGTCGGACTTGAGTAGATGAACTTGTTTGGTCAAAACTTGGTTGGATGTGTGAACTTCTTTGTATTGTTGCTCTAGAAAACCAACCTTTTCTTGATGTGATTTGATCATTGTCTCCGATTGGTTTAGCTTTTCTTGGAGGATTCCATTGTTCTTCAATATCGACTCCCTTTCCTCCTCAAGAGCTTTAGTTGTGGTCTTCAACATTTTATTTTCATCCTCAAGTTCCAATAGACGGTTCCTCAACTTCTTATTGTACTTAGCCATCTTCTTCGATTCCTTAAAAAGTTGTTGATACGCCACTAAGAGATTTTCCTCGTCCGACTCCTCTTCGCTCTCATCAAATAGAGGAGGCCGACTAATATTACTACCTTTTTCACCCATAATGAAAGATAAAGTCTAGAACCCGCTCTGATACCAATTGTAAGATAGGGGGGTGCCCTAGGATCTATCATGATACTATCAATCACCTAGAGGGGGGTGAATAGGTGTATAACAAAAATCACAAATCTCAATGCGATAAAGTAATGCGGAAAATAAAATCAGCACACCGAGATTTACGTGGGAAACTCCACCTTGGAGAAAAACCCACGGGACCAACACGCGATAACAATCCACTAAGAATAAAAGATTACAAGGTGATTACCGACTCCACGGACTTAACCTCTCCTTTATCTTCTTTGGATCTCGCGCACACCACCGGGTTGTCCACGCCCCACGTTCGAATCCACGAACGCCACGCCTCGAATCCACGAGACGACCAACTTCGAATCCACGAAGTCCTCAACACGTCGAATCCACGACGCCCACTCGAATCCACGAGCGCACTCCGTCCGGAGCAAGATCAACAAAATTGATGATGGTTTATTGCTTAGAATATCATGAAAAATCTGTGGGAATTATCTCTAAGCAATCCTCAAATTGATTCTAAAAGAATATTGGGCATTAGGGCACCATGAATCAATTTGAGAGAAGCTTGATGTAGAAGATGAGGAAAACCGGTCACCTACAAGCTTCTAGGGTTTCTCAAAGATAATATGTGATTCACTGCGCTTTAGAGACACCCCCACATCCTATTTATATGGTTTGGAGACAAAGAATTAGGTTAGGATTGAAAAACAGGACAATCAGGAAATTTCGTCGGGTCGGGGTCCGGACCGCGGGTATGGGGTCCGGACCCGGACACTGCTTAGGCGTTTCATTGTCCGGACCCCAGCCATCAGGGTCCGGACCCGATCTGCCAGTCTGCTTTGCAGACCTACGGGTTCCGGACCTCAACTTCTGGGGTCCGGACCCGGACTGCGTGACTGCTTTGCAGACCTACGGGTTCCGGACCTCAACCTTAGGGTCCGGACCTCGGAAGTTGGAAAACTTATTTTTTTTTAATTTTAAAACACTTTTTATCCATTCTAATGTCTTCCAAACACTTGTAAATGAATCTAAATCATCATCAAGATTATTTAAACTTACCAAGCATCGTGAATTCATACGTGGAGTCTTCGAGTCTTTGTTCTTCGTCTTTTCTTCTTCGAACCTTCAAGACTCCGACTCACTTCACGAAATATGCCAATATAAAATCCGTAACAAAAATGGTAAACCGCAGGGAGTGAGAACTACTGAAAGTTCTCAGTGCGTGTAACGACCAGAATGATGCTCTATACTCACTCGGTCCAAAGGAGGTATAAGTAGATAGATAATATTAACAACAATTATTTCTATACTAGAAATATAATAATTAAATTTTACACTACCATGCCTCAAGTATTCAAGATGCTACTGTGCCACTTGTTATAGGTTTACCTATTTTGCCACATGCCTCTAACTATCTAAATGATTGGTTCTATTATGTGCCTCAACTCATCACATTACTTAAACAAACTTATTAGTTTGTTTTCGCTTATTTACTTGCACCTCATGGAGAGTCGATTTCTCTCGGACTCCTCTCTAATCAGTCAGTAAATGATAATATGCCAATATAAAATCCGTAACAAAAATGGTAAACCGCAGGGAGTGAGAACTACTGAAAGTTCTCAGTGCGTGTAACGACCAGAATGATGCTCTATACTCACTCGGTCCAAAGGAGGTATAAGTAGATAGATAATAATAACAACAATTATTTCTATACTAGAAATATAATAATTAAAGTTTACACTACCATGCCTCAAGTATTCAAGATGCTACTGTGCCACTTGTTATAGGTTTACCTATTTTACCACATGCCTCTAACTATCTAAATGATTGGTTCTATTATGTGCCTCAACTCATCACATTACTTAAACAAACTTATTAGTTTGTTTTCGCTTATTTACTTGCACCTCATGGAGAGTCGATTTCTCTCGGACTCCTCTCTAATCAGTCAGTAAATGGGGTCGATTGCTCTCGGACTCCCCCAAATACCTCATAGGAAATCGATATATCTCGAGCTCCTGTCTGTCCTTGATACTTCTGAAAGGTCGCAGATATTTACCATCATGCCCTGGTCCATATGTCTAGGGATAATACTCGTTGTCTAACTTACACAACTTGTTCTCTATTTTTCATTTAACCTAGAGTTCACATGTCTCTATATCACACATTAGATTTCGATCTAAGATGCCACACTTGTTTAGCCTATATTCTAAGTTACTATTACAAGCCCTTAATCCTTTTTTCATTTCATACAAAAGTGTTAAAACTCTAGTTTTTCCTAGTATGCAACTAAACCATGTTTAGAACAATATTTAGTATCATAACATGCTAATAAAACCAAGAAAACTAAGGACAAAGAGAGAGATCACCCCTTTTCGGTGATATACCCCACCTTTGCTAGTATTTTCCTCCAAATGATGGGCTTGATCTCTTGAACCCAAAGAGAATATCTAAAAATGGTCCTAGCATAGTTAGAACCTAAAAATCCTATTTGAAAGCTCTAAAACAAAAACTCTAAAAATCTCGACTTATCTTCTCTCTGGTTGCAAGCCAAAACGTGGAAGAGGAAGGTTCCTTCTTTCTCTTAGATCCTCCTCTTGAAGCTCCTCGCCGTTTCCTAGCTTGGACAAGAGAGAGAAAGAGAGGAGAGAGGGAGTATGTAAGAGGAGGACTTGGGAGACCCCAAGATTTAGAATAATTCTATATATAAAATATAATAGGACTGTACTACTTAACGCGGCTATCGCATTTTGGGCAGTGGCTAGGCTCAGGAGGTTAAGAAAGTTAAGCTTGCTAGGGCTAGAGTAGTAGTCCTAAGATGGGTGACTCCCTGAAAAGTGGGGCATCATAGTTGGTATCAGAGCCAATTACCAGCCGGAAGTATGAGATAAGTCTCAGCTGAGCCAGGGTTATACATTGGGCAGAGCGAGACTGATAACTATTATGGGTGGAGCGTGGCTCCCTATAAGGTTGACTATGGCTAGCGAGACGTGTTTCGCATCGCCTGATATTTGTGAGTGTGCCTAAACCTGACAATGACGTCAGGGCTTAAAGAGAGGAGAATGTGAGATTCCAGGATTTGAAATAGTTCTATATATAAGGTATAATAGGACTATACGTCTTAATTCGGCTATAGCATTTTGGGTGATAGTTAGGCCCAAGAGGTTAAGAAGATTAAGAGTGTTAGGGCTAGAGTAGCCCTAGGATGGATGACCCTCCCCTCTCCCCCTCCCCCTCCCCCTCTCCCCCAGGAAAGTGGGGCGTCACAGGAGTGGAGAGGTGGTGGCTGCTACTTGGGCTAGGGAAAACAGTAGAAGCCCTTATATAGGTTGCTACAATTGCAACTAAAATCCTCAAACACTTATATTTACAAACAAGTAAAACAGTCTCTGCACGCAAGGTTTCGAGTGCCCGCCCGATTTTTTGAGTGCTCAAATCCATTAAAACCGCGTCCGGTTCTAATTTCGGATGCCAAATTGTTTGCCCACTTTCACATTCACGTGCCCACGAAGTCTTTCAGGCATCCGAAAAGGTGACTTCTCGCGCAAGCGGTGCTCTTGGTTTGAGCATATGAAACACATTCGGGCGCCTATGAGGGACCATCCGATATACTTTTCAGGTGCCTGTAGATAATTCAGGCATCCAATTGTGTGGTGTATGCATACACTCGAGTTCTTGGGTTTAGGGCTTGAAATGTCTTCGAATAAAGGCACAAAATCACATCCGAGCGCCCGCAACATATTCCGGACGTCCGAATTCCTCATTCCCGCAAATCTCTCATTCTCTTGGAAGAGAGAATGATCTGAGCACAGCCAGTGACCATTCAAAACCCTTTCCGGGCACCCGATTCCTATTCTGGGTGTCCAAAAGTGGTCTCGAATAATTCGGCACTTTGAAGTCTGTCTCAATCAGAAATCATTTTAATTCGATCCAAGCTCACTCTAAACTCCCCAAGATTCATTTTAATCATGTCTAGCATGACTTAATCTGCACTTTATCAATTTAGCCAAAGTTTGGTACATTATAATTCCTCTGCTTAATTTTTATTCCTTTTATACTTTATTTATTTATATGTCCATACTTATGTCATAGAAGATCATACATGTGGTGTTTTTAGAATTTTTCCTTTTGATTTGTCATTAAATAAGCTGCAATAGTAATTTTGTTTGACTTAATGGATTAATTGGTTTTTTTCATTTTAATATGAAACTATTTGATTCGAGATAAATTGTATTGATAATGCCCCTTTAACTAGTTTTTCTGTCCAATCATTCTAAGCTTATGAATTTTTTTAATATCTTGAATTGCAATTGAAATATTATTTATGTCAATCATTTATTTTTATGTAAGAATTTCAAGATCTATTTTATTCTTATGTGATACAGTAATTGTCACGCCCCGGGCTAGTTTTAGAAGCGGAAATACGTGCCAAATTTTTTTTTTGAAAGCCTAGCCCGCGCCACGTACAGACCCGCCACAAATACAGGGTCCACTGTGCACACCGGACAGAGCCTCCCCTGTATTTGCACGGCGTACACAACATACAACAGGATCACAACCACCATTCATTCGTCACACAAACCACAACAACAAAATAAGATTCATACAGCTAACAGTCCTTAAACCTGTATGAATCTAAGCAAGTCCTTAGGCGAAGGATGATGCGATGCACAAACAACAGATCATTCTAGAAAACTGCTCCTTACCCAGAAGCTTTATTTTCAAACATTTAAAGATCCTTTGAAAACCGTTCCCCACACGAGAACTCTCTTTTGAAATCTCAAAAGTTGATCGATCGGAAATCCATTTGAAGACTGTTTTCCACACAGAAATCTTTTATTTGAAAATGCTACCACGAGGGGTAGAAATTCAAGATATGCGATATAAAGCCACAATGAAAGATCTAACAGCAAGGTCATCCAAAAGCCTAAGCATGCAATCCACTCATGAATACTAAACCAAATCCACAAGATCTAAGCATGCAAGACAAAACAACCACAGTGTAACTGAACCACATCCATAACTAACTGATAAAGGATAAGGGTGATAACCAAATCTGGAGAGAGAAGCCTCACAGGTCAGGACCTCTAGTACCACTAACTAGGCGTGCCTCGCTGCGTCCCGACTCTCACCACCCTGCTCACCTGAAAACAACAACGATGGTTGGGGGTGAGAACATGAAAACATGTCTCCCCTCCCAGTGGGTACCGCAAGCCGACGAAGGCGAGGTGTACACACCGGCACGAGGGTCAGCAAACAGATAGATAGGTAAACAGTAGCACAAGTAGTATGAGGCTGACATACAACTGAACAACTATGCTACTGTAAGCAACTAGTATATGCATCAATGGAGATAACCACAAAGTATACCCAAGCATAGCCACCGGGACGTATCCCTGATAATGTCACACTCTGCTCAGCGCTGGCACAACACCTGCAAAACGCACGCGGCGTCGAGGCTCACGGGTCGTCTACATGACCCTTTTTCGGAAAAGATGCCCTGAACGGTGGATCAGATCGTTGGCAAACGTGAGGTGCTAGGGGAGCTGTGATGATCGATGCGAATGCTCAATCCACAGAACGGCAACGAGCCGTGAAGCAACCGGTAAACCAAAGTACTAGGATCGCTCGGAACGACAGGCGATCACCACCGACCAACAAGGTCGTCTCAATAATCATGCAAACCACAACTACTCTACTATCCAAGCACACATAAGTAGAGTCAACGGAAGTCAAGTGAACTAGTAACTGAAGTGCAAGAGAAGGGATAGAAAGGTATCACCGTAGTCCACTGAACCGACTCCGGATCGAAGTATCCACCTGTAGGAACGATCGAGTCTAACACCGACGGCTCTCGGGAACCGCGACAGGACCTACGAGAGACTCACAAGGTCAAGGTCCGCCAAGTCGACACTAAACACATAGCTCTCACATCCCGAAACCGACGGATCGCCCGGAAAATCCACCGGGACGATCCCGAAACCACGCTAAGCCCCACAGGGGTACCAACAGCCAAACCAAGTCCTCCGCTGTCCCCCAAACACACAAAACAAAGTGACGGGACAGCGAGCACAAGCTCGGGGTGCCACGAACACAAACGCACCCGAAACGGCTTCCCGGGTTCCCGAAAAATGCCGATTTGGCACCGGAACCCTTCGTCACTCATCCGTTGTCCTCGAAACTTTGGGACAACGATGAGGAATAGCCAACGAGGCCAAATAACGAAGCCAAGTCACTTGCGAAAATAGCAAGTGAGTCGCACGACTAAAAATACGCGTTTCGCCGACTATTTCATCGAAAAACGCATCAGAAATAAATCCGGATCTCCGCGAAGGGGTTGGACAACCAGTCCACAGGGTCTCAAGGGTCATGCCCTTGCTGCCCGCAGTGTCGCAACGCTGCCACAATCAACAAAGTCCCAAAACAAGCAATAATTACATACATAACAAGCATAATTAAGGCCGTTCGAGCATTCCGTACGTCCGCACGACCTTCCGGAAGCACCAGCGGATAGATAACGACATAACGGAGGCCGTGCTCATAGCCCCACTACGACAGGACCAGTCGCAAGCACAGAAAACCCATAAAAATAGTGAATACATGCGATGATAATGCTCGACAAAGGCCGAAAAACAAAATAACTCACCGAAATAGAAAACTAAGGTGAGCATGATGATCAGCGTGTCGCCGCGATCATCGTGCTCACCTTCCCGAGCTTCGGGAGGCAACAGAGAGCAAACAAGCAAGCATGCGGCCCAAAACAAGGTCAAAAGCACCCTGGCCGGAGCAACTAGCTCCGGCCGGCTGTCGGCCGACATGCACGGCGCGCGGCGGCCAGGGTCGGATGCGGGGGAGGTGAGGAAGAGAATGCTCACCTCAGCCGACGGCAGGAAGTGGCGGCGGCGGCGCGGGAAGGAGAGGAGCTCTCGGATTGGCTAGGGCACGGCGGTGCCGGCGGTCGGGATGGTGAGCACCGGCAAGAGGGGCCCGCCTGACGTCGGATGGCCGGTTACCACGACAAAGAAAATCGGCGGCAGCAGCGGCGCACGGCACTCGGCCGCGGCTGCCCTAGCGGCCCAGGCTGAGCCCGCGGCGGCTGCGGCGGCGTTCCGGCGGCAAAGGGGCGGCCGGGGAGGAAGGCGACGGCGCCGGAGGACCAGAGGGTGGCGGCGCGCACCCTCCAAGGTGGCGGGAGGCGACAGCAGCTCGGGTCCAGCAGCCTCGGCCCGCAGCTGCCCTAGCAGCAGCTCGGCGGTGCACGACGGCGATTCCCAGCGGCGAAGTTGGTCGTCGACGGTCGTGCCACCTCAGGGGGAGCTCAGGCGTGGGTTCATCTTGGGTGCACACTGCAGGGAAGAAGAAGAAGAAGAAGAAGAAGAAGAAGAAGGAAAAGAAGAAGAAAAGGGAGAGAGGGAGAGTGGCCGGAGTTGCGCTGGCCAGGGGAGGTCGGCGGCGGCCGGCGGCGCTCGGGGAGATGGCAGGGGAGCTGAGGGAGAAGGGTGGCACCTCTGGGAGCTGAGGGAGAAGAAGATGGAAGAGTTCTCTCTCTCTCTCCACTCACACACACACAAGCACACATATACTCCATGTATTTTTGCAAAAAGGCCCTTCAAACCTTGCAAATTGCCCCCGGGTCCCTCACAGCAGGAACAAAATGCCCAGACACCCCTCCACATTCGAACTCACGTGAAACGGTGCGAGAAATAGGGTCCAGATCGCGAAACAATAATTGTACAATTCGACCTCTCAGCGAAGAACTCGCGATATCTCTCGATCCGTCCGTCGCATGTCAAAACGGATTACGCCATCGCGTTCAGCACTGCCGAGACATCGAATCTACCATTTTGGATCGTCAGAAACGGACTCCGAATTGCGTCGCAAACCATCCTCTCTCCGCAACCAAAAACATAACAAATAAAATACACTATATAAAACCATATATATATATATATATATATATATATATATATATATATATATATATATATATATATATATATACCTACACATGTATATATATACAAATACGGATCAAAATACACAGCAAAAGGGGAGAGGAACGCAGAATTCAAATTTCACAAAAAATTAAAAATTTGAATTCTCACAGTAATTTTTATATACGAATCTTTATAATCTGCTTTGCATAAGTTCTTATGTTTGTTTTAATCTTCATTGGCCCATTGTTGAATTGTATTATGAGTAACTAACAAGTCATTATTAAATGTATATTACAAATAATAATGAAAATATAAATCATGATTGTGTAATTTATAAGCAAACAATTAGATATTTTCTAAGCCTTTTAAGCACACGCTATTACTTTATTTTAATAAAATTAATTTATTTTCTCACGTGGTTTTTGATTCTTAAATTTTTTGTATTTAATTTAGAAAATAATTTTGACGTGTAGTTATCGATGTCTCTTTTTAATAAAGAAGTTGAAAATTTGCTGAATTGCAAACTAACAGATTTTGAGAGATAAAGATATAATACTAATTTTAAATTTAACAATGTATAGCTTGCAGCTATGTGAGACTAGGGGTGCCGGCACGGCCCACATTACCCGGGCCGAAACGGGCCAGGGGTCGGCCCGGCCCGGCGTGTCGGGCCGGATGTTATCAAACATCCGGCCCAAATATTTAATAGATTATAGTTTAAAATTTTATATTTTTAAAAAATAAAAATTTGAAGGGCCGACCCGAAGCTAGGCACGGCCCCCAGGCCCGGAAGGTCCAGGCCGGGTCGGGCCGTGCCTGGCTTCGGGTCGGCCCTTCAAATTTTTATTTTTTTAAAAATATAAAATTTTAAACTATAATCTATTAAATATTTCTAATTTAATTTATATTTTGACTAAATTTTTTTAAATTTTTAAATATTTTAACTTTTTAAAATATTTATAAATTATTATTATTATTATTATTTTTTTTTTAAAAAAATATGAATTGAGTAAACTTTTGGTCCATCGGACCAAACAATTTGTTCTGATGGACCAAAAGTCCCCCTCCCAAGGTTTGTAGTGGCAGACCTTGGGAGGGGAGCTCCTGGGGAGAAGGGCCAGCCTTTTTCCCCAAGAGCTCAGACCCCAAGCCCGAAGGCAAAATTGCCTTGGGGCTTGGGGTACTGGGCCGTGCCGGCCCGGGAGGCATGGCCTATGCGGGTCGTGCCGTGCCGGGCTGCGGGCCGAGGTTCCGGCCCGGCCCGGCCCAGGCCCGACACGGGCCGTGCCGTACCGGGCCTACGGGCCGCAAACTCTCGGCCCAGC
Source organism: Puya raimondii (assembly GCA_016920855.1). Classification (NCBI taxonomy): domain Eukaryota; kingdom Viridiplantae; phylum Streptophyta; class Magnoliopsida; order Poales; family Bromeliaceae; genus Puya; species Puya raimondii. Next base: position 20,556,377 of record JABWPP010000048.1, on the reverse strand, counting down.
ACGGCCCGGAGAGTCAGGCCGGCCCGACCCGACACGGATGCTACAGTAACCGTGCCGGGCCATGGCCCGACCCGCAGTCGTGCCGGGCCGGGCGGCCCACGGGTTGCCCGGCCCATTTTACACCCCTATGTGAGACCTAGGATTTGGAATAATCCTATGTATAAAGTATAATAGGACTAAATCTCTTAACCTGCCTATAGTATTTTGCATAGTGGCTAAGCCCAAGAGGTTAAGATAGGTAAGCATAGGGCTAGAATAGTCATAGGCTGGGTGAAACCCTGGGAAGTGGGGCGTTACAAGCTATAATTGTAGTTATATATTTCTTTTCCAATATACAATAACAAAATTCATCAGTTGAAGAGTTGTTTGGGAAAGCAATAGTAACTAACTTTAAAGTAATATAATCGTGTAAACTACAATTGTATAGCCACTTCAATTGAAACTATTTGTAGTGTACTGAATTTCAGTATACTATACTGAACTTTAGCCAAATTGGGTAAAGTACAGTGGAAAGTGATTTGGACATGCTCGGAAATGAGTTCCGAGGGTTTCGAAACGATTAGAAGTGAGCTAGAGCTCTGAGGGCCAAAAATAGAAACTTTTGGAAAAAGCATGTCTGATTTGTTGGACTCTCGGGGTCCGGACCTTGATTGCAGGGTCCGGACTTTGATGTTATTGTTCGGGCTGAGAGAGTATCAAAGTCCGGACCGGATCCGGACCTTGGACTCGAAATTCTGAAAATCGCTTACGGGTTCCGAGGTCCGGACCTTGCCTGCGCAGTGTGTGACCGTGATACGGGGTCCGGACTTTGAATAGAGGGTCCAGACTTTCAGTCCGCAGAATGCCCAGTTCGGGAGCATTTTGGCAATTTTGATGGGAATATGTTAAAGGGGCACCTTGGCCCTTTCTCCCTCATTTGCTCTAACATCTCTCTCACTTCTCCTCACTCTCTTCTTCTCTCTCTCTCTAAAAGCTCCTCAAATCCTTGAAGAGATCAAGGATTGATCTAGGAGGAGGCTTTGGAGGTATCTAGCAAGTTTCTTGGAGCAAGAAGAAACTTGAAAAACTTGAGGTTGAGATGATTTCTTGGTGTTTTGAGTTAGGATTTTTTATTTTGAGCTTGAATTTGGGATTTTATCAAATCCTAGACTAATCTAAACTACAAATTATAGAGATTAGTCATTGAAATTGAATTTTGCCATTGATCTTGGAAATCCCTAGGTGAAAAAAGGGCTTTAGTTTTGGATAAGTCTAAAAATCTTTTGACTCTTTAAAACTCTAATTAGAGGGTAGGAAATCATGTGGGATAACTTGATTTCTTGAAATAAAATTATTTGAGGGTTCGAAAGAGATAACGAACCATTTTCTTGTCTAGGGCAAGGAAGCTTGGGAGCAAGCTTGTAGATTCAAAGGGGAAGGCCTAATTGCAAGTGACTACGAGCAATTAGGGGCGTTTTGAGGTGGGATGTACTTCACCAAAGTGATTAGATCACTTCCATGTCTAAAAAGAAAAATCGTTCCCAGTGGGTACGACCACCCAAGGAAAAACTCAATGCACCAGGTCCAAAAGAGGTAATATAAGCATGGATTAATAATAATAAATAATTTCTTAAGCATATAAAACTGTACTATATACATTCAACAGTAATCATGCTTATGTCTCTATTCATGATAATGAAATCTACTCATTCTCACTAGTTTCATTATCCTAATCATGTCATCCGACTCAATCTTGAGTCAATCAAGTGCGGATTCACCGCTTCCATCTTGTCATTATGTGGCGAGATTGTCGCCCACCCCTGGTCACATGTTCACAGCTCGTGAAGTCGCTCTTTTCCTTGGTATTAGGTGGCATACCGCACACCCCCAACCTTCGTGGCGAGTTCAACCATATTTCATCTATCACATTGGTGTTAAGTGGTATGCCACACACACCTGACCATAGGTTCATAGGTATCGAGTCACCTCCTTGGTATTATGTGGCATTCCGCACACCCCTAGCCACGGCTAATTAGGATTTCTGGAATTCCTTCTTTCATGGTTTCAAGAGTTCATTGTTTCACCCTACATTGTTAACCTTTCTATGTTCAAGTCATATTGTCCAAGTGGTATTCTATTGTCACGCCCCGGGCTAGTTTTAGTTGTGGAAAACGTGTCAATTTTTTTTTTGAAAACCTAGCCCGCACGACGTACAGACCCGCCACAAATACAGGTCCCTTTGTCCACACGGACAGAGTCTCCCCTATATTTGCACGGCATACACACGATACAAAATAGGATCACAACCACCATTCATCCATCAAACAACAACAACATCCATCTCATACAGCTAACCGTCCTTAACACCTGCATGAATCTAAGCACTCCTTAGGCGAAGGATAATGCAATGCACAGTACAACAGATCATTCTAGTAAAAGTGCTTCTCACCCAGAAGCTTTGTTTTGAAACCCTAATCTCAATCATTTAAGAATCATTTTAAAAAAACCGTTCCCCACACGAGAACTCTCTTTTGAAAAAGCCAAAACCGATTGATCAGAAATCCTTTCAAAAACTGTTTCCCCCACGGAAACCCTATTTTGAAAATCGTTACCACGAGGGGTAGAAATCCACGATACACAGATGATCACATAACTCGGCAATAACAAATCCACAAGAATGATATATTAAAGCATAGTCATCCACAATATCCACGCATGCAATCAACACAAAGTAACTGAACCATGCTCATAAGTCTACTAAGTAGGGGAGAGAGTCAGGATAATAACCAAATATGTGGTAACACAGGTCGGAATCTCTAATGCAGCTAACTAGTCGCGTCTCACCATGTCCCGACTCCCACCACCCGGCTCACCTGAAAAAAACAACGATGGCGGGGTGTGAGAACATGATAAACATGTCTCCACTCCCAGTGGGTACGGCAAGCCGACGAAGGCGAGGTGTACACACCAGCACGAGGGTCAACAGATAGATAGGTAGGTAAAACAGTAGCATAAGTAAGCGTGAGTATAGCAATAAGTGAAAGACTACGCTACTGCAAGTAAATAGCATATGCATCAACTGAAGATAACCAAATAATACCCAATCACCACCAGGCCACAGGGACGGATCCCTGGCACTGTCACAATATGCTCACTCACCGGCACATAACCTCCGTAGATGCATATGCCAAGAGGCTCACGGGTCGAAAGCGCACGACCCTTTTCCGAAAAAGAACACCCTAAGCGGTGGATCAGACCGCGGGTGTACGTGAAGTGCTAGAAGGGCTGTGACGATCGATGCGATATACTCAATCCACATAATGGCAATAAGCTGAGTATAACAACTGAAATACGAATATCAAAGATCGCTCGGAACAGCAGGCGATCACCACCGACCAACCAGGTCGTCTCAATAAACCATGCAATCACACTACTCTACTAATGGCAAGCTCACACAAGTAGAGATAAGAGGAGTCAAGTGAACTAAAAATCGAACATGCAAGAGAAGGGATAGAAGGGTATCACCGCTAGTCCACTGTACCGACTCCGGATCGAAGTACCCACCTGAAGGAACGGAAGAGCCTAACACCGACGGCTCATAGGGATGTCGTCTGGACCTACGAAAGACTCACAGGGTCAAGGTTCACCGAGTCGACAACAAACACAGAAGCTCACAAACCCGAAGCCGTCGGAACGTCCGAAAAATCCGCCGGAACAATCCCGGACCCAAACCAAGCCCCAGAGGGGTACCAACAAACAAACCAAGCCACCCGCTGTCCCCAAACACACCAAAGGAGGAGGTCGGACAGGACAGCGAACACACATTCGGGGTGCCACAAGCACCAATGTGCCCGAAAACAGCTTTTCGGGTTCCCGAAAGATGCCGATTTTGGCACCGGAACCCTCCGTCGCTCATCCGCTGCCCTCGAAACTTCGGGACAGCGAAGGAGAATAGCCAACAAGGCTATGCGACAAAGCAAGGTCGCCCACGAAACCAACAAGTGGGTCCCATGACCAAAATGTGCGTTCTGTCGACTAATTCGTCGGAAAATGCACCGGAAATCAAACCAAGTTTCTGCAAAGGCGCTACGAGATTGGACAACCAGTCCACTGGGCCTCAAGGGTCAAGCCCTTGCTGCCCGCAGCATCTCCGCGCTGCGACAAAGCACACAAGCCCTAAGCATGCAACTATACATATAAATTAAGCAATAACTAGGTCGATAGAGCAATCCGCTCGTCCGCACAACCCTCCGCGAGCACCAGCGGACAGGAAACGATGCAACGGAGGCTGTGCTCACAGCCCCTCTGCGACAAAAATAGTTGCGGGCTCAAATAACCCATGACAACATTCAATACATGAAATAACAGGACTCGACACCGCCAAAATAGCGAAGCGGGGCAACGTTGCTGTCAACCGAGGTGAGCACGGTGATCAGCACGTCGCCGCGATCATCGTGCTCACTCCCCGAAGATCGGGAGGCAGCCAGAGGCCCGAGTCCAGGCACGCGGCTCCAATCAAGCAAGGACCGAGCCCGGCCGGAGCAAGCAAGCTCCGGCCGGCTGCAGGGCAAGGCGGCACGCGCGGCGGCGTGCGCGGCGGCTCAGGTCGGACGCGGGGGAGGTGGAGAAGAGGGAGCTCACCTCAACTGGCGACTGGGAGCTGCGGCAGCGGCGCGGGGAGAAGAGCAGCTCTTGGGTCGGCTAGGGCACGCCCGCACCGGCAACGAACGACGGCGGCCGGGACGGCGAGCACCGGCAAGAGGGGCTCGCCGAAAGTCGGAAGGTGGCCGTCCGTGACAGCAAAGGACGGCGGCGGCGGCTAGAGGCCCTCGGCCGCTGCTGCCCTAGAAGCCCTAGCGGCGACAGCGGTGGCTGCGGCGGCGCACCGGCGGCACGGGGGCGGCCGGGAAAGGAGGGATCAGCGGCGGTGGTCCTCCTAAGGCCGGAGGCCGTAGCGACGGTGGGAGGCGGCGGCGGCGGCTCGGACCAAGGACCCGCTACCCACACACCTCCAGCAGCAGCAGCACGCGGCGGCTCGGTGGCGACAGTCGCCGAGGAGAGGCGCCGGGCGTCGGGGCGCGGTCGAGGAGGAGGACTAGGGCACGAAATCCCCCCAGGAACACCTCAGCCAAGAGAGGAAGAAGAAGAAGAAGGAAAGAAGAAGAAAAGAGAGGGAGAAGAGCTTAGCCACTGTTTCGGCCGGCTAGGGGAGGTCGGTGGCGGCGGCGGCGCTCGGGGGAGAGGCAGGAGGAGGAGGAGGCTGCGGCTGAGGGGGCTAGGGCACAAAAATCTTTCTTTAGTGTTAGGTTAGCTCGCATGCACTTTACACACAAGTGCACAATTGCACCTAAGTCCACAACAAACAGGAATTTTAACCCAAGTCCCCAACAGCGCGTGTAAAACGCGACAACACCCCTCCACAACCGGTTTCACGCAATTCGGCACATAAAATATGGTCCTTTTTGCGAAAAGATCGAAAACGCAATTTCGACCTCTCGGCGATGATCTCGCGATATCTCACAATCCGTCGGTCGAATTCACGAACGGATTGCGCCATCGCGATTAGCACTACCGAAACATCAAACCTGCAATTTGGGATCTCTAGAAACGATCGCCGATGCACGGGAAAAACCATCCTCCCATGATCTACCAAAACACCATACCAATCTATTATTGCCTCAACATCCCCCGACAAGCAAAACTACCACCAAAGTCTCTCAACACAGACTGTCTCTCGCAGGTAGGCCCCTACTCACGAAGTTTCACGCAAAACGGGGCACCAAACATTTCTAAAAAGCATGATCATCATAGAATAAAAACCTTTCCAGCGATAAAAATCTATTTTTTCTCAAAAATCATGCATCAAATGCAAAAACTGTCAACACCATAGGTTCCGAAATAGCTGAGACACTGAAAACGAGCTATTGGATCGCCTGAATCGGAATTTGATTTGCATCCGAAGCCCATCTCACCTCTCGGCCCATTCCGGAAACGCCGGTTACTATTCATTTTAAGTGATATTTAAAAATCGCGTACAAACTTTATTTTAAATCATTTTTTACTGAAATCTGATGGGCAAGTTTAAGAATTAAAATGCACATGATAACATTGAAAAAGATGTCAAACAATCATAGAGGAAAAAAATCTCAGTCCTCACATCTATCCACTATATTTTCCAACCTACGTTCCAATGGCACTATATTCTCTATATTCACGTGTTGAGTTCTCTAATGATTTTAGAGAATGTCAACTTACCATTTAGTCTATAATATAGATATGCAATATAACCATGCATGCATTCGTTTATCTCAAGAAAATTAGTAACTCTAATTAACGTATATCACATGTATGCACATTTACTCATGTATAGGTAGTAAAATTAACTATTCCAAGTAGCATATCCTTCTAACATGCATATCTATTAAACTATATGAATCTCCAATTTTTTGGCCACGTGGCAATTTTTCCTTCACCCTCATTAGTTCCTCTTTTGAACCAAACTGCCTCTTTTGAACCGAACAGCTCCTCTCCCCTCTCTCACTTGCCTCTTTTCTGAACCGAACCGCTTTTCTAACATCTGAACCGAATCATTTTTCGAACATCTGAACCAAACCGTTCACGACATCTCTGAATCTCTTAACCGAACCGCCTCTCTCTTTTTCGGTTTTTGTACGACATGGAGCATTTCATCTCCCCTCACCTCCGCGTCATTTTTCCTCCTCCTCCGTTGCAAGGTTTTCTCTTCCCCATCTGTTGCATCATCCCCTCTCCCCTCTCCGCTTCGGTTCGTACGACCTCTCCCCTTTTTGCTTCTAGGGTTTCTCTCTACGCCGATCTCTTCGGATTTGTTAAAGAAGAGGTATGTTTGGAAAACGAAAAATCCTTACCCTAATTTTCCTTCTTTTTTTTTCAATCACGAATTATTACTATGTATCCATCTAGGATTTAATTTATTTGCATTATTTGGATTAATTTTGAGGTTAGTTTTGATTTCATAATTGATGTGATGGTTGTATCCATCTAGCATTTGATTTATGCGCATTATTTTGATTAACTTTGAGGTTACTTTTGATTTCGTAATTGATGTGGTGGTTCTAGTTGCAGATTAGGAAAAGCCCCGCGACTTGTGACCATCCCATGCCCAAAAGGGTGCAAAATCCTGCAATCTTCCATGAGGTTTTCATCCTCGTTGTCGTCATCATCGTCATCACCATCGCCATCTTCGTACACTCCTTTGGAGGTTTTCCTTTTACATGGTGATTCTGGGCAGTTATCTGTTTTGACCGGTCATATTGGTTAGTTCAATTCATAGATTTCGCTACTGAAGAAAAACACACTTGAATTTTTATTTTCCAAAGTATCGTACAATTGTTCAGTTTTGTAATGATTTGATAATAATTTAATTCAAGAACGCCTCAGAAGAAATGATTTGAATTCATCTTTCGTGCTTCTTTGAAACCTAGAAATGATTCGAAGTCAGCTTTCGTGACGACAGATGGCATATATATTTTGTTTCTTCTATATGGCTCATTTTTTTGACAGAATTAGAGCTATTGTTGAATAGCTCTAACAGATTGTTCATTAATTAAAGAAATATTGATCAAGATCCGAAAATCAAATACTGCTAGATCGTATTGAGTTTCGTTTGGATCAAATCAGATAGCATAGAATCAATTTAATCTAGTGTTAGATTTCTTAAACTACATCAAGCTAAATTATATTTATTTAATGAAAACATGGTTGAGGAATAGAGCAGCATTCTAAAGGAGTTCTTCATTTGGAGACGGCGTCATTGTCGTGCCATTGGTATCTTTACATTTTTTATAGCAACTTTCCGTTTTGATGGGAATTTTGGATCTGTTGGGATCAATAATTGATGTTAAATGTGTATTTTGGACAATATGGGGTTAAATTACTATAAGTATGTGGTCCGATTAATTCTAAAAAAGCTGCAAAATTAGACTCTCGCAGTGGGGAAGATATTCTTCTCTTTTTAATTTTAGGCCTTTGTAATTCTTGAGCTATTTTGGTTTGAAAATGGTCTTATAGTGTTGGATTTAAAAAAAAAAAGGTATCTTGATCACTCCTTTCATAAGATTTTAGGGTAGTATTTTTATAATGAAGAATATTAATCTTGATTTTTGTGATTTTGTTTTTACAGTTGCCTTCCTATGCATATAGTTGCTAATGTTCTTATTATCAACTCTTAGTGTGTCCATCCATATCTGCTAGATCATATACTATAGTTTCCTAGATGCGGTGCACTTTTTTACTCTTAAAGTAATATAGGTAATTTTGATAGTTATGGTTTGCTTAGTTCCGTGCATGTCTATTTGTTTTCCTTTTAACTATTTATTTCACTCGAGGCATTCTGATTCAAGAAGGTGCAATTGGCTTTTTCTCTAAACGAAAGGCAAACGATTTCACCTTTTATTGAATTTTTTTAAGTTTGTACTAATATTATTCTTTGAGTTTTGCTTTAGTTTTTACATGTTTTACTATTCAGTTTATAAATTTTTCCTGAGAATCAAATAAAGATGATCTTAATATCGAGGATTTTTCAGCTATTACAATACTATTAATAATATATGAATAGTGTTTGCTATTTATTTTTTAGTCATTGAATCCCTAGGATTGAGTGGAGTACATAAATGCAATAGTTGGAAAAGTTTTCGATGGTCTTCATATTTTGCCTTTGTTGTCTTATTCTATTGATGTTATTTTGAAGTGCGATATCTCGATTTTGAAGCACAAGGCAATTTAAGACAATACTTTTTTAAAACCCATTGTATTTACTAAGTTTTGCAAAAAAAAATTTGTATACATCGGTTTTCATGTTACAGATATGTTTGTGCTGCCTGTGTGCTTTTCTTAATGTATGGCCTTAATTTCTTTTGCTTTATATATACATAGTATGTTGATTTATTAATGCTAAGTACTTGCAGCTCCTAAGTGAAGCTAAAATTTTCTTAAATGCCTAATTTCTTAAGTTTCTGCTGACAATATCTATGTCACGCCTCAGGGTTTTTTTTGAAAATTCTTTTTAGGAAAACTAGCGGAAAACGTGTAGATTTTTTTTTTTTAACACCTTTAGAGGCACCCCGCGAACGCGCCCAGACTCGCCACATGGACAAGAGATCCCCTGAGCGAATGGACATAGTCTCCCCTATATATGCACAGCGTAGCACAATTGTACAAATATCAACCACACAACAACCACACAAATAGATATCCACAGAAATATTTGAAATCCATAATTAGGAAACAGTTAAACAAATAACTAAATCCATAGTTAACAGTTATCAATAAACAACAAGTAACAAATTAAACTAAGCCATGTGGATCTGAAACACAGAGCCAATCTGACTAAACAGAGATACATGATAATAAAAGTCAACGATGGATAACTCTGGGCACAACTATCTAGTACCGTCCTCACGTATTGTCCCGACCCTCACCGCTCGCGTCACCTGAAAAATGGTGGGAGGTGAGAACATGTAAACATGTCTTCCCTCCCAGTGGGTACCGCAAGCCGATGAACGCGAGCTGTACTCAACCGGCGAATAGAAGAGATAACCATAATCATAAACAGATATCATAAGTATAGTAGCAATAGTACTGGAAGGAAAATAACTATAAAGAGAAATACAACTAACTGACCGCTACTATAATATACAACAGAGTGCAAGTATGCATCAACCTGACAGATCGTCTAAAAATATCCAATCAAATCCGCCGTGTTGGTCTAAAGACCTCAGGCAATGCCACATCATGCTCAACCACCTGGCATATAACCCTAACAATAGGCCGTTGGGCTCACGGGTCGGAAGTACGACCACTTTTCCGAAAAAGAACACCCTCCTGCGGTGGATCAGACCGTTGGTATACGTGAAATGCACATGAGCTGCGTCGATCGAGGCAATATGCTCAATAGCCAACCATCGGCAAATAGCCGAGGAAAAATCCACAAGAAGTCACCGACCAATCAGGTCAATCTCTATGTAAGAGTGTCACCGACCATAAGGTCAACTAATGTCAAGTCATACGATATACCACTAGAAGTGTCACCAACTACAAGGTCAACTAATGCCATATAATACAATATACAACTAGGAGTGTCACCGACCATAAGGTCAACTAATGTCAAATCATGCAATATTCAAATAGAAGTGTCACCGACCACAAGGTCAACTATTGTCATATCATGCAATATGTATCTAGGAGTGTCACCGACCACAAGGTCATCTACTATAATCATGCAATAGGTAACTCAATCACAAAGGAACACCGCTCTACCACTAAATCGTGATAATATGAGATAAAAGTAAGTGTAGAGCAACTAGCTATGAAGTCAAGTGGTGTACGAAAGCTCAACCAGTATCAAGTAAATAAAAGGAGATAATAGGAACAGAAATCACCGAGCAGGAACTACTTTACCGACTTCAGATCGAAGCACCCACCTTTACCGTAGAATAAAACCGGGTCGTCCACCCTCTGCAAATGCTTCTCGCAATCACCCGGACCTATGCACAGTCCCACACAAAGCCGTAATTAGCCCAAACCTACTAATTACCCAAAAGCCTAGGACTCTAAGTGAGTCCAACCGTTGAACAATCGGGTTTTCGGATTCCGATCGACAGTCACCGAAAGATCGCCCGATTGTCGCACCGACTTGTCAGAATGACACCCCAACCCACGAGGTGTTCAGAAATAAGTCCCACACATATCCTACCTTGCCCGCTGTCCCAACACATTATTTTAATGCTATTGGGATAGCCGCACAAGTAGTGCGCCAAAACAAAAAATCGAGATCCCAAAAATCATCGGTTAGGCTCCTGGAATGCCCATCTCGGCACCGGGACCACCCGCAGCCCTCTTGCTATGACCAAAGATGTCAAACCTCACCCTAAAACCAGTCAATAAGGCTTCTACCTTGCTGCGAATAGCAGCAACCCGCACGACACGAAATCGCGCCCGAAACCGCCCGATTTCGCATTTCGGGGTTCCATTAAGCCCCGAAGTGTTTCGAAACAGTCCGAAGGTCATTTAACCATCCTTACTGTCCCAAAACACTCACTTTTTGGTGTCGGGATAGCCGCACGCCAAGTGGTACGATCTGGAGGCGAAATCCCCAAAATCCACTGTACCGGGTTTTTGAAAATCATCGTTTTGGTTCCGGGACCCACCTAGGGCCCATCGCTGGTCCGAACTTCGCACTAGCAAGATCCCAGCCAGCCAACGAGGCTACCCTATTGCTGCAACCACAGTCGAACCTGCTCCGTGAAAACGAAGCTGAACTCACATACAATATACACTTAAACCACTGTTTTTGTATGCCGAACACCACGAAATCTAAATTTAGGGATTCCCAAGCTTCGAACATTAAGTTCGAACATCCTAAACCTGAATCATGCTGTCTGGGACAGCCACCACACAAAAGCGTCATTGCGGCATTCCACCGAACACCCGGCGCGCGGTAAATAACAAAAAGGAGCAAGGTTAGTAAGTTACCGCTGATCCAGTAACTTCAAAAACCCTGTGAAGGTATGGTCCACACAGTCTCGATGTGCTGGAGACCGTGCTCACCGTCCGGAGAGAAGCCGGGCACCGTGTGGCGTGGAACATCAACTTGAACCTCGTTTACAAGCTTGCTAGAGCTGAGCAGTCCCGATCTGACAAGCCAGACCAAAATACCAAAACTCAGGTGAGCCTGTCACGCCCCGGGTTACCTCTTCCCAGGCACATTAACAGATCCGCCGTATACACAGTATTTCTACTAAGCATACGAAGCGAAAACAATATCAACTAACAGCTAAATGTATCAAAAGTAACAGAGCTGTTAAGTACTATATAAACAATAAGTTCACTGTACATACATACATCATCGATCCAACAACCAAATATACATAACTGTCAATCTCCAACAACCACTGTATGTACAGACTTATGGGATCATCTACCAAAATGGGGTATACCTCTATCCAACTGTCTGGGGATCCGATCTACCCGACGGTCTCCTTTCCGCGATCAGAAGGCATAGCCGGAGAAGAAGACTCTGCAAAAAGGTGTCAACAACGGGTGTGAGAACTACTATCAAACAAGTAGTCCTCAGTGGGTACTGCCACCAGCGTCAGCGGTCTACCCACTAAGTCCTCGATTTCAAGATAAATAGAGGGCAATAAGAAAAGTAGGAGATAAACTATCACTACTATGCACAATGCTCATGCTGTCAATACGAGTATCAATAATCTGATCATAACACATCAAACGAGGACTATCACAAATCCACAACATCATACCTGCGGCCTGAACATCACGTTCTACCCGTAGGGAGCCAACTAGTAAAGGCAATGAACCCTCTGTACAACACATAACCCAACTCCGGAGTGGTACTCGTGGGAGCGACCCAACCGAGTATAATATCACAACACATATCATCGCCAAGCACCCACAGGTATATGATCAACAAGATGGGTCAATCTGATCTCACACAAGAAACTCACGTGCCCTCGGCACCTCAAATGCATAATCAACAAGTATGACCCAGATCAATGCTCAAGTGCTCACAATCAACTCAACTCTACCACAAAGAGGAGGTATAATTAACATAGCACGAGCCACAATAAGATCACCTACACTAGTATGTACAACAGCGGATACAATGGATATCAATGCAACATGATAGGTGTAGGCTAAATCATGCATCAAGAACATAATAAAATCATGCTTGCTATCAGGTATCACTACCTCATCAATGATCATATCATACATATGCAAGCAGTTAATCAGTCTCAACTAAAGCATGTCGTAACTAACATAATCTCAACGATATCATGTCATGCTAACATGAGAATAAACACTTAGGAGAAAATCCACTGAATCTGGTAAACATCAACTCACCTGGAATGCTAATCCAACCACGGTGGAAATTCAATAACAAGCTCAAGATCCAATCCTCCAGAGTACACACTAGGCTCGATCAGTACTCCAATCTGAATCTACCACCGAATGGACTGCCACCTCCAACAGAACGAATGATCAGAACAAGATCAGAACAACACAGTAGAAGAGAGCAAGCTAGATCATCACTAATGCCAACACATGGCCCTTACTCTAGCTTTTCTCTCTCTAAAAAGGTAGAACACGAAAGTAGGAATGGCCTAAAATGATCAGGATGCACACCTATTTATAGGCCCCAAAATTCCACTTTCGGGCGCCCGAATTCCCCCTTCCGGGCGTCCGAAAATCACCTATGCCAGGTGTCAGCTAGGCGGCCAGGCGGTGATCGGCAAGCGGTGGGGCGGCGCTCCTCCGGCAGTCGACACGTGTCCTGCAACACGACACGTGTTAGTCCACGTCATATCCCAATTCGAATCCACATTTCGGGCGTCCGGAACGTGCGTCTAGATCCCAAAATGTCCAAAACTTCCGGATCCATCCAAAACAACCTAATGGCTCCAAATCTTTCGGGCGTCCACTTCCCAAGATTCGGGCGCCCGAAATGGCCAAATTCAACTTAGCTTGTTTTCGGGCCTACTTCGCACCGAAACAGCTTCTCCTCATAAAATATAGTAAACTCATAGTAGCAGAACAAAAACACCAAGTATTACATTCTTCCCTCCTTTAATAGTTTCGTCCTCGAAACTAAAGTGAAGCAAGTAACTCACCTCAAAGTGCAAACAAGTGGGGATAAGACCTTTGCATCACTGTCTCCAATTCCCAGGTTGCTTCTCGTTCATCATGATAATTCCATTGCACTTTAACATAAGGTATGACCCGATTACGTAATTCTTTTGTCTCACGAGCAAGAGTTCGTATCGGGCGCTCCTCGTACCGCAAATCCTCCGTCAGCTCAAGTGGAGTAAAATCAATCACATGGGAAGGATCATACATGTACTTTCTCAGAACTGATACATGAAAAATATCATGCACACCTGCTAACCGAGGTGGAAGGGCTATCCGATAAGCCACGGGTCCAACTTTTTCCAAAATCTCAAAAGGACCAATAAATCGCGGACTAAGCTTTCCGCGAATACCAAATCTTCGTATGCCCTTCGATGGTGAAACTTTCAAGAAAACATGGTCTCCAACTTGAAATTCTAAATCCCGTCTCCGAGTATCAGAATAACTCTTTTGCCTGCTCTGGGCTGTCTCTATATGCCGTCGTATTACTTTAACTTTCTCCTCAGCTTCAAGCAATAAGTTCGGTCCCAATGTTTTCCTTTCACCTACATCATCCCAATACAAAGGTGATCGACATTTACGTCCATACAATGCTTCAAACGGAGCCATTTTAATGCTCGCCTGATAGCTATTGTTGTACGCAAATTCTATTAATCTCATATGTCGATCCCATCCTCCACCGAAATCCAATATACAAGCTCTCAACATATCCTCAAGCGTCTGTATAGTACGCTCGGACTGACCATCCGTCTGCGGGTGAAATACAGCACTAAAACGAAGCTGAGTCCCCAAAGCTGTCTATAAACTTCTCCAGAAGTGTGAGATAAACCTCGGGTCTCTATCAGATACTATCGAGATACTCCATGCAATCTCAATATTTCATCCATATAAAGCTGTGCAAGCCGCTCACGGGACCAGGTAATCTGCATAGGTAGAAAATGAGCAGATTTTGTCAACCTATCCACAATTACCCATATCGCATCATTGCCGCCCGAAGTCCTTGGCAATCCTACGACAAAATCCATCGTGATGTGGTCCCACTTCCACTCAGGTATCGGTAGGCTTTGTAGCTTGCCAGCCGGCACTCGATGCTCAGCCTTTACTTGCTGACATGTTAAACATTGGGCTACAGCTCTTCCAATGTCTCTCTTCATACCATTCCACCAGAAATGAGTCTTTAAATCTTGGTACATCTTAGTTCCACCAGGATGGACAGAATATGGAGAATAATGTGCTTCCTTCAATATCTCCTCTCGAATCTTCGAATCAGCTGGTACACATAAACGACCTCTGTAACGGAGAACTTCGGAATCATCACAACTAAAATCTTCAAGATCGCCACTTCTCAGTTGATCTTTAATCTTCATCAAGTGAGGATCTACACTCTATTTTTCTCGAATCCTATCCAACAGAGTGGGCTGTAAGACCGTAATCATAAGTCTTGCAGTTGTTCCAAGAGTAACCACTTCAAGTGACAATCTCTGCATCTCCTCCACTAGGATAGGCTGTTGTGTGATACTCATACTCAATGTTGCCACAGCCTTCCTACTCAACGCATCGGGTACTACATTCGCCTTGCCGGGATGATATTGAATAGAGATGTCATAATCCTTCAGTAACTTCAACCATCTCCGTTGTCGTAAATTTAACTCCTTCTGTGTAAACAGATACTTAAGGCTCTTTTTTTTTAGAGAGAAAGGTAGCATGCTATCTGCTTCGTATATTTCTTTTAGAAATAAACTTAGCTGGAAATGTGAATCAACTAGGATTCGAACTCGGGACCTCGGGTACCAACCACCAAGCCCTTTGCCACTTGCGCTAGGGACGGTCGGTGATACTTAAGGCTCTTGTGATCAGTATAAACCTCACAATGTTCTCCATAAAGATAGTGGCGTCATAACTTCAGAGCAAAAACTACCGCTGCTAGCTCTAAGTCATGGGTAGGGTAATTTTTCTCGTACTTCTTTAATTGTCTCGAAGCATATGCAATTACTCTACCATGCTGCATCAGCACGCAACCCAAGCCACTATGTGAAGCATCACTATAGATTACAAATCCTTCGCCCATTACTGGTAACGCAAGAATGGGAGCTGTCATCAACTTCAGCTTTAACTCTTCAAAGCATCCCTGGCAATCATTACTCCAAATAAATTTAACCCCTTTTCTGGTTAATCGAGTAAGAGGCGCAGAGAGTTTCGCAAAACTCTCCACAAATCGTCGATAATACCCGGCTAAGCCAAGAAAACTCCGTACTTCAGAAATCGTCGTCGGCCTAGGCAAGTCTCGAATTGCCTCAATTTTCTTAGGATCAACAGCTACTCCTGAAGCAGAAATCACATGGCCTAAAAAGGCTACTTCTCTCAACCAAAACTCACATTTCTTCAACTTTGCATACAACTTCTTTTCTCGCAAGAGTTGCAGCACTAATCTCAGATGCTCCTTATGCCCCGCATCATTACGGGAGTAAATTAAGATATCATCAATAAAGACTAAACAAACTTATCCAAGAAAGACTTGAAGACTCGGTTCATCATATCCATAAATACAGCAGAGGCATTCGTCAAACCAAAAGGCATGACTGTAAACTCATAATGCCCATACCGAGTTCTAAAGGCTGTCTTAGATATATCTTCGGCCTTCACCTTCAACTGGTGGTAACCGGACTGAAGATCAATCTTTGAAAAGACACACGCACCTTGTAACTGATCAAACAAATCATCGATACGTGGGAGGGGATATCTATTCTTGATGGTCACTTTGTTCAATTCTCGATAATCCACACATAACCTAAGTGAACCATCCTTCTTCTTAACAAACAACACTGGTGCTCCCCAAGGCGACACACTGGGTCGAATAAATTTTTTATCCATAAGATCCTGCAGTTGCGCCTTCAACTCTCGCAATTCAGCTGGTGCCATTCTATAGGGTGTCTTCGAGATTGGCACGGTTGCTGGTATCACGTCAATCACGAATTCAATCTCCCTATCAGGAGGCATTGATGATAGCTCAGAGGGAAAAACATCCGAAAGCTCGCGGACAATAGGGATATCCTCGAGTCCCGGTACAATAGTAGGCACCTCAGTCACTGTCGCTAAATAGGCCATGCATCCTCTACTCAACATCTGTCTGGCCTTAGATGAAGATATCGTCATTGCGAACAGTGAACTTCTACATCCTTTAAAAGTAAACTCCTCATGTCCTGGCTCACGAAAGATCACCGTCTTGGTTCCACAATCAATCGTCGCAAAATAACGAGACAACCAATCCATGCCAAGGATCACATCAAAATCCTGCAACTGCTTTAATACCAATAAATCGGCAGGCATGATACAAGGCCCTAACTGCACAGGACATGCCCAACAACCCTCCGTCACCTGCAAGCTATGGTCGGGTACCCGCACCTCCTGTGTCTGGGGTAACGACCCTATCTCTAAACCATGATATAATGCAAATGCTCTACTAACAAAAAAATGCGATGCATCGGTATCAAATAAAGTGCGCGATCTAATGCCACAAATCGAAATAATACCTGCCACCACACGATCAGCTATCAAGGCGTCCTCAATTTGTGCGGCATAGACTCGATCGCTCGTCTGCTGCTGGCGTTGTTCTGGCTGTCGTGGCATAGAGGATCGATCCGTCTGACTAAACACCGGGGAAGCTCCAGATACTTGCGGTGGGAAGAAAGGAACAGACGCCATTGATGGAGCTACTGCCACCAATCTGGGACAAGTCCTCCTCATATGTCCTGACTGTCCACACTCATAACATCGACCTTCACGCCGATCACAAAGACTAACCCAATGAGGTCCTCCACAAATCACACACCTGGGAGATCCCTTCTGTTGTTGTCGCTGCTGGCGAAATCCTCCAGACTGCTGTCGGCTAAAAGCTCCACGACCCTGGAAGCGCGATCACGGTGGAGGTTTTGGCAGCCGTCTGCCACTTGACTGCCCTCCATCATCAGGTGCTGGGCGCTTCCTCTCCTGACCCAGAGCTGGGTCCACAAGCTGCCCCTTAGTCACAAATGTCCCTCGCTCTATTCACAGAGACTGCTTAATAGTCGCATCCAAAGTCTGAAGTCTCTGAGAGTGAACAAATGGAAAAATCTCTGGTCTCAAACCCTTCCCATAGAGATAAACCTTTTGTACTTCATCTCTTGTAGCAGTAGGCACACAATTAAGTAATCTTGTAAACTCTCTAGCATACTCCTGCACCGAGCGATTTTCCTGCTTCAGATTCTTTAGATTCTCCTCTATCTTCACCTTCACACTACTAGGAAAATAAGCTCCATACATAATCCCGCGAAACTCACTCCAAGTCATCTGCAGAGGATTCAAGGACCTATGATCACAAGTCCTTCTCCACCAAACATGAGCATCACCTGCCAGACAATGAACTGCCATATGCACCTGCTCTCGTGCTGGCACAAAAAGGTCCTCAAATAATTTTTCTATCTCACATATCCAAGCTTCTACCACCCACGGTTCTATACTACTACCATTAAATCATGGTGGATCAAATCTACAGAAGCGAGCCAATCTTTCCGCCATCCGCTCTTGCTCTTCCTAAGAAAGCACTCGACTTGGTTGCGCACTCTCGTCCCTAGGTTGGGATGCAGCTGGAATGGTCGCGGCAATTGGTACTTGAGGCTCCACAGTTCGAGGCGTAGTACTCTGCTACTGTGCGAAAGTATCGCACATCTTCTACACTAAGACACTCTGCTGCCTACCCACTACAGCTATATCAGCTAGCTGCTCCTGCAAATCGGGACGAACACTAGGTCCCGACTGCTCTGGCATCTCTGAAGGCGTCGGATGTGCTCGCGTCGATGGTCGATCACAACATTGAGGAGGCATTGTAATCACCTGCAACAGAATACCCATTTAGACAGCAAACAATCACTCGACCCAATCTAGCGAAAGTCTAGAATGACACTTCTTTTCTTTTCAAATTACTATGTCGTCTGCAGCCAACATAATTCATCTGATAAGAAAAGACTTTAATCCCTCAATCACTCTTCCTACACAAGGAAGGATTCAAAGCTCAATCTTTGACTTTCGCGATTAATCACGTCTCTCACGTCATAACATCCTAAGGTCTGTCATCTTAGGTTTCCCTAGGCCCTCTTGACCTATTCCTAAGCTCTTATACCAACTTAATCTGTCACGCCCCGGGTTACCTCTTCCCAGGCACATTAACAGATCTGTCGTATACACAGTATTTCTACTGAGCATACGAAGCGAAAATAATATCAACTAACAGCTAAAGGTATCAAAAGTAACAGAGCTGTTAAGTACTATATAAACAATAAGTTCACTGTACATACATACATCATCGATCCAACAACCAAATATACATAACTGTCAATCTCCAACAACCACTGTATGTACAGACTTATGGGATCATCTACCAAAATAGGGTATACCTCTATCCAACTGTCCGGGGATACGATCTACCCGACGGTCTCCTTTCCGCGATCAGAAGGAACAGCCGGAGAAAAAGACTCTGCAAAAAGGTGTCAACAACGGGTGTGAAAACTACTATCAAACAAGTAGTCCTCAGTGGGTACCGCCACCAGCGTCAGTGGTCTACCCACTAAGTCCTCGATCTCAAGATAAATAGAGAGCAATAAGAAAAGTAGGAGATAAACTACCACTACTATGCACAATGCTCATCCTGTCAATACGAGTATCAATAATCTGATCATAACACATCAAACGAGGACTATCACGAATCCACAACATCATACCTGCGGTCTGAACATCACGCTCTACCTGTAGGGAGCCAACTAGTACAGGCAATGAACCCTCTGTACAACACATAACCCAACTCCGGAGTGGTACTCGTGGGAGCGACCCAACCGAGTATAATATCACAACACATATCATCGCCAAGCACCCACAGGTATATGATCAACAAGATGGGTCAATCTGATCTCACACAAGAAACTCACGTGCCCTCGGCACCTCAAATGCATAATCAACAAGTATGACCCAGATCAATGCTCAAGTGCTCACAATCAACTCAACTCTACCACAAAGAGGAGATATAATCAACATAGCACGAGCCACAATAAGATCGCCTACACTAGTATGTACAACAGCCGATACAATGGATATCAATGCAACAGGATAGGTGTAGGCTAAATCATGCATCAAGAACATAATGAAATCATGCTTGCTATCAGGTATCACTACCTCATCAATGATCATATCATATATATACAAGCAGTTAATCAGTCTCAACTAAAGCATGTCGTAACTAACATAATCTCAACGATATCATGTCATGCTAACATGAGAATAAGCACTTAGGAGGAAATCCACTGAATCTGGTAAATATCAACCCACATTGAATGCTAATCCAACCACGGTGGAAATTCAATAACAAGCTCAAGATCCAATCCTCAAGAGTACACACTAGGCTCGATCAGTACTCCAATCTGAATCTACCACCGAATGGACTGCCACCTCCAACAGAACGAATGATCAAAACAAGATCAGAACAACACAGTAGAAGAGAGCAAGCTAGATCATCACTAATGCCAACACATGGCCCTTACTCTAGCTTTTCTCTCTCTAAAAAGGTGGAACACGAAAGTAGGAATGGCCTAAAATGATCAGGATGCACACCTATTTATAGGCCCCAAAATCCCACTTTCGGGGCGCCCGAATTCTCCCTTCCGGGCGTCCGGAAATCACCTATGCCAGGTGTCAGCTAGGCAGCCAGGCGGTTTGGCGGTGGTCGGCAAGCGGTGGGGTGGCGCTCCTCCGGCAGTCGACACGTGTCCTGCAACACGACACGTGTTAGTCCACGTCATATCCCAATTCGGATCCACATTTCGGGCGTCCGGAACGTGCGTCCAGATCCCAAAATGTTCAAAACTTCCGGATCCATCCAAAACAACCCAATGGCTCCAAATCTTTCGGGCGTCCACTTCCCAAGATTCGGGCGCCCGAAATGGCCAAATTCAACTTAGCTTACTTTCGGGCCTACTTCGCACCGAAATAGCTTCTCCTCATAAAATATAGTAAACTCATAGTAGTAGAACAAAAACACCAAGTATTTCAGAGCCCCACAACAAAAATGGCCAACAAAAGGCCGTGCTCACTTTACCCACGCTCATCAATGTACGGATTTGCCGAACACGAAGGTCTAGCTCCAGAAAAAGCTAAGCCCGAGGCTGCCGGGCTGTATCTTCGCCGCAGCGGGTTCCAGCAGGCCACGGCCGCGACCAATGGCCGGGGAAGAATGTAGTTGGTCGGAGGAGGACCCGCGGAGGGGAATTGGCGGCAACGGCGAGTTCCCTACGGCCAAGCTAGTGTAAGCTCGGGCCCGTACCATGCCGGCAAAAGTCCCGCGGCACAGCAGCACCGACGACGGCCGGGTAGGTGTCGCCGGATCAAGGGGTGTCTGCAGGGTGGCTGCCAGCAGTGGATTCCCCCCTCCTTCCTTGGTGTACGAGAGAGAGAGAGAGAGAGAGAGAGAGAGAGAGAAAGAGAGAGAGCCCTGGCCATAGGCTCCCCGCCAGCCAAGAAGATCACCGGTGGCAGGGCACCGTGCGGCGGCGACTGAGGGAGAGAAGAGAGGGAATAGTATGGGGTTAGGGTTCCCTAGGGCATCCATGTAACTGCCAATACAAATATGCATATATATATAACATATGCATACTTATATATGCATATATGTATATGTATATATGTTTAGGAGCAAAAATGCAGTATGGTCCCTCAACATCAACATTTTCTCAAACGTCCCCACCAGCACGCACATTTCGCACAGAAATCCCTTTTGATGCCATTCCATGCATTTTGGTACACGAAGTATCGTGTTCTAATCAAAAGACCTCTCGGTCTCCAATTCTCTCTCAGACTTCATATCTGTGCCATTTAGCATACACATCCCTGAATTTTGCGAAATTCGAGTTCGCACGATCGTGTCCGAGTCTACTTGCACATAGATCCTTCCACTCGTCAAAATTGTGAAATTACTCACATAAAATGATAACCCCTTCACATAGTGCTTCATTTTCACATTTTGCAAAAATAGCAAATTAGCACTCTAACCTTAAAGTTTCATACCAAGAATTCACCAATGCATGTATCTTGGCTAGTAGGACCATTCCATGGATTTTCACGCAAAACGGAGCACCGAAAGATTCTAAAAAGCAAAAACATCAAGTAAAAAAGGCCAATCTATGATAAAAGCAGATTTTCTCGAAAACCGTCCGTCGAACGTAAAATTGGATAGTGTCATCACCTCCGGCACAACTGAACCATCGAAAACGACCTATTGGTTCGTCTGAGACGGTGTCCGATTCGCTTCTGAAGCTATCCTCAAGCCGAGCTTTAAAATAAAACGCAGGTTACTATTCATTTAAGTGAATAGTACTAGTCACTATACACCTTTAATAAAAGCTCATTTTTCCCCGAAATTAGATCAATAATTTTAAAATTAAAATACCTATAAAAATACCACCGAGATGTACCAAATTACACTATAAAAAAAATCTCAGTCCTCACAATCTAGCAACTAGCTTAGTTGGAGAATGTGGTGTTGATCTCCAATTCGCTCCATCAAGTTTTCTTCACTTGGAGTGATCTCAAGGTGCATCAACAATTTATTTTTAATAATATATTTTATCTATATTGGTGCTTACGATCACAGTTTGATCTATTCTAGCTTGCAAAGAAATATTTCATTACAATTGTTACAAAATCTAACAGATTCCATTACAATTGTTACAAAATATTCAATTTAAAATATTATGTCAAGTATACTATAGAATCAATAATTACCATCATAATAGTTGCAGAATACCCTTTTACGTTCCAAAATGCTCTATTAAAAAAAATGATACGAAAATAATCTTGGGATAAAAACTTCTGACAGCTAAACCCATGATATTTGGGAGTTGAAATCAAAAAAAAAAGAAAAAGGGTTCAATAGGCCTATTTCCAAATCACCCAAACTGTGAGGATATGGATACATTGTGGTATTTTTTTGTTTTTGATTTTGTTTTCAATAGTATTTACCAATTGGTCACAACAGACGCTTAAGATTGAAGATAACAAATTCTAGAAAGTGATACTTGATCATGACATTTGGTCATCATCCATAGATTATTTATTTTTGTTTTTCTTGAGTTTTTATTCTATACTTGATTAAATATACTTAATCTAGAAAATATTAGGAGTCAGCTTCTTATTAGTAAACCAGGAAGCTCGAATGAAAGTAATATTTAGCATTCCAATCTTTTATATTCAATACAAGGTTTTAAGTATATCTTTTTATTTTCCACATTAGTTTTCTTCTTAACTGGTGTTGGTGCCATGATAAAAAATTTACTAAGGTCATTCTCTTTTAAGTCTTCTGTATCAAGGCCCTTACAAACAAAGGCAACTGATTTTGTCTCAGATCCTTTATGCTATACATTATATTATATAGATGCATGATAAATGTAAATTAAATTAATTGTTCCTTTTGAAGGATAATCATTTTCGAATTTCGACAGCTTCTTTCAAATTTAGAGAATCAATTCACTTATTTATAACAGTTGCTATAGTCAATGAATAAAATGCAATAATACTTTCTCTGTTTGCTGTACGGTCATCATAAATGTATTCGGAGGTGGTCTAATAAAAATCGTGGCACTAAGTCCGGATATGCCGCCAGTTGATAAATCATTTATTCATATTCAGTTTTCGTATTTTAAACCATTTTAAACCATGCAAGATCTTTGAGTAATCAATTTTTACATTTGTGGATCAACAATTTCAATCTAATTATAAAGCTCCTCCATAGTTGCTTATTTATAGGACTCTTATGAATTTTAAGTATCTTTTATAGTCCAGATCAAACTAGATGCCTTATTAATTAATTATCATCAATAGCTAACTTTAGTAATATTTCTTATCAGGAAGAATTTGCAAAGGCAACAAATATGCAACTTTAGGTATATTGCGTCAATCCAGTGTGTAATATCATTGAATCCTCTACCGCTATATTTCTTTTCTTTGATTTGTATGTGTTGTGATGATATAAAATAAAAAGAGAAAAAAAATATTTTGCCAAAAAACTCATAAATTGTCATATTTAGACATAGAGTAAGAAAATTATTCCATCTCTGATACTATTATCTTTAGTATCACAAACAATGATCCCTATAGATAGCATCTTAGATGCAGTCACACTATAAACGTATTACAATAGTTGTGGGGTGAGTGATGTTGAATTTATGAGGGCAACTAACTTATTTATTGTAACATTTTCTTAGCTATTTCTATGCAAATGTTGAACATTTTGCATATAGGAATACTTTCGCAATGCGCCTCCCCCGTTGTCTTTACTATTACGTCTGTCAATCAAGTTGGACATATATGATATTTTATTAACCAACAAAATCTGTGCTGGCTATAGCTTACCGCACATCCCTTTTATTGGTTATACTTGCTGGAGTATATTTGATAAAATTACTGCAATTGTCAAGGAACAAATTTTGATCAGTTAAAAAATTTTCATTTGAGTCACAACGCACCTTCCCCAATGGCTATCATCTTAGATTTTATTACTTTTATTGATATTTTATAATTCATAAATTTTTATTGCAATGCTCTCTATCCGCTGCAACGCGCGGGTTCCTACACTAGTCTAACAATTAAACTACCATGCAATAATAAATAACATAATTTAGTTATTACTCTCTAGACATGGAAGCGACCTATTCACTTCGTTAGAGCATACACTACAAGAAAAGATAGTATTGGTGGCAAAAATAAGATGGCGACAAAATTTATCGCCACTATATAGTTACTTATGGTGGCGATAAAAAAAGACGCCACCGATTAATTAACTTAAAGTGGCGATACTAATGTCACCACTAAATGACTATTTTGTCGCCACTATTAGGGTACCTATGATGGCGATAAAAAAAATTTGCCACCAATTAATTAATTTAAAGTGGCGATAGTATTTTTACCACTAAATTACTATTTTGTCGCCACTACATAGTTACCTATAGTGGCGATAAAAAAAGTCGCCACCGATTAATTAACTTAAAGTGACGATATAGTTTCACCACTAAATGACTATTTTGTCGCCACTATTTGGCTACCTATGATGGCGATAAAAAAAATTACCACCAATTAACTAACTTAAAGTGGCGATAAAAAAAAATTGCCACCAATTAATTATCTATGGTGGCGATAAAAAAAGTCGCCACCGCTTAATTAACTTAATCTATGGTGGCGATAAAATAAATGGCCACCGATTAATTAACTTAAAGTGGCGATACTATTTTCGCCACCAAATGGTTATTTTATCCATTGATTAATTAACTTAAAGTGGCAATATTACTTTCGCCACCAAATAGTTATTTCAGATTATTTTGAAATTGCTTAATGAACTTCTATTTTTATTAATATTTTCAAACTTTTATTTTTTATATTATTTTATTCTAATTAATTTAGTTAATTTTTTTAATTAATTTTTTAAATTTAAGAGCTTTGTTAATTAGTGAATAGCTATTAATTAGTTAAATTAATTTTCAAAATTACCTAAATTTAATTTGATTAAATCAATTTATTAATTAATTATTAATTATTAACTAAATTAAATTATTAATTATAACTTTTTAAAAATTAGATTAAATTATTAATTTGAAAATTTAATTTAAATTAAAAATTAAATTAAAATATTAATTTAATTTAATTTTTAAATTGAACTAAATTAATATTCTAATTTAATATTAGTAATTAAATTTTTTAAAAATTTTAAAAAAACCCTCACTTCCTCAGCTCACCCTCTCCCCCTCTACTTCCTCAGCTCACCCTCTCCCCCTCTACTTCCTCTTAGCTACAGTAAAGAAAAAAACCCTCTCCCCCTCAAAACCCATCTCCCTAATCTGCTCCCACCCTCTCCCTCTCCTCCTCGACGATCTCTCGCAGGCGAGCTCGTCACCGGCGAACTCCTCGCCGGCGAGCTCCTCACCGGCGAGCTCCTCGTCGGCGACATAGGCGACAAGCTCCTCGCCGGTGAACTATGCAGCGAGCTCCTCGTCGCTAATTTTCTCTCCGACGACCCCTTCAAAACGGAGCTTCTCACCGCCGATCTCCTCGCCGGTGAGCCCCTCACCGCCGATCTCCTCGCCGGTGAGCCTCTCGCCTATTTCTGTTGTTTTTTTTTTCTTTTTAATGCACATTGGACTAGCTAGTTGAAATTTCCACTGAAACAAAACCCTATGCAAATGTCTGAAATGTCGGAAGATACAGCTGACGATGATTTATCTTCTAGGTATGCATACTTTTTGAGAACATAATGAAAATAGAGATCTTGAGTTGGTCAGTTGTTTAGCCATTTGATTAACGTGCTTACGACAGTAACAAATTGAATTGGAAGCTTAACTTTCAATTGATATGCTAGACTTGTTTGCTTGTATATATTCTTCTATATCTACTGTTCTTTCTTGGTTGCTAAATAGAATGAAAAATTGATTGTTTATAAGATGGGACCTGTCTACTTAAGGTTCTATGGCATGTTCACAACATACTTGTTTTGGATAAATGTTACTTTAACACCCAAAAGTTGGGTGTAAATCTTACACCCAACCCTTCCAAAGGTTTAGACAACACTTTTGGGGTTGTAGTATTAGAAAAATAGGGATGTGATAAGATTAGTGTGAAAAATATGGGTGTAAGGTTATACCTACTTTTGGGTGTATGGGTAGCATTGTGTTGCTCCTTGTTTATTTCCTCATTTGTAGCATTCCATTATAATTATAATTTATGAAAAGCCTAATGTTTCTAAAATGCTGAATGACAATGGATCACTGACATCTTCACCAAAGGAAGGTTAAGTTCCAAGTTGATGTTCTAGGAAAGATGATTCCGACAATTATACCAAGATGCTATTTTTGTTTATAGTGATTAATATCTCAGTCTAGCATCCTTTCTCTTTTTCGAGCCCTGCAATATAATTAGTGGCTAGTGCTTGTTTAACTTCAGTACATGACTTAAATAAATGGACTAGTTACCTAATATATTGGTAGTACTACGACAGATACATTCTGATGTGTCTAACTATGGCACACTAGGCCCCTCTGTCATATGTTATCCTCTGAATGATGATTAAGGAAATAACATGGTAATTTTGAATCTAGTGAAATACATATTGATACTAGCATGGTAATGTTGATTCTAGTGAAACATATAGTCAAAATCAACTGAAGTTTACATTTCGAAATTGAGAACTGTGTGTTTCTTTTAATTATCCCTAGGTGCCTCTGTTTAGTCAAAATTCCTGTTATTTTGTCTATAAGACAGGTAATAGTCCTGCCCATGAATTCTGATATTTCTCTTTTAGTTGTGATTTATTTCCAATCTCTGGGAAATGCTAGATGCTGATAACCTATCAAAATGTTGGGGTTTGAACCTTGATATTTTAGGAAATGTACCAGCAAATATTATATATATTTGCTTCACTAAAACAAAACCCTCCAATTAGAACAAATCACTTTTAGCTAATAAGCGAAGTCTTACACTTAAGCACCAGCCCAAGCAGCAGGAGACAAACCTTGATATTATTTATTAAAAATACTTAAAATTATTAAATTTAGTAAAATCACCCATGAATGTTGTCAAATTCCAACTTAACTAATAGGAGTTCCATTACTTGTGCTGTGAACATTGTTGTATTTGGATTCTAAGTTCATCCATCCTTATGTTTTTTTTGTTTCTTTTGATTCAAAGCACAACTAGTAGTAGTTTTAATTAATCTTCTATCTACATTTGAGTATTGCACTTATGACCTTTTTGCGCATTAGTTCTACATTATTTTGTTTCTTTAAATGTTGCTCTTTTAACTTAACCGATTTATCCAATATTACATGTCTCTTTGTTCATATGGACTATATATTGTACTCTTATTTTGTTTAGGTTTGTGGTCCTATTGGTAAATAAATTGCCTCATTATTTAGTCATGATGCTTCTAGTTCTGAGATTGTTCTTTCTCTGATAAAATTTGTACTTTGATTTCTTTGTTCGATTTACTTTTCTTTCCGTATAGGCGGAAACGAACACCTTTCTTAATTTCCCCTTTTGTTCACTTGAATTTTACTTCTCACTAAATGAAGGAACTTGTTATTACTGGGAGAGGGATCTTTTCCAGCTTGTTATTAACTTAGTGGCTCCAATTATTTTTCCTTATATGGTAGATTGGGCATCAATTGTACATTTAATTGAATTGAACTTCTGTTTTTTTTTTTCAGTTTTTCTATATCTTATGTTTTGATCATCTACCACTGTTTAATATTAGTTTTATTTTGTGTTTGTGCTAAAGTTCTTGATTCGGTCATTAGGGCCTATCAACTTTGTAGGTGAGTCTTTAATCAAAACACCTTTTTGAGTTACCTGGATTTATCTTTTCTAGCATAGAATACTTAATAGCTGAATATGAAGCTTAATTCCAAGTTTCAAATATTGCTTGCCATTCATATAGCTGTAGTTTGTGTTTGAAATGATAAATTACAAAAATTTGTCTTTATTCTGGTGATGTCGATCAATAATAGCGACGTATAGGCTTAACATTAGTAGAATCCTAATGGCTTAACCGTATTACTCACAATGTCTCAAAATAAATACGAGCGACAAAGATTATATGCTTTTAATCAATGTTCTGTCGGGTGGCGCCAATAATTATCGAATTGTAATATGTCATATTTCAATTGCTTTGGGCTCTACTCTGTTATGAGGTAACATTAAGACCCAGTAATGAGAATTTTTTTTTTTAAACCTCCAATCAAATGAAACTTTTGTTGTAGACTTTCAGTAAGAGATACAATTTTTAAAAAGTCTACAACTTTTGTTGTAGATTTTTAATTTTGTGTAATTTGTTTTTCTTCTTTTTATTTGCTTGCAGGAAACGAATGGCCGTTGAATTAGGAGCTGAAGCACTTTTTCATTATTTTTAAACGCTTTCTATTTTTGAAGTTCAAGGAGTAGGAATGATGTTAAACCGTATATTGGATTGTATTACTCTTTTGCCTTTAAATTGATATTGTTATTATTTTGTTTTTAAGCTATTGTGGATAAGAAGTTAATTAGCTTTTTAAATTGTTGTTAAAAGGATAATTTTGTTTACTTAAATGTTTTGTTTGTTATTTTGTGTATGTTTCGATTGTAAAACATAAACAGCGTATTTTTATATTTTATTTTATTACCTATTTACTATTGGTGGCTATTTTATTCACATAAGTGGTGGCGACCAAAAGTTGCCTCTTTATATTTAACTAAGGTGGCGACTATGGTTGTTGCCATCTAAATTGTACATTTGGTGGCAAAAATTTATTGCCATCTTATCTCCATGAAAGGTGGCAACCAATAAAGGCCACTAAAAGTCATATTTGGTGGCGACAAAATTACGCCACGCTATTTTTAATAAGGTGGCGACTAATAGTGGCCACTAAAAATTATATTTGGTGGCGACAAAATAGTGCCACGCTATTTTTAATAATGTGGCGACTAATAGTGGCCACAAAAAGTTATATTTGGTGGCGACAAAATGTTGCCACTCTATTTTTAGTAAGGTGGCGACTCCTCATGCTTCGCCACAATTTCAATTAGTGGCAAGATTTTCGGTGGCAACTTGTGGCGACTTCAAAAATCGCCACGTTTTAAAAAGGTGGCAATTTTTTATACATATAGTGGCGACATCAGTCGCCACCAATGTATAATATTCTTGTAGTGATAACCCACCTTAGAATGCTCCTAATTACTCATAGACACTTGCAATTAGGCGCTTTTTGGCTATAAACCAAGTTCAAGCTTTCTTAACCTAAAACAACAAAAATGGTTCCTTACCACAAATCAAACGCCAAACCATTTTTGTTCTCAAAATCAAGTTGTCCCGCATGTTTTTCTAACTTTTAATTAGGGTTTTAAAGGGTCAATTAATTTTTTAACCCTTCAACAATAACCTCTTTCAACCTAGGATTTTCCAAAATAATGGTATGAGAGGACTGAGATTTTTATGGTGTAATTTGGTACCTTTCAGTAGTGTTATTATAGGTACTTTAATTTTGGACTTTATTGATTTAATTTCGGGAAAAAACGAGTTTATATGAAAGGTGTATGGTGATTATTACTATTCACTTAAATGAATAGTAAACTGTGTTTTATTTTAAGGCATCGACTAGAGAGTGACTTCGGACGTGATTTGGTCACCATTTCGGACGACCCAATAGGTCGTTTTCGATGCCCAGCTAAGACGGAGATGATGGCACTGTCCGATTTTACGTTCGATGCACGATTTTCGAGAAAATCTGCTTTTATCGCAGATTGGCCTTTTCTACTTGATGTTGTTGCTTTCTTAGAATCTTTCGGTACTCCGTTTTGCATGAAAATCCTTGGAAGGGTCTCAGTGGCCATGATACACATGTTGGTGAATTCTTGGTATGAAACTCTAGGGTTAGAGTGCTAATTTGCAATTTTTGCAACATGTGAAAAACGAGCACTTTGCGAAGGGGCCGTCATTTTACGTGTGAAATTTCACAGTTTTGGTAGGAGGAAGGATCTACATGAAAGTAGACTCAGAGGGAATCTCGCGACTCAAATTTCACAGAATTTGGGTTTATCTTTGCAACAACACCGAGACGAATTTGAGAGACTTTGGATCAACAGACCTTTTCGTAAATGATGCGGTAAATATATGTTTTAATCACGCAGGACCTTGTGAGGTGGTGGAAAGGTGCAATTGTTATGTGTTGTATAGGCTGGGAGGGAATGTTGAAAACTTAATGGGCTTATATGCAGTTTTTGCATGAGGGGTAGGTAGATGCGTATATATTTATATATATACGTACATACAAAATGTGTGTGTATATATATATATATATAGGATGGGAGGCCCTAACCCTAGGATCGTACCCTCTCCCCTCTCTACAGCAACGCCGCACCGCGCCGCCCTGCCGTCGGTGGCCACCCCAGCCGGCGGAGAGACCCTGTGGAGAACCTCTCTCTCTCTCTCTATCTCTCTTTCTTTTCCCCCCCTCTCTCTCTCGAGTTGGGTATGGCCCCCGCCGTGCCTCACCGACGTTTAGATGCTCAAGGCGGCCCTCCCTGCTGCTGCCACTGCCGGTTCCAGCCCCTTTTGCCCCCACCACGAGCTAGAGGCCCGGCCTGAGCCGAGCTGCTAGTTGTGGCCGCGGCTCGCTTCCTGACACCGCCGCCGCCGCCCACCGCTAGCTGCTACCGTCTCGAGGTCTTGACCCTCGTGTGGACTCCTCTGTGATTGTGCTGGCCACCCACGGCAGCACGGGGGACAGCGAAAGTCGACTACACCATCGCTGCTCCAAAGTTGGCTCGGATTGGGGTCCTGTTTGAGCTGAGATCGCGGATCTTATCGATCTGACATCTAGGACTTCACCGCAGGGGAGCACGGTCATCCTTAGCACGAATACATTACCGTGCTCACCTCATTTGCGGTCGGAGGGCTTCTGGTTGCTGTGATTGATAGCGTCGCTCCCGAGGACAATTAGACTCGTCGGACAGGTTGATCCAACTTTCTTCTCGATCGTCGGAATCGCTCCGGACAGTGAGCATGGTGCTCGGCACGTCGAGACCTTCTGATTGGTACCTTGTTTGGTTTGCAAAGTCGCAGGATAGATGGTAATCCCTTATCAACGTAATTACTATTTAAATTAACGCGAGTCGGGTATTCGATGAAATGTCGTAATGACTCTTTTTGCATCATTGCTATCCTGGACAGCATGGCTTCTTGCATGAATTGTTCGAACTTGATGTTCGAGGTCCAGGAATCCCTCAATTAGGATTTCGTGGCAATCGGCACATGAAACGGTGGCTTAGGTGTATTTCGTATGTGTTATCGACTCTGTTTTCGCAGAGCAGGTTCAGCTGCGGGTTGCAGAAGTAGGAAAGCCTCGTTGCTGGCTGGGATATCACTGGTGCGAAGCTCGAACCAACGATGGGCCCTAGGTGGGTTCCGAAGCCAAAAACGGTGATTTCCAGGAACCCGGTACGGTGGGTTTTGGGGATTTCTCACCCGGATCGCACCACTCAGTGTGCGGTTGTCCCCAACACCCAAAAGTGAGTATTTTGGGACAGCGAGGATGGTCGAATGAATTCCGGAGTGTTTCGAAACACTTTAGGACTAATCCGGAGACCAAAATACGAAAATCGAGCGATTTCGGGCGCGGTTCATATCGCGCATGTTGCTGTTGTTTGCAATAGTGTTGTAGCCTCTTTGGCTGGTTGTAGAGTGAGGTTCGACACCTCTGGTCATAGCTTGAGGGCTTTGGGTGGTCCCGGCGCCAAAATGGGCATCACGGGATCCAAACCGGTGATTTTCGGGATCTTGATTTCTTGTTTTAGCGCACTACTTGTGCGGCTGCCCCAATGGCATTAAAATGATGTGTTGGGACAGCGGGCGAGGTAGGATATGTGTGGGACTTGTTTCGGAATACCCCGTGGGTTGGGGAGACATTCTGACAAGTCGGTGCGACAATCGGGCGATCTTACGGGGACCGTTGAATGGGATCCGAAAATCCGATTGTTCGCCTGTCTGGATTCATATAGAATCATAAGTTTCTATAATTAGCAGGTTTGAGCTAATAACGGTTTTGGATGGGACTTTGCATAGGTCCGGGTGATAGCGGGAAGCATCTGTGGGGGGTTGACAACCCGGTTTCATTCTACGGTAGAGGTGGGTACTTCGATCCGAAGTTGGTTCAGCGGTGCCTGCTCGGTGACTTCTCCCTTTCTTCTTCTTTGTGATTGCATAGTATATCTATGTTTGCTTACTGAGCTTTTGGACATCATTTGATTTTTTGTTTGACTACTCTATGGTTGCTTCCATCTTATCATTATCATGATCTCATTGTAGAGTAGCATGTATGGTGGTTAGTTGTCATAGTTTGACTTGATGACTTGGTGGTTGGTGATATTTCATATCTGTTGCATGGTGACTTGACTATATAGACCTGATAGGTCAGTGACATGGTGACATTTCCTTCGAAAACAGTAGACCTGATTTGGTCGGACATTTGTGAATTACTCTTTCGGCTAGTTGCCGTTATTGGCCATTGAGCATATTGCATCGATTGTCACAGCTCGTGAGCATCTTCACATACACCAGCGGTCTGATCCACTGCAAGAGGGTGTTCTTTTTTAAAAAAGTGATCGTACTTCCGACTCGTGAGCCCTACAAGGTGCCTGTTAGGGTTATATGCCAGGGGGGCGAGTATGATGTGGCTTAGCCTGAGGTCTCTAGACCAATATGGCAGTTGATTCGGTTGTTGGTGATATTCATCTATTTGATGCATTGGTGTATCCTGTTATTCTTTACAGTCGCGGATAGTTACATATTGATTAGTAGTTATAGTTCTTTTCCAGTCATTATTGCTACTGTTCTACTACATTTGTTGATTTTGCCTGTTTGTCGATTTCTACTTTATCGTGTAGTAGCGGTTATATTTGCATTTATTGCTAGTTGTTATTCTATTTCTATTGTACCTGATTTATCTGTTCACTACTGTTGTTTATCTCTTCCATCTGCCGATGAGTGCAGCTTGCCTTCGTCGGCTTGCGGTACCCACTGGGAGGGGGAGACATGTTTACATGTTCTCACCTCCCACCATTTTTCAGGTGACGTGGGCGGTGAGGGTTGGGACGGTGCGTGAGGACGATACTAGATAGCGGTGTTCCAGATCTGTCCATTGTTGATGCTTATT
The DNA here is from genome assembly GCA_016920855.1 of Puya raimondii. NCBI lineage: Eukaryota > Viridiplantae > Streptophyta > Magnoliopsida > Poales > Bromeliaceae > Puya > Puya raimondii. The sequence continues at coordinate 20,522,970 of JABWPP010000048.1, read as the reverse complement.
ACCCTTCTGCTGGATTAGTTTAGTTCCTTACCTTTCAATGTTTAACATTAATAGATATATGTGAATTGTTGTTATATCGTGATCATTGGATTGTTCGTGTTGTGTGGTTGTATGCGTGGTTGACTTTGAATAAAGGTGCTACGCCGTGCATGTACAAAGGAGACTCTGTCCATTTCTATAGAGAATCCTTTGTCCATGTGGCGGGTCTGTGCGCGTCTGCGGGGTGTTCTCAAAGGTGTTTCAAAAAAAAAAGTTCTACACGTATTCCGCTAGTTTTCCTAAGAAAGATTTTCAAAAAGAACCCCAGGGCATGACATATTAAGATGGTATCACAAAAATTTTCAACCACAATCAACCACGGTTTAGGATGACCTGTAGGATCACCTAAGGCTTATAGGCACGTGAGAGCGCAGGGTTGTTGGGATTAAGTCCCGGTGTTTGGGTCGAGATTTAATAATCTCGAGGTATATAGTTATTTTATTACCCCGTGTTTTGTGCTATAGGTATTTGGTAACTCTATCACCTCTGTTTGTATTACGGTGTTGGTGTTGACTCGTGATTCTGCTGGGAGTGGTGACAGACTACCAGGCAGGCATCGAGTGGCAAGTTGAGATTCACCAGGTATAGCTACTTATTGACTGGTGGTGGCCTTATCGGGCCAGGTGACGGTACTTATTGGGTTTATACAGTCGAGTCAGCTGCTTTTGCCCAGGCCCCACTTCCCACGTATAGCACGAGTGCTACCGCGGGTATCTCTACGGAGATGGCATGGAGCGGCTACGGTTGCGGCTATTGCGGTGGCTGCTAGAGTGCAACCCGAGGTTTCGGTAGCGGCCGCTTGGGCGGCTGCGGTGTGGGTGTGCGAGCGGGAGTTCGCCCGACTCGTTAACTGTATTTCGTTCATGTTTCGGAATAGGCACACAAGTTTTGCTTTCATGGATTTTGTTGGAAAGTTTTTGCTGGTGGAATCATCGTTGTAGGTTTTTCGACCTTCAGCTAGTTCTTACGTCAATTTGGCGTGTGTTGGAACTGGATTGAGACACAGTCTTGATGTAATGTCTCAGGTGGTGCACACATTGTGTGCGGCTGTCCTAGCACCTAAATTGGTGTGTTATAGGATAGAAGGTGTCTTTGTAGGCTTCTGACTTGTCGCGAGATACTCCAGGGAGTTGTCGGAGGTCTCGGAGCGTTGGGTGTTGCTTAGGTGTGGTTCGAAAATCGGTTAAAGAAACCGTATTATGAGGCTTTAGTTCGTGCGGTTCGCGACCTAGTGTCGCAGGCAGCTTTTGGCTGTTGGGAACTGTAGGACTCCTAGGGAGTTGGCTCAAGATAGATCTTGTTTCGATAATCGGCTTACAAATTTGATATTTCAATGGTGTTTTTGTGAACTTTGGTTCAGCATAGGGGTATTAGTTGGCTTAGTATATTTGTCGCGTCTCCAACTTCTTGTTGGCGATAGATTTACGGGTATTTTGCTTTTCTTTTGATAAGTACGTTGGCTGCAGACAACGTAGTGTCGAAAGTTGGGACGAAATACCCTATCCCGCTTGGGACTATCAGGATTGGGTCGGTGTGTTCTCTTGCAAGACAATCTCTATAAACCGTCTTGTGAAAAGGATAGGGTGGTGGCCATCTCTGACCACGTAGTGAACCTTGAGTTATTCCCTGGCAGGTTTTACGCAGTTGATTTATCTTCACTACAGATGGTATTTACTCTAGTTGGGTCTAGTTACTTATTAGCTCTGTAGTTGTGCCTTGCACAACTAAAATGTTTGATTTGTATGGTGATCTCGGTCATTTTGCCGGGAGGTTTGGAATCACGGTTGGTGAGTGGTTTGAACCTGGTGGTTGTCTCAGAAGTCGCTGTATGTGATACCATACAAGGTATACGACTCGGCTTATCGTGAATACTTTGGATAGGAATGCTGTTCTGGTCACTTGGTGACAGGTACGCCTGGGTCTCTTTGAGACTGGTATTTAGTGTTGCTGGGAACATCTATCGCTAGGGTTCCTTCGGGGACGGCAATGACAGGGTATTGTAGAGACAGATGTTGGGCATCACTGGTGGTTATGATTGCATGTTGCGATTGGCACCCTGTACACCTAGTGACGGACATGTAAGGCTTGTTTGTTGAATCGAACGTGTACTTGAACGGGCAATTGAGCGGCTAAATTGTCGAGTTCAATTGGTAGCGGCAGCCTTGGACCTTTTGGCCCAGGCGGAAGGTTAAGTCTTGGACCTAGGGGCATCGAATGCTGTAGGTGGGTTTTCAATGATAAGGGTTTGACTTCGGCAGTTTGTATTTCAGACTGATTGGAGGTTGTGGCCTCCGAGGCGAGCATTGCTAACTCGGGTTTAAGGGCAACGATATGAGCTCATGGTGAGCTGGTTGTCGAAGTCAACTAGTTGGATTGTGTCGTTCCGGCCCTCAGAATCATACTCCAGGCTTTGTTGTTGGTTTGGTTTATTGGGCGTTTGCTTTCGCGCATTGTGGATCGTCGAAGTTGGTTCATGGGCGTTGTTGCCGGTGTGCGATTGGTACCTGGTCTAGACTTGGTAGGGGGATTCGTAGTTTTGATTCGGGATTATAAGGCGTAGACTTTGGACTTATTCGTGTCAGATAATGATACGCAGACCAAGGTGGTTTGACCTAGTGTTTCTGGTCGATGAGCATTTATCGCTCAGGTTTTGGTAGGTGTGGGATCGGATAGCCCAGGTTGCGGTACAATATCAGTCTGCGGGCTATTGGATGCTGGTGATCTTGAAGGGTTTGGTCCGTAGGTTTAGGGTTGGTACGTTTCCCCTCGTCTCGCCCGAGTGGAACCGCATGTTTCATGATCCCTTACTTCGGAGTCTGATCATTCTAGTTTCAAAGGCAAGGTGATTGATCAATACTCGAAGGTGAAACCTCAACGGTGGAGCGATATCCGAAATTGATTATGGTGGGTGCGTAGTCAAGTTTCGGAGACGAAACTTTTATAAGAAGGGGATGATGTGAGGACTGAGATTTTTATGGTGTAATTTGGTGCCTTTCAGTGGTGTTATTATAGGTACTTTAATTTTGGACTTTATTGGTTTAATTTTGGGGGAAAACGAGTTTATAGTAAAGGTGTATGGTGATTGTTACTATTCTCTTAAATGAATAGTAACTTGTGTTTTATTTTGAGGCATCAACTTGAGGGTGACTTCGGACGTGATTTGGTCACCGTTTCGGACAACCTAATATATCGTTTTTGATGGTCCGGCTATGGCGGAGGTGATGGCACTGTCCGATTTTACGTTCGATGCACGGTTTTCGAGAAAATCTACTTTTATCACAGATTGGCCTTTTTCTACTTGATGTTGTTGCTTTCTTAGAATCTTTCGGTGCTCCGTTTTACTTGAAAATCCTTGGAAGGGTCTCACTGGCTATGATACACTTGTTGGCGAATTCTTGGTATGAAACTCTAGGGTTAGAGTGCTAATTTGCAATTTTTGCAACATGTGAAAAACGAGCACTTTGCGAAGGGGGCGTCATTTTATGTGTGAAATTTCACAGTTTTGTTGGGAGGAAGGATCTACATGAAAGTAGACTCAGAGGGAATCTCGCGACTCAAATTTCACAGAATTTGGGTTTATCTTTGCAACAACACCGAGACGAATTTGAGAGACTTTGGATCAGCGAACCTTTTCGTAAATGACGCGGTAAATAGATGTTTTAATCACGTAGGACTTTGTGAGGTGCTGCAAAGGTACAATTGTTACGTGTTGTATAGGCTGGGAGGGAATGTTGAAAACTTAAGGGGCTTATATGCAGTTTTTGCATTAGGGGTAGGTAGATGCATATATATTTATATATATACGTACATACAATATATATATATATATATATATATATATATATATAGGATGGGAGGCCCTAACCCTAGGATCGTACCCTCTCCCCTCTCTGCAGCGACGCCGCGCCGCGCCGTCGGTGGCCACCCCAGCCGGTGGGGAGGCCCTGTGGAGAGTCTCTCTCTCTCTCTCTCTCTATCTCTCTTTCTTTTCCCCCCCTCTCTCTCTCGAGTTGGGCATGGCCCCCGCCGTGCCTCGCCGGCGTTTAGATGCTCAAGGCGGCCATCCCTGCTGCTGCCACTACTGGTCCCAGCCCCCTTTTCCCCCTGCCACGAGCTGCTAGTTGTGGCCGCGGCTCGATTCTTGCCGCCGCCGCCGCCCACCGCTAGCTGCTGCCGTCTCGAGGTCCTGACCCTCGTGTGGACCCCTCTGTGATTGCGCCGGCCACCCACGGCCACGCGGGAGACAGCGAAAGTCGACTACACCATTGCTGCTCCAGAGTTGGCTCGGATTGGGGTCCTGTTTGAGCTAAGATCGCGGATCTCGCAGATCTGGACATCTAGGACTTCACCGCAGGGGAGCACGGTCATCCTTAGCACGAATACATCACCGTGCTCACCTCATTTGCGGTCGAAGGGCTTCTGGTTGCTGTGATTGATAGCGTCGCTCCCGAGGACAATTAGACTCGTCGGACAGGTTGATCCAACTTTCTTCTCGATCGTCGGAATCGCTCCGGACAGCGAGCATGGTTCCCGGCACGTCAGACCTTCTGAGTGGTACCTTGTTTGGTTTGCAAAGTCGCAGGATAGACGGTAATCCCTTATCAACGTAATTACTATTTAAATTAACGTGTGTCGGGTGTTCGATGAAATGTCGTAATGACTCTTTTTGCGTCATTGCTATCCCAGACAGCGTGGGTTCTTGCATGAATTGTTCAAACTTGATGTTCGAGGTTCAGGAATCCCTCAATTCGGATTTCGTGGCAATCGGCAAATGAAACGGTGGTTTAGGTGTATTTCGTATGTGTTATCGACTCCGTTTTCGCAGAGCAGGTTCAGCTGCGGGTTGCAAAAGTGTAGTACCCCTGGGGCCTAACTGACGAAATGACTGTAGCATCCTAGACTGTTCGACACTTCTGGAGAGGGTCGAGACAAGTCGGAGTTGTTTTGGCGCAAAATAGACGCGAAAACGGACTCGGAGCACCGAAGTAAGCCAAAACTGAAGTTTTGGACGATTGGTACTTTAGGGCGCCCGGAAGTTAGGTTTTGGGTGCCCAGATGTTGAGTGCTTGTTCCTTGAATCGCTAAGTCATTTCGGATCCAGTGATAGGGCGCCCGAAAAGTGAGTCCGAATGTTACCTCGTGTGTATCGATCCTTTTGACACGTGTGAGGTGGTAGGTGAGTTCCGCCGGACCACGTTAGGGTACACCAGACCGCGAGGCGGAGAGTCCGAAGTGCTGGTCGAGTGCAGGCTGGAAGAATTGGGCGCCCACTTCTTGGGTTTCGGGAGCCCGAATGTTGGATTTACAGCTTGGGACAGGTTAGCTGCATTTTGTTCTTGAGGCTCTTTGTACCCTATCCCTATGTTTATAAAAGATTGGGGACGACCCCCTGAGGCTCTCTTCTCCCCTCCTTCACAGTGAACCCTGGATTATTGCATGGAACCCCTCCAATTCCTCTATATTGCATATTTTCCATTGAAGGCTTTGGATTCCTGCAGAACAGCAGCGTCGACCTGTGGTGTTTCTACTCATGTGTAGTGTAAGAGTGTCCAAATCCCACAAAACATGATTTGTTGGATTGTGGACTCGTAGAGGAAGGTGTGGGATCCTTCCAATCGCATTTTGGAAAGGTATGTACGCTGCCGTTGCTGTTTTACTGGACCCCTAGTGTTCTTGAACTGAAATTTGGGTTTTCCTTTGATCTTATGGATCCAAATCTCTTTGGAGCTGGATTTTTGAAGTGAGGATTGGTTTTCCCTCATCCCCTGCTGGTTTGGAAGTTCTTCCCACCGAAATTTGAGATTTCTAAGGTGAGTACTAGCTCAGATTTTGAGAATTAAGCTTAAGTGCTGAATTTGTGGATCCTTGATAGATTTCTTGGATTTTTGAATCCAGATTTTGTTGGAAGCGTCATTGATGGATTTAGAGTGATCCCTCACTATTTTTGGGAGGTATGTAACCCTATTCCCTGGGCTAGACATGTGAAAATCCCAGGAATTATGCTAGAAGTGTTATTTACTTAGTTGCTGGAACTTCTGGATGCAGTTTTGGAGGGTCCAGAAGTTGGGTCCGAATCAGTGCAAAGGCTTTTTGGAGATCGATTCGAACTCCGTTTTAGCTGAGATTTGGTGGGATTATTCTCGAGCCCCTGCTGGTGAGTTGGATAAATTTTCACTGCATTTGGACTTAGGATTTGGATTTTATCGCATGTTGAACCCTTGTTGGTCGTGCTGCCAGGCTGCAGTTCTGGGCTGATGTTCTGGGCCCCCAGAACTTGAGCAGGGGGATCCGAATTCTATTTTGGCTGGTTTGAGCCCGGTTTCAACTGGTTTTGATTGGAGGCCTTCCACTCGACTCCTAACCTTTGTTGGATAGCTTTTGAGGTGGGTTGATGTTGCCGAAAGCTTCGGAATTCCTCCTAAGTTGTAGATAGTGCAGCATGTTGTTTTATTATCTGATTTATCATGTTAGTAGCTCGAATTCACGAATTTACATGTGTTTATATGAAATCTGAATTTGAAGCATAAATTAATAATTTATAGACATGATTTTACATGCTGAACTGGGATTTGACTTAGGAGAAAACTCGCGAACCTACAACCGTCACTTTTCGAAACTGTTATCAGATTTAGCTCTAGGAGCCGTTTCTGTTCTTGTATCACCGCTGTTAGTGCGAGGTGGATACTTAGATTATTGTAGGACGAGTTTACGCTCGTGCTGAGACGCCGAGCTTGTATATACAGCAGGGTTAGGCTGTTTTTTATTACCGGATGCCGTCGGGGTTGACGGTGGACCCAGATTCTTGTTTTAGTATCTGTTTGTGCTGAGGGCACGTGAGCTTGGAGTCTTTGACCCATTCGACCTTTTTATTTGATTATAGCCTGCCGAAGCCTGATTGTGCTCGACAGAGATACGCTTTTTAACTCGGTTGGGTAGCTTCCCCGAGTGCCGCTCCGGAGTGAGGCCTCTCATGCGTTGATGTCGCTGCAGATTAGTGGTTATGATTCTTGGACCGGCTACCTTTTGGTAGTGTGCGGTGTGGCTAGGCTTTTGGCTGGACGAGTCTTTTTGGACGGTTCCGTTAGATTGGGTCAGGAGTGACTATTCACATTAGTGATGCTTATACTTGAGAGTATGACTTGGATAGTGGTAGGATAGTGGCATTTCAGCTGTAGAGTTTATTTCAGCTTACCTTATTGTTTCTTTACCTACCAGCTATACTGTTAGTCTCGTAGACTTAGTGGGTGGACCGTTGAGGTCGGTAGCGGTACCCACTGAGAACTATTTCTTTTGATAGTAATTCTCACACCCATTGTTGCTACCTTTTCTTGCAGAGCCTTCGTCTGTTGCGGCTGCTGCTTCTGTTCCTGCGGATCGAGGTAAGAGAGTCGCGAGCTAGATCCCTACCATTCCCAGTTTTTTCTAGAGGAGGACCCTACTGGAGATAGTTTCATTTTGAGTTGTGCCATGTACATATAGTGTGGACTGGTTGTTCCTTTTGAGGTGGACATGTACCTATTTTTGGTTTTGGAGGACTGCTGTATTTTGGATCCTATATGTACAGGTGGCTTTTGTTCTTTTAGTATGATCTTATTTCTGCTCTATATCTCTTGTAGTTGCTTGTATGCATTGTTTACAGGTTAGCTATCGCTTCGTATACATAGAAAATTCTATGTATACGGCGGATCTGTTGGCGAGTCTGGGGAAACGAGTAATCCGGGGCGTGACAAAAAGTAGGAAAGCCTCGTTGATGGCTGGGATATCACTGGTGCGAAGCTCGAACCAGCGATGGGTCCTAGGTGGGTTCCGAAGCCAAAAACGGTGATTTTCGGGAACCCGGTACGGTGGACTTTGGGGATTTCGCACCCAGAATGCACCACTCAGTGTGTGGTTGTCCCCAACACCTAAAAGTGAGTGTTTTGGGACAGCGAGGATGGTTGAATGAATTTCGGAGTGTTTCAGAACACTTTAGGGCTAATCCGGACATCAAAATACGAAAATCTAGCGATTTCGGGCGCGGTTCGTATCGCGCATGTTGCTGCTATTTGCAGTAGTGTTGTAGCCTTTTTGGCTGGTTGTAGAGTGAGGTTCGACACCTCTGGTCGTAGCTTGAGGGTTGTGGGTGGTCCCGGTGCCGAAATGGGCATCCCAGGATCCAAACCGGTGATTTTCGGGATCTCGGTTTCTTGTTTTAGTGCACTACTTGTGGGGCTACCCCAGTGGCATTAAAATGATGTGTTGGGACAGTGGGCGAGCTAGGATATGTGTGGGACTTATTTCGGAATACCCCGTGGGTTGGGGTGACATTCTGACAAGTCGGTGCGACAATCGGGCGATCTTACGGGGACTGTTGAACGGGATCCGTAAATCTGATTGTTCGCCTGTCTGGATATATATAGAATCATAAGTTTCTATAATTAGCAGGTTTGAGCTAATTACGGTTTTGGATGGGACTTTGCATAGGTCCGGGTGATAGCGGGAAGCATCTGCGGGGGGTTGACATCCCGGTTTCATTCTACGGTAGAGGTGGGTACTTCGATCCGAAGTTGGTTCAGCGGTGCCTGCTCGGTGACTTCTTCCCTTTCTTCTCCTTTGTGATTGCATAGAAATATCTATGTTTGCTTACTGAGCTTTTGGACATCATTTGATTTTCCGTTTGACTACTCTACGATTGCTTCCATCTTATCATTATCATGATCTCGTTGTAGAGTAGCATGTATGGTGGTTAGTTGTCATAGTTTGACTTGATGACTTGGTGGTTGGTGATATTTCGTATCTGTTGCATGGTGACTTGACTAATAGACCTGATAGGTCAGTGACATGGTGACATTTCCTTCGGGAACAGTAGACCTGATGTGGTCGGACATTTGTGGATTACTCTTTCGGCTAGTTGCCGTTATTGGCCATTGAGCATATTGCATCGATTGTCACAGCTCGTGAGCATCTTCACGTACGCCAGCGGTCTGATCCACCGAAAAAGGATATTTTTTTCCGAAAAAGTGGTTGTACTTCCGACCCGTGAGCGCTACAAGGTGCCTGTTAGGGTTACATGCTAGGGGGCGAGCATGACGTGGCTTAGCCTAAGGTCTTTAGACCAAAATGGCAGTTGATTCTGTTGTTGGTGTTATTCATCCATTTGATGCATTGGTGTATCCTGTTATTCTTTACAGTAGCGAATAGTTACATATTGATTGGCAGTTGTAGTTCTTTTCCAGTCATTATTGCTACTGTTTTAGTACATCTGTTGATTATCCATGTTTGTCGCTTTCTACTTTATCGTGCAGTAGTGGTTATATTTGCATTTATCGCTAGTTATTATTCCATTGCTATTGTACCTGATTTATCTGTTCACTACTGTTGTTTATCTCTTCCATCTGCCGGTGAGTGCAGCTTGCCTTCGTCGGCTTGCGGTACCCACTGGGAGGGGGAGACATGTTTACATGTTCTCTCCCCTCACCATGTTTCAGGTGACGCGGGCGGTGAGGGTTGGGACGGTGCGTGAGGACGATACTAGATAGCAGTGTTCCAGATCTGTCCATTGTTGATGCTTATTACCCTTCTGCTGAATTAGTTTAGTTCCTTACCTTTCAATGTTTAACATTAATAGATGTATGTGAATTGTTGTTATATTGTGATCATTGGATTGTTCGTGTTGTGTGGTTGTATGTGTGGTTGACTTTGTATAAAGGTGATACGTCGTGCATGTATAAAGGAGACTCTGTCCGTTTGTACAGAAGATTCTTTGTCCATGTGGCAGGTCTGTACGCGTCCGCGGGGTGTTCTCAAAAGTGTTTCAAAAAAAAGTTCTACACGTATTCCGCTAGTTTACCAAAGAAGGATCTCCAAAAAGAACCCCGGGGCGTGACATGGTAAAATCCAAATCTCATGGTAAATTGCTAATATTTGTAGTCTAGATTTACCTAGAGTTTAGTAAAATCTCAAAACCAAGGGTTAAACCCAAAACTTTAACTCAAAATGCTAATAACTCACCTCTATCTCAAGCTCTCCAAGTTTTTTCTTGCCTTAAGAAGCTTTTTTTTCCCTCCAATGACCTTTCCAAGATCAATCCCTCCAAATCTCCAAAGTTGGGAGAGATCTCTAGAGAAAGAAAGGAGAAGAGAGTGTGAGAGGAAGAGAAACGGTGTTTCTCCTGCGTGCTTGTGTGAGGGAGAAGGGGCTAAGGCCCCCTTTTAAAGGGCTCAGTAATAATTGCTCAAAACCCCCTGAACTATACTTTCTGCCAGCAGAGGGTCCGGATTCTCAAGTAAGGTCCGGACCCCGAACCTCGATTTCCCAATCTGCGTAGGCAAGGTCTAGACCCTTCTTCAAGGTCCGTAACCCTTATCTAAATTTTAGAATTTTCACAACTAGCCGGACCCTCCCTCAAGGTCCGGACTTTGATACTCTGGGCCAATACGGAAAGATCAAGGTTCGAATTCTGAAGTCAAGGTCCGGAGTCCGGACCTTAAGAGTCCAACAGCTCAGAAACACTTTTTTCAAAAAATTTCGTTTCCACTCCTTAAAGTTCTAATTCACTTCTAATCATTCTGAAACCCTCGTAACATTTCTAAGCATGTCCACAATCACTTCTCGATTGCATTTTGACCAATTTAACTCTACAAATATTAAAAGTTACAAAAATATTAATAAAAAAGGTATTTTTTATAATGTGCATAAGACTACTTTATAGATTTTTTTAAATTTCTTTAGCTATATTTTTTCAATCTTAAAATTTTAATATATATATATATATATAATCTATAAACATATATTAATTCCCAATACTTTTTGCTGAGGTGTCACAATCTCCTTATTTTGAATTTTTTTTGTATTTTTTTATTGAACCGTCTGGTGTCCCTTCATCTTCCTATATCCCGTGTCCCTTCATCTTCCCATATCTCTCATGAGTCGTCTCCAACATCCTTCATCTTCTTTTTTTTTTACCCCCTTTTTTTCCTTTCCCATTCTCTCTCTTTCTCTTTTTCCCCTTCAGACGACCCTCCACCTCCAGTAGGAATCTCCGCCTCCGCACTCTCACTTCCTCCCGCCTCTGTGGTGCCACCGGCGGCTGTGGAGCGTGACCCCCATCACTCCCTCTTTGACGTCGTTACGCTGTAGAAATCGAGACTTGATCTCTCACAAAAGTCGACGAACTCGAGCCCCAAAGTATATGTGGGCTTTGTTTTCCTATAAGTTTTCGTAGAAGAGGACGAGGAGCATGGCGACGGAGCCATGGGCGGCAGTGACGGAGGCGATCACCACAGCGGTGGAGGCCGAGCATATTTTAGTTCTCTTATGCATATTTATATTTATAATGAGCAAATACATTTTCCAAAAGTTTGTTTTGATATTTCATTTGGGAATAAATTGTCACGCCCCGGAACCGCCACTTTGGTCGGTTCGGACACACGCACAGACCGCCGAACGGACAGAGCCTCCCCTGTCCGCCCAAGGCATAAACAATATCATATACATCAAGTTTTACCTAGGAAAACAACAACATAATGTGAATTGCACGAGGGCAATTACACAAGAGCAAGAGAGATTACTTAACTAATACAACTTAATATTTAAACTTCACATACAATCACCATTCACATACAACTTGCAGTATTACAATGACATTTACATTTTCATCTTTCAAAATGAAACCTCTACAAGTTCTATCAAAATGTAAAAGCATATCTAAACTGTACAGGATAAACTAGTGCACGGGAGTCCACTACCTAGGGCGCAATGCCCTTGCCGCGATGCTCGACCGCTCCGCTCGTGCTAGGCTCTGCAAAACAGGGTGTGAGAACTAAAAGAAGTTTCCAGTGAGTTCGGCCGCCGACCTCGCCGACTTTCCCACTAAGTCTAATCAGGCATAAGTAGTAAGAAGGAATAAACAATACTATGCAACTGAAACAACTACTATGCCTCTACAATAGGAAGCTAGGTAAACAATAAATGCTACTATGCTCATGATGCTTACCATTTCTACCTTTCAACCCAATCATACCGGCTCACGCGAAGTCAAGCCCACTCACAATATCAAGGCTCACGGGGACAATCATCAATCTAGGGTCGCCTACCGGGGAGAATTCCGCTCAACCCATACGTGACAACTCCAGAGCTCACTGCTTGTGGTGTCACGACCACCACAAGCCAAACAGACAATGTGAGTACGATCTAACTCTCCAATTCAGAGAGTACAACAACGACAATGATAACGCTATCTTGAGATCTACCAATCCCTAGCACCTATCTCAATAAAGTGCTCAACGGTAATATGCCACTAAATGCTGTCAAACATAAACTAGTCATGAGATGCCACCAATTTTATGTCACCAATATTCCACAATATTTTCTAAATTCACATTCTAGTTCTTTGCATTTATAGGGTTCCCGATGTCCAACGACCCAATCCTCATGCGTCCAATGTTCCGATTTCGACCCAAGTTGTCTAACCCTACTTTAGGAAGTATGCAAGGAATTGAAAGCACAAACACAATAATAACCCTATAATGCATTATTTTTTACATATATACATATATGACCAAAACGGCGACATAGACATAAAAAGAAATTCAACTGTTCCGAATAGCACCACCCAACTCGATTCGACATCAATTGAAGGGGAATCCAAGCAATTTAACTTCCGACGCCGATTCGGCACTTTTCGGCGCTAACGAATGGAACTCTTTGATCTCGGCTCGATTTTCCTCAATCGACCACCGAAATGTCGTTACGCTTCGAATTGAAGCTACTAGGCGTTCTTCTACAACCTTCAATTAAAGGATTACTAGATCAATTTAGATCAAAACCCTACAAATCCAAAAAGCCCCTTTTCAAACCCTAGAAACCCATTTTCTCACAAAATAATAAAAAATCTTTGTGATTTATACAATAATCTAGGTTAGAATCATGTAGGGTTTTCAATTATCGCAATTACAAGGGATTTACCAAAAAATCCTAACTCAAAATCTCAAAATCTCACCTTAGGCACTTGCTCTCCTCAAGCTTCTTTTGCACAAGAGCTTGCTTCACCCCTAAGCAAGCCTTATCTCCTCCAATCCTCACTTCTTGGAGAGATCACTAGAGAGAGAGAAAGTGAGGGAGTAAGGGAAAAGGGTTTAGAAGGAGAGAAAGTGTGGGAGTAGAAGAGAAATGAGAGGGAAAGTGGGATAGGCCTTATTTATAAGCCCCCACACAATTTCAACTTAACCCCTCAATGAAAATACCATTTTCCACTCAATCCACAAAATTTGCTGACACAGGGTCCGGACCCTGGATCAGGGTTCGGAACCCGTACCCAGTTTGCATTTTCACGCAGGCAGGGTCCGGACCCTGAGGTAGGGTCCGGAACCCGAAAGTTTGCAAAACTTTTTTCCTTCATCTTTTGCTCCAAAAACTTTGTTTCCACCCTAAACTCACTCCAACTTGTTTCTAATTCCTCCGGGGTCCACTTAAACTCTCTCAAATAGTCTCAAACACTATTTCATCCATTTTTTTTCCAATTTGGCCAAAGTTTGGAAAAGTATATGGAAATTCAGTACACTACATAAATCTTCCTATCCTCAAGGTAATGAAGTTTTTTTTTTTAAAAATTTATCAATAAAAAGAAACTAATTCAACATGGTAATTAATATTGCTTCTTTTAATTTGCGTAGGCAAATGGACTGGACATATAGTCAATGGGCATGATTATTATCTTGAGCACATAATGCACATTAACAGCAAGAATAGGTAAATTGTACACTTTTATTCTCATACTGTTAGGGCTGGCAAATGAGCGAGTCGGCTCGTGTTCGGCTTGATATTCGGCTCGCTCGAGCTTGACTTGAAATTAAATGAACCGAGCTTGAACAGAAAATAAAACTCGAAATATATTTCAAGCCGAGCTTGAGTATTATTGGGCTCACTCGAATTAGGCTTGAAAAGCTCGAATATATATATATCATAAAAATATTTATAAATATATATATATAATATGTATTTTAATTATATATGATAATATATATTATGTATATTAATTATATGTATATAGAGTTTAGGTTACTTGGCATATTTGTTGGCCCACAAAATCAAAACACCAAAACCTACTCTAATTACTCTCTCTCCCCTTCTCTTTCACTTGCTCGCAGTTAGGGATGTCAATGGATACGGATACCCGAAATTTTATCCGAACCCAAATCCGAACGGAGTGGATTTATCCGATGCTAAAAGGATATAGTTTCGGATATGGATATCAAAAATAAAAACTCGAAGGACATGGATTCAGGTATGGATTTTGACTGTACCCGATCCGAACCCAAACCCGTCCCGAACCCGAATTAATTTTACATTATATTATATATATATATATATATATAGAGAGAGAGAGAGAGAGAGAGAGAGAGAGAGAGAGAGAGAGAGAGAGAGAGAGAGAGAGAGAGAGAGAGAGAGAGAGAGAGAGAGAGAGAGAGAGAGAGAGACCAGGGCTATTGTGCTATTAGGAGCACAGCCGCCCTTGTGCTCCTAAGTTCCTAACCATCCATTAATTTTGATGGGTGGTTAAGGTGAGATAGAGAAGAAAAATTGAGAAGAAATTTAAGGATGGTTAGGAATTTAGGAGCATAAGGGCTGCTGTGCTCCTAATAGCACAGTAGCCCTGCTCTATATACATACATACATACATACATATATATATATATATATGATTGATGTTATATTTGAATTTGTATTTTAAAAATTTAGATTTAATATAATATGTTTTGAAATATTTTAGAAACATAATTGTTTCGGGTTCGGGTTCGGTTTCGGTTTCGATTTTCGAATTTTTGGTTGGCTTCGGGTTTGGATATGGATTTTTAGAATCTGTCGGATTCGAGTTCGGGTTCAGGTTCGGGTTTGGGTTTGATAGTCGGATTCAGGTTCGAGTTTTTGAAAACCCGCCCGGATCCGACCCATTGACATCCCTACTCGCAGTGTCGCTTCCCCTAAATTATTTTTTTAATATTATAATACCATATTTCATGCATTTATTTTGTATGTTGAACTATTAGACATATTTTCGTATCAAATTTTAGATAATGTTTATAAAATTTAAGCTATAAATTGGATGATGTAAAAATTTTAAGCGGCTCGTTTAGGACTCGAGCTCGCTCGACTCGAAGTTAGGCTCGCTCGAGCTCGGCTCGAATTAATTTCAAGCCGAGCTTGAGCCTAAATTTAGGCTCGAAATTAATTTCAAGCCAAGCTTGAGCTGAGATAGGCTCGCTCAAGCTCAGCTCGTTTCCACCCCTACATACTGTAGGAGATTTTTTATTGGAGCATAAGGACGGAACAACTCCCTCTCCCTCTCACACCCCGCGCCCCCACTCCCACCTCTTCCAAAGACGAAACAAAAAAAAATAATTAATCCTACCCTACTAAAGGTATTATTTCTTTTTGTACCTTTTTTTAAAAAAAACTTACCTATTCAGTTCCAAATTAGCAAATGAATTTTTACCTATGTATTAGAATTTTAAAAATAAAAGAATTTCTTCTTTTCCTTTATTGGTTGTTGATGTTAAAGGTTACTATCAAATTTGTAGCACGGAACAAGAAATGTATTACCTTGAATCGTCGAGGAACTCTTCTTGCAGGTATCCCTCTCTTTCTCTCTATGCATGTATGCTATCTTATCATCGTGGAACTAATTTTTAGCCTCTGGATTTTAATATGTAGAAAAAAAATAGCATTTGATGCATTTGATAGTGTTCTACAGCAAGTAGATAATGATGTGTCTGTTATTTAGGAGAAGAAGGTTAATAAAGTTGATTTGAATGAAGAACGATGAAACAAATATGAAAATTAGATCTGCATACTTAATTTTCATCAATGTCTCTGATATTAAGCAATTTCAGTAAGTGCTTTGAATGCTAAAATTGCTTTACAATATGCCATTTTCTTTGTAGCCAAAATCACAGCTGAATGCTATACTTGCATTGAAGCTATAAATAATTAGACTAAAGGCTTAAGTGTTATTTCTATTGCTTTAGAATTGTCTTTGATTTATCCTTTTTGTGATTAAATAGTACAATATTATAGTTATATTTAGTTTGACTTGAATATATTTTGTTCTACATGATCCCCTGTGAAGGTTTTGCTCCAGGTTATAATTATTTACATCTAGGAGATGTTATCTTTTTTTCCCTTACTTTTTTACTCACATTCAATAGTCCTTCCTATTCCATTTTTATTTTCTACCTCATGTAACCCTTCACTATATTACCTTTATTCTGCATTGAATGAACTATGCTTTACAAGAATGAAAAGTGAACGAATTATTCTTCACTACTAAAATCCAACTTCCTATTTCTGTTTGATGGTAGTGCATGCAATGTTAAATACCTTCCCACAAAGCGCATGTTATTTCTACTAAAAGCAAACTTAGTAAAAAAATTTGCAAAGTCTATTTGATGTTGGTGCATGTGATTTCTATATTTAGTTGGATACTTTTTATGATAGCAAATATACTTGATTTTTTCCAATACAGAAAAAAAAATCTGAATTTGGAAATGACCCACCCAATCCTTTTAGGCATCAAAATAAGAAGATCATAGAATCTGATAAAATAAAACTAGAATTATATCTTTTTTAATGCAACTCTGGCATCTTTTAATACTTTGTTTGCCCTCCATAGCTGGTTATGATTCTTATTATTGTTCATCATGGACACACAACATATATTTCAGCTGCATGAGGAATTGTTCCTTCCGTTTCGAGGGAGCTTGAGGAATACATTGCAACTGCATATTCTAGCATCCGCCAAAATGATGCAAAATCAAATGCCCCACATTCTTATACAACTATCAAAACAGTTCTTAGCATCCTCCGCATATCTATTGTAACTTCTTTAATATTCTCATTTCTCTTTATCTTGAATCAATCATGTGTATGTATTTTAAACAAAGTGTCCTCTTCAAATTTTCATTTTATCTCTTAAACTTTTCTTAAATTTTTCACATAGGTCCCAATATTCACATGCCCGAGTCCTTTCAATGAAGATTTTTTAAGTTTAGAAATTTGCTATTGTTTCTGAGATTTGTGTGAAATCTATAACGCTGATTTTTCAGTGGCTTTTACCACGTCTTGCCACCTCCGTCCTCACTATTTAAAGCATTACATTTGGCCAACGCAACAAGATAGGCCAACTTAGCAATGTACCCAACTCATCTTCTTATTGTTTATATTTTATTATGTTTGTTTTATTTAGGCTGTGATGATCTTGCCCTTTACACAACAAGATTCTTTTCTCTGATTGGGAAAAAAAAATTGATTGATTTGTTGAAAGTTGTATTTATGATTTTAATTGTTACATTGAGAATAATTCTCCATTCTCTTTTCTTCTTCTGCTGAGGTTATACTCATATAATGATGAGGGGTAAAGTTTGAACTGGCTGCTCCTTAGGCAACAATTTGCTACTATTTATGTCTCAATATATGGATTAAGATTGTTTGCGATCTTGGATAATCTCGGCTCTCTTTTTTTCCGAACGTTGAGATTGGATCTTCATGTTTGATTGATGGGTAGATCTAAGCGTTATATATTTTCTATCCTTTAGCTCAAATATTTTATCCATTTTATACTTAGTTGGCATCTTTGATATTAATTACTAATAAATAGCTCAATCTGCGATTTATTTATTCAAAACGCAGAAATTGATAAATATTAAAGAAGCAGAGCAGTTTGGTGGAAGCAGTCACACACTTCTTTGTGTGCTACCTACATGTTTAATATAGGGCGACAAAGTGCGCCAAGATTTACATAGAATAACAACCCGGATTTACATAGAATAACAATCGGGTTGTTGTAAATAGATAAGAATAGGGTTTGTTGTAAATAGGTTGTTATGAGGTTACAAGTTTGTTACTTTTATTCTATCTATCTAACACCCTCCCTCAATCACAACCAGACTAGGTTGAGATTGCGTTTGAAATTTTCTAACTTCTGTATAGGAAGGGCCTTTGTAAAACCATCTGCCACCTGATCTCCTGATGGAACAAAGTCAATGTCAAGAAGCTTCCTTGTAACACGTTCTCGCACGAAGTGGTAATCAACTTCAATATGCTTAGTTCTTGCATGAAACACAGGATTTTCAGAAAGGTACTTTGCCCCAATATTGTCACACCAGAGCTTAGCAGCTCGTGGTGCATTAACACCAATTTCCTGTAACAGCGTCTGTATCCACATTACTTCTGCCGTTGCATTAGCTACTGCCTTATATTCAGCTTCAGTGCTCGATCTTGACACAGTAGGCTGTTTCCGTGCACTCCATGACACTAAGTTTGATCCCAGAAATACAGCAAAACCTCCTGTAGATCTCCTATCATCAATATATCCGGCCCAATCAGCATCCGAGAAGGCACTGATTAACAATGAACTGCACTTCCTAATTTTCAGCCCTACCTTGATGGACTGTTTTAAGTATCTCAAAATTCTTTTGACTGCTGCCCAATGATCAACAGTAGGACTGTGTAGAAACTGACATACCTTGTTAACAGAGAATGCAATGTCTGGCCTTGTTAGTGTCAAATATTGGAGAGCACCAACTATACTTCTGTAATTAGTTGCATCATTAGATCCCAAAGGAGATCCTTTGACCGAAGATAATTTTTCATTGGCTGGTAGGGGTGTAGGTGCACCCTTGCATTTTGACATGCCAACTCTTTTTAGCAGATCTGATGCATATTTTTCCTGTGTCAGAACTATACTACCATGTACTGGATTTACTTCTATCCCCAAGAAATAATTAAGTGTTCCCAAATCTTTAAGGGCAAATTCTTGACCAAGTTGCTTTAGTAACAAATCTGTTGCCTTCTGCGTTGAGCTGGCTACTATGATGTCATCAACATATACTAGCACAAACATGATAACACCCCCTTTATTAAAGAAGAACAGAGAAGTGTCGGCCTTTGAAGAAGTAAAACCAAGACTTTGTAATTTCTCACTTAACCTTGAATACCATGCCCTTGGAGCCTGCTTTAGCCCATATAGAGCCTTATCTAGCTTACACACATAATTAACCCTGGTTTTATCTTCATAGCCTGGTGGTTGTTTCATATAGACCTCTTGTTCCAACAGACCATGCAGAAACGCATTCTTAACATCAAGTTGTCGAAGACTCCACCCTCTAGATACTGCTATAGATAAAATCACTCTAATAGTGACTGCCTTGATAACAGGGCTGAATGTGTCCTCATAATCTATACCATATCTTTGCTTAAAACCTTTTGCAACAAGTCTGGCCTTATATCTATCCAAACTGCCATCAGCTTTACGTTTGACTTTATAGACCCACTTACAATCTATTATGTTACGACCTTTTTGAGATGGAACTAAGTGCCATGTTTTATTTTGCATCAAAGCATTGTATTCGTCATCCATTGCAGATTTCCAATTTTTATTTACTAGTGCTTCTTCAAGACTCTGGGGTTCACCCGTTGCAGTAAAGAGACCATAGCGAATAGTGCCATCTCTATATACCTTAGGTTTTCTGATTCCAGCTTGAAGTCTGGTGCGAGGTCGCGGCTGAGTTTCTTGTTGTACTGCTTCGGTGAACACTGGCGCCGGTTCCACAGACAATCCCGGCGACGCAGAAGATCCAGGCGTGATTATCGACGGCGCAGGAATGTCGGCTGCTGCATCAGTGCCCCCGTCAGCCGGGACAGGAGCGACCGCAGCAGGGTACGAGTCGCCGTCGTGTAGGGGCGGAGCCGACGTACCCAGATCCTGTATGGGAGAGCCTGCTGCCGTACGAGGTGGCGATTCCGGGGAGTAGTCGGTCGGCAGAGCAGCTTCGGTAGGTGAGACCGGATCCTCTGTGGCCTGAGCGCCTTCCTGTATACCAAATATTTCTCCAGAAAAATCATTAGCAGGCAAAATATTAGTCACTGGATTCCCAACAGATTCAGGCCCAGCCGAGGTTGGACTATGTGGAATAAGCTGTGTAGGAAGGAGAAGGATTTCAGACCGTAGTGTGGCTCCTGCATTGGGATGTAATTTGGAGAAAGGAAAGACATTTTCATCAAATATAACATCACGAGAGATATAAACACGGCCAGAAGCAGGGTCAAGACATTTAAACCCTTTGTGCATGTTGCTGTACCCAAGAAATACACATTCCTTGGATCGGAACTGAAGCTTATGATGATTGTAAGGTCGGAGATGTGGCCAACATGCACACCCAAAAACCCGTAGAGAGGAATAGTCAGGTTTGACTTTATATAGACACTCAAGAGGTGTAGCATAGGAGATTACTTTGCTTGGTGTACGATTTATGAGAAAAGTGGCGGCTAGAAAAGCTTCATCCCAAAATTTGAGAGGCATTCGAGCCTGAGCAAGGAGAGATAGCCCAACCTCTACAATATGTCTATGTTTACGCTCGGCAGATCCATTTTGTTGGTGTGTATGAGGACAAGAAACATGATGGGAGATGCCTATTTTAGTAAAAAAAGAATGGAGCTTCTCATATTCACCACCCCAATCAGTTTGCATTGTGATGATTTTGCGATCAAAAAGGCGTTCAACCATGGCTTGAAAATCATTAAACTTTTGAAACACTTCAGACTTGAATTTTAATAGATAAATCCAAGTAAATTTGCTATAATCATCAATGAAACTCACATAGTACTTGTACTTGCTAATAGAGTTGGGTGCAGGCCCCCATACATCTGAAAAGACTAGTTCTAAAGAATGACTCGATACATGAGGCGACTTAGGATAAGGTAGCTGATGGCTCTTTGCCTGTTGGCAAGCATCACAAACGACCTGTTTATTGGACTCAACATGACACGGGAGATTGAAACTACTAATAACTCGCTGAACTATGGGGGCCGCAGGATGACCAAGGCGATTATGCCACCTGTCAAAGGATGGTTTGGTGGTGACTCCAAGAGCTTGTTTTCCAGGGATGGATGGCAGGGGATAAAGGCCTTTGTGGCATCTCCCTTTAAGCAGTGTGCTCCTCGTGTCCCGATCCTTAATCAAAAAGAAATTGGGGTGAAATTCAAGAAAAACATTATTGTCTGAGGCCAGACGATGAACAGACACAAGGTTTTTAGTGGCTTGTGGGACATGTAAGACGTGATTTAGACATAGATCTCGATGCTGGGTGTGAATTTTGGTAATACCAGTATGACTAATATTCATACCTGTTCCACTCGCTGTGTTAATCTGGTCGCCGCCATTGTATTTCTCCCTGAGCGAGAGCTTTTCTAACTCACCAGTGATGTGGTCGGTGGCACCGGTATCAGTGTACCAGTTTGTGTCGACACCTAAGGCAGCAGTACCAGCATATCTTTGATCTGGAACAAAATTTTCATCGACCTGTGCCAGCACCTGTCCGCCGTGTGCCCAAACTTGCGACACACTTGACATTGCGGGCGATCATCGGAGGAGTTGTTGCTGTTGTTGTGGGCGCCATTCCCTCCTGGATGAGGGTTGTTGGGGTTAGGTCCACGACCACCCCTATTTGCCGGAGCATTGTTGAAGCGGCCACCACGACCTCCACGGCCGGAGCGCCCGAACCCCCCTCGCCCACGCCGATTGGCAACATTGGCGGAGGATCCAGAGGAGTGCCCACCGGAGTTGCGAAGGCTCAGTCGAGTCTCAAATGCAAGTATCTGAGAATATAGCTCGCTAACTGAGATTGCATCTGACCGGCCAATCACGGAGGACACGATCGGGTCATATTCTTCATCAAGGCCGGTGAGGATGTACTCAACCAGCTCATCATCTTCAAGTGGCCGCCCTGCTGCAGCCATCTCGTCCCCAAGCGCACGCATCTTCCCAACGTACTCAGTCACCGTCATGTTTCCTTTTTGAGTGGTGGCTAGGGCAAGGCGCGTATTCACCGCACGAGCTCGCGTCTTGGACGCAAACATTACTTCAATTGCCATCCAGACTTCGGCCGCAGATTGTTTTGCGGCAACTTGAGCCAGAACTTCCTTGCACACGGAGGCGAGCAGGTAGCTGAGAACCTGCTGATCAGCCGCCAGCCAATCTTCATACAGGGCGTTGTCCACCTTGATGGTCTTGTCACCGTCTTTGCCATCGATCTGCACGGGAGGCTTAACAGCCTTGCCGGTGAGATATCCTTCGAGACGAGCACCACGAATTGTGGCGAGGACCTGGGCTTTCCAGGTAGCATGATTGTTCTTGGCGAGCTTCTCTTGTACGGGATGAGAGATCATGGAAGCAAGACCAGGAGAGAAGGAAGAGGTGCCGGCCATGTTGATGTAGATTATATCTATCCTAGAGGCTCTGATACCATGATAAATATTAAAGAAGCAGAGCAGTTTGGTGGAAGCAGTCACACACTTCTTTGTGTGCTACCTACATGTTTAATATAGGGCGACAAAGTGCGCCAAGATTTACATAGAATAACAACCCGGATTTACATAGAATAACAATCGGGTTGTTGTAAATAGATAAGAATAGGGTTTGTTGTAAATAGGTTGTTATGAGGTTACAAGTTTGTTACTTTTATTCTATCTATCTAACAGAAATAACTGATAAAATAGTACAAAAGGCTTTTTTTTTCACTGTAAAACATGCGCAATCCTGTTACTGTTGCTGATTATTGCTTTTTCTTGGCACCAACTTTTGCAGGTTTTCTTCGACTGCTACAACTGTAAATTTTATTGTATTAATGCCTATCCCTGTTGCTATTGCTTCAGCTACTTCTGCTTTAATTTGTCTGTTATTCAAATTTTTTTTTTGTTCTTTTTATGTTTTTATTGTGTCTTCTCTCTTTAGCTTCTTTCACAAGATTTCAAATATTTTTTTTCAAGCTATCTATGCATCAATTTTTTTTTCCTATAGTTTTTTCTTTTCGTTTTCTTTCTTTGCTCTCCATAGAATTGTATTCCCATTCTAAAAAAAATTAATGTATTTTTTTACATTTTTGATTAATCAGATGTGGTTATATCCTATCGTTTCTTCTTTACGTATTTATTTGTTTATTTAATCGCAAATTTCTATTATGACAATTCCGTTTTTGTTTGTTTATGTAATTTACAAATTTTTACTGTGACAATTTTTACCCGCTGCATCGCGCGGGTCTCTACACTAGTATATATTAATTGGCTGATATATTATCTGTGTAATGACCCAACCCGCTAGCAATAATAACTCGTTGGGCCAAAACCACCGGCCCAAGATGCTTAAGTCCAGTTATTATTATTAGGATGTAGTCCTCTTATATACCCAATGACAATTCCATTCTCATCCAATGCGGGACTATTGGGGTATCACAATCTGTCCGCCGCGAAGCGCGGGCACTACACTAGTTACATATAATGAATCGGGAGTTGGGATCCATGTGGCAGGGAGGGGAAGGAAGGGCGGGAGGGGTTGGGGGTGGGTGTGGGGCCCTCCTGAATGGGGGTGGGGCGTAGTGGTGGGCGTAGTCCTTTTTTTATTTTTTATTTTTTATTTTAATCTAATCTAAT
Organism: Puya raimondii; assembly: GCA_016920855.1. Taxonomy (NCBI): domain Eukaryota; kingdom Viridiplantae; phylum Streptophyta; class Magnoliopsida; order Poales; family Bromeliaceae; genus Puya; species Puya raimondii. The sequence continues at coordinate 20,499,471 of JABWPP010000048.1, read as the reverse complement.
TTTTCTCTCTTTCATTATAAACATTTAAAATATGTAATTATTTATACATAATTTTTAAATAGTATAGATTGTATGTATTAAATATAAATTTTAGTTTTATAATATTAATCAATTAGATATAGATTGTACAATAAAAAATAAGAGAGAGATTGATGAAGTTTAACTTAATTAGTTATTTTAATTAATTTAGTTGCAAAAATTACATGAAGTATACTAAATCTGTAAAGCTAAATGACATATTCAAATTTTGAAGTCAAAATGTCACGCCCCGGGCTAGTTCTAGATGCGGAAAAACGTGCCAATTTTTTTTTTTTTGAAAGCCTAGCCCGCGCCACGTACAGACCCGCCACAAATACAGGGTCCACTGTACACACGGACAGAGCCTCCCCTGTATTTGCACGGCGTCCACAACGAACAACAGGATCACAACCACCATTCATTCATCACAACAACAACCCAACAACTCAAGAGATTCATACAGCTAACAGTCCTTAAACCTGTATGAATCTAAGCAAGTCCTTAGGCGAAGGATGATGCAATGCACAAACAACAGATCATTCTAGAAAATTGCTCTTTACCCAGAAGCTTTATTTTGAAATCCTAATCTCAAACATTGAAGAATCATTTGAAAACCGTTCTCTACACGAGAACTCTCTTTTGAAAACCCAAAAGTTGATCGATCAGAAATTCATTTGAAAACTGTTTCCCACACGGAAACCTTTATTTGAAAACGCTACCACGAGGGGTAGAAAACCAAGACATGCGATAAAAGCCACGATGATAGAACAAAAGCATCGACATCCTCATATGGAAACTACACCAATAATCACCAGATCTAAGCATGCAAGATAATCACAGTGTAACTGAACCATATCCAACTAACTGGTAGATGATAAGGGTAATAACCAAATCTGAGAAAGTAGCCTCACAAGTCGGAACCTCTAGAGCTACTATCTAGGCGTGTCTCGCTGCGTCCCGACTCTCGTGCACAAGGTAACGGCCCTATCACTAGCCCATGCAAGGAAGCAAATGCTCGACTAACAAAAGAATGTGATGCACCGGTATCAAATAATGCACGAGCTCTAATGCCAGAAATTAAAATGATACCTGCCACCACATGATCCGCCGCCGTGGAGTCCTCCAGTTGAGCCGCAAAGACTCTGCCGCTCTGCGCCTGCTGTCGCCGCTCACCCAGGCGTGGTACAGAAGCCCGATCCATCTGGCTGTGACTCGGTGGAGCTCCATAGGTCTGCTGATGAACTGGGGGTGCCGATGCGATCGATGGTACAGGCGACGCTGCTCGGGGACAAGCTAAAATGGAGCTCGACTCAATGTCCTAAAATCCTAAACACTGATTCGGATCCACATCTGGACCCTCTTGCACATAGATCCAGAAGTTCCAGCAACTAAGCAAACAACACACCTAGCATGAATTCTGGAATTCCAACGAATCTAGCCCATGAAAAGGGGTCACAAACCTCTCAAAAATAGTAATGGAACAATCCAAAACCTCTCCAAAGATCCTCACAAAGATCTTGATTCAAAAATCCAAGAAATTCCATCAATGACCCAAAAATTCAGCACTTAAGCAATTACTCAAAATCTGAGCTAGAACTCACCTTTGAATCCTCAATTCAGGTGGGAAGAACCTCCAAACCAGCAAGGAAAGTGGAAGGACCAATCTTCACTTCGAAATTTCCGCTCCCAAGAGATTTGGATCCATAAGATCAAAGGAAAACCCAAGTTTCAGCTCAAGAACACAAGGGGTCCAGTAAAACATCAACTGTAGCTTACATACCTGTCTAAATCACGATTGGAAGGATTCCACGTCTTCCTCTACGAGTCCTCTATCCAAACATCAACTTCAGTTTTGGCTTACTTCGGTGCTCCGAGTCCGTTTTCGCGTCTATTTGGTGCCGAAACGACTCCGACTTGTCTCGACCTTCTCCAGAAGTGTCGAACAGTCTTAGATACTGCAGTTATTCCGTCAGTTAGGCCCCAGGGGTACTACATCCTTCCCCCCTACGGAAAGTTTCGTCCTCGAAACTCAAACTCATACCTCAAGAAGGCAGCTCGAAAAGGTAGGGATAGGATTCCCGCATCACCGTCTCCGGCTCCCAAGTCGCCTCACGCTCCTCGTGATTACTCCACTGCACTTTCACGTACGGTATGACTCGGTTGCGCAATTCTTTCGTCTCGCGAGCAAGAATCCGCACCGGTCGCTCCTCGTACTGCAGGTCCTCAGCCAACTCGAGTGGAGTGAAGTCAATCACGTGGGAGGGGTCGAACACGTATCTCCTCAGGGCTGAGACATGAAACACATCATGGACTCCAGAAAGTCGCGGTGGAAGGGCAATCCTGTACGCTACCGGCCCCACTCGCTCTAACACCTCGAACGGGCCAACAAACCGTGGACTGAGCTTTCCACGAACTCCAAAACGGCGAATTCCTCTGGACGGCGAGACTTTCAGAAACACATGATCTCCAATATGGAACTCCAAGTCTCGTCTCCTAGTATCCGCATAGCTCCTCTGTCGACTCTGGGCGGTCTCAAGACGTCGTCGAACCATCTTGACCTTCTCTTCCGCTTCCAGCAGGATATCGGGACCCAAAGTCCTCCTCTCACCCACATCGCTCCAATGCAAGGGCGAACGACACTTGCGTCCATACAATGCCTCAAACGGAGCCATCTGGATGCTCGCTTGATAGCTATTGTTGTACGCAAACTCAACCAGTCCTAAGTGTCGATGCCACCCTCCACCAACGTCTAGGACACATGCTCTCAACATGTCCTCCAAAGTCTGAATGGTCTGCTCAGACTGACCATCGGTCTGTGGATGAAAAGCCGTGCTAAACTGCAGCTGAGTACCCAGTGCTGTCTGAAGACTCCTCCAAAACTGTGAGACGAACCGTGGGTCTCGATCAGACACAATCGAGGTAGGCACTCCATGCAGTCTTACTATCTCGTCCAAATATAACTGAGCGAGTCTGTCCCTGGACCAAGTAGTCTGCACCGGTAAGAAGTGGGCAGACTTGGTCAGTCTGTCCACTATCACCCAAATAGCGTCGAAACCAGACTGCGACCTCGGTAATCCCACGACGAAGTCCATGGCGATCTGGTCCCACTTCCACTCGGGTATTGGGAGACTCTGAAGCTTGCCAGCAGATACTCGGTGCTCCGCCTTTACCTGTTGACAAGTCAAACACTGAGCCACAAATCTCCCAATATGCCGTTTCATTCCATTCTACCAGAAGTGTGCCTTCAAGTCCTTATACATCTTGGTTCCACCGGGGTAAACCGTATAAGGTGAGTAATGAGCCTCTCTCAAAATCTCCTCTCGGATCTCAGAATCCATAGGCACACACAGTCGGTCCCGGTACCGCAGTACTCCCGAACTGTCAACACCAAAAATCCCCTGTTTGCCCGCTGGCAATCTGATCTCGAATCCTCATCAAGTAGGGGTCCACACTCTGTTTCTCTCGGATCCTATCCAACAGAGTGGGTTGCAAAACCAAAGACATAAGTTTTGCAGTAACCCCAGGGGATACCACCTCAAGCTCAAGCCGCCTCAACTCCTCAAGTAACGGCGCCTGCTGAGTGATCATCAAACTAAGGCTCTGCACTGATCTCCTGCTCAATGCATCTGCCACTACATTTGCCTTGCCGGGGTGATACTGGATGGTAAGATCATAATCCTTCAACAGCTCCAACCACCGGCGTTGCCTCAGGTTCAATTCCTTCTGAGTGAACAGATACTTGAGACTTTTATGATCCGTGAAAATCTCACAGTGCTCACCATACAAGTAATGCCGCCACAGCTTTAGTGCAAACACTACAGCTGCCAGCTCCAAATCATGCGTAGGGTAATTCTTCTCATAATCCTTCAATTGCCGGGAGGCATAGGCAATTACCCTACCATGCTGCATCAACACACAACCCAAGCCACTGTGTGACGCATCACTATAAATCACAAATCCTTCCCCCATAACTGGAAGGGTAAGGATGGGAGCAGACATCAGTCTCTCCTTCAGCTCCTCAAAGCTATGCTGGCACTCAGCACTCCAAACAAATCTAATCCCCTTCCTCGTCAGACGAGTGAGGGGTGTGGAGAGCTTCGCAAAGCCTTCCACAAATCGACGGTAATATCCAGCCAACCCGAGGAAACTCCTCACCTCGGTAATCGTCGTCGGTCTGGGCCAATCCCGCACAGTCTCAATCTTCTGCGGGTCCACCGCCACTCCAGTGGCTGAAATCACATGGCCCAAGAAAGCTACCTCTCGAAGCCAGAACTCGCACTTCTTCAGCTTAGCATACAACTTCTTCTCCCTCAGAAGTTGCAGCACTATCCTCAAGTGCTCCTCATGCTCAGCATCACTCCGAGAGTAGATCAGGATGTCATCAATAAACACCACCACAAACCGGTCCAAGAACGGCTTAAACACTCGATTCATCAAATCCATAAACGCGGCAGGGGCATTAGTCAATCCAAACGGCATCACCGTAAACTCATAATGCCCGTACCGAGTCCTAAAAGCCGTCTTAGGAATATCCTCGGCCTGATCATCAATGCGCGGCAAAGGATACCTGTTCTTGATGGTCACTTTATTCAACTCTCGATAATCCACACAAAGTCTAAGTGAACCATCCTTCTTCTTTACGAATAACACCGGCGCTCCCCAAGGCGATACACTGGGTCTCACAAACCCCTTATCCATCAAATCCTGAAGTTGCGCCTTAAGCTCTCTCAGCTCAGCCGGCGCCATTCGGTAGGGTGTATTTGAGATTGGCGTAGTTCCTGGGACTACGTCAATCACAAACTCGACCTCCCTGTCCGGTGGCATCGCAGTCAACTCCGGGGGAAACACGTCCGGGAACTCGCGGACTACAGAGATGTCCTCGAGCTCCGGTGCTACTGCAGATACCTCAACAACAGTCGCCAGAAACGCAGTACATCCTCGACTCATCATTTGTCTCGCTCGTGCCGACGAAACCCACATCGCGAACAAAGCGCTCCTGCAGCCTCGATACACGTACTCCTCCTGGCCTGGCTCGCGAAACGTCACGGTCCTCTCGCCACAGTCGATCGTCGCGAAGTAGCGGGCCAGCCAATCCATGCCGAGCACCACATCAAAATCCTGCAATCGCTCCAAGACCAATAGGTCTGCGGGCATCACCCAAGGTCCAAGCTGCACTGGGCAAGCTCGACAACAGTCCTCCACACGCAAAACGTGCTCGGGAATCTGCACCTCTCGTGCACAAGGTAACGGCCCTATCACTAGCCTATACAAGGATGCAAATGCTCGACTAACAAAAGAATGTGATGCACCGGTATCAAATAATGCACGAGCTCTAATGCCAGAAATTAAAATGATACCTGCCACCACATGATCCGCCGCCGTGGAGTCCTCCAGTTGAGCCGCAAAGACTCTGCCGCTCTGCGCCTGCTGTCGCCGCTCACCCAGGCGTGGTACAGAAGCCCGATCCATCTGGCTGTGACTCGGTGGAGCTCCATAGGTCTGCTGATGAACTGGGGGTGCCGATGCGATCGATGGTACAGGCGACGCTGCTCGGGGACAAGCTGCCCGCAGATGTCCGGACTGACCACATCCAAAACACCGGCCCTCTCGCTGCTCGCATTGTCTAGGCCAATGTGGTCCTCCGCAGATGACACATCTCGGTGCTCCCCTCTGCTGCCGTCCCTGCTGACGGGATCCACCAGACCTCTATCGCCCCGAAAATCCACGACCCTGAGAACGTGATCGTGGAGGTCTCGGCGGGCGTCTGCCGTTGGTCTGTCCTCCGTCCTCCGAAGCCGGGCGCTTCCCATCCAAACCCTGACTCAGAGTGGCCACCCGCTCACTCGCCCGTCAAGGCTCCACGCTCCACCCATAGCGCCTGCTCGATCGACGCGTCCAAGGTCTGCAACCTCTGCGCCTGAATTAGGACAAAGATCTCCTGTCTCAATCCTCGCTCGAACAAATAAACTCTGTGAGCCTCATCTCTCGCTGCGAAAGGAACACAGTTCAGGAGTCTGGTAAACTCTCGGGTATACTCCTGCACTGTGCGATCTCCCTGAAGTAAACTCTTCAGATCCTCCTCGAGTTTCTGCTTCACGCTGTTAGGGAAATAGGACCCATACAGCATCCTGCAGAACTCGGTCCAACTCAAACACAGCGCATCCAGCGACCTGCTCGATCTCGTCCTCATCCACCAGATGCGTGCATCACCCGTCAAGCAGTGAACTGCCAAGTGAACCCGCTCCCGTTCTGGCACGAAGAGATCCTCGAATAACTTCTCCATCTCGCCTACCCAGGCCTCCACCACCCATGGCTCGGTGTGGCTACCATCAAAACGAGGGGGATCAAACCGGCAAAAACGAGCCAGTCTCTCGGTCATCCGCTCCTGCTTAGCCTCCGACATCTGTCCACCTGACCGGGAAGTGTCGCCAACCGGTGCGGCCGGAACTGCCGCTGCTGGGGGTACGGCTGCAGCTGGAACGTCAGCTGGAATAGCAGGAGGTGGCTCCTGCGACTCCGTCGCTCTAGGTGCTGCACTCCACGTGTGAGTAATGGTATCACACATCCTCCGCAAAAGTGCACTCTGCTGTCTAGCTGACTCGGCTAGCGCAGTCAACTGCTCACTCAAATCAGGGGGTGCACTAGGTCCCGCCTGCTCAGGCACCACAGAAGGCGCGGGGGTAGCCCGCGTCGGGGGTCGACCTCGGTGTCGAGGAGGCGTCATGCTGACCTGCGCAACACACAGATCAGTCAGCGAACACAAACAACTCAAGACCCAATCATGCGAAAGTCCAGAAGGTCGTCTCTTTTCCCTCGCTGCTTGACGTCGTCTGCAGCCAACGCAAGTTTGCGACAGGAAAGGACACACGCCTTCGATCACTCCATCCACTTAAGGATGAGTTCAACAGTCAAATTGATGACTTTCGCGGCAAGTCACGTCTCTCACGTCTTGCATTCCTAGGGTCTGCCATAGCCTAGGGTTTACTAAGTCCCAACGACCTATTTCTAAGCTCTGATACCAACTTAATCTGTCACGCCCCGGATTACTCGTTTCCCCGGGCTCGCCAACAGATCCGCCGTATACATAGATATTTCTATGTATACGAAGCGATAGCTAACCTGTAAACCAACATACAAGCAACTACAAGAGGTATAGAGCTGAAATAAAACATACTAATAACAAAATGCCACCTGTACATATAGAGTCGAAAATACAACAGTCCCTCCAAAACCAAAATAGGAAAAAGTCCAGACTATATGTACATGGCACAACTCAAAAGAGACTATCTCCAGTAGGGTCCTCCTCTAGGAACAACAGGGACAGGTAGGGATCTAGCTCGCGACTCCCTTACCTCGACCCACAGGAACAAGAGCAGCAGCCGCAACCGACGAAGGCTATGCAAGAAAAGGTGGCAACAATGGGTGTGAGAACTACTATCAAAAGAAGTAGTCCTCAGTGGGTACCAATACCGACCTCAACGGTCCACCCACTAAGTCTACGAGACTAACAGTATAGCTGGTAGGTAAAGAACAACAAAGTAAGCTGGAATAAACTCTACAGCTGTAATGCCACTACCCTACCACTATCCAAGTCAACTCTCAAGTAAGCATCACCAAAGTGAAAAGTCATCCCTGACCCAATCTATCGGAACCGCCCAAACAGGCTCGTCCAGCCAACTGCCTAGCCACACCGCACACTACCAAAAAGGGTAGCCGGTCCAAAACAGATCCACAATCTGTAGCGACATCAACGCAAAAGAGGCCTCACTCCGGAGCGGCACTCGGGGGAGCTACCCAACCGAGTTAGTACGCGAATCTCTGTCGAGCACAAACAGGCTCCGGCAGGCTATAATCAAAGAAAAGGGGTCAAAATGGGTCAAGACTCCAAGCTCACGTGCCCTCAGTACAAACAGAAGCTAAAACAAGAGTCTGGGTCCACCGTCAACCCCGACGGCACCCGATAATACAAAACAGCCTAACCCTGCTGTAAATACAAGCTCGGCATCCCAGCACGAGCGTAAACTCGTCCTACAACGAACTAAGTATCCACCTCGCACTAACAGCGGTGATACAAGAACAGAAACGGCTCCTAGAGCTAAATCTGATAATAGTTCGAAAAGTGACGGTTGTATGTTCGCGAGTTTTCTCCTAAGTCAATTCCCAGTTCAGCATGTAAAGTCATGTCAATAAATTATCAATTTATGCTCCAAATTTAGATTTCATATAAACACATGCAAATTCATGAATTCGAGCTACTAACATGATTAAATAGATAATAAAACAGCATGCCCACTCTCTACAACTTAGGAGGAAATCCGGCGATTTCGGTAATATTAACCCACCTCAAACGCTATCCAACAAGGGCTAGGAGTCGAGTGGAAGGCCTCCAAACAACACCGGCTGAAATCGGGCTCAAATCTGCAACCTCGAGATTCGGACCCACCTACTCAAGTTCTGGGCGCCCAGAACATCAGCCCAGAACTGCAGCCTGGCAGCACAACCTACATGGATTCAACATGCGATAAAATCTAAATCCTAAGTCCAAATGCAGTGAAATTTGGCTCGACTCACCAGCAGAGGTTCAAGAACAAACCCTCCAAATTTCAGCCAAAATGGAGCTCGACTCAATGTCCTAAAATCCTAAACACTGATTCGGATCCACATCTGGACCCTCTTGCACATAGATCCAGAAGTTCCAGCAACTCAGCAAACAACACACCTAGCATGAATTCTGGAATTCCAACGAATCTAGCCCATGAAAAGGGGTCACAAACCTCTCAAAAATAGTAATGGAACAATCCAAAACCTCTCCAAAGATCCTCACAAAGATCTGGATTCAAAAATCCAAGAAATTCCATCAATGACCCAAAAATTCAGCACTTAAGCAATTACTCAAAATCTGAGCTAGAACTCACCTTTGAATCCTCAATTCAGGTGGGAAGAACCTCCAAACCAGCAAGGAAAGTGGAAGGACCAATCTTCACTTCGAAATTTCCGCTCCCAAGAGATTTGGATCCATAAGATCAAAGGAAAACCCAAGTTTCAGCTCAAGAACACAAGGGGTCCAGTAAAACATCAACTGTAGCTTACATACCTGTCTAAATCACGATTGGAAGGATTCCACGTCTTCCTCTACGAGTCCTCTATCCAACAAATCAAGTTTTCGCGTGCCCTCAAAGAAAAGGGGTCAAAATGGGTCAAGACTCCAAGCTCACGTGCCCTCAGTACAAACAGAAGCTAAAACAAGAGTCTGGGTCCACCGTCAACCCCGACGGCACCCGATAATACAAAACAGCCTAACCCTGCTGTAAATACAAGCTCGGCATCCCAGCACGAGCGTAAACTCGTCCTACAACGAACTAAGTATCCACCTCTCACTAACAGCGGTGATACAAGAACAGAAACGGCTCCTAGAGCTAAATCTGATAATAGTTCGAAAAGTGACAGTTGTATGTTCGCGAGTTTTCTCCTAAGTCAATTCCCAGTTCAGCATGTAAAGTCATGTCAATATTTTATCAATTTATGCTCCAAATTCAGATTTCATATAAACACATGCAAATTCATGAATTCGAGCTACTAACATGATTAAACAGATAATAAAACAGCATGCTGCACTCTCTACAACTTAGGAGGAAATCCGGCGATTTCGGTAATATTAACCCACCTCAAACGCTATCCAACAAGGGCTAGGAGTCGAGTGGAAGGCCTCCAGACAACACCGGCTGAAATAGGGCTCAAATCTGCAACCTCGAGATTCGGACCCACCTGCTCAAGTTTTGGGCGCCCAGAACATCAGCCCAGAACTGCAGCCCGGCAGCACAACCCACATAGATTCAACATGCGATAAAATTCAAATCCTAAATCCAAATGCAGTGAAATTTGGCTCAACTCACCAGCAGAGGTTCAAGAACAAACCCTCCAAATTTCAGCCAAAACGGAGCTCGACTCGATGTCCAAAAATCCTAAACACTGATTCGAATCCACATCTGGACCCTCTTGCACATAGATCCAGAAGTTCCAGCAACTCAGCAAACAACACAACTAGCATGAATTCTGGAATTCCAACGAATCTAGCCCATGAAAAGGGGTCACAAACCTCTCAAAAACAGTGATGGAACAATCCAAAACCTCTCCAAAGATCCTCACAAAGATCTGGATTCAAAAATCGAAGAAATTCCATCAATGACCCAAAAATTCAGCACTTAAGCAATTACTCAAAATCTGAGCTAGAACTCACCTTTGAATCCTCAATTCAGGTGGGAAGAACCTCCAAACCAGCAAGGAAAGTGGAAGGACCAATCTTCACTTCGAAATTCCCGCTCCCAAGAGATTTGGATCCATAAGATCAAAGAAAAACCCAAGTTTCAGCTCAAGAACACAAGGGGTCCAGTAAAACATCAACTGTAGCTTATATACCTGTCCAAATCGTGATTGGAAGGATTTCACATCTTCCTCTACGAGTCCTCTATCTAACAAACCAAGTTTCGTAGGAGTTGGACACTCCCACACTGCACACGAGCCAGAACACCACAGGTCGACGATGCAGTTTCAGCAGGAAACCAAGGTCTTCAATGGAGGAAGATGGAAATTGGGAGGAAATGGAGGCTAACCTTGCAAAATTCCAGCTTCACCATGAAGAGGGAAGAAAAAGCCTCAGGGGAGGTCGTCCACTTCTTTTATAGACCAAGGTTTCGGTGTGCTGCGCCTCAAGAACAAAACACATCAACCTGTCCCTCAGCAAGAAAACAAACTTTCGGGCGCCCGAAACCCAAGAAGTGGGCGCCCGGTTCCTCAGCCTGCACAAACTCGAGCATCGGACTCTCCGCCGCGGTCCGGTGCGCCCTAACCTGGTCCGGCGGATCTCACCAGCCAATCAACATGTGTCAAACGGATCGATATTCACGAGGTAAGATTTCCGGATTCACTTTCCGGGCGCCCACAACCTGGATCCGAAATGACTTAGCAGTTTCAGAAAATGAGCACTCAACATCTGGGCGCCCAAAACAAGACTTCCGGGCGCCCTAAAGTTCAAAAGCCCAAAACTTCAGTTTTGGCTTACTTCGGTGCTCCGAGTCCGTTTTCGTGTCTATTTGGCGCCGAAACGACTCCGACTTGTCTCGACCTTCTCCAGAAGTGTCGAATAGTCTTAGATACTGCAGTCATTCCGTCAGTTAGGCCCCAGGGGTACTACATCCTTCCCCCCTACGGAATGTTTCGTCCTCGAAACTCAAACTCATACCTCAAGAAGGCAGCTCGAAAAGGTAGGGATAGGATTCCCGCATCACCGTCTCCGGCTCCCAAGTCGCCTCACGCTCCTCGTGATTACTCCACTGCACTTTCACGTACGGTATGACTCGGTTGCGCAATTCTTTCGTCTCGCGAGCAAGAATCCGCACCGGTCGCTCCTCGTACTGCAGGTCCTCAGCCAACTCGAGTGGAGTGAAGTCAATCACGTGGGAGGGGTCGAACACGTATCTCCTCAGGGCCGAGACATGAAACACATCATGGACTCCAGAAAGTCGCGGTGGAAGGGCAATCCTGTACGCTACCGGCCCCACTCATCCGCTGTCCTCAGAACTTCGGGACAGCGATGAGGAACAGCCAACAAGGCTAAACAACGAAGCCAAGTCACTCACGAAAACAGCGAGTGAGTCGCACGGCTAAAAACACGCGTTTCGCCGATTAATTTATCGAAAAACGCGTCGGAAACGAATCCGGATCTCCGCGAAAGGTGAAAGGGTTGGACAACCAGTCCACAGGGTCCCAGGGACCATGCCCTTGCTGCCCGCAGTGTCGCAACACTGCCACCAAAGCCAAAGTCCACGAACAAGCAACTTATACATACAAGCAATAAACAAAACCGCTAGAGCAATCCGTACGTCCGCACGACCTACCGCAAGCACCAGCGGATAGGTAACGACGTCACGGAGGCCGTGCTCACAGCCCCACTACGACAGGACCAGTCGCAAGCCAGGAAAACCCATAAAAACAGCGCAAATATAAGGTAAAAAGGCTCGACAAAGGCCGAACAACAAAACGGCTCAACCAAAACGAGAACTAAGGTGAGCATGATGATCAGCGCATCGCTGCGATCATCGTGCTCACCTTCCCGAGCTTCGGGAGGCAACAGGGAGCCCAAACCCTCACATGCGGCCAAAAACCAAGCAAAAAGGACCCTGGCCGGAGCAACCAGCTCCGGCCGGCTGCCGGCCGACATGCACGGCCAGCGGCGGCCAGGGTCGGATGCGGGGGAGGCAAGGAAGAGGGGGCTCACCTCAGATGGCGGCGGGAAGCGGCGGCGGCGGCGCGGGGAGGAAGCCCACTCTCGGGTTGGCTAGGGCACGGCGGCGCGGCAACGGACGGCGGCGGCGGCCGGTGGCGACGCGAGCACCGGGAAGAGGGGCCCGCCGGACGTCGGTCTGCCGGTGACCGCGATAAAAAAGACCGGCGGCAGCGGCGGCGGAGCAACCTTTAGCCGCGGCTGCCCAAGATGCCCTAGCCGAGCCTGCGGCGGCAGCAGCGGCGCTCCGGCGGCACGGCGACGGCCGGGGAGGGATGGACCGGCGGCGGCGGTCCTGAGGGTGGCGGCGCGCACCCTCCGAGGCGGCGGGAGGCTGCGGCGGCTCGGCCTCCAGCTGCTCCTGCCCGTAAGCAGCAAGCAGGAGCCGCAGGAGGCGCGGCGGTGCACCGGCGGCACGGGGGCGGCCGGGGAAGGAGGGGGCGGCGCCGGAGGATCCGAGGGTGACGATGCTCACCCTCGCAGGCGTCGGGAGGCGGCGGCGGCGCGGGCCCACCAAGCTCGGCCCGCAGCTGTCCAAGTGCTTTCCAACAACACCCACACACACACACACAACACAACACCAAAAACACAAAAAACAATTGCATTTACACCCCTCAAACTCAGCAAATAACCCCTGGGTCCCTCACAGCCAGCACAAAATGCCCGGACACCCCTCCACAAGCAATCTCACGCGAAATGGTGCGAGAACAGGGTCCAAATCGCGAAACTGCAAAATGTGACATTCGACCTCTAAGCGAAGAAGATGGAAGAACTCTCAAACCGTCCGTCGCATGTCGACACGGATCACGCCATCGCGTTCAGCACTGCCGAGACATCGAATCTACCATTTTGGATCGTCAGATTCGGACTCCAGATCGCGCCGTTAAGCCGTTCTCTCTCCGCGACAAAAATCCTAAACCCCAAAACATTAAATATACAACTTATATACATATATATATATATATATACCCACACATATATATATACGTATACAGATTAAAAACACAGTAACAGGGGAGAGGAACACAGATTCCAAATTTTCAAAATTCGAAATCTCACACAAAATACCATTGACTCACTCAAATCTAATAAATAAAAAGGTTGGATAGTAAAAACAAAATTTTGAAAGGTTGAATAACTGATTCAAAATGGTTCGTATTTCAGAAAAATTCTATACGTTTTTATTTTGATTTTAATATTAAACTTCAATACTATATTTATAGTCTGATGAGCGATCAATTTCATATTTAAAAGATTTTAAAATATCCAAAATATGATTGATCGACTTTTAATTTTAACAATTAGGTATTTTAAAATTTATTAGATAGTGTAATATATTCTTTCCTCGAATAAAATTACTGATTGAACAAAACTGATCGATACTCAACTCTGTCTTCATCTGAAATAAAATTAAAATATAAAAAGGGTAAATTATGCTTTTGGTCCTCAAACTATAAGACGCGTGTCACTTTAGTCCTCGAATTTGAATGTGTTATATTTTCTTAGCTCAAACTATAAGGCATGTGACGCTTTAGAGCTCATACTTTAATTAGTTGCAATTTCTGGCTCGAACTAGGAGGCATATGACATTTTAATCTGCAACTTTTACTGCTGTTATAAATATAATTTATTATTCTCATAATTTTTCTCCTATTCTTTTTTATCCTTCTTATATTTTTATTTTTATTCTTTTACAACAGTCGTTGCTGCTTCTTCTTCAGTTTTTTTTTTATTTGTATTCTTTTTTGTTCTTTGACTCTTTTTTTTTATTTCTTATTTTTTTAGCTTTATTTGTTTTTGCGAAATCGGCCCGCCGCAACGTGTGGGTATCTTCCCTAGTTAAAATTTATAGCTCAATTTCGATCTTTTTGATCCCAAATTTGCTGTATTTATTTTTTAAATCAAATTAAAGAATGACTTTAGGATCGTCTTCTTTTCCTACTTATTCTACTGATCCTTCTTCTATGTATTCAAAATTTAGACTCAATCTCTCCAAGAAAAAAAAAAAACCTCCTGAGCATAAGGATCTATCTTCTATGCTTATTCTTCTACCAACTATGCTTAAAGGTTCAGTGTTAAATTTAGAGATAAAAACTTATTTTCTTAAAGTGAATAAGTGAATATTCAAAATCGCGTAACTCTTTTATTCCAACTCGTTTTCACCCGAAACTTGACGAGTGATTATGTAATTAAAATACACACAAAAACATCGTCAACGGAGAGTTAAATTAGACAGTAAAAATCTCAGTCCTTACACAAGATGCAACAGATCCGCCACAGATGCAGAAATCTCCCTGTCCACCTTGACAAAGTCCTTCCTGTATCTGCACAGCGTACCAACACTATATCCAAAGCAACACACTCATCCACTCACACAAACGGCACACACAAGGCGGATATCAGATAATCATACAGCTAACCATCCTTACGATTATGCATGCTCTAAGCACTCCTTAGGCGAAGGATGATGCAATGCACATTACAACAATCAATTCTATTCTTTGAAAGTGTTTTCCACCCGGAAACTCCATTTTGAAACACTAAGCTCAGATAAAACCAAAAGTCATTTGAAAACTATTTCCCACAAGGAAACTCTATTTTGAAAGCCAAAACACCGATCAATCCAAAAACCCTTTGAAAACTATTTCCCACTCGAAACCTTTATTTTGAAAGCCGGCTACCACGAGGGGTAGAAAACCACATACCACACATCTCAGATAAACCGCATCATCACATAGTATTAATCAGAATCAATAAATAATCAAAACCACGAAGTTCAACAACTAAACAAGCAGATAACTGAACCACGTAACTCTAATTATTAACCAAATGAAAGGAAGGGTCAGGATAAGATAACCAAATCCGAGGGACGACAGGCCGGAACCTCTACTGCACACTAGCTATCGTGCCTCACACACCGTCCCGACTCCCACCACCGAGATCACCTGAAAAATGGCGAGGGGTGAGAACATGTGAACATGTCTCCCCTCCCAGTGGGTACCGCAAGCCGACGAAGGCGAGGTGTACACACCGGCAAGGAGAAGCAACAGATAGATATGTATACAAGTACAGTAGCAAATGATGGGGGACAAGTAATAACAGATATGAACAACTAATGCTACTGCAAATAATAAACATATGCATCAACTATAGATAACAAATAACCTAATCACCATGCCCTATAGATCCGCAGATCGCAGGCAATGTCACAATATGCTCACCCACCGGCACACAACCTCTGCAAGCACCTGGCAAGAGGCTCACGGGTCGAGAAGACGACCACTTTTCCGAAAAAGAACACCCCCATGGTGGCCAAACCGCTGGTGTACGTAAAGTGCTAAATGAGCTGTGACGATCGATGCAGAATGCTTAATCCACAGGATGGCAACAAGCCGAGAGTAGCAACTGATAACATAAGTCCAAGGGATCGCTCGGAACAAGAGGCGATCAACACCGACCAATCAGGTCCCAACATAAGATCATGCAAGATGTATCACACTGCTCTACTAATATCATGTGCACAACAGAAAGTAGAGATCACACTGGAAGTCTAGTGGAAACTCATAATATGCAAAGAAAAGGGAATCGAGAGGTATCACCGAGTTAGTCCAATGTACCGATTCCGGATCGAAGCACCCACCTGAACAGAAGAAGAGCCTAATGCCCGAGGCTCGTAGGGACGTCGACTGGACCTACGAAAGACCCACCAAGTCAAGGTCAATCGAGTCGGCTCAAAAACACTAAACTCTCAATCCCGAATTCGCCGGAATTGTCGGAAAGCCCACCGGAACGATTCCGAACTCAAGAAAATGCCCCGAAGGGGTATCGACACACAATCCAAGTCACCCGCTGTCCGTAAACACACCAATTTAGGTGGTCGGACAGCAAACACAAGTCCGGGGTGCAAACGGACATAAACGCATCGATAACGACTTCCCGGATTCCCGAAAAATGCCGTTTTCGGCACCGGAACCCTTTGTCGCTCATCTGTTGTCTCCGAAACTTTGGGACAGCGATGAAGACCAGCCAACAAGGCTCAACGACGAAGCCAGGTCACCTACGACCCCAACAAGTGGGTCCCACAAGCAAAAGCGCGTTCCGCCGACGAATATGTCAGAAAACGTGTCGGAAATCGAAATAGATTTCCGCGAGAGCGTTAGCAACCTGGACAACCAGTCCAGAGGGTCACAAGGGTTAAACACATGCTGCCCGCTGCAGCCCACGCTACGACAACTACAAAGAGGCACCTAAACCAGCGATAAATTATAATAAACAGCAGTAAACATGCATTTATTGGGCCGCTAGAGCACACCGCGCGGCCGCAAGACTAACCGCGAGCACTAGTGGATAGATATTTGTAAGTTACGGGGGAGCCCTAAGGATCTATCTAGATACTATCAATACCTAGAGGGAGTTGAATAGGTATAACGGCCAAACCACAAATCTCGATGCAATAAAATAAGTGCGGAAATAAAAATAGCACATCGAGATTTACGTGGAAAAACTCCAACTAGGAGTAAAAAACCCACGGGACCAACACGCGATAACAATCCACTAAGAAATAAAAGATTACAAGGTGATTACCGACTCCACGGACTCAACCTCTCCTTTATCTTCTTTGGATCTCGCGCACACCACTGGGTTGTCCACGCCCCACGTTCGAATCCACGAACGCCACGTCTCGAATCCACGAAACGCCCAACTTCGAATCCACGAAGCCTTCTACACGTCGAATCCACGACGCCCACCCGAATCCACGAGCGCACTCCGTCCGGACCGCAGCCATCAGGGTCCGGACCCGGTTTACGAAACAGCCTGACAGGCTTACGGGTTCCGGACCGCAGCTCCCAGGGTCCGGACCCCGTAGCATGAATTTTTCGATTCGTTTATAAATCATTAAAAACCTATTCTAATGTCTTCCAAACACTTGTAAATGTTCATAAATCACCATCAAGATTATTTAAACTTACCAAGCATCGTGAATTCATACGTTGAGTCTTTGAGTCTTCAATCTTCGTCTTTTCTTCTTTGAACCTTCAAGACTCCGACTCACTTCACGAAATATGCGAATATAAAATCCGTAGCAATATCGACATAGCGGAGTCCATGCTCACTGCCCGAGGCAGCAGAAACAGTCACAAAACGCGTTGGGCCCAAGAACAGTGCAAGAACGTAAGGTAAAAGGTCTCGACATCGCCGAAACAGCGAAGTTAGGACTTCCCGACAGAAACTAAGGTGAACACGATGATCAGCGAGTCGTCTCGATCATCGTGCTCCCTTCCTCGAAGATTGGGAGGTCTCGAAAAGCTCGGAACAGCGCACCACAAAGAAAAAGCCCCATTTCTATACTATCTTTATATATATATATATATATATATATATATATATATATATATATATATATATATATATATATATATATATATCTATGAGTGAGGCTACTATCCTCTTAAGAGCTTAAGAGTACTATCCTCTTAAGAGGACAGTAGCCTTGGTCCTCCCAATTTTTTAGCCGTTGATCTTGCATTGAGATCCAGTTCTCGCTGGCAGATGTTTCTGCTAACGGGGCACGTCCGTTAACGGAAAGGGGTTAGCGTGAAGCTACGAAAAAAAAATAATTCATAACCCATCTATGGAATCACAGAAAAAAATGCTAAGTTCTCTTCTTTGGGACCAACACCTTCTAAAGCCTATCCCCCATTTTTCTCTCAGAGCAAAAAACCCATCTCCATCTTCCTAAACCCTATTCCTTCTTCTTCCTATCCCAGTATCCCTCTTTCGTCGTGAGCAACTTCATCTCTTGGATTGAGTACTCGATCGTGCTCTGAAGCCTCTTTCGCCTTCGCTCGGATCAAACATTCAAATCTACTTGGTGAGTTTTCTTTGTTCTTCGATTTCTATGGAACTCCTTTTTTGACAGATCTAGTTTTTTTGCTCTTGGCTTTTTGCCAACTTTTTATGTAATTGATTTTTTTTCATCTTTTAATCAAGAAGCAGAGTACTTCAGTTCTTCTTTCCTCTCCTTTTACTGAGAAAATCAAGGTATTATTTGAAACTCATCTTTTATTCTTTTACTTTCGTTCTTGATATTACCAGTTTATTCATTTGTATTTTTTCCTTGTAAATTCTTTGATGATCATTTCATTTTTTTGAATATCAAAATTTAGTTTCCTATTTTCTTCCTTTCGTATTTTCACTGATTCTTTGCATCCGAAATGGAGCAAAAATTTCTGTTCAAAATCAGGCTATTATCATTTCACAGTATAGATCTTGTTGTATGACTCTTTGCATATTTCTTTTTATAGGTAAATCATGGCATATTCTAAAAGAGATTTCTGCAACGATGAAGTTGTTCGCTGCAAATGCGATGAAATAGCAGTTTTATAAGTATCGCAAGAATCGAAAACCAAGGGGATGCAATTCTATGGATGCCCAAACTACGGCAGTGAAAAAGTGAGTTATTGTAATTTCTTCCAAAGGGTCGATAAAGAAGTAAGGAACAAGGGATTATCTGAAGCCTCAAGTTCTAACCTTCTGAAAATGGAGAGCAGTTTGGTTCCTGAGTCTCAATATATGCATGGCAAATTGTCAGATGAATGGGTAATTGAACGTATTAACAATTTAGAAGCAAAAATAGCTGATCAGATGCAAGTTCTGAAAGATCAAATTAATGCGGATAGAGCTGATATCGGGAGAAAGGCATACATCATAACTTTTCTTGTGCTATTGATATACATTAAGTTTCTCTTTGGACTTTAAAGTCTGTTGGATGTAATGAATGTAATTAGATGTAATTGGACTTTAAAGTCTGCAATTGGATGTAATGGAAATATTGTAGTTTCAATTTCAATTTATGGTTTTAAATATCGACTTTGGGTGTAATTGAAAACATTAGCTTCAATGAATGAAATGCATTTTTAGTATAATTGAATTTTCTTTTTATTACGTTTTAAAGACTTGAGACAAATATAATACTATAGCTGAATGAAATGAAATGAATGAAGTTAACATTAACACTGTAATTTTTTCAGCAGCAGGTTTCACATATAGAGACCTGAGACAAAGGAGTTAACTTTAAAGCTGAAATTTAACATTAAAAACCTGCTTTAACTACATGTGAATTTAAAAATCTGCTTTCACTACCATACTTTTAACATCAAAATTGACATAAGTTGTGCTATATTTGAATTCAAATTTAACTCCATGAAATTATAACAATTGCAGCAGCTTGCAAAGAACTTAACAGATACTAGCATTAAAGAAGTTAACATCAAATCTGAAAATTAACATCAAGAACATGCTTTAACTATATGAAATTTTAAAAACGTACTTAAACATTTATCCTTTTAACATCAAAATCGACATAAAAAATCTGTTGCAATTAAATTCAGATTTAACTGCATGAAATTATAGCAATACCAACATCTTCCAATGAAGTTAACAAAAAAAACATCAAAGAGATAAACACTAATGCTGAAAATTAACACCAACGAAGTGAATTCAGATTTAACATCAAAATTTACATAAAAATTCTGCAGTCGAATACGTATTTAACTACTTGAAAATTACAACAGTTTCATTATCTTACATGAAAAATTTTGTTGCTGCACTTATCAAAATATTACAACAAACTCATAATATGACTAATCTGAACATCTAATCTATTCAATGAAACACTTCTTTGCTTCATTTATGGCAGCATGTAGAACTAACATCAAGCATATTTTTAGCATCCTTTAAGCATCTAATCCATCCAGCTGACATCATCTAGTTCTCCTCCTCACTCTCTCCATGGCTCTCACTTGAATCTAATGCAAAATTTGCCACGTTCTTTGGTAACTGCATTATAACAAACCAAAAATTAGCATATTAAATATAAATTATATTAGAAAAAACACCCAGATTACATTAGAAAACACCAAAAAAAGAGAAAAATTACCTCTTTGCAGGTTCTAATGTTATGGCCTTTCTTTTGACAATTTGCGCAAGTTCGTGACTTCTTGGCGTTCTTTTCGGCAGGTGGCTTAAGTCGTTGAGGCTTTCTTTTTCTTTTGCACTGTGATTGTGGCGGATCCTTTACAATCTGTTTTTCTAAGTTAGCATTTACACAACTTTTTTGTGAATTGAAAATTCGTTGATGAATCGGATCCTTGTCATATTTTGCTCCTTTTTCACTTTCAAGTTGTTGGTTAAATGTCGAAAGTTCTTCAATAATCGATTTCATTTTTTTTGTTCCCATACTATATGCCTTATAATTCTTCGTAGTTTCATATATGAATTTTTGACATTGCAAGCTAACTGATTGAAGCCATTCTGTGTCACGCCCCGGCACCGCCAACTTGGTCGGTTCAGGCACGCGCACAGACTGCCGAACGGACAGAGTTTCCCCTGTCCGCCCAAGGCGTAAACAAAACAGGTGCAATGAATTTCACCTAGGAAATACAACATAGTACAGTTTTGCACGAGGGCATATCACAAGAGCATGAATGTAAACTAACTATTACAACATTCCATTCATCCACATTTTACATATATTTTTCTCAATACACATCTTTCGCTCTCGAATACATTACATTCAATAATAGCTTTACATTCTTTTCTTTTACTTGTCATACATAAGGGTAATCTACACAGGGTAACCTTGCTATCTAGGGCGCGACGCCCACGCCTCGGTCCGGTGCTCCTCCGCTCATGGTTGGCTGTACATGTATTCGAGAGCGAAAGATGTGTATTGAAAAAAATATATGTAAAATGTGGATGAATGGAATGTTGTAATAGTTAGTTTGCATTCATGCTCTTGTGTTATGCCCTCGTGCAAAACTGTGCTATGTTGTATTTCCTGGGTGAAATTTATTGTACCTGTTTTGTTTACGCCTTGGGCGGACAGGGGAAACTCTAGGTTTTGAATCAAATTGATATTGTAAAACCTTAATTGAAGGATAATTCTCCTATTTGTCACGCCCCGGCACCGCCAACTTGGTCGGTTCAGGCACGCGCACAGACCGCCGAACGGACAGAGTTTCCCCTGTCCGCCCAAGGCGTAAACAAAACAGGTACAATAAATTTCACCCAGGAAATACAACATAGCACAGTTTTGCACGAGGGCATAACACAAGAGCATGAATGCAAACTAACTATTACAACATTCCATTCATCCACATTTTACATATATTTTTCTTAATACACATCTTTCGCTCTCGAATACATGTACAGCCAACCATGAGCGGAGCAGCACCAGACCGAGGCGTGGGCGTCGCGCCCTAGATAGCAAGGTTACCCTGTGTAGATTACCCTTATGTATGACAAGTAAAAGAAAAGAATGTAAAGCTATTATTGAATGTAATGTATTCGAGAGCGAAAGATGTGTATTGAGAAAAATATATGTAAAATGTGGATGAATGTAATGCTGTAATAGTTAGTTTACATTCATGCTCTTGTGATATGCCCTCGTGCAAAACTGTGCTATGTTGTATTTCCTGGGTGAAATTCATTGCACCTGTTTTGTTTACGCCTTGGGCGGACAGGGAAAACTCTGTCCGTTCGGCGGTCTGTGCGCGTGCCTGAACCGACCAAGTTGGCGGTGCCGGGGCGTGACAGATAGGAGACTGTGACGCCCAACTTCCCAGGGGGTCACCCATCCTAGGACTACTCCCGTCCTAGCACGCTCAACTCTCTCAACCTCTTCGGCCTAGCCACCACCCAAAATGCTTAAACCGGGTTGAGAGGTTAGCCCTATTATATCTTTTATATAGGGCTACTTGGGGTGTCACATAATCATTGAACAAAATAGAAGGCTCATTGGGATTGACGTGGCAAGTGTTCTAAACTATTTTAGGGAGCTTCAACAAAAGGATCCATCATTTTTTATGCCATAGATATTGATGAAGAACATACAACACGTAATTCATTTTGGGTCGATCGGAGATCAAGAATGGCGTATCAATCCTTTTCGGATGTCGTAAGCTTCGACACAACATATTGCACCAACAAATATAGCATGCCTTTTGCACCGTTTGTAGGCGTTAATCATCATAAGCAATCTATCTTCTGGATGTGCTTTACTACGAGATGAGAACGCCAATACCTTTTGTTGGTTGTTTAAAACTTGGTTAGAAGCAATGTTCGACTGTCATCCCGGAGCCATTATTACGGATCAAGATCCTGCCATGAGAAAAGGAATCAAGCTAATATTTCCAAACACTGTTCATAGGTGCTGCCAATGGCATATTATGAGAAAAGCAAGAGAGCACCTAAGGGTTCTCTATGGCACAAAGAGAGGTTTCAAAGATGACTTGGAATCATGTATAAACAATAGCTTGACTGTTGATGAATTTGAGAGTGAATGGGCATCTATGCTTGAAAATTACGATTTGCGTGATAATAGCCATCTTTGTTTTCTATGGAGTTGCCGTCATCAATGGGCTCCTGCATATTTTCGAAGTACTTTCTTTGCAAACATGTCTACCTCGCAACGTAGCGAAGGTATGAATGCGCTTTCAAATTTTTTTTGGATTCTCATACTTCGGCATATAAATTTGTAATTCAGTTTGAAAAGATAGTGTCAAGTAGATACGAAAAAGAGGATGAAGAAGATTTTAAAATGAAAGATGGAGAGGCTACTTTGTGGATCTTGGATCCAGTTGAAGAGCGAGCTCGTGAAATATACACAAAAAAAGTTTTTGCCGACTTTAAGGACCAGTTGAAGGTACTCACAGGTTATAGATTTGTTGAAGTGGAGAAAAATACATATAAAGTATCCACTATAGAAAAACCTTCTATCTCCAAACAACGAATCTATTCTTATATAGTTACTGTTGATACAGATGAAGAGAAAGTGTCTTGCAATTGCAAAATGTTCAAATTCACAGGGATATTGTGTGCTCATACTCTCAAAGTGATGCATTTTATAGGAATACATCACATTCCGAAAAAATATATCTTGAAAAGATGGACAAAAGAAGCTAAAAGTGGCACGGTACTTGATAGTGTGGGAACTATAGCAGTTGGTGAATCGTCAAGTAATCATGCAGAATATGACGCCCCAACTTCCCAGGGGGTCACCCATCCTAGGACTACTCCCGTCCTAGCACGCTTAACTCTCTCAACCTCTTGGGCCTTGCCCCCGCCCAAAATGCTTAAGCCGGGTTGAGAGTTTAGCCCTATTTATATCACATATATAGGACTATCTGGGGTCTCACATGGTAATATTTTCACGCTCATGCATCCTAAGTTCAAAGTTCTCAACCACACAACTTCCCAGGGGTTCACCATCCTAGGACTACTCCCGTCCTAGCACGCTCAACTCTCTCAACCTCTTGGGCCTAGCCACCACCCAAAATGCTTAAGCCGGGTTGAGAGGTTAGCCCTATTATATCTTTTATATAGGGCTACTTGGGGTGTCACAGATTATGTTACTTAAGTCCTTTCGAGTGAAGTGAATATTTTTCATTCCTTCCTCTCTTGTGGGTAAAAATGACATAATTTGTGAGGTAGAAATGTTTTGCTCGCTTAACATGTTTATCATTTCCTTTTGTTCGTTGGTGATTGAGCGGTGTGAGCGAAAAAAACGAGCCTTTGAAGGACTTACAATCAAGTCATGATTATGCTCTTTATTAAAACTCATGACCATCCACTTTCCTCCTTCAACCAATTTTAATCTCAGTTGTGCTTTACATCCGCATCGTCAAAATGGAAATTCTTTTTGTGGTGTTCGATTGGTTTGAGAAGAAGCAAGATTGTCTCGCATTTCATTTGTTTGACGCTTCGATTGTCCTTCCTTTGAACAAGTGTATATCAAAGTTGTTACCATACCTTCAAGCTTTTTTGCTTCATAATGACTTTACTTTCTTATACTAAATCTTGTTTTAAAAGCATAGATATTGTAGAAATTCTTTGCTTCCTCCGCATTAGGAAAAATTTGATCCAAAAATGGCTCATCGATTGCAGATTCTTCTTGGCTCATTTCTTCTAATTGTTGCTGTTTGTGAGAATTCGAATTTTTGATTGTGAATTCTGTGTTTTCTCTCCCTCTACTTTGCTTTTGTGTACATATGTATTTGTATATGTATATATGTATGTATAGGTGTATATATATACGTATATATATGTATTTTATGGTTTTGAGTTGTGTTGGAGAAGAGAGGATGGGTTGTGTCACAATTCGGAGACCGTTTCTGTGAGAATTCGAATTTTTTTAAAGTTTAATTTTGAATTTGAATTCCGTATTCCTCTCCCTTTACTGTGTTTTTGGATCTGTATTTATATATATACATGTATAGGTGAATATATATGTATATATATTGTATTATTTTTGTATTTTGTTGTTTTATGTTTTTTGGTTGCGGAGAGAGGATGGTTTATGGCGCAATTCGGAGTCCGTTTCTGACGATCCAAAATGGTAGATTCGATGTCTCGGCAGTGCTGAACGCGATGGCGTGATCCGTTCGCACATGCGACGGGCGGATCAAGAGATATTACGAGTTCTTCGCTGAGGGGTCGTAATGTATATTTTATTGTTTCGCGATCTGGACCCTGTTTCACGCACCGTTTTGCGTGAGTTTGATTGTGGAGGGGTGTCGGGGCATTTTGTTCTTGCTGTGAGGGGCTCGGGGGTTATTTCTGTGGTTTGTGGGGTTTATTTGCAATTGTGTTGTGGGTATATGTGTTGTGTGTGTGTGAGTGGAGAAAGAGAGAGAACCATTGTTTCCTCTCCTTCTCCCTTAGCTCCCAGCAGGTGCCACCCACTTCCTCAGCTCCCCTGCCCTCTCCCCGAGCGCCGCCGACCGCCGTCGACCTCCCCTGGCCGGCGGGGAACTCCGGCAATCTCTCTCTCCCTCTTTTCTCTTCTTTTCTTCTTCTTTCTTCTTCTTCTTCCCTACAGTGTACACCCAGGGTGAACCCACACTCGAGGTTCCCCTGAGGTGGCACCAGTGCTGGCAACCAGCCCCGCCGCCGGGAGCCGCCGCCGAGCGCTGCTAAGCTGCTGCAGGCTGCTGCTAGGGCAGCTGCGGGCCGAGGGAGTTGGCCCTGAGCCGCCGCCGCCTCCCGCCGGCGCAGCACCCTCCGGCCAGCTCCGGGAGAACCTCCGGCGTCGTCGCCTTCCTCCCCGGCCGCCCTCGTGCCGCCGGAGCGCCGCCGCAGCCACCGCAGGCTCAGCCTGGGCTGCTAGGGCAGCCGCGGCCGAGCGCCCTGTGCCGCCGCTGCCGCCAATTTTTCTTGTCGCGATCACCGGCCATCCGACGTCCGGCGGGCCCCTCTTGCCGATGCTCGCCGTCCCGACCGCCGGCGCCGCCGTTCGTTGCCGGCGCCGCCGTGCCCCAGCAACCCGAGAGCCCTCTCTCTCCCCGCACCGCCGCCGCCGCTTCCTGCCGCCGGTTGAGGTGAGCATCCTCTTCCTCACCTCCCCCGCATCCAACCTTGGCCGCCGCGCGGCTTGCATGTCGGCCGGCAGCCGGCCGGAGCAAGTTGCTCCGGCCAGGGTGCTTTTTGGCCTTGTTTTGGCCGCATGCATGGTTCTGGCCTTCCTGTTGCCTCCCAAAGCTCGGGAAGGTGAGCACGATGATCGCGGCGACGCGCTGATCACCATGCTCACCTTATTTGGCTGTTTTGGTGAGCCGTTTCGCTGTTCGGCTTTTGTCGAGCAATATTATCGCATGTAGAGCTATTTTTATGGTTTGTTTGTGCTTGCGACTGGTCCTGTCGCAGTGGGGCTATGAGCACGGCCTCCATCACGTCGTTACCTATCCGCTGGTGCTTGCGGAAGGTCGTGCGGACGAACGGAGTGCTCGAACGGCCTTAATTATGCTTACTTTATGTATAAATGTTGCTTGTTTAGGGTTCTTTGTGATTGTGGCAGCGTTGCAATGCTGCGGGCAGCAAGGGCATGATCCTTGAGGCCCCGTGGACTGGTTGTCCAACCCCTTCGCCCTTCGCGGAGATCCGGATTTACTTCCGATGCATTTTCCGATGAAATAGTCGGCGAAACGCGTGTTTTTAGTCGTGCGACTCACTTGCTGATTTTGCGAGTGACTTGGCTTCGTCATTTACCCTTGTTGGCTGTTCCTCATCGGTTTCCCAAAGTTTCGAGGACAGCGGATGAGTGACGAAGGGTTCCGGTGCCAAATCGGCATTTTTTCGGAAACTCGGGAAGCCGTTTCGGGTGCGTTTGTGTTCATGGCACCCCGAGCTTGTGCTCGCTGTCCCGCCACCTTGTTTTGTGTGTTTGGGGACAGCGGAGGACTTGGTTTGGCTGTTTGTACCCCTGTGGGGCTTAGTGTGGTTGCGGGATCGTCCCGGTGAGTTTTCCGGACGATCCGTCGGTTTCGGGATGTGAGCACTACGTGTTTAGTGTTGACTTGGTGGACCTTGACCCTGTGAGTCTTTTGTAGGTCCTGTCGTGGTTCCCGAGAGCCGTCGGTGTTAGGCTCTATCGTTTCGATAGGTGGGTACTTCGATCCGGAGTCGGTTCAGTGGACTACGGTGATACCTTTCTATCCCTTCTCTTGCATTTCGTTATTAGTTCACTTGACTCCTGTTGACTCTACTTGTGTGTGTGCTTACCTTAGTAGAGTAGTTGTTGGTTGCATGATTATTGAGACGACCTCGTTGGTCGGTGTTGATCGCCTATTGTTCCGAGCGATCCTCGTATATTGGCTTATCAGTTGCTTCACGGCTCGTTGCCGCATTTTGTGGATTGAGCATACGCATCGAGCGTCACAGCTCTTCTAGCACCTCACGTATCCCAGTGGTCTGATCCACCGTCTTGGTCTTCTTTTCCGGAAAAATGTCGTGTAGACGACCTGTGAGCCTCGACGCCGCGCACGTTTTGCAGGTTTTGTGCCGAGAGTTGAGCAGGTTGTGACATTATCAGGGATACGTCCCGGTGGCTATGATTGGGTATACTTTGTGGTTATCACTATTGATGCATATGATTACCTTACTTGCAGTAGCATAGTTGTTCAGTTGTATGTTAGCCTCATACTTGTTGTGCTACTATTTACCTATCTATCTATTTGTTGACCCTCGTGCCGGTGTGTACACCTCGCCTTCGTCGGCTTGCGGTACCCACTGGGAGGGGAGACATGTTTACATGTTCTCACCCCCCGCCATCGTTGTTGTTTTCAGGTGAGCAGGGTGGTGGGAGTCGAGACGCAGCGAGGCACGCCTAGTTAGTGGTACTTGCTAGTGGTGGGTGTGGTTCAGTTACATTTTGGATGTTCTGTCTTGCATGCTTAGATCTTGTGGATTTGGCTTAGTATTCATGTGTGGATTGCATGCTTATACTTTTGGATGACCTTGCTGTTAGATCTTTCATTGTGGCTTTATATCACATATCTTGGATTTCTACCCCTCGTGGTAGCGTTTTCAAATAAAGGTTTCCGTGTGGAAAACGGTTTTCAAATGGATTTTTGATCGATCGTCTTTTGGGATTTCAAAAGAAAGTTCTCGTGTGGAGAACGGTTTTCAAATGATTCTTAAATGTTTGAGATTAGGGTTTCAAAATAAGCTTCTGGGTAAGGAGCAGTTTTCTAGAATGATCTGTTGTTTGTGCATCGCATCATCCTTCGCCTAAGGACTTGCTTAGATTCATACAGGTTTAAGGACTGTTAGCTGTATGAATCTTATTGTGTTGTTGTGGTTTGTGTGATGAATGAATGGTGGTTGTGATCCTGTGTGTATGTTGTGTACGTCGTGCAAATACAGGGGAGGCTCTGTCCGTGTGTACAGTGAACCCTGTATTTGTGGCGGGTCTGTACGTGGCGCGGGCTAGGCTTTCAAAAAAAAAAAAAAAATTTGGCACGTATTTTCGCTTCTAAAACTAGCCCGGGGCGTGATAGTTTTTGACGATCAAAAATGGTAGATTCGATTTCTCGGCAGTGCTGAACACGATGGCACGATCCGTTCGCACATGCGACCGTCGGATCGTGAGATATCGCGAGATTATCGCCGAGAGGTCATAATGCATGTTTGATCGTTTCGCGAATTGGACCCTATTTCACGCACCGTTTTGCATGAGATCTGGTGTGGAGGGGTGTCTGTGCGTTTTACGCATGCTGTGAGGGACTCGGGACTAAATTTCTTAGTTTCGGGGGCTTAATTGCAATTGTGTAATTTGTTTATAGTGTTGAGTGGAGAGGAAATCTCTTTTGTTGCCTTTCTCTTCTCCCTTAGCTCCCAAGCAGGTGCCACTCCCTCCTCAGCTCCCCTGCCCACCTCCCTGTGCGCCGCCGACCGCCGCCGACCTCCCCTGGCCGACGGGGAGCCCCGGCCACTCTCTCTCCCTTATCTCTTTCTTTTTCTTCTTCTTCTTCTTCCTCTTCTCCCTGCGGTGTGCACCCAGGGTGGACCCATGCCCTAGGTCCCCTGAGGTTGCACAGCTGCCGGCGACCAGCCCCGCCGTCGGGAGCCGCCGCCAAGCGCCGCCGCGCCCCAGCAAGCTGCTGCTAGAGCTACTGCGGGCAGTGGGAGTTGGTCCCGAGCCGCCGCCGCCTCCCCTCGACTCAGTGACCTCCGGCCAGCCCTAGGAGGACCTCCGCCGCCGTCGCCTTCCTCCCTGGCCGCTCCCGTGCCGCCGGTGCGCCGCCGCAGCCGCCGCTGTTGCTGCTTGGGCTGCTAGGGCAGCCGCGGCCGAGCACCTTACGCTGCCGCCGCCGTCGCCTTTTCGTGTCGCGGTCACCTCCCACCCGACGTCCGGCGACCCCCTTTTGCCGGTGCTCGCATCCCCGCTGGCCGCCGTCGCCGTTCGTTGCCGGCGCCGCCGTGCCCTAGCCACCCGATAGCTAGTGCTCTCCCCGCGCCGCCGCCGCCGCCGCTTTCTGCCGCCGGTTGAGGTGAGCTCCCCCTTCCTCACCTACCCCGCGTTTGACCCTGGCCACCGCGCGCGCTACTTGTCGGCCGGCAGCCGGCCGGAGCAAGCTTGCTCCGGCCAAGCTGGTTTTTGCTTGGTTTAGGCCGCATGCGTGGATCTGAGCTTCCGGTTGCCTCCCGAACCTCGGGAAGGTGAGCACGATGATCGCGGCGACGCGCTGATCACCGTGCTCAGCTCATATCACTGTTTTGGCGCGCCATTTCGCTGTTTAACCTTTGTCGGGCTTTATTATCGCATGTTGTGCTATTTTCTTGGGTTGTTTGAGCCTACGACTATTCCTGTCGCAGTGGGGCTGTGAGCATGACCTCCGTTGCGTCGTTCCCTATCCGCTGGTGCTTGCGGAAGGTCGTGCGGACGAGCGGAGTGCTCTATCGGCCTTCTTGATGCTTATTATTATGCGTATGTTGCTCGTTTTGGGGTCTTTAGTGTTTGTGGCAGCGTTGTGATGCTGCGGGCAGCAAGGGCATGACCCTTGAGGCCCTGTGGACTGGTTGTCCAACCTCTTCGCCCTTTGCGGAGATCCGGATTTGATTTCCGGTGCGTTTTTCGATAAAATAGTCGGCGGAACGCGCGTTTTGGTCGTGCGACTCACTTGCTGGTTTCGTGAGTGATTTGGCTTCGTCGTATAGCCTCGTTGGCTGTTCTTCATCGCTGTCCCGAAGTTTCGAGGACAGCGGATGAGTGACGAAGGGTTCCGGTGCCAAATCGGCATTTTTCGGGAACCCGGAAAACCGTTTCGGGTGCGTTTGTGTTCGTGGCACCCCGAGCTTGTGCTCGCTGTCCTGTCACCTTGTTTAGTGTGCTTGGGGACAGCGGAGGACTTGGTTTGGTTGTTGGTACCCCTCTGGGGCGTGGTGTGGTTTCGGGATCGTCCAGGCGGGTTTTCCAGACGATCCGTCAGTTTCGGGTTGTGAGCACTTTGTGTTTAGTGTCGACTTAGTGGACCTTGACCCTGTGAGTCTTTCGTAGGTCCTGTCATGGTTCCTGAGAGCCGTCGGTGTTAGGCTCTATCTTTCCTACAGGTGGGTACTTCGATCCGGAGTCTGTTCAGTGGACTACGAAAATACCTTTCTATCCCTTCTCTTGCATTTCGTTATTAGTTCACTTGACTCCTGTTGACTCTACTTATGTGTGCTTGCCTTAGTAGAGTAGTTGTTGTTTGCATGGTTATTGAGACGACCTCGTTGGTCGGTGGTGATCGCCTGTTGTTTCGAGCGATCCTCGTATTTCGGTTTATCAGTTACTTCACGGCTCGTTGTCGTTCTGTGGATTGAGCATTCGCATCGATCGTCACAGCTCTTCTAGCACCTCACGTATGCCAGCGGTCTGATCCACCATTTGGGTCGTCTTTTCTGAAAAAGGGTCGCGTGTATCCGACCCGTGAGCCTCGACGCTGTGCGTCTCGCATGTTTTGTGCCGATGGTTGAGCAGGTAGTGACAGTGCCAGGGATCCGTCCCGATGGCCTATGGATTGGGTATACATTTGTGGTTATCACTGTTGATGCATATGTTATCTTACTTGCAGTAGCATAGTTGTTCAGTTGTATGTCAGCCTCATACTTATTTGTGCTACCGTTTACCTTATCTATCTATTTGTTGACTCTCGTGCCGGTGTGTACACCTCGCCTTCGTCGGCTTGCGGTACCCACTGGGAGGGGAGACATGTTTACATGTTCTCACCCCCCGCCATCGTTGTTGTTTTCAGGTGAGCAGGGTGGTGGGAGTCGGGACGCAGCGAGGCACGCTTAGATAGTGGTACTAGAGGTCCCGAGTTGTGAGGTTCCTCCCTTCAGATTGGTTATCGCCTTTATCCCTTTATCAGTTAGTTGTGGATGTGGTTGAGTTACACTTTGGTTGATTGTCTTGCATGTTTGGATTTCGTAGATGCTTTGGCTTATATATGTTCATGGATTATTGTGAGCTTCATTTACCCTCATTTACTTTCGTGGATTTCTACCCCTCGTGGTAGCGGTTTCAAAACTGTGGTTTCCGTGTGGAAAACGGTTTTCAAATGGATTTTCAATCGATCGGCTTTTGGGATTTCAAAAGAGAGTTCTCGTGTGGAGAACGGTTTTCAAATAATCCTTAAATGATTGAGATTAGGGTTTCAAATAAAGCTTCTGGGTGAGCAGTACTTTTCTAGAGTGATTGGTGTATTGTGCATTGCATCATCCTTCGCCTAAGGACTTGCTTAGATTCATACAGGTTTAAGGACTGTTAGCTGTATGAAGCAAGGATTGTGTTGTTGTTGTTGTTGTTGTTGTTGTTTGTGTAGGATAAATGATGTTTGTGATCCTGTATGTATAGTGTGTACGCCGTGCAAATACAGGGGAGGCTCTGTCCGTGTGGACAGTGGGCCCTATATTTGTGGCGGGTTTGTACGTGGCACGGGCTAGGCTTTCAAAAAAAAATGGCACGTATTTTCGCTTCTAAAACTGGCCCGGGGCGTGACACTGTTGATTTATCTGATTTTCATAAGAATCATTTTCTCTTTCCCCCGTAATACTCACACCTATTAAAGTCTCATCACCAAGTATATCTTCTTCATCATTAATAGCCTCTAAATTAGAGGAACCAATTACAGATGCACCTTCCCCTTCATGAGAGGTGTTTATGGGCCTTGAAAATTTCATTGATATAATGATCTACAAAAAAAATATATATATGCAAAGAATTACCATATAACTCTATAAATGTTAAATCTAGTTTCCTCATTTTAATCAACAAAGACTTGATGTGAAAAAAATAAAAATTTTTTTAACAGTAATTTTTGCTCCATTTCGGATGCAAAGAATCAGTGAAAATACGAAAGTTAAAGAAGAATCAGTGAAAATGGGAAACTAAATTTTGATATTCAAAAAAATAAAATGATCATCAAAGAATTCACAAGGAAAAAATACAAATGAATAAACTGGTAATATCAAGAACGGAAGTTAAAGAATAAAAGATGAGTTTCAAATAATACCTTGATTTTCTCAGTAAAAGGAGAGGAAAGAAGAACTGAAGTACTCTGCTTCTTGATTAAAAGATGAAAAAAAAAAATCAATTTACATAAAAAGTTGGTAAAAAAGCCAAGAGCAAAAAACTAGATCTGTCAAAAAAGGAGTTCCATAGAAATCGAAGAACAAAGAAAACTCACCAAGTAGATTTGAATGTTTTATCCGAGCGAAGGCGAAAGAGGCTTCAGAGCACGATCGAGTACTCAATCCGAGTGATGAAGTTGCTCGCGACGAAAGAGGGAGACTGGGATAGAAGAAGAGGAATAGGGTTTAGGAAGATAGAGATGGTTTTTTGCTCTGAGAGAAAAATAGGGGATGGGCTTTAGAAGGTGTTGGTCCCAAAGAAGAGAACTTAGGATTTTTTTCTGTGATTCCATAGATGGGTTATGGAAATATATTTTTTTTCCGTAGCTTCACGCTAACCCCTTTTCGTTAACGGACGTGCCCCGTTAGCAGAAACATCTGCTAGCGGGAACCGGATCTCAATGCAAGATCAACGGCTAAAAAATTGGGAGGACCAAGGCTACTATCCTCTTAAGAGGTAGTAGCCTCACTCTCTCTCTCTCTCTCTCTCTATATATATATATATATATATATTTATATAATAAAAGAGGGAGAGGAGTCCACAGTCCACCGTGGACTCCTCTCACGCGGTCCACGAGGTGAAGTGGACCTCATGGACCGTGCATATCCTGCCCCCAAGAGCCGCATGCTTTTGGCCTCAGGTTTTCGTTTTCTGCTCGTTTTGAGCGAAAAACGAAAACCCAACTTTTTCTGACGATCTGTAAAATTTGTTTTCAAATTTTTTTTCTTTTCCAGACAACCAAACGTCCGAAAACCATTTTTTGGGGGAAAAAAAATTTTCGGGTCAATTTTCCACTGATCCAAACACACCCTAAGTAATAGATTTTTTTTTTGCAACATCACGTATCATCGTCATACCATGATAGCTCCGAATTAAACTCTCAGTAGGCAACATTACTACCTCAACATAAACCTCCCAATATTGTTGGCCTAATCCTTGGCCTCCTACGATATTAGAATGATCCTTACTAAACAAAAGTCCTTGTGCTATGGGACGACGAGATTGTCCAAGGGACATCAAGAGCACTTCTTTTTCACCCTGTCTATTATTCTATATAGAGGCACATATTTTTCACTATCGGATAGCTTCTAACAAATAATATTAATCAAAATAGATGTTACATCGATTTCATATTGATATCGCACTCTCCTTTTCTTCATTTGGTGAACCTATTAGAGGAGGACTAAATAGTTTTCTAATAAATAGCATAACATATAATTTCACTATCTAGACAAGATATTTACCTGATAAGACTGAAACTCGTGATTGGATGATGACGCTTGCACTTCTCCCTCAAATGCATCATTAGGATTATTCGCATCAACAACATTCTACATAAAGAATAACACTATGTAATTAATACGAAAATTTCAACAAGAGATTATTTGACAAATTCTTTTAGAATTATTTAACTAGTAAAGTAAATATGTCGACCATCCAATGGATTAGTAGGTGTATAATTACATTGGTGAAAATTAGTAGACTTATTTTACAAAAGAGTTGCCATCATTGCTTTCATTTCAGCCAACTGGGTCTCCATAACTATCATTCTTTCCTTCATTTCTTTTGTTTCCTCCTCTATTTTCTTTCTAGTCTCAGTTGCCATTCTTACATGCTGCAGGTGAAGGTGCATCGGTCCAAATATGAGTAGGAGCAAGGCCCAAACTGAGGCCACGCACGCGACCATGTTTTTCTATTCCAAATACATCTGAGAAATAAATCATTTATTTCTTTGGCACTCTTTTTCCAAATACATCGCTTTGTCTTTCGATGCTGTGCGTGTATAGGGGAGACTCTGTTCTGTGGTTAGAAAATTCTTTATATATGTCGCAAGTTTGTTCACACCCTAATCTATTTTTCGTACACTCTGATCTTTTAAAAAAAAATAGAGACCTTTTGGAGAAAACCTTTTCCAAATTAGGCCCAGGGCATGACATTGGGCCTCCACCAGTGGGAATTCTGATTCTGCGAAGTACATTCTGCTGCACATATAACACTACTTTGTCGTCGTCAACCACTATGCAGCCTGCTCCGCCGTGGTCACCATAAGTATCATTTGACCATGCACCATCGCACCAGCAATTAAGAGATGTTCAACCACTATGCAACCTGCTCCGCGGCGGTCACCATAAGTATCATTTGAGCATGCACCATCACACCAGCAATTGTGAGATGTTTGAGGAAATGTTGGGATGGTGAAAGGGCCAAGAATGAATTAAGATCTTCCTCATCAGAGTTCCAGAGTAAATAGTAGTCCAAGCTTCAATGGATTAAAGAACTACGCGAACTCAGAATTAGTAGTTGGAGAAGATCGCATTGTTCCCCGCCTTGCAAATTGCCCAAAGGATATGGACAGACGTGATTAAACATCTTTACATTATGTTATATATATATCTATATATATATATATATATATATATCTATATATATATATATATATATATATAGAGAGAGAGAGAGAGAGAGAGAGAGAGTTGGGCTGGAATACTATTGATAGTATTTAGCCCCTTTTGCTATCAAGCTTTTAACCCTTGGATGAGAAAATTGTAGGGTTAGGATGATATTAGTCCCTTAGGGTTGGGTGGTCCCCCGAGGGTCGAGTGGTCCCCACTAGGTTATAATATTTAATCCAATAATTAGAAATGATCAAAGGAATTGATCCAAAGGCTAAAAACTTGATAGCAAAAGGGGGCAAATACTATTAGGGCGTGTTTGGTTCGCCCCTTTTTTATTCTGGAATCGAAATTGGAATGGAGGAATCCATTTGTCGATGTTTGGTATGTGGGATTCCCATTCCGATTTCGATTCCTGAGTGAATG
This sequence comes from Puya raimondii, assembly GCA_016920855.1. Taxonomy (NCBI): domain Eukaryota; kingdom Viridiplantae; phylum Streptophyta; class Magnoliopsida; order Poales; family Bromeliaceae; genus Puya; species Puya raimondii. Next base: position 20,464,403 of record JABWPP010000048.1, on the reverse strand, counting down.
GGAATGTAATATCTAAAGATTTTAAATAAAAGAATTTGAATTTACGAATTTGAATTTGTATATATATATATAGGTGGATATAAGAGGATGCGTTCTTTCGCAAATCGGCGACAAAATCAGGCAAAATGAAAGTGTAGTTTCGATGTCCCGATCATGCTGAACGCGTTGGCGCTGTCCGTTTACAAATCTGACGGACGGATCTCCAGGAACTTCAAAATGTTCGCAAAGGGGTCGTAATCGACAAAACGGAAAACTCGCAAAAACACCCTATATTTTATGTACCATTTTGCGTGATTTCGAACGTGGGGGTGTATCCACGCGTTTTACCCGCGCTGTGAGGGACTCGGCTTAAAATATAGAGTTTCGGAGGACTTTCGTGCAAAGTTACACAAGGTGTATATATATATATATATATGATTTTAGGGTTTCACACATGAAACCTTAACCCTAGACCCTCTACCACCTTGGCCGACCTCCCTGCCTCCTCCACCTTCCTCCCATGTGTGCGCCGCGTGCCGCCCAGCCGCCGGCGATAGACTCCCGGCCAGCCACTAGCCACCACCAGCTTCTTCCTTACCAACTACTCCACCACCTCACCTCCTCCTTCTGCCCGAGACTAGTTGGGAGGCCCCATACCTCAGCCTCCCCCTCAACCGGCCTCCGGTTTGCTTCCCCGCCGGCCGCCGTCGTCCCCGCGCGCCAGCATTGCCGCCGTAGGGAGCTTGCGGCCAGCCAAGCTGCAGCTGGCCGAGGAGTTGCGCCGGCCTCTCCTCGCGCCGCCGCCGCTCGGGGCCACCTCGGTCGGTTTCCCCTGGCCTCCGGCAAGCCGTCGCCGGCGCCCCGTGGATCCCCGGCCGCCGCCTTGGCCGTCGGCTGCCTTTGAACCCGTGCCCTAGCTGTGCGGGCTAGGGCTTGTTGCGCCGCCGCCTCCCGCCGCCGGCCAGCGCGAGCCCCGGCCGCCCCTCCCCGATCGCGTCCACCTCCCACCGGCGCGCTGCCGCCCGGCCGCCGCCGGCCACCCGAGCTCTACCCTAGCCCGGTAAGGCTTTAATTGCTGTTTGTGCACATTTTTGGGGTTCTGATCACTATTCTGTCGAACCGGGACCACCCCGATGCACCCGGAGGTGAGCACGATGATCACTGAGAGGTGCTGATCATTGTGATCATCTCCGTTGAGGTCAGCGAGCTTCTGGCTTGCGTGATTAGCGCGCTCTTAACGCTGTGCGCATAGTTCACTGAACTTCGGGTTGCTCCTGCGCGCTCTACAGTGGACGGCTGCGCTCCTTGTGAGAATTCAAATTTTTTAAACTTTTATTTTGAATTTTGAATTCTGTGTTTCTCTCCCTTTACTGTGTTTTTGTATCTGTATACGTATACATATATGTTTTGGTGTATATATACATGTATATAGATTGTATTTTTGTGTTTTTATTGGTTTTTAAATTTTGTTGGCAGAGAGAGGATGGTTTTTGACGCAATTCGGAGTTCGTTTCTAACGATCCAAAATGGTAGATTCGATGTCTCGGCAGTGCTGAACGCGATGGCGCAATCCGTTCCGACATGTGACGGACGGATTGAGATATCGCATGTTCTTCACTGAGAGGTCGTAATGTATATTTTATTGTTTCACGATCTGGACCCTGTTTCACGCACCGTTTCGCGTGAGTTCGGATGTGGAGGGGTGTCTGGGCATTTTGTGCATGCTGTGAGGGACTCGAGGCTAATTTGCTTTGTTTCGAAGGCCTTTTTGCATTTGTGCATTAGTGTATAGGTGGTGTGTGTGTGAGTGGAGAGAGAGAGAGTGTTCTTGTTTCCTCTCTTTCTCCCTCAGCTCCCAGTAGGTGCCTTCCCATTCCTCAGCTCCCCTGCCCTCTCCCCTAGCGCCGCCGACCGCCGCCAACCTCCCCTGGCCGGCGGGGAACTCCGGCAACCTCACTCTCTCTCTTCTTCTTCTTCTTCTTCTTCTTCTTCTTCTTCTTCTTCTTCTTCTTCTTCTTCTTCTTCTTCTTCTTCTTCTTCTTCTTCTTCTTCTTCTTCTTCCCCTGCAGTGTGCACCTAGGGTGAACCCACGCCCGAGGTTCCCCTGAGGTGGCACCACTGCCGGCGACCAGCCCCACCGCCGGGAGCCACCGCCGAGCCCCGCCGAGCTGCTGCAGACTGCTGCTAGGGCAGCTACGGGCCGAGGGAGTTGGCCCCGAGCCGCCGCCGCCTCCCGCCGGCGCAGCACCCTCCGAGTGTTCTTATTTTGGCTGTTTTGGGCCGCATGCTTGGTTCTGGCCTCCCTGTTGCCTCCCGAAGCTCGGGAAGGTGAGCACGATGATCGCGGCGACGCGCTGATCACCATGCTCACCTTAGTTTCCTGTTTTGACGCGCCGCTTCGCTGATTTTACTTGTCGAGCCTTTTTAATGCATGTTGTGGCTGTTTTTATGGGTTGTTTGTGCTTGCGACTGTCCCTGTCGCAATGGGGCTGTGAGCACGGCCTCCGTTATGTCGTTACCTATCCGCTGGTGCTAGCAGAAGGCCATGCGGACGAACGGAGTGCTCAAACGGCCTTCTTTATGCTTATTTATGTGTGATTGTTGCTTGTTTAGGGTTCTTTGTGATTGTGGCAGCGTTGCGACGTTGCGGGCAGCAAGGGCATGACCCTTGAGGCCCTGTGGACTGGTTGTCCAACCCCTTCGCCCTTTGCGGAGATCCGGATTTATTTCCGATGCGTTTTTCGATGAAATAATCGGCGAAACGCGTGTTTTTAGTCGTGCGACTCACTTGCTGATTTCGTGAGTGACTTGGCTTCGTCATTTAGCCTTGTTGGCTGTTCCTCATCACTGTCCCGAAGTTCCGAGGACAGCGGATGAGTGACGAAGGGTTCCGGTGCCAAATCGACATTTTTCGGGAACCCGGAAAGCCGTTTCGGGTGCGTTTGTGTTCGTGGCACCCCGAGCTTGTTCTCGCTGTCCTGTTTGTTTTGGTGTGTTTGGGGACAGCGGAGGACCTAGTTTGGTTGTTGGTACCCCTGTGGAGCTTAGTGTGGTTTCAGGATCGTCCCGGTGGGTTTTCCGGACGATCCGTCGGTTTCGGGTTGTGAGCGCTTTGTGTTTAGTGTCAACTTGGTGGACCTTGACCCTGTGAGTCTTTCGTAGGTCCTGTCGTGGTTCCCGAGAGCCGTCGGTGTTAGGCTCTATCGTTTAGACAGGTGGGTACTTCGATCCGGAGTCGGTTCAGTGGAGTACGGTGATACCTTTCTATCCCTTCTCTTGCATTTCGTTATTAGTTTACTTGACTCCTGTTGACTCTACTTATGTGTGCTTACCTTAGTAGAGTAGTTGTTGGTTGCATGATTATTGAGACGACCTCGTTGGTCGGTGTTGATCGCCTGTTGTTCCGAGCGATCCTCGTATATTGGGTTATCAGTTGCTTCACGGCTCGTTGCCGTTCTGTGGATTGAGCATACGCATCGATCGTCACAGCACTTCTAGCACCTCACGCATGCCAACGGTCTGATCCACCGTCTGGGGGCATCTTTTTCGAAAAAGGGTCGCGCGTATAAGTCGACCTGTGAGCCTCGACGCAGTGCGTTTTGCAGGTTTCATGCCGAGAGTTGAGCAGGTTGTGACAGTATCAGGGATACGTCCCGGTGGCTTATGGATTGGGTATACTTTGTGGCTATCTCCGTTGATGCATATACTATTTTCTTACAGTAGCATAGTTGTTCAGTTGTATGTCAGCCTCATACTTATTTGTGCTACTGTTTACCTTATCTATCTATTTGTTGACCCTCGTGCCGGTGTGTACACCTCGCCTTCGTCGGCTTGCGGTACCCACTGGGAGGGGAGACATGTTTACATGTTCTCACCCCCCGCCATCGTTGTTGTTTTCAGGTGAGCAGGGTGGTGAGAGTCGGGACGCAGCGAGGCACGCCTAGTTAGTGGTACTAGAGGTCTCGACCTGTGAGGCTTCTCTCTCCAGATTTGGTTATCACCCTTATCCTTTATCAGTTAGTTATGGATGTGGTTCAGTTACACTGTGGTTGTTTTGTCTAGCATGTTGTGGTTTTGGTACAGTTACATTTTGGATGTTTTGTCTTGCATGTTTAGCTCTCGTCGATTTGGTTTAGCCTTTACATGGATTGCATGCTTAGACTTTTCGGGTGATGGTGCTTACTAGCCTTCTATGTTGTTTTCTATTTAAGGCTTTATATTGCATCCCTTGGATTTCTACCCCTCGTGGTAGCGTTTTCAGATAAAGGTTTCCGTGTGGGAAGCAGTTTTTAAACCGTTTTCGATTGATCGGCTTTTGGATTTCAAAAGAGAGTACTCTCGTGGAGAACAGTTTTCAAAGGATCTTTAAATGTTTGAGATTAGTGTTTCAAAATAAAGCTTCTGGGTAAGGAGCAGTTTTCTAGAATGATCGGTTGTTTGTGCATCGCATCATCCTTCGCCTAAGGACTTGCTTAGATTCATACAGGTTTAAGGACTGTTAGCTGTATGAATCTTATTGTGTTGTTGTGGTTTGTGTGATGAATGAATGGTGGTTGTGATCCTTTTGTATGTTGTGTACGCCGTGCAAATACAGGGGAGGCTCTGTCCATGTGTATAGTGGACCCTGTATTTGTGGCGGGTCTGTAGTGGCGCGGGCTAGGCTTTAAAAAAAAAAAAATGGCACGTATTTCCACTTCTAAAACTAGCCCGGGGCGTGACACTCCGGACCATGAGCACGACCTCTGGCACGTCGAGACCTGTCGATACATGTCTCGGCTGACCTCGGAGATTATCGGTTCGCAGTATCGGACCATAAAAGCCTAGGTTTTACATAAAATGACGTAATTTTATGCATGCTTAGGGACTTTTGCGCAATTGTGCGCTATGTGGGTGCTGTGGGATGTATGTGTGGACTGTGGGTGACCTCTGGACTGATTGTCCAAGGTCCGATGTATTTTGCGGAAATTGAATATCGATTTTCGGTGCGTTTTCTTTTTCGGTGAAAGTAGCCGACGGAACGCGATTTCGGTTCGGATTCCTTCCGACGATGCTTTAGTGTAATGTGTATTGTCGCTGAGCTTTATTGGCTGGTTATTTACGTCGTTTCGAAGGTTTGGAGACAACGGGTGAGCGACGGTGGGTTCCGGTGTCAAAATTGACACTTTCGGGAACCCGGACTTGGAACGATTGTTGACGACAATCGTTTCGGTATGAAATGTGTTATTGCTGCCTGGTTAACCAAAATGGTGTGTTTGGTGGCAGCGTGACTCGTGTTGCGAGTCGGTGTGTTCCGGGACACTTCGTGGGTCCCGACGGAGTCCCGGTGCGATTTTTGGGACTTCCGGCGAGTTACGGTAATCGGTTTGGGAAACCGATTTCCGTGGAACTGTTTGTGGGATTATGAGTTAGTGTTTGTTATATGCGGGTTAGATGCTAACCCGGTGGACCCTTCGTAGGTCCGATAGACGTTCCCCCACAGTCGGGAGGCAGACGCGACCTTGACAGGTGGGTACTTCGATCCGAAGTTGGTCTAGTGGTGCATGCTCGGTGACATTCCTTCCACTCTCCCTTTTTATGTTTTGTATACATATATGCATGATGATAGTGAGCTAACACCTTGTGATCTCTACTTGCATTCTTTACTTGTTCTAGCAGTAGTGTAGATATGATTTTATCCGAATCTGAGATGATGTTCTCGTGACCTTCTTGGTCGGTTTCTTGACACGGTTGTCTGATGACCTATATGGTCGGTATTGTAGTACCCTGGGGCCTAACTGACGAAATGACTGCAGTATCCTAGACTGTTCGACACTTCTGGAGAGTGTCGGGACGAGTCGGAGTCGTTTTGGCGCAAAATAGACGCGAAAATGGACTCGGAGCACCGAAGTAAGCCAAAACTGAAGTTTTGGACATTTGGTACTTTAGGGCGCCCGGAAGTTAGGTTTTGGGCACCCAGTTGTTGAGTGCTTGGTCTTTGAATTGCTGAGTCATTTCGGATCCAGTGTTAGGGCGCCCGAAAAGTGGGTCCGAATGTTACCTCGTGAATATCGATCCTCTTGACACGTGTGAAGTGGTAGGTGGGTTCCGCCGGACCACGTTAGGGCACACCAGACCGCGAGGCGGAGAGTCCGAAGTGCTGGTCGAGTGCAGGCTGGAAGATCTGGGCGCCCACTTCTTGGGTTCTGAGCGCCCGAATGTTGGAATTTCAGCTTTGGGACAGGTTAGCAACTGTTGTTCTTGGGGCTTATTTTATCCAACCTTTTCCTCTACAAAAGATTGGGGACGACCCCGTGAGGCTTTTTTCTCCTCTCCTTCATAGTGAACCCTGGATAATTGCAGGAAGCACCCTCCAATTTCCTCTAAATTGCATATCTTCCATTGAAGGCTTTGGATTCCTGCAGAACAGCAGCGTCGACCTGTGGCGTTTCTGCTCGTGTGCTGTGTAGGAGTGTCCAAATCCTATGAAACTTGGTTTGTTGGATTGTGGACTCGTAGCGGAAGGTGCGGAATCCTTCCAATTGTATTTTGGACAGGTATGTACACTGCAGTTGCTGTTTTACTGGACCCCTTGTGTTCTTGAATTGAAATTTGGGTTTTTCCTTTTATCTTATGGATCCAATCTCTTTGGAGCTGGATTTTTGAAGTGAGGATTGGTTTTCCCTCATCCCTTGCTGGTTTGGAGGTTCTTTCCACCTAGATTGAGAATTCAAAGGTGAGTACTAGCTCAGATTTTTAGAATTAAGCTTAAGTGCTGAAATTCTGGATCCTTGATGGATTTCTTGGATTTTTGAATCCAGATTTCTGTTAGAAGCTTTGGAGAAGATTTGGATTGATCCATCACTGTATTTGGGAGGTATGTGACCCTATTCCCTGGGCTAGACTTGTGGAAATTCCAGAAATTATGCTAGAAGTGTTATTTACTTAGTTGCTGAAACTTCTGGATGCAGTTTTGGAGGATCCAAAAGTTGGGTCCGAATCAGTACAAAGGCTTTTTGGAGATCGATTCGAACTCCGTTTTGGCTAAAATTTGGTGGGATTGTTCTTGAGCCCCTGCTGGTGAGTCGGGTAAATTTTCACTGCATTTGAACTTAGGATTTAGATTTTATCGCATGTTGAATTCCTATTGGTCGTGCTGCCAGGCTGCAGTTCTGGGCTGATGTTCTGCGCGCCCAGAACTTGAGCAGGGGGATCCGAATCCTGTTTTGGCTGGTTTGAGCCCGGTTTCAGCTGGTTTTGTTTGTAGGCCTTCCACTCGACTCCTAGCCTTTGTTGGATAGCTTTTGAGGTGGGTTGATGTTACCGAAATCGTCGGAATTCCTCCTAAGTTGTAGAGAGTGCAGCATGTTGTTTTATTATCAGATTTTTCATGTTAGTAGCTCGAATTCATGAATTTGCATGTGTTTATATGAAATCTGAATTTGGAGCATAAATTAATGATTTATAGACATGATTTACATGTTGAACTGGAATTTGACTTAGGAGAAAACTCGCGAACCTACAACCGTCACTTTTCAAAACTGTTATCAGATTTAGCTCTAGGAGCCGTTTCTGTTCTTGTATCACCGCTGTTAGTGCGAGGTGGATACTTAGATTGTTGTAGGACGAGGTTACGCTCGTGCTGAGATGCCGAGCTTGTGTATACAGCAAGGTTAGGCTATTTTGTATTACCGGGTGCCGTCGGGATTGACGGTGGACCCAGATTTTTATTTTAGTATCAGTTTGTGCTGAGGGCACGTGAGCTTGGAGTCTTTGATCCATTTGACCCCTTTTTATTTGATTATAGCCTGCCGGAGCCTGATTGTGCTCGATAGAGATACGCTTATTTAACTCGGTTGGGTAGCTCCCCCGAGTGCCGCTCCGGAGTGAGGCCTCACATGCGTTGATGTCGCTGCAGATTAGTGGATATGATTCTTGGACCGGCTACCTTTTGGTAGTGTGCGGTGTGGCTAGGCTTTTGGGCTGAACAAGCCTTTTTGGGCGGTTCCGGTAGAGTGGGTCAGGAGTGTTTATTCACTTTAGTGATGCATATACTTCGAGAGTATGACTTGAATAGTGGTAGGGTAGTGGCATTACAGCTGTAGAGTTTATTCCAGCTTACTTTATTGTTTCTTTACCTACCAGCTATACTGTTGTCTCGTAGACTTAGTGGGTGGACCGTTGAGGTCGGTAGCGGTACCCACTGAGGACTACTTCTTTGGATAGTAGTTCGCACACCCATTGTTGCCACCTTTTCTTGTAGAGCCTTCGACTGTTGCGGCTGCTGCTTCTGTTCCTGCGGATCGAGGTAAGGAAGTCGCGAGCTAGATCCCTACCATTTCCAGTTTTTTCTAGAGGAGGACCCTACTAGAGATAGTTTTTTTTTTGAGTTGAGCCATGTACATATAGTGTGAACTAGTTGTTCCTGTGAGAGGTGAACTTGTATCTATTTTGGTTTTGGAGGAACTGTTGTATTTTGGATCCTATATGTACATGTGGCTTTTGTTCTATTAGTATGATCTTACTTCAGCTCTATATCTCTTATAGTTGCTTGTATGCTTTGTTTACAGGTTAGCTATCGCTTCGTATATGTAAAAATTCAAATTTTCAAATTTGAAATTTGAAATTTGAATTCTGTATTTCCCTCCCTTTACTGTGTTTTTGTATCGGTATACGTATATATATAGGGATAAGTGTATATATATATGTATATGTATTGTATTTTAGGTTTTTTGTTGTTTTATGTTTTTGGTTGCGGAGAGAGGATGGTTTGTGATGCAATTCGGAGTCCGTTTCTGACGATCCAAAATGATAGATTCGATGTCTCAACAGTGCTGAACGCGATGGCGTGATCCGTTTCGACATGCGACTGACGGATCGAGAGATATCGCGTATTCTTCGCTGAGAGGTCGTAATGTACATTTTATTGTTTCGCGATCTGGACCCTGTTTCACGCACCGTTTTGCATGTGTTTGTTTGTGGAGGGGTGTCTGGGCATTTTGTTCCTGCTGTGAGGGACTTGGGGCTAAATTGCAGGGTTTGAGGGGCCTTTTTGCATTTATACATGTGTGTAAATGTGTGTGTGTGTGTGTGTGTGTGTGTGAGTGGAGAGAGAGTGAACTCCTCTCTTCTCCTCTTCTCCCTAAGCTCCCAGCACTGAGCCACCCTCTTCCTCAGCTCCCATGCCCTCTCCCCGAGTGCCGCCGGTCACCGCCGACCTCCCCTGGCCGGCGCAAACTCCGGCGAACCTCTCCCTCTCCCTTTTCTCTTCTTTTCCTTCTTCTTCTACTTCTTCTCCTTCCCTGCAGTGTGCACCCAGGGAGAACCCACGCCTCGGGTCCCCCTAAGGTGGCACGACTGCCGACGACCAGCCCCGCCGCCGGGAGCCGCCGTCGAGCGCTGCCGAGCTGCTGCCAGCTGCTGCTAGGGCAGCTACGGGCCGAGGTTGCTGGACCGAGCCGCCGCCGCCTCCCGCCGCCTTGGAAGGTGCGCGCCGCCACCCTCTAGACCTACGGCGCCGTCGCCTTCCTCCCCGGCCGCCCCCGTGCCGCCGGAGCGCCGCCTCAGCCGTCGCGGGCTCAGCCTGGGCTGCTAGGGCAGCCACGGCCGAGCGCCCTGCGCCGCCGCCGCCGCCGGTTTTTATTATCGCGGTCACTGGCCATCCGACGTCCGGCAGGCCCCTCTTGCCGGTGCTCGCCGTCCCGACCGCCGGCGCCGCCGTTTGTTGCCGGCGCCGCCGTGCACTAGTCAACCCGAGAGCTCTTCTTCTCCCTGCGCCGCCGCCGCCGCTTCCTGCCGCCGGTTAAGGTGAGCATCTTCTTCCTCACCTCCCCCGCATCCAATCCTGGCCGCCGCGCGCCGTGCATGTCGGCCGGCAGCCGGCCGGAGCTAGTTGCTCCAGCCAGGGTGCTTTTGGCTTTGTTTTGGGCCGCATGCATGTATTTTTGCTCTCTGTTGCCTCCTGAAGCTCGGGAAGGTGAGCACGATGATCGCGGCGACGCGCTAATCACTATGCTCACCTTAGTTTTCTGTTTGGGTGAGCCGTTTCGCTGTTCGGCCTTTGTCGAGCAATGTTATCGCATGTATTCGCTATTTTTATGGGTATTCTATGCTTGCGACTGGTCCTGCCGCAGTGGGGCTGTGAGCACGGCCTCCGTTACGTCGTTACCTATCCGCTGGTGCTTGCGGAAGGTCGTGCGGACGAACGGAGTGCTCGAACGGCCTTAATTATGCTTGTTTATGTATGATATGTTGCTTGTTTGAGGACTTTGGTGATTGTGGCAGCGTTGCGACGCTGCGGGCAGCAAGGGCATGATCCTTGAGGCCCTATGGACTGGTTGTCCAACCCCTTCGCCCTTCGCCCTTCGCCCTTCGCCCTTCGCCCTTCGCCCTTCGCCCTTCGCGGAGATCCGGATTTATTTTCGATGCGTTTTCCGATGAAATAGTCGACGAAACGCGTGTTTTAGTCGTGCGACTCACTTGCTAATTTCGCGAGTGACTTGGCTTCGTCATTTAGCCTCGTTGGCTGTTCCTCATCGCTGTCCTGAAGTTCCGAAGACAGCGGATGAATAACGAAGGGTTCCGATGCCAAATCGACATTTTTCAGAAACCCGGAAAGCCGTTTCGGGTGCGTTTGTGTTCGTGGCACCCCGAGCTTGTGCTCGCTGTCCCGTCACCTTGTTTTGAGTGTCTGGGGACAGCGGAGGACCTGGTTTGGTTGTTGGTACCCCTGTGGGGCTTAGTGTGGTTTCAGGATCGTCTCGGTGGGTTTTCCGGACGATCCGTCGGTTTCGGGATGTGAGCGCTATGTGTTTAGTGTCGACTTGGTGGACCTTGACCTTGTGAGTCTTTCGTAGGTCCTGTCGTGGTTCCCGAGAGCCGTCGGTGTTAGGCTCTAGCGTTTCTACAGGTGGGTACTTCGATCCGGAGTCGGTTCAGTGGACTACGGTGATACCTTTCTATCCTTTCTCTTGCATTTCAGTTATTAGTTCACTTGACTCCCGTTGACTCTACTTATGCGTGTTTACTTTAGTAGAGTAGTTGTGGTTTGCATGATTCTTGAGACGACCTAGTTGGTCGGTGGTGATCACCTGTTGTTCCGAGCGATCCTCGTATATTGGCTTATCAGTTGCTTCACGGCACGTTGTCGTTCTGTGGATTGAGCATTCGCATCGATCGTCACAGCTCTTCTAGCACCTCACGTATGCCAACGGTCTGATCCACCGTTTGGTCTTCTTTTTTGGAAAAGGGTCGTGTGTGTGACCGACCCGTGAGCCTCGACAAAGTGCGTCTGGTAGGTTTTGTGCCGAGAGTTGAGCAGGTTGTGATAGTGCCAGGGATCTGTCCCGGTGGCTATGGATTGGGTATAATTTGTGGCTATCTCCGTTGATGCATATACTATTTGCTTACAGTAGTATAGTTGTTCAGTTGTATGTCAGCCTCATACTTACTTGTGCTACTGTTACCTTATCTATCTATTTGTTGACCCTCGTGCCGGTGTGTACACCTCGCCTTCGTCGGCTTGCGGTACCCACTGGGAGGGGAGACATGTTTACATGTTCTCACCCCCCGCCATCGTTATTGTTTTCAGGTGAGCAGGGTGGTGAGAGTCGGGACGCAGCGAGGCACGCCTAGTTAGTGGTACTAGAGGTCCCGACCTGTGAGGCTTATCTCTCTCCAGATTTGGTTATCACCCTTATCCTTTATCAGTTAGTTATGGATGTGGTTCAGTTACACTGTGGTTGTTTTGTGTCACGCCCCGGGCCCTAGAGAGAGCCTACCAGGCACGTGCACAGACCCGCCGTGTACCTCAAACAACACAATGTACACAAGGCGTCTATAACAACAACAACAACAAGAATAAGGAATACATCCTAAACAGGGTGATCAGAGCGAGAACATATTTCTACAACTAAAATAAAATCAACACAGCTAAAATCTCAAGATATACAAAAAAATTTATACATCTTATCAATTAATAGATCAACCAACTACATCTATACACCTTTCACTCAAATACAATGAAAGGAACTCATGGTATACCTACAACAACATCGTAGAGGCTCTAGCTAGCTGCTAACCCCTCGCCGCGATCCCAAGCCTTTCCTGCTGCGGAAGACTCTGAAATAAAAACCCAACAACAATGGGGGTGAGAACTATTAATCAATAGTTCCCAGTGGGTAAGCCGCCGAGAGTGGCGAATTACACCGCTAGGTCAACTGAGGTAAGATAGTATAACTGAAACATAACGCATAAATATTAAATGCTAAACAGGTAGTTCTACAACTATCATGCCTCCAATGACTAAATCATATACATGAACCTGAATATGCTCTATGTCATAAGTTCAACATTTAATTACACAAATTACATGCATGTCAACTTCATGCCATGATCAATCCCATAAGCTCTAGTGTAATAAACTCACTATATGTCAAGTTTTACTATTACACGTTTGACTTGTCTCCAACAATATGTATGTTATGTTCACTAATCACTAGTGTGCCAAGTCATGTCAAAGTCTCACTACATGCAATGCCACAAGGTCACCACCCAATACTATGTCCATACACTACATGTATATGCATCAATCAGCTGTGATACTCTAAGTCCAGTTTACTTAGTATATGAATGTTCACCATTGCATAAAACCATAACTGTGTAGTCATAAAAGAATACAATAGAGGGATGTTCACTTGTGCCGAGCCTAATGGCTCCGTGGTAGTCAACACCTCACGCTTTGGTGAGCCTTACCCACGGCGGTTCCATTTCGGCGCTCTCTCTAACACACGGGCGAAATAACTGTCGTGAAGCCAACTCCGGAGTGCCGGCTTGTAGGGAGCGACCCTCACAAGCATGTGTAAACGAGCATAGTGGCAAACAAGCAACAATCAACCACATAGTAATAATATCATATGTTTAATTTCACATTATATCAGAACATGTCATATTATGTTTTCTGCATTCATTAGCCAATATGCTAAAGGTCAACCATATCATGTTGTTCTCCAATTGTCCTTTGGTAAGTCCCTACCAATATGTCCATGTCTCTAACATATAAATGTTTACCTCTCGGTTTACTAAATTCATAAACTATGCACTATCCCAATGCCATGTCCGATGCATTATACTAATGCTATAACCAATACCAAAACCGATGCATTCAACAAATGCTATAGTTCATGCATTATTCCAATGCTACAATTCATGCATTCTACAATGCCATGACAATGCATTCTACGATGCCAACCAAACCCTATCCATGCCATGCATAAGCTACAACAATCTCTACTACATAGAGTATAAAGCTATCATGCAAGTATTTAATTAACCAAATGGACTCGTGTTTAACCAATTATAATTATCAAATGCAAATAGAATTCCATTCCTCATGTTCTTAAACATGAAATCAAACCACGACCAAAAGGTCGAGCCCAAGGCCAACAATGCCCGTCAAAGTTGCTCACCTAAATGAGGTGCAACAACTTATTCTGCATATGTCATAATCTCTCTTTTCTATATACAAGCATACATATATTGCATTTGCCATATTTTCTCTTTTCTCTATACAAGCATACTTTGGTATGCTAAGCGAGTTCACTAGTCCACCACTCAAGTAGTGTCTCATATGATGCTCATCTCTAGCATGCATAACATACTTAGCATTTCCTAATGCATCATTACACTAATAGTGCAAATACCCTAGCATGCATAATATTCTCATAATGCCATACTATATGAAATATGCATTTTTTATAAACAACTTGCATGTCTCATGCAATCACAATTATCATCATGCCATAATTATTATAATTATGCATCTAATCAATCCTATAACAAGATAGGAGACATAGGGGGAGTTCACCCATTTCGGTGAGGTCAGACCCACCGGATACCCGTCGAAACCTCGCAGTACTTCGAAACGAAGTTGTCCCCCGAGCTTCTCATACCCTAAGATAATTTTCCAAGGGGTTAGGGGTATCGAACAAGCAATTTCGAAAACCACAAAAAACTATGAGGTAAATGGGTGGAAATTACCTTGAGCAAGTAAAACTTGTTCTAAGTCCAAATTGAGGTTAGAGATCTTCAAATCTAACCTACAACAACATTCTACACCCATCAATTCCACCTCAAGGGCTCACAATCACGAAACCCTAAACAAAACCCTAATTTCCAAGAAACTAGGTTTTCTAAGCAAATCTCATGCAAAAATTACAAATAGAGGTTGTAAGAGAGTTTACTAACCTCAAATCAAGCTTCCAACCGGGCTTACACAAGCTAGGGTTGAAGCTAGGCCCACCAACAAGCTCTCCTCAAAAGCCACGAGCTCCTCTAGCAAGCAACAAGCAAAAAAGAAGAAGAGAAAAGAGATCAAAACCCAAGATTTCAAGGGTTTGGGAGAGAAAATCTAGAGAGAGAGAGAGGGAAAACCCTACCTTTCCTTCTCCTCCAAGTCCTCAGCCACAACAGCATAAGAGGGGGTGAAGGGGTACTTAACCCAATGCACAAAATCCACTTAGGCCCCTCAAAAAGTCAAAATTGCAAAACTGCACAAAATGCACTCTGCAGCACTGTATACCGGTATGCGCATGTGTATACCGGTATACTGCACAAATTTTGCAAAACTCGAGCCTCGGCCAGCAAGCTGCGCAACCACATTCCGGTATGCCAATTCCAGTACCGGTACTAATCACTTCAGTACCGGTATGCGAGTTGCACATACCGGAATGCCAACCTATTCCGGTATCCGCTGCCGAATTTCGCAGAACCCGAGAGCTGCGCACAACCAGTCTTCACTGGATTCCGGTATCCCTAACCCAGATACCGGTATGCAATGCAAAATCTGCACTTTTGCAGATTTTGACTCCCGGAGTCCGTTTTCGCACTTTTCAAGTCCCGAAAACACTCCGAAGCTCACCAAACTCAACTCAAAACTCCTGAATAGTAGAAGCCACTATTCTCTCACTAGAACTCCGCAATTTGCAAAAGTTCAGTGTACTACATTTTGTCTAGCATGTTGTGGTTTTGTTACAGTTACATTTTGGATGTTCTGTCTTGCATGCTTAGATCTCGTGGATTTGGTTTAGCTTTTATATGTGGATTGCATGCTTGGACTTTTTGGATGTCGGTGCTTTTAGATCTTTCATTATGGCTTTATATCGCATATCTTGGATTTCTACCCCTCGTGGTAGCGTTTTCAAATAAAGGTTTCTGTATGGAAAACAATTTTTAAATAGATTTCCGACCGATCGACTTTTGGGATTTCAAAAGAGAGTTCTCGTGTGGAGAACGGTTTTCAAATGATTCTTGAATGATTGAGATTAGGGTTTCAAATAAAACTTCTGGGTAAGGAGCAGTTTTCTAGAATGATCTGTTGTTTGTACATCGCATCATCCTTCGCCTAAGGACTTGCTTAGATTCATACAGGTTTAAGGACTGTTAGCTGTATGAATCTTATTGTGTTGTTGTGGTTTGTGTGATGAATGAATGGTGGTTGTGATCCTGTTTGTATGTTGTGTACGCCGTGCAAATATAGGGAAGGCTCTGTCCGTGTGTATAGTGGACCCTGTATTTGTGGCGGGTCTGTACGTGACGCGGGGCGTGACAGATTGAGAATTGTGACACCCCAGGTAGTCCTATATAAAGGATATAATAGGGCTAACCTCTCAACCCGACTTAAGCATTTTGGGTGGTGGCTAGGCCCAAGAGGTTGAGAGAGTTGAGCGTGCTAGGACGGGAGTAGTCCTAGGATGGGTGACCCCCTGGGAAGTCCGGGGCGTTACAGTTGGTATCAGAGCCAATTACCAGCCGGAAGTGTGAGATGAGTCTCGGCTGAGCCAGGTGTAGTTATGGGTAGAGCATGGCTCCCCAGGGTTTATGGGTAGAGCGCGGCTCCCCCAGTTTAGGCTAGCGAGTTGAGTCTCACACCGCCTGGTACTTGTGAGTTGGAGCCTGACGTGGACGTCAGGGATTAAAGGGGGGGAGATTGTGACACCCCAGGTAGTCCTATATAAAGGATATAATAGGGCTAATCTCTCAACCCGGCTTAAGCATTTTGGGTGGTGGCTAGGCCCAAGAGGTTGAGAGAGTTGAGCGTGCTAGGACGGGAGTAGTCCTAGGATGGGTGACCCCCTGGGAAGTCCGGGGCGTCACAGTATACATAGGAAATTCTATGTATACGGCGGATCTGTTGGCGAGCCCGGGGAAACGAGTAATCCGGGGCGTGACAGGTATACCCGGAGGGTGGATTATTGGTTGGTTGCCAACAGCTATTGATCATACTTGCATCGATCGCCATTACTCTTGCGCATTTCGCGAATACCAGCGGTCTGATCCCCGCAAAAGGGTGTTCTTTTTCGAAAAAGTGGTCGTACGTCCGACCCGTGAGCTCAGTGGAGCGGTTATATGCTGGCAGAGTAGGAGTGGCATGGGCCAGAGGTCTGCGGACGGTCATGGCATGTTTAGATTGGGTATATTTGTTATATTCATTTGTTGATGTATACCATTTACAGTAGCGGTAGTGTAATTGTATCTTGTTTCCCTTTTACATAGCTGTTGTATTGTTATACCTATCTATCTCCTGGTTATCTGTGTGTACGCTTGCCCTCGTCGGCTTGCGGTACCCACTGGGAGGAGGAGACATGTTTACATGTTCTCACTTCCCCCGCTTTGTTGTTTTCAGGTGATCCAACAGGATCGAGTCGGGGCAAGACGTGAGGCACGTCATTTGCGATCATTAGAACTCCCGACCCGGTCATCGGTTTAGTTTTCCTTACTTGCATTCGGAATAAATGACTTTAGAATTATGGTTCAGTTTTATTTACTCTTTGGACATGTAGTTTATTAATGTTTAATAAAGTACTTGTGATAAGATTTGTGAAATCCGTCCCCTACCCTTCGTGGTAGTTTTTCTTTAAAATGAAAGGATTTTTTTCTGTTGGTTATACGATTGAATTATTGATGTGAATGAAATGAATGTATTGTATATGTACTTGTGCGACGCCGTGCAGATACAGGGGAGGTTCTGTCCGAGTGAACAGTGGGTTTCCTGTATTTGTGGCGGGTCTGTCGTCTCTGGGGTTAAGATTGTAAAGCAATAAAAAAAAATTATCATGTACTTTCCTCTGATCTTTTTATTAAACTCTAAAAGGACCCCGGGGCGTGACAGGGAATCCCCCCAATTACCCTTTTTTCCAATCCGGCCTAGAGGTCGGATTGGAAACTCAATCCGGACGGAATGAATTTGTTCGGATTAAATTTAATTTTTTAAGCTTATTTTTTAATTAAAACATAAGTTTAAGTTTAAAAATTATATTTATAAATATAAATTTTAATTTGAACTTAAATTAAAAATTAAAATTCAATCAAATATTTCGAATCTAATTTATAAATTTGAGTTTGAATTTAAATTTTAATTTAAATCTAAAGTTTTATTCAAATTTTATTTAAAATTTAAATTAAATTTATGGATTAAAATTGAAATTGAAATTGAAATTATAATTTTAAGTTTGAATTTGAATAAATCGAAATATATTTTTATATTTTAAATTATAGGTTCAATTTCAAATTTTAATTTTTTTTTAAAAATATATTTAAAATTTTGAGATCATTTTAAAATTTTAACGTAAATTTTTAATATTAAATTTTTAGTTTGAATTTAAACTAATATATTATAAAGATAAAATTGGTATATTAATTTGATTACGTTTCTGATATCTATCTGAACCAAACATCGACGATGGAAATGGTTCATTCCGATTCCGATTCAGGTGGCAAACCAAACAGAATGAAGTAATGAATCATTCCAATTCCGTTTCCAGCTTATTCTCATTCCGATTCCGATATCGATTCCGACTTCGAACCAAACGCACCCTTAATAGTATTCTAGCTCAACTATATATATATGAGCAATGCTATATGTACAACCCATGAGGGTTGTACATCTTACACCCACCTCATCCAATGGATGAGGTGGGTGCACTAGTCACATGATGTGACTAGTGATTAACACCCACCCATTGGATGAGGTGGGTGTAAGATGTACAACCCTCATGGGTTGTACATATAGCATTTTCCTATATATATATGATATAACGGGAGTTCTGATCTAACCCTAATCCTAACTTTCTATGACGGTTTCATTTCCGGGGATAAGAGAATAAACTCGAAACGTCCCGCTCTTTTGCATATCGTGAACGAGGACGAGCCACAAGCAAGAATCGTCGTCTACAATCCATATTTGGAAATCGAAATGATAATAGAAGATACGATTTTAATTTTTATATGGTGTAACACACACCACTAAAGAAAATGTAAAAGTCGGACAGTGAGTAGCGCACCAACTGGTAGGGCATTCGCGAGTAAGCGCCACATAAATATCATTTTTGCCACTATAAATTAATAAATATATCAAAAATGCCTCTACTCACATTGGTTAAAAGTTGTAGACTAATTTGACTCTAGTTATACCTAATTATAAATACTTGTGTGGCATTATGTTAAGCTAATCAGTTTATTTCTCACAGAAAAATAGCTAGGTTTTTGTTTATGATTTAGTCTTATATGAACGCCTTCTTTTTCTAATTAAGTTTATTCTTTTTTAATTCAATATTATATGGGTCTCATGTTGACCTTAATTAAAAGTTTAACTAAAACTAAAGATATATTATATTTTTTTTGTGAATTTATTTTCTACTTTGTCTAAATTAGTATGATTTTTTTTTATTATTATTTGTGTAATCGACTTTGTGTTAACTAACTAGTTTCAGTTTAGTATACATTTAATTGTATTCATGATGTTTTCAAGCAAAAGATCTTCAAGTTTATTAGAAAAGATATAAGTAATAGATAATGGGCGAAATGAGAATTATATTTAATTTTTAGATGGATTTTGTCTATATGGGTATTTATGATAGTTTCTCTAAATTAGATGGGTATTTTTGATATTGAAACTTTTAGTGGGATTTCCATGTAATTAAGAGTTGGAGGAATAGTATGTATAAAATTAATCGAAGATTGTATTAGAGATAAAAATTATTCTTAAAAGAATATTCTTGAAACATCCTTGAACAGCTGTTAAACTTGAAAGGCAGGAACTAATATGCAAAAATAATAAGTTTTCAAAGCTTATCATGCCAAAGCTTGATGCACTAGCATGCAATATTAAAAGAGTTTAGGACTAATATGCTAAAAAAACTGAAAAATAAAGTTAAAGGGTCCATTTCCAAATGGTCTCTGCCTTTATAGTTCAGGGGGGTTCTGGTACATTTTCATTAGGGCTTTTTTTTTTAGCAGTGCTACATGTACAACCCATATAGGGGTGTACATCCTAAATCTATTAGATCCAACTGTCACGCCCCGGGCTAGTTTTAGATGCGGAAATACGTGCCATTTTTTTTTTTTTTTGAAAGCCTAGCCCGCGCCACGTACAGACCCGCCACAAATACAGGGTCCACTGTACACACGGACAGAGCCTCCCCTATATTTGCACGGCGTACACAACATACATCAGGATCACAACCACCATTCATTCATCACACAACCACAACAACACAAAAGGATTCATACAGCTAACAGTCCTTAAACCTGTATGAATCTAAGCAAGTCCTTAGGCGACGGATGATGCGATGCACAAACAACAGATCATTCTAGAAAATTGCTCCTTACCCAGAAGCTTTATTTTGAAACCCTAATATCAAGCATTTAAGAATCATTTGAAAAACCGTTCTCCACACGAGAACTCTCTTTTGAAAACCTAAAAAAAATCGATTGATCGGAAATCCATTTGAAAACTGTTTACCACACGGAAACCTTTATTTGAAAATGTTACGGATTTTATATTGGCATATTTCGTGAAGTGAGTCAGAGTCTTGAAGGTTCAAAGAAGAAAAGACGAAGATTGAAGACTCGAAGACTCAACGTATGAATTCACGATGCTTGGTAAGTTTAAATAATCTTGATGATGATTTATATATATCTATTTTAAGTGTTTGGAAGACATTAGAATAGGTTTTAAACAATTTTCTGTTAAATCGGAAAAAATCATGTTACGGGGTCCGGACCCTGGAACTTGAGGTCCGGAACCCGTGAGCAGGTTATGCTGCTTCGCAGACCGAGTCCGGACCCTGGAAGCTGAGGTCCGGAACCCGTGAGCATGACAGGCAGTTTCGCAGACCGGGTCCGGATCCTGATGGCTGCGGTCCGGACAATGAAACGCCTGAAGAGTTTCAAGGTCCGGACCCCATACCCGCGATCCGGACCCCGACTCGTCGTGAATTTTTGGAAAGTTATTTTTTTCAATCCTACTCTGATTCTAATGTCTCCCAAACCTGTAAATAAGATGGTAGGTTCCTTGAAATATCTTAGCAATCCAAATTTGGTTCCAAACCTTTCTAAAATCAGTTTTTCAATCCTAGTCGAAATCGGTTTGCTTTCAAACCTTTCCAAAATCTGTTTTTAATCCTAATCTAGTTCGGATTGCTTCTTACCTATAAATAAGATGTGGGGGTGTCTCTAAAACGTGGTTAAGCATAGATTATCTTTTAGAAACCCTAGAAGCTTGTAGGTAACCGTTTTTCTCATCTTCTACATCAAGTTTCTCTCAAATTGATTCATGGTGCCCTAATTCCTAATATTCTTTTAGAATCAATTTGAGGATTGCTTAGAGACTATTCCCACAGATCTTCAATGATATTCTAAGCAATAAACCATCATCATTTTTATTGTTCTTGCTCCGGATGGAGTGCGCTCGTGGATTTGAGTGAGCGTCGTGGATTCGACGTGTTGAAGGCTTCGTGGATTCGAAGTTGGGCGTCTCGTGGATTCGAGGCGTGGCGTCCGTGGATTCGGACGTGGGGCGTGGACAACCCGTTGGTGCGCGTGATCCGCTGAAGAGAAGGGAGAGGTTAAGTCCGTGGAGTCGATAATCACCTTGTAATTCTTTACTCTTAGTGGATTGTTTTTTCGCGTGTTGGTCCCGTGGGTTTTTCTCCAAGGTGGAGTTTTCCACGTAAATCTCGGTGTACTGATTTTATTTTCCGCATTACTTTATCGCATTGAGATTTGTGATTTTTGTTTATACACCTATTCACCCCCCTCTAGGTGATTGATATACACTAGATAGATCCTAGGCTACTCCCTATCTTTCAATTGGTATCAGAGCGGGATCTAGGCTTTATCTTTCATAATGGGTGAAGGTGGTAACATTAATCGACCTCCGTTCTTTGATGGCACGAGCTATGCTTATTGGAAAGTTCGCATGAGAGCTTTTCTAATAGCCATCGATGAACGAGTGTGGCAATCCATAGAATTTGGATGGACTCATCCCACTCAAATCGTCGATAATGTTAGCGTCCCTAAACCTCGAAATAAATGGAGTAGGGAAGAGATTGATTTATCTTCTTGCAACGGTAGGGGAATTAATGCCTTATTTAATTTTTTAAATCAAACCGAGTTCTCACGTGTCTCGGCATGTGAGACGGCAAAGGAGATTTGGGATACTCTCCAAGTTACGCATGAGGGAACTAGCTTGGTAAAGGTCCAAAAACTTCAAATGCTTACAAGTAAATTTGATTCAATTTCTATGGACGATCATGAGACCTTTACCGAGTACTACACTCGTCTTCAAGACATAGTCAATACATGCGCAAACTTGGGAGAGAAAATCTCGGAATCTAAAGTTGTAAGAAAATTTTTGAGAACTCTTCCCGAAAGATTTCGTCCGAAGGTTGCGGCCATTGAGACTATAAAACATTCGGACGAGATGAAAGTAGAAGAATTAGTAGGCGCTTTACAAACATATGAAATGACTTTTCCTACTAATGAATCTTCTTCCAAGTCTTCTTCTAAGAGTACAGGTATTGCACTAAAATCTACGAAGGAGGAAGACGACGACTCGGATTCCGACGAAGATATTTCGCTCGCCGATTTTGAACATCGATTGGAGCGTCTCACGAAGAAATTTCGTCGGTATTTCCGGAAGAACAAGTCAAATCGATCTACATCCAAATCTTCTTCTAACGGATCTTCACATTCTAAATCCTCTAAAGAGAAGACGATTGTAAAGTCTTCTAAAGAAAAGGATGAGTTTGAGGGAGAAATTCGGTGTTAGAAATGTCGAGGCTACGGCCATATCTCCACGGATTGTCCCTCTAAAAAATCCTACAATAAGAAGGCCTTACAAGCTAGAACTTGGGATGATTCTACTTCCAATGATTCGAGTTCTAGTGAAGAAGAAACCAATGATGCTATTGCCTTATCTTCACACGTTTCTTCTTCTCCTTTTGCTTTTTGTTTATCATCATCTATTTCTAATGATTTGCTTTCTTCCTCTTTGCATGAAACGTCGAGCGACGATGGCACAAGTGAAGGGGAGTCGGATGATGATGACTTAGTCGTTGCATACAATCAACTACTTATTGAATCGAAAAAGATGGCTAAGCTTAACAAGAAGCTAAGGAGGCGAATGTTAGAGCTTGAAAGTGAAAACAATAACTTGAAGGAGTCATCTAAAGCTCTTGAGGAGGAAAGGGAAAACATATTGAAGAACAACAAAATCCTCCAAGAGAAGCTCAATCAATCGGAGATAACGATCAAATCGCATCAAGAAAAGGTTGGCTTTCTAGAACTACAATACAAAGAAGTTCACAAATCCAACCAAGTTTTGACTAAACAAGTTCATCAACTCAAGTCCGACATACAAAAATTCTCCTCCGGTTCGAAAAAGCTTGATAGTATGCTCGGATTGGGTCAAACAAGCAAACTTGGACTTGGATATGAGCGGACATTTGTTGAGAAGATAAAAAATTCTATTCCCAAAGTCTCAACAAGTGTAAAAGAGAAAGTATGCCATAGATGCGGAAAGAAAGGACATATCAAGAAGACATGCCTTAAGAAGGAAAATAAGAAGACTCAACCGGCATCGTCTAAACATCTATCGGCATCTTCCATCACTCGACAACTCCCACGGTTTCAAAAGCAACATAAAAAAGGTCGAGTACCCAAGGTCAACCGAAAGTCAAAGACACAACAATCAAATACTCCGAAGCGGAATGCGATGGTGAGACCAAAGGTTGATCAAAAGTCAAAACAATCGGTGCCCAAATGCAACAAACCAAGACAATCAACAATCCGACAAGTTTGGGTTCGAAAAGGTGATGTCTTTCCTTGTCTTAAACCTTAATTTGTTTTTGACTTAGTGTAGTGCTTTGATCGGTTTTTATTGCATATCTTTTGTTTATTGCATTACACGTTTTGGCGCTTTCATTGTTACGATTTTTAGATTCTTTGAATGATTAGAACATTAAATAGTGCATTGAATATCAATAGGTTCACTTTCATTCACTCCTAATTAATCTCATATTAATTATCGGTTTTACTTTATTTTCATTATATTTGAAGATAATTTATTATGAGAATTCTTATTACTTATATTCATCAAATTTAGGTAATCATGTGTAATCTCTAGGAGCTTAACCTATCTCGGTTGTGTGTGTTGAATTTGATGAATAGTCATTCTCTTATGGACTAAAATTTGTCACATGTTCTTTCAACTAAGAGATTGCATAAGTAAGGGGGAGTTATTATTATATAAAATAAAATGCTCATATGCTTTGAAAGATGTGGAAAGAGTTGCATCCTTAAAGGAGTGCGAAAACTACCACCACGTGGAGGAAAGAGCTACCACCCCGGTCGTCCGGTTAGTGTGTGCAGCTACCACATGAGAATTAAATTGCATATCCGAAAAAAAAAAAATATATGCGCAAAAGGATACAAAAGGAAAATGTCACAAAATTTTATTTTTTCGGTGTTATAAGGTGGTCCACATACATGAAAGATGCTCAAAGAGCCACCCCCTGTGTGATATTTGTTTTATCTCAAATTTGAATGTTTATGCAACAAATTTCTGTCTCTTTGATGAATCCCTTAAGTCATCTTCATAATCCGTTTACATCTTGATAGCTTTTGAGCCTTTAGATTATTTTTGATGACTTGATTTTGAAGTTTATATGAGTTAAGAAATCGTGTAATATTTTATCTACATTATGGTGATTGTGTAGTAAAGTTCTTAATTCTTATAAAATTAATAGGGATTGAAAGAAGTCAATGTGAATTTATACTCCTCATGCACTAACAATGTTTGACGTTTTTATCACAAGTGGTTTTAAAGTTGAACAATATTTTAAACTTGTGTTTCGTGTGCTTTGATTTATTTAATTTCTTTCAACTCTCTCTATTTTTGGGTATTTTTCTTTTGACAATTTTTGACAAAAAGGGGGAGAGAGGTTAAATGATAACTTAGACGCATGAACAAAAGGGGAGAGGTAATGATAGCTTAGACGCATAAACATTTGGGGGAGCGATTTTGATATTTTTTCTACTAACTTTGTTCGTGGAGAATGAAAATTTTTTGCAGGTCTTTCAAGACTTCAAGACTCCATGTTTGTCTAAGTTATAGAGTTTGTTTTTAGGAGTTATAAAATTGTAATTTTGAATTTTATTTGGATCTTTCACGCGAGAAGTTTATTGTTTTGGTGATGGCAATGAATTTTAATTTTGGAGAGATGAGCATCGTGAGTGTTTTATGTAATTTTGGGTTTTGTCACGAAATTGCCAAAGGGGGAGATTGTTGCGGATTTTATATTGGCATATTTCGTGAAGTGAGTCGGAGTCTTGAAGGTTCAAAGAAGAAAAGACGAAGATTGAAGACTCGAAGACTCAACGTATGAATTCACGATGCTTGGTAAGTTTAAATAATCTTGATGATGATTTATATATCTATTTTAAGTGTTTGGAAGACATTAGAATAGGTTTTAAACAATTTTCTGTTAAATCGGAAAAATTCATGTTACGGGGTCCGGACCCTGGAACTTGAGGTCCGGAACCCGTGAGCAGGTTATGCTGCTTCGCAGACCGAGTCCGGACCCTGGAAGCTGAGGTCCGGAACCCGTGAGCATGACAGGCAGTTTCGCAGACCGGGTCCGGATCCTGATGGCTGCGGTCCGGACAATGAAACGCCTGAAGAGTTTCAAGGTCCGGACCCCATACCCGCGATCCGGACCCCGACTCGTCGTGAATTTTTGGAAAGTTATTTTTTTCAATCCTACTCTGATTCTAATGTCTCCCAAACCTGTAAATAAGATGGTAGGTTCCTTGAAATATCTTAGCAATCCAAATTTGGTTCCAAACCTTTCTAAAATCAGTTTTTCAATCCTAGTCGAAATCGGTTTGCTTTCAAACCTTTCCAAAATCTGTTTTTAATCCTAATCTAGTTCGGATTGCTTCTTACCTATAAATAAGATGTGGGGGTGTCTCTAAAACGTGGTTAAGTATAGATTATCTTTTAGAAACCCTAGAAGCTTGTAGGTAACCGTTTTTCTCATCTTCTACATCAAGTTTCTCTCAAATTGATTCATGGTGCCCTAATTCCTAATATTCTTTTAGAATCAATTTGAGGATTGCTTAGAGACTATTCCCACAGATCTTCAATGATATTCTAAGCAATAAACCATCATCATTTTTATTGTTCTTGCTCCGGATGGAGTGCGCTCGTGGATTTGAGTGAGCGTCGTGGATTCGACGTGTTGAAGGCTTCGTGGATTCGAAGTTGGGCGTCTCGTGGATTCGAGGCGTGGCGTCCGTGGATTCGGACGTGGGGCGTGGACAACCCGTTGGTGCGCGTGATCCGCTGAAGAGAAGGGAGAGGTTAAGTCCGTGGAGTCGATAATCACCTTGTAATTCTTTACTCTTAGTGGATTGTTTTTTCGCGTGTTGGTCCCGTGGGTTTTTCTCCAAGGTGGAGTTTTCCACGTAAATCTCGGTGTGCTGATTTTATTTTCCGCATTACTTTATCGCATTGAGATTTGTGATTTTTGTTTATACACCTATTCACCCCCCTCTAGGTGATTGATATACACTAGATAGATCCTAGGCTACCCCCTATCTTTCAATTGGTATCAGAGCGGGATCTAGGCTTTATCTTTCATAATGGGTGAAGGTGGTAACATTAATCGACCTCCGTTCTTTGATGGCACGAGCTATGCTTATTGGAAAGTTCGCATGAGAGCTTTTCTAATAGCCATCGATGAACGAGTGTGGCAATCCATAGAATTTGGATGGACTCATCCCACTCAAATCGTCGATAATGTTAGCGTCCCTAAACCTCGAAATAAATGGAGTAGGGAAGAGATTGATTTATCTTCTTACAACGGTAGGGGAATTAATGCCTTATTTAATTCTTTAAATCAAACCGAGTTCTCACGTGTCTCGGCATGTGAGACGGCAAAGGAGATTTGGGATACTCTCCAAGTTACGCATGAGGGAACTAGCTTGGTAAAGGTCCAAAAACTTCAAATGCTTACAAGTAAATTTGATTCAATTTCTATGGACGATCATGAGACCTTTACCGAGTACTACACTCGTCTTCAAGACATAGTCAATACATGCGCAAACTTGGGAGAGAAAATCTCGGAATCTAAAGTTGTAAGAAAAATTTTGAGAACTCTTCCCGAAAGATTTCGTCCGAAGGTTGCGGCCATTGAGACTATAAACCATTCGGACGAGATGAAAGTAGAAGAATTAGTAGGCGCTTTACAAACATATGAAATGACTTTTCCTACTAATGAATCTTCTTCCAAGTCTTCTTCTAAGAGTACAGGTATTGCACTAAAATCTACGAAGGAGGAAGACGACGACTCGGATTCCGACGAAGATATTTCGCTCGCCGATTTTGAACATCGATTGGAGCGTCTCACGAAGAAATTTCGTCGGTATTTCCGGAAGAACAAGTCAAATCGATCTACATCCAAATCTTCTTCTAACGGATCTTCACATTCTAAATCCTCTAAAGAGAAGACGATTGTAAAGTCTTCTAAAGAAAAGGATGAGTTTGAGGGAGAAATTCAGTGTTAGAAATGTCGAGGCTACGGCCATATCTCCACGGATTGTCCCTCTAAAAAATCCTACAATAAGAAGGCCTTACAAGCTAGAACTTGGGATGATTCTACTTCCAATGATTCGAGTTCTAGTGAAGAAGAAACCAATGATGCTATTGCCTTATCTTCACACGTTTCTTCTTCTCCTTTTGCTTTTTGTTTATCATCATCTATTTCTAATGATTTTCTTTCTTCCTCTTTGCATGAAACGTCGAGCGACGATGGCACAAGTGAAGGGGAGTCGGATGATGATGACTTAGTCGTTGCATACAATCAACTACTTATTGAATCGAAAAAGATGGCTAAGCTTAACAAGAAGCTAAGGAGGCGAATGTTAGAGCTTGAAAGTGAAAACAATAACTTGAAGGAGTCATCTAAAGCTCTTGAGGAGGAAAGGGAAAACATATTGAAGAACAACAAAATCCTCCAAGAGAAGCTCAATCTTTCAGAAAACGCTACCACGAGGGGTAGAAACCAAGATGCGCGATATAAAGCCACATTTATATCTAAAAGCATCGACATCCTCACATGGAAAATAAACCAAAATCACGAGATCTAAGCATGCAAAACAATCATCCAAAATATAGCATGCTAGATAAAACAACCACAGTGTAACTGAACCATATCCATAACTAACTGATAGAGGATCAGGGTAATAACCAAATCTGGAGAAGATAGCCTCACAGGTCGGGACCTCTAGTACCACTAACTAGGCGTGCCTCGCTGCGTCCCGACTCTCACCACCTTGCTCACCTGAAAACAACAACGAGGGCGGGGGGTGAGAACATGTAAACATGTCTCCCCTCCCAGTGGGTACCGCAAGCCGACGAAGGCGAGGTGTACACACCGGCACGAGGGTCAACAATAGATAGATAAGGTATACAGTAGCACAAGTAAGTATGAGGCTGACATACTACTGAACAACTATACTACTGTAAGCAACTAGTATATGCATCAAAGGAGATAACCACAAAGTAAACCCAATCGTAGCCACCGGGACGTATCCCTGATACTGTCACAACCTGCTCAACCACCGGCACATAACCTCCGCAGATGCATGTGCTAAGAGGCTCACGGGTCGGATGCACGCAACCCTTTTTCGGAAAAGAACACCCCCAGGCGGTGGATCAGACCGCTGGTGTACGTGAAGTGCTAGAAGAGCTGTGACGATCGATGCAAATGCCCAATCCACAGAACGGCAACGAGCCGTGAAGCAACTGGTAAACCACAACGAGGATCGCTCGAAACAACAGGCGATCACCACCGACCAACTAGGTCGTCTCAATAATCATGCAAACCACAACTACTCTACTATCCAAGCACGCATAAGTACAGTCAACGGGAGTCAAGTGAACTAATAACTGTAATGCAAGAGAAAGGATAGAAAGGTATCACCGTAGTCCACTGAACCGACTCGGATCGAAGTACCCACCTGTCAAAGGATCAAATCTAACACCGACGGCTCTCGGGAACCACGACAGGACCTACGAAAGACTCACAGGGTCAAGATCCACCAAGTCGACGCTAAACACATAGCTCTCACATCCCGAACCGACGGATCGCCCGGAAACCCACCGGGACGATCCCGAAACCACACTAAGCCCCCAGAGGGGCACCAAACAGCCAATCAAGTCCCTCGCTGTCCCCGAACACACAAAACCAAGTGACGGGACAGCGAGCACAATCTCGGGGTGCCAGGAACACAAATGCACCCGAAAAGGCTTCCCGGGTTCCCGAAAAAATACCGAATTTGCACCGGAACCCCCCGTCACTCATCCGCTGTCCTCAGAACTTCGGGACAGCGATGAGGAACAGCCAACGAGGCTAAACGACGAAGCCAAGTCACTTGCGAAAACAGCAAGTGAGTCATACAACTAAAAACACGCGTTTCGCCGATTAATTTATCGAAAAATGCGTCGGAAATGAATCCGGATCTCCGTGAAGGGCGAAGGGGTTGGACAACCAGTCCACAGGGCCTCAAAGACCTTGCCCTTGCTGCCCGCAGCGTCACAACACTGCCACAATCGCAAAACAAGCAACAACTACAAACATACAAGCAATAAACAAGGCCGTTCGAGCAATCCGTACATCCGCACGACCTTTCGCAAGCACCAGCGGATAGGTAACGACGTAACGGAGGCCGTGCTCACAGCCCCACTGCGACAGGACCATTCGCAAGCCCAGAAATTGCATAAAATTAGTGCTCACATAAGAGAAAAATGCTCGACAAAGGCCGAACAGCGAAACGGCTCACCCAAACCGTAAACCAAGGTGAGCATGATGATCAGCGCGTCGCCACGATCATCGTGCTCACATTCCCGAGCTTCAGGAGGCAACAAGGGAGCAAGAAACAAGCATGTGGCCCAAAACACAACCAAAAATCACCCTGGCCGGAGTAGCAAGCTCCGGCCGGCTGCCGGCCGACATGCACGGCCAGCGACGGCCAGGGTGGGATGCGGGGGTGGTGAGGAAGGGAGTGCTCACCTCGGCGGGCGGCAGGAAGCGGCGGCGGCGCGGGGAGAAGAGGAGCTCTCGGGCGGCTAGGGCACGGCGGCGCCGGCAACGAACGGCGACGCCGGCTGGCGGCGACGCGAGCACCGGCATGAGGGGATTGCCGGACGTCGTCCTGCCGGTCACCGCGACAAAAAAGACCGGCGAGCGGCGGCGGCGGCGGAGGGATCTCAGCCGCGGCTGCCCTAGGTGCCCATGCCGAGCCCGCGGCGGTTGCGGCGGCGCTCCGGCGGCACGGCGACGGCCGGGGAGGCAGGGGGCGGCGCCGGAGGATCCAAGGGTGACAGCGCTCACCACAGACGGTGACGGGGTGCGGCGGCGGCGGCGTAGGGGAGAGCCCTAGCTCCAGGAAGGCTCTGCCACACCCACTCCGGCAAAGAACGGCGGCGGCGGTGGTCCGGACGGCGAGCACCGGCAAGCTGGCGTCGTCGGACGTCGGGTAGGGGGCGGCCGCGACAGAAACAACCAGTGGTGGCGGCGACGCGACGGTCTCGGCCGAAACAACCCTAGCGCGGTTGCGGCGTCTGCGGCGGCTCGCCGGCGGCACGGGGGCGACCGGGGAAGGAGGCGACGGCGGCGGCTGACCCCCAGATGCCGGCGCGTGGCAGCAGCGGCGACAGGAGGCTGCAGCTGCTCGGGTTGAGGAAGCTCAGCACGCACAAGGCCTGCAGCAGCAGCAGGGACGGCGCGGCGGCGCTGGCGGTGGTGACAGGCGCCAGGGAAGGGCCTACGGCGTCGGGGCATCCTCCAGGAGAAGATCCATACACAGGGAGGGTCCTCCCAGGGTCACAGCCAAGAAAGCAAGAAGAAGAAGATGGAAAGAAGAAGAAAAGAGAGAGAGAGAGGGTGGCCGGGGTTGCTCCGGCTAGGGGGTGGCCGGCGGCGGCCGGCGGCGCAAGGAGGAGCTGGCAGGGGAGCTGGGGGAGCTGGGGCTCTGTGCTGGGAGCTGAGGAAGAAGGAGGGGAGGCACTCTCACTCTCTCTCCAAACACTCACACAACACACACACAAAAACACATTGCACAAATGCAATTTAGCCCCCTCAAACTCAGCAAAAATATCCCTGGGTCCCTCACAGCCAGTACAAAAAGCCTAGACACCCCTCCACAAGCAACCTCACGCAAAACGGTGCAAGAAATAGGGTCTATATCGCGAAACCAAAAATGTACAATTCGACCTCTCGGCGAAGAAGATGGAAGTTCTCTCAATCCGTCCGCCGCATGTCGAAACGGATCACGTCATCGCGTTCAGCACTGCCGAGACATCGAATCTACTATTTTGGATCGTCAGATTTGGACTTCGGATCGCGCCGTTAAGCCGTTCACTCTCCGCGACAAAACTCAAAAATACTAAAACACATAAAAATACAACTTATATCATATATATATATATATATACCTGTATATATATATATATATATATATACATATATATATATATATATACCTGTATATATATACGTATACAGATCAAAAACACCATAACAGGGGAGAGGAACACTGAATTTCAAATTTCCAAAATCCGAATTCTCACACCAACGGCTGGGATTAATAGGATTTAAGGAAAATAAAAAATTGATAATAACTTCACTCCCCAATTTTTTCATCATACACTTTCCCTCTTTCCCTCTTTCCCTCTTTTCCTGCAGGGGACCTACGGTCCCTCCTCTCTTTCTCCATCTCTACCTCATCTCTCTCTCTCTTCCTTCCTTAGGCGATTCTTCTGCGTACTCGTGTTCGGCGAACTTGTGTTCGGCGCCGGGCGTGGTGTCCGTCATCCCTGAGCCGGTGCGGCACCCCGACACGACGCGTTCGCCGCACTTCCTCGGGCTGCTCCCGTCGCCGCCCTCCGCCATCCTCGCCGACTCCGACTTCGGCTCCGACCTCGTCATCGGCATCCTCTACACCGGCATCTCCCCCTCCCACCGCAGCTTCTCCGACCGCGGCCTTGCCCCTGCCCCCGCCCGCTGGCGCATCGCCTGCGACTAGGGGTGGCAATCCAGCTCGCTGTTCGCGAGCCAGCTCGTGTTCGGCTCGAAATGAGCTCGAGATCGACTTGCTCGTTTAGTAAACGAGCCGAACACGAGCTGAACCTTTCAGCTCGTTTAATAAACGAGCCGAACACGAGCTGGGGTCAGCTCGGTCGTGTTCGGCTCGATAACAGCTCGAGAATATATATATATATATATATATATATATATATATATATATATATATATATATATATATATATATATATATATATAATAAAATATAATATTATATATATATAATATATATATATATATAAATAAATAATTATACATAAATATAATTTTTTATTATTTAATTTTTAGTCCAACCTAAATTAAAGCCCAACTCAATTATAAAAAGCCAATTTATACGTAAAATTTTAACCATTAGATCAAAGTCTAATGGATAAGATCTCATAAATTTATTTTCTATATATATATATATCCTTTCTAATCATTTTAACTTATTGTTTCTGAGCCAGCTCGTGTTCGGCTCGTTAATAAACGAGCTGAACACGAGCCAAATTTTTTGGCTTGGTACTTAAACGAGCCAGCTCGTGTTCGGCACGAGCTGACCCAGCTCGCTCGTGTTCGGCTCGTTGACACCCCTACCTGTGACCTCGGCCCGGGCTTCCCCGCCGCGCGCGCCGTGTGGAGCCTCCGTCGCATCCTCCTCCGGCCATGGCGCTCCGCCGCCTTCGCGCCGCGTGCGCTGCCGCGCGCGCCGTGTGGAGCCCCCGCCGCTTGGCCGTGGCGCACCGCCTCAGAGTGGTGTCGGTGGGCGAGGCGAGCGTCCTCATCGCCGCCTCCGTCGCGTGCCACGCCGACGCGCTCGAGGCCTACAGCTTCCTGATCGACGAGATGAAGGCGTCCGTGCCCATATGGAAGATGGAGGTCTACGAAGACGGCGAGGTGTGGAAGGAGAACGCCGAATTCATGCACACTCGGATGGGAGGCGGAAGAAGAAGAGAAGAAAAAGAAAAAAAAAAGAAGAGAAACAGAAATAGTGCAATATTTTTCTAAAGAGTGCAACTATGGTCTAAAGAATGTAAATTTCAAAAAAATTACAATGTTTTAAAAAATTGCACTGTTTTAATAAAAGTTGCACTATGTGAGATAAAAATTACACTCTTCTCATAGATGATGCATTTTTATTATAATTATGTTTCATTGAAAATTTTATATGCTTCATATTTTTTTGCTATTAATAGAATTTTTCTTTTTTTGAATAGGTGGATGTATAGGTCATTGATTAATATTTTTTTAAATTTTCTTACGTTTAATTTTCTTTCATCTGAAGCAATTTTATTAATATTTCATTAGTAATTTTCCTCCCTGATTTTGTATTCAAGTCTCTCTGTCACAATTTAAGTTTAGTTTTTTATATTATAATTTTTTTAGCTATATAACAGTGCATGTGAGTAAAATTTGGTTAAGTATTGATTATGTGATTATTTTTTTGCTTAAAATGTTATAAAGAAATGCTTGTATTATTTCCTGTCGCCGCAATGATACATTTTTAGGGCTTAGTGGAATGGCGCTTATACATTATAACTTTAGAAGTATCAATTTTGATAAATATTTTGCCCCCTCACCATTATTCCAATTTTGTATTCCGACTATATATGATGTGTTATAGGCGACCAATTTTCTTAAATGTGCGAGCAGATTGATAATTTTAATTGATGATTTTTGAGATGGATGAAGAAAGAAACTATGAGGTCAGAGATGTAAACATTTCGGCACCAGAATCTAATGAGATATTTGAGGATCTGATGGTAACAGGTACTGTATACACGCGTCGTGCTATATTTCTTTCTAGAAATGATGTAGACACATTACTACTTTAAATGTAATACGTGAGGAGAACAACCAAATGGCCTTAATGATGCTCGACGAATATCCAGAAGTGTCCATGCCGAATCCCCGAACCTATGCTAATTATTTAAGACTATCAGATGAATTCAATCTTGCCGAGCGAAGATCGCAACTAAGCAGAGATGCTTACTGTACTGATTTGTATGATGAATGGGCTAATCGGTTTGCACAAATTAAGCTACTTGTTGGGGACCTTGTTGCTGTGTCAACCCCTATTCCTCCAGTACATTTCTCATTTCCACCAGGAAGCTCAAGATTACTTGAGAGAGAGATTGTTGCGATGCGAAAAGCAGGTAAGAAAAAGGTGGTGCGCCGAGCTAGGCACGCTATGGTCTCACACACTATCAGGTTCTTCAAAGATAATAATTTAGATATTAATAGCAACATGTTTCATCGTATCGTATCGTATCCTGACTATGCATCGGACTTTTTCCTTTCATATTCCGAATGATGTATGATAATGGTATTTGCAAGACTAGGAATGTAAACCTTATAATGTATGGTTGGAAACCTTATATTGTATTATATGTAAACCTTATATGGTATTTCAACATGTTGAGTTGAAAATTTTGTTATGCAGCTGAAACATTATTTTAAGATAAGTGTGTAACAAATGTACCCGTATATATGTGTAATTTGAATAGGATCCAAATTCCAACGTTCTATTGTATGCAAAGTTAATTAATCAATTATAAGTATGCCATTTGAATGTGAAGCAAGTGATTTACCATTGTACGTCTTGTTGAAATATATACCTAACTCAAAACCTACTTCTATGTTATAAAAAGGAATGACAGTTATAGGTGTGCCAAGATACATCTATAGTGGTGAAGGGCGCATCCATGTACCTACCAGCTGTGATACGCCTTCTTATGAAAATGAGCGACAGCTATAGGGGTGGCAAGATACATTTATAGAGCTGAAGGGAACACCCATATATCAGCCAGTAATATGTTCACTTTTATAGGGTAGGACCTAATTTTGCACGTTATACCCAACAACGGGATACTTATAGGACCGTTCGGTACACTTGAAGCTTTGTATGGCACACTCATATACCTGCCAGTGAGATATCCACTTTTATGGGGTAGGACATGATTTTGCATGTTATAGCACAATACGGGACAGTTATAGGGCACGACGATACACTTGAAGTATTGTAGGGCACACTCATATACCTGCCAGTGATAAGTCCCTCTTATAAAAAGGAGATACAGCTATAGGGGTGCTAAGGTACATGTATAGTGCTGAAGGGCACACCCATATATCTGCCAGTGATATGTCCACTTTTATCGAGTAGGACCTAATTTTGCACTTTACAGCCAACAACGGAACACCTATAGGGCAGTTCGGTACACTTAAAGATTTGTATGGCACACCCATATACCTGCCAGTGATAAGCCCCTCTTATAAGATGGAGCTACTGTTATAGGGGTGCCGAGGTACATCAATAGTGCTGAAGGGCACACCCATATATCAGTCGATGATATGTCCACCTTTATAGGGTAGGATATGATTTTGCACATTATAGCCAACAACGGGACACTTATAGGACCGTTCGGTACACTTGAAGCTTTGTATGGCACACCTATATACCTGCCGGTGATAGGTCCCTCTTATAAAAAGGAGCTACAACTATAGGGATGCTGAGGTACATGCATAGTGCTGAAGGGCATATCCATATATCTGCTAGTGATATGTCCACTTTTATTGGGTAGGACCTAATTTTGCATTTTATAGCCAACAACGGAACACCTATAGGGCAGTTTGGTACACTTAAAGCTTTGTATGGCACACCCATATACCTGCCAGTGATAAGCCCCTCTATAAAATGGAGATACAGTTATAGAGGTGCCAAGGTACGTCTATAGTGTTGAAGGGCGCACCAATATATCTGTCGGTGATATGCCCATTTTTATAGGGTAGGATATGATTTTGCACGTTATAGCAAACAATGGGATTGTTATAGGGCCGTACGGCACACCTGAAGTATTGTAGGGTACATTCATATACTTGCCAGTGATAAATCCCCGCTTCTAAAAAGGAGCGACAGCTATAGGGGTGCCGAGATACATCTATAGTGCTGAAGGGCACACCCATATACCTGCCAGTGATATATCCACTTTTATGGGGTAGGACATGATTTTGCATGTTATAGCACAATACGGGACAGTTATAGGGCACGACGGTACACTTGAAGTATTATAGGGCACACTCATATACCTGCCAGTGCTAAGTCCCTCTTATAAAAAGGAGATACAGCTATAGGGGTGCCGAGGTACATGTATAGTACTGAAGGGTACACCCATATACCTGCCAGTGATATATCTACTTTTACGGGGTAGGACATGATTTTGCATGTTATAGCACAATACGGGACAGTTATAGGGCACGACGGTACACTTGAAGTATTGTAGGGCACACCCATATACCTGCCAATGATATATTCACTTTTATCGGGTATGACCTAATTTTGCACTTTATAGCCAACAACGGAACACCTATAGGGCAGTT
The DNA here is from genome assembly GCA_016920855.1 of Puya raimondii. NCBI lineage: Eukaryota > Viridiplantae > Streptophyta > Magnoliopsida > Poales > Bromeliaceae > Puya > Puya raimondii. Next base: position 20,428,605 of record JABWPP010000048.1, on the reverse strand, counting down.
TGGTACACTTGAAGCTTTGTATGGCACACCCATATACCTGCCGGTGATAAGTCCCTCTTATAAAAAAGGAGCTACATCTATAGGGGTGTCGAGGTAGATGTATAGTGCTGAAGGGCACACCCATATATCTGCCAGTAATATTTTCACTTTTGTAAGGCAGGACATGATTTTGCATGTTATAGCCGATAACGGAACACCTATAGGGCAATTTGGTACACTTGAAGATTTGTATGGAACACCCATATACCTGCTAGTGATAAGTCCCTACTTAATATGAGTGTGCATTGTAGGGCATTGTAGGGCATTGTAGGGCACACCCATATAGGGCAGTTCAGGTAGATTCGGATATTAGATAGCACCGATGACTTAATGCTGGCCCTACAAATAAGCCTCTCATTTCACTTCCTTCCTCGACCCTAATGCATTTGTGCTCATTCTTATAACTAGCCATTTATCATGTCGAGCTCTAACTCCACACGTCCGAGATACAACTACTGTTTTATTCTGTCACGCCCCGGGCTAGTTTTGAATGTGGAAAAATGTGTCATATATTTTTTTTTTTATAGCCTAGCCCGTGCAACGTACAGACCCGCCACAAATACAGGTCCCTCTGTCTACACGGACAGAGCCTCCCCTGTATTTGCACGGCGTACAAACGATACACAACAGGATCCCAAACATCATTCATTCATCACAACAACAACACATTCATCTCATACAGCTAACCATCCTTAACATATCTATGAATCTAAGCAAGTCCTTAGGCGAAGGATGATGCAATGCACAATACATCAGATCATTCTAGAAAAGTGCTTCTCACCCAGAAGCTTTATTTTGAAACCCTAAATACAACCATTCAAAGATCATTTAAAAAATGTTCTCCACACGAGAACCCTCTTTTGAAAACCAAAAGCCGATCAATCGAAAACTATTTGAAAATCGTGCCCCATGCATAAACCTTATTTTGAAAACCGCTACCACGAGGGGTAGAAAATCACGTTAACTCGACAGTTCATACACATAGTTCACCAATTCCACGAGATATAATAATCTGAAAGCATCTACTAAAATCCAACATGCAGAAGTAAAACAAGCCAGAATGTAACTGAACCAACATCCATAACTACTAGCTAGGAAAGAGAGGGACGGACCCCTGACACTGTCACCCAACTGCTCAACTATCGGCCCCATAACCGACTATCGGCACATAACCTCCACGGATGTCCATGCTAAGAGGCTCACGGGTCTGATGCACACGACCCTTTTTCGGAAGAGACGAACCGAGCGGTGGATCAGACTGCTGGCGTACGTGAAGTGCTAGAAGAGCTGTGACGATCGATGCGAATGCTCAATCCACAGAACGGCAACGAGCCGTGAAGCAACTGATAAACCAAAATACGAGGATCACTCGGAACAACAGGCGATCACCACCGACCAACAAGGTCGTCTAAATAACCATGCAAACCACAACTACTCTACTAAGGCAAGCACACATAAGTAGAGTCAACATAAGTCAAGTGAACTAATAACGAAATGCAAGAGAAGGGATAGAAAGGTATCACCGTAGTCTACTGAACCGACTCCGGATCGAAGTACCCACCTGAAGGTACGGAGAAGCCTAATGCCGACGGCTCACCGAAAAGTCGACTGGACCTACGAGGTACTCACAAGGTCAAAACCCACCGAGTCGACACCAAACGCACTAACTCATAAACCCGAAACCGTCGGATCGTCCGGAAAACCCGCCAGGACGATCCCGAACCCAAACCAAGCCCCAGAGGGGTACCAACAAGCCACACAAGTCCTCCGTTGTCCACTAACACACCAAACAAGGTGAAAGGACAGCGGGCACAAGTCTGAGGTGTCACAAGCACTAACGCGCCTGAGAACGGCTTTTCGGGTTCCCGAAGGATGCCGATTTTGGCACCGGAACCCTTCGTCGCTCATCCGTTGCCCTCGAAACTTTGGGACAGTGATGAATAACAGCCAACAAGGCAATGCGACAAAGCCAGGTCGCCCACGAACCAACCAGTGGGTCCCACGACCGAAACGCGCATTACGCTGACTAATTCGTCGACAAAGCCAGCTCGCAGCGTCTCTGCACTGCAACGAAATAATAACAGCCCTAAACAATCAACTACAATACAATTATAAGTGATAAATAGGCCGTTAGAGCACTTCGCTCGTCCGCATGACCTTCCACAAGCACCAGCAGACAGGTCTCGACGCAGCGGAGGGGGTGCTCACTGCCCGGAGCGACAAAAATAGTTTTGGGGCTCAAACGGCCCAAGAAAATAATACATTCATGCAATAAAAGGGCTCGACATTGCCGAAACAGTGAAACGGGACCTCGATGCCGCCATCCGAGGTGAGCACGGCGATCAGCACATTGCTGCGATCATCGTGCTCACCTCCCCGAAGATTGGGAGGCAGCTAGGGGCTTGGCACAAAGCGCATAGCCCAAAACAGCCAAAAACTCACCCTGGCCGGAACAGCTGCTCCGGCCGGCAGTCGGCGGCACGGCGGCGCGAGCAGCAGCCAAGGTCAGACGCGGGGGACCCAGGGAAGAGGATGCTCACCTCGGCCGGCGACGGGGAGCGTCGGCAGCGGCGCGGGGGAGAGCCCTCGCTCCGGGGGGGCTCGGCCACACCAACTCCGGTAACGAGCGGCGACGGCGGCGGCGGCGGGGGTCGGGACGTCGAGCACCGGCAGGAGGGCCCCTCCGGACGTCGGGTAGGGGGCAACCGTGACAGGAACAAGCGGCGGCTCAAAGCTCTTGGTCGCGGTTGCAGCAGCAGCCGGAGCGGCGATACAAGTGGCCGCGGCGGCGCTCCGGCGGCACGGGGCGGCCGGGAAGGCACAGGTTGGCGGCGGCGGTCCTCCTAAGGCCGGCGCGCGGCAGCAGCGACGACGGGAGGCGGCAGCTGATCAGATCCGCAACCAGTTGCCCACACCAACAGCACTAGCGGCAACAGCGAGGCACGGCGGCACGCGGTGGCAGCATAGGGCCGGAGGAAGGCTGCCGGCGTCGGGGCACCTTCCAGAGGGAGACGCACACGAAGGGGAGGTCCACCTAGGGGTCTCGGCCACAAACAAGAAGAAGAAGGAGAAGTAGAAGAAGACAAGGAAGAAGAAAGAAGAGAGAGAGAGAGCTCCGGCCGGCCAGGAACAGGCCGGCGGTGGTGGCGGCGCTCGGGAATAGAGCAGGAGGAGGAGGGGAGGTCGGCAGAGGGCTCGGGTGCAGGAAAAATTAGGGTTAGGGTTTCCTTAACAACACACAAGCATACATATATACATAAAGGGTAAAATTGCACAAAAACCCCTAAAACTCAGGAATTTCATCCTAGGTCCCTCACAGCATGCGTAAAACGCGTCGACACCCCTCCACGTCCGATCTCATGCAATTTGGCGCATAAAATATTGACCATTTTGGGAAAAGATCAAAATCGGACCTTCGACCCCTCGGCGATGATCTCGCAATATCTCGCGATCCAATGGTCGGATTCACGAACGGATCACGCCATCGCGATCAGCACTGCCGAGACATCGAACCTACAATTTAGATCTCCAGAAACGATCGCCAATTCACGACAAAACCCATCCCCTTAGCCTCCACAAGCACAACACCAAAAACGCAAATAATACATATATATACATATATATACCATATATGCATACATATATGTAGAGAGAGAGAGAGAGAAGGGATCAAAATCTCAAACATCAAAATACAAAATTCAAAAATTTAAGTTCTCACATCACTCCCACCTTACAAGAAGTTTTGTCCCCGAAACTTACTCACACATCGTCCGCAAACAACTGCGGGTACCTCTCACGCATAGCAGACTCTAGCTCCCAAGTAGCCTCGCGCTCCTCGTGATTCGCCCACTGAACCTTTACATACGGAATGCTCCGGTTCCTCAACCGCTTCTCCTCACAAGCCAAGATCCACAATGACGCCTCATCGTAGCTGAGATCCTCCTTCAGCTGAACCGTCGACGGACTGATCACATGAGACGGGTCGGGGATGTACTTCCGAAGCATGGACACGTGGAAGACGTTGTGCACACGAGCAAGACTCGGAGGAAGAGCCAATCGATAAGCCACTGGACCCACACGCTCAAGAATCTCGAACGGTCCCACAAATCGCGGACTAAGCTTGTTCCGCAATCCGAACCGTTTGATCCCCCGAGACGGCGACACCTTGAGCAACACATACTCACCGACCTGAAACTCGAGGTCACGCCGTCGCCGGTCCGCGTAGCTTTTCTGTCGACTCTGCGCAGTCAGTAGTCGCTGCCTCGCACTGTGAATCCTGTCCTCTGCGTCTTCCAACAAGTCAGGCCCGATCACACGACGCTCACCCACGTCATCCTAACAGATCGGAGATCGACAACGATGTCCATACAGAGCCTCGTACGGTGCCATCCCGATGCTCGCCTGGAAGCTGTTGTTGTAGGCGAACTCCACCAGAGAAAGGTACCTCCAGGTGGTATCCGGAGCCGGTTCAGTGGACTACGGTGATATCCTTCTATCCCTTCTCTTGCATTCCTTTCTAGTGTATGGACTTTGTTTGACTCTACCTGTGTGACTATGCCATCCGTAGAGTAGGATGATTGCATTGTCGTTGAGACGACCTGATTGGTCGGTGAGGATCGCCTGTTGTTCCGAGCGATCGTTGAGATTGGGATATCAGTTGCTATATTCGGCTTGTGGCCGTCTGTGGATTGAGCATTTGCATCGATCGTCACAGCTCTTCTAGCACTGCACATACACCAGCGGTTTGATCCACCGCTTACGGTGTTCTTTTTCGGAAAAGGGTCGTGTGCATCAGACCCGTGAGCCTCGACGCACATGCATCTGCAGAGGTTTTGTGCAGGGTTGGGAGCATGTGGTGACAGTGCCAGGGTTTCATCCCTGTGGCCTAGTGATTGGGTACATTAGCGTTATTTACTATTGATGCATCTGCCTTTCCTATTGCAGTAGTGTAGTTGTTTCATATTATTCACTCATGGTTTATTCATACTACTGCTTACCATACTTACCTATCTGTTGACCCTCGTGCCGGTGTGTACACCTCGCCTTCTTCGGCTTGCGGTACCCACTGGGAGGGGAGACATGTTTATCATGTTCTCACCCCCCGCCATCGTTGTTGTTTTCAGGTGAGCAGGGTGGTGTGAGTCGGGACGCAGCGAGGCGTGATTAGATAGTCGATCTAGTGGTCCCGACCTGCGATTCTACTTCAGTTTGATTACCACTCTGACCCTCTCTCTATTGGTTAGTATTTGTGGATGTTGGTTCAGTTACACTTGACTTGTTTACCTTGCATGTTTGGTTTTCGTCGATGCTTTGGCTTTATATGACTCATGGATTATTGGGAGCTTCAGGTATCCTTTCGTTTACTTTCGTGGTCTCCTACCCTTCGTGGTAGCATGGTTTTCTACCCCTCGTGATAGCATTTTCAAAACTCAGATTTTCGTGTAGGAAACGGTTTTCCAATGTTTTCGATCGATTGGCTTTTGAGTTTTCAAAATAGAGTCCTCGTGTGGAGGGCAGTTTTCAAAGGAATTTCTTATGAATGAATCTAGGGTTTTAAAACAAAGCTTCCGAGTGGGGAGCACTTTTATAGAGTTGACTGTTGTTTGCGCATCGCATCATCCTTCGCCTAAGGACTTGTTTAGATTCATGCAGGTTCAAAGGACGGTTAGCTGTATGAATTACCTTATGATTGTGGATGTGGTTTGTGTGGAATGGATGAATGTTTGTGATCCTGTATGTATTGTGGTACACCGTGCAAATATAGGGGAGACTCGGTCCGCGTGAACAGAGGGACCTGTATTTGTGGCGTGTCTGTACGTTGCTCGGGCTAGGCTTTCAAAAAAAAATTGTTTACACATTTTCCGCATTTAAAACTAGCCTGGGGCGTGACAGATTAGGATGGTATCAGAGCGTAAAGGTTGCAAACATTCGTTCATTCACAAACTTGTAACTGAACCATTGGTTAGGTTGACCCATAGGAGGACCTAAGTTGTATAGGTGCGCGAGCGCGGGGGTTTATTTTCGGCTTGTGTTTCGTGGGTGTTGTCGACCACCTTTCTCTTACGCGGTTTCTTTGTTTTCAGATGGCTCGTGGGCGTGGTAGACCTCCCCGTCCGGGTCGTGGTGGTGGGCGTGCGCCAGAGGAGCCGTCTGCCGGAGTCGAGGCCCGGGCTCCTGCGGCTGGATCGAGCGAGGGGCCGGCTGGGGGCGAGCAGCCTGGTGTCGACCGTGCCGGGCAGCTGGAGACTGAGGTGGCTGTGATGAGGGGTCAGCTGACGGCCCTCTCCGGCATGCTCCAGTAGTTTCTGCAGCAGTAGACCTCGACGGCTGCCGCCCCAGCTTCTACTCCTCCGCCGAGTGCCCCGGCGACTGCAGACCCTCCCGTGGCGCCCACACCGATCGTGGTCCCGACCGCGGCGACGACAGCGACCACGTCGACTGTACCGAGCGAGGATGCCGACCTCGCGACTGGGGATGGTGGCCACGTCCGGGCACGACTGGCTGAGTTCAGGAAGTTTGACCCACCTAAGTTTGCGGGCAAGAAGGACGGTGGGCGGACTGTGGAGCGTTGGGTCGCTCAGATCGAGAAGCTTTTTCACGACCTCCGCATCGACGACCGAGATTAGGTCCCGCTAGCCGCGCACTGCTTGGAGGACGAGGCCTATGACTGGTGGTTGCGCCTCTTGACGACTCAGTACGCCGCGACCTACCCGTCATGGAAGGAGTTCCGGGAGCTCCTGTTCAGCCACTACTTTCGGGAGAGTACCAAGCAGAGCTTGGAGCGCGAGCTGGAGCGCCTCAAACAGGGGAGCCGCACGGTGGAGGAGTACGAGCGGGACTTCTCCCGTATCCTCGGTCTGATCCCTTTCGCCACCCGTGATGAGTACTATAAGGCGCGCCTGTTTGCGAAGGGATTGAGGCCGAGCTTCCGCCTCCTGATCGCCTCCCATGGGGTGATGACTTTTGACGAGTACTTCGAGCGCACCCAGATGGTGCAGTATGAGACAAAGAAGACGCGCGCCGAGAGAGACCAGACGGAGAGGAACGCTGACCGGAAGAGTTCCCATCCCAGTTCCAGTGGCGGCTCCTTTTCCAAGAAGAGGTCGTCGAAGCAGCAGAGGAGCCAGTCCGCTAGGAGCGCTCCATCCGGGAGCCAGTGGCGGGAGAGCCAGAGATGCGTCATCTGCGGGCAGGACCATCGGGCGTACGCCTGCCCTCAGCGCCGTGACCACTGCTTCGGGTGCGGCCAGCGAGGACATATACGCTAACACTGTCCCAGGGGACCTGCTCAGAGCACCGCTTCCTCCCCAGCCACGCAGAGATAGAACCGGAGGAACCCGCCGCCAGCTGCTGCAGCCTCGTATGGGCATCCCTCCACCTCTCGCCAGCAGGAGGGGACACCCCATGCTTCGGGTGGACGTGTCTACAACATGTCCCACCCCGACGGAGACACCGGTGGAGACATCGTGGTTGCAGGTATTACATCCCTCTTCGGCTCTCGTGTTAGGACCTTGTTTGATATGGGGGCATCGCACTCGTTTATTTCTCGTTCTTTGGTGCATGAGCACGGACTGGAGTCGAGTCCACTTCCTGTACCCCTTCGGATCCAGACCCCCGGGAGAGACCTTGGAGCTGACAGGTGGATCAGGGCCTGCCCGATGCTGCTTGAAGACCAGCCTTTCTTGGCGAACCTGGTCGTGTTGCCACTAAAGGAGTTCGATGTGGTGCTGAGGATGGACTGGCTCACCCAGCATCACGCCACTGTCGACTGCGAGCAGAGGACGGTGACCTTCGCTGAGCCTGGCGAGGAGGAGTTCGTCTACCGTGCGTGTAAGAGCTCTTTCTTCGCCCTGACCATTTCGTCTGCTAGAGCTAGGAGCTTGATGATCGGTGGATGTACGGCATTCCTGGCATCGGTAGACGTCATCCATCGGGCCTTACCGGCTCTGGAGGGCATTCCAGTGGTTCGGGACTTCCCCGACGTCTTTCCTGCGGAGCTACCGGGAATGCCTCCAGACCAAGAGATTGACTTCTTCATTGACTTAGTTCTGGACACTACTCCGATCTCAAAGGCCCCCTACTGCATGGCGTTTGTTGAGTTGAAGAAGTTGAAGGCGCATCTTGAGGACCTCCTGGATAAGGGTTTTATCCGACCCAGCGTGTCACCTTGGGGAGCACCGGTTCTCTTTGTTAAGAAGAAGGATGGCAGTCTACGCCTGTGCATCGACTACCGGGAGCTTAACAAGGTGACGGTGAAGAATAAGTACCCTCTACCTCGGATCGACGACCTCTTCGACCAGCTTCAGGGAGCTTCGATATTCCCGAAGATCGATCTGCAGTCAGGTTACCATCAGCTGAAGATCAAGGCCGAGGACGTTGCGAAGACGGCTTTTCGGACTCGTTATGGGCACTACGAGTTCACGGTGATGCCGTTCGGATTGACGAACGCCCCCACACCCTTCATGGACATGATGAACAGAGTATTTCGGCAGTTCCTGGATCAGTTTGTCGTGGTCTTCATTGACGACATACTGATCTACTCGAGGAGCGATGTGGAGCACGAGGACCACCTTCGGCGAGTTCTACAGACGCTTCGAGAGCATAAGCTTTATGCTAAGCTCAAGAAGTGTGAGTTCTGGCTTCGGGAGGTATCCTTCTTGGGTCACATCGTGAAGCAGTCTGGTATTGCGGTGGACCCGAAGATGGTGGGAGCTGTGGAGGACTGGCCTGTGCCGACCAGGGTGACGGAGGTTAGGAGTTTTATTGGTTTGGTAGGCTATTATCGGCGTTTCATTGAGGGCTTTTCCAAGATTGTCGGTCCTTTGCACAAGCTGACAAGGAAGGGTGAGAAGTTTCTGTGGACCCCCGAGTGTCAGAGGAGCTTCGAGAAGTTGAAGGACCGACTGACTCGTGCCCCTGTCCTAGCATTACCGCAGCCTGGTGAGGATTTTGTGGTCTACTGTGATGCTTCTCGTATAGGATTGGGGTGCGTGCTCATGCAGCAGGAGAGAGTCATCGCCTACGCTTCGCGCCAGCTGAAGGACAACGAGAAGAACTACCCTACTCATGACCTCGAGTTAGCAGCAGTGGTGTTCGCTCTCAAGCTTTGGAGACACTACCTGTACGGAGCGCATTGCCAGGTGTTCACGGACCACTAGAGTTTGAAGTACCTCTTCACCCAGAAGGAACTGAACCTCAAACAGAGACGGTGGCTTGAGCTTCTGAAGGACTACGACCTCTCGATCCAGTACCACCCGGGCAAGGCGAACGTCGTGGCAAACGCCTAGCCGGAAGCAGCCTTCGGCGGAGTTTTCCCTCTTGATCACTGACCAGGAGCGCTTGTTGGAGGAGTTTCGTCGACTTGAGTTGGAGATCTTACCTACGGGAGCTACCGCGCAGCTGTTGACTATGGTAGCGCAGCCTACCCTGGTCGAGCAGATTTCTAGCGGGCAGACGGCGAACCCGCATCTGCAGAGGATACGAGCGGAGGTTGAGCAGGGTAAGGATGGAGACTTCACGATCCATGCCGATGGTTCTCTTCGTTTTCGAGGATGGAGGTGTGTACCTGGTGATCCAGACTTGAGGCGTGAGATCCTGACGGAGACGCATCGATCGCCGTACATGGTGCACCCTAAAGGGACCAAGATGTATCGCGACTTGAAGCAACACTTTTGGTGGCCTGGTATGAAGGCGGATGTGGCTCAGCACGTGGCGCAGTGTTTGGTTTGTCAGCAGGTGAAGGCCGAGCATCAGCGACCAGCAGGGAAACTTCAACCGCTACCTGTACCTGTATGGAAGTGGGAGCAGATTACCATGGATTTCGTCACTGGGTTGCCTCATTTTAGCGAGGTCACGATGCGATCTGGGTCGTTGTGGATAGACTGACGAAGGCGGCCCACTTCCTATCGGTTCACACGACATGGTCTCGAGATCGACTGGCACAGCTTTACTTGGATGAGATCATCAGACTTCACGGAGTACCAGTGTCGATCGTTTCAGATCGGGATACTCGCTTCGTATCCCAATTTTGGAGGAGCTTGCAGCAGGCTTTGGGGACGAAGCTTAACTTCAACACCGCTTTCCACCCGCAGAGTGATCGGCAGTAGGAGCGAGTTATACAGACCCTTGAGGATATGCTCCGAGCTTGTGTTTTGGATTATGGTGATGGGTGGTACAAGTACCTTTCTCTGGTGGAGTTCGCCTACAACAACAGCTTCCAGGTGAGTATCGGGATGGCACCGTACGAGGCACTGTATGGACGTCGATGTCGATCTCCCATCTGTTGGGATGACGTGGGCGAGCGTCGAGTGATCGGGCTGACCTGTTGGAGGACGCTGAGGCCAGGATTCGCAGTGCGAGGCAGCGACTACTGACTGCGCAGAGTCGACAGAAAAGCTACGCGGACCAGCGACGGCGTGACCTCGAGTTTCAAGTCGGTGAGCATGTGTTGCTCAAGGTGTCGCCGTCTCAGGGGATCAAACGGTTCAAATTGTGGAACAAGCTTAGTCTGCAATTCGTGGAACCGTTCGAGGTTCTTGAGCGTGTGGGTCCGGTGGCTTATCGGTTGGCTCTTCCTCCGAGTCTTGCTCGTGTGCACAACGTTTTCCACGTGTCCATGCTTCGGAAGTACATTCCCGACCCGTCTCATGTGATCAGTCCGACGACGGTTTAGTTGAAGAAGGATCTCAGCTACGATGAGGCGCCGATGAGGATCTTGGCTCGTGAGGAGAAGCAGTTGAGGAACCGGAGCATTCCGTATGTGAAGGTTCAGTGGGCGAATCATGAGGAGCGCGAGGCTACTTGGGAGCTGGAGTCTGCTATGCGTGAGAGGTACCCGCAGCTGTTTGCGGATGGTGTGTGAGTAAGTTTCGGGGACGAAACTTCTTGTAAGGTGGGAGTGATGTAAGAACTTGATCTTTTGAATCTAATTTCTTCTCTTTTTCTCTCTCTATATATAGATATATGTATGTATATATAAGTATATATATATATATATTGTATGTGTTTTGGTGTTTGATTGCTTGTTGGAGGCGAAGGAGATGGGTTTTGTCGCGAATCGGCGACTGATTCTGGAGATCGATAATTGCAGGTTTGATGACTCGACAGTGCTGATCGTGATGGTGCGATCCGTTCGGGAATCCGATAGTCGGATCGCGAGATATTGCATGATCATTGCTGAGAGGTCGAGATTGCATTTTCGATCTTTTCGCAAAACAGCCCATATTTTATGCGCCGTTTTGCACGAGATCGAACGTGGAGGGGCTTCGGCGCATTTTACACACGCTGTAGAGGGCTTAGGTCAGAACTTCAAAAGTTCAGGGGCCTTTTTGCATCTTGTTCCTTGTTATATACATATTGTGCTTGTGTTGTGCCCAAACCCTAGCCCTAACCGTGCCCTAGCCTCTCCTCAGCCGAGCCTCCATCTTCTTCTGCCTCTTCCCCGAGCGCCGCCGCCGACCGGCAGCAGCTCCGGCCACCACCACCCTTCCTCTCCACTCCTCTCCTTTTCCTTCTTCTTCTTTCTTCTTCTTCTGCCCGAGGGACCTCCTGGGAGATCCGCAACCCCAGATCTCTCCTCCGGCTGTGCCCCGACGCCAGGCGCCCCTCCCCGGCGACTGTCGCCGTCGCCGATCCGCCGCGCGCCTTTGCTGCTGCTGCTGCTGCTGGAGGCGTGCGGGTAGGGTGTTCCTGACCCGAGGAACCGCCTCCCGCCGTTGCCTCGGTCCCCCGCCGGCTTCCGGAGGACCGCCGCCGCCGACCCGTGCCTCCCCGGCCGCCCTCATGCCGTCGGATAGCTGTCGCGGCCGCTGAGGCCGAGCTAGGGTAGCCACGGCCGTAGCTGTTAAGCCGCCACCGCCGCCGCCCTTTGTTGTCGCGGCAGCCCTCCTTCCGACCTCCGGCGACATCCCGCGACCGGTGCTCGCCGTCCCGACCACCGTCGCCGCTTTTGTTGCTGGAGCAGCCGTGCCCTAGCCGATCCGAGAGCCGCAGCTCTCCCCGCGCCGCCGCCGCTGCTTCCCGTCCCCGGCCAAGGTGAGAACCCTCTCCCTCGGGACCACCGCACCCGAACCACACCCGTGCGCACTGTGAGAATTCGAATTTTTGAATTTTGAATTTTGAATTCTATGTTTTCTCTCTCTCTACCTTGTATTTGTATGCATTTGTATTTGTATATGTATATGTGTATGTATAGGTGTATATATATATACGTATATATAGGTATTATTTTTGTATTTTATGGTTTTGAGTTATTGTTGGAGGAGAGAGGATGGGTTGTGTCGTAATTCGGAGTCCGTTTCTGATGATCCAAAATGGTAGATTCGATGTCTCGGTAGTGCTGAACGCGATGGCGCAATCCGTTCTTACATGCGACGGTTGGATCGTGAGATATCGTGAGATCTTCACTGAGAGATCGTATTGCATGTTTGACCGTTTCGTGAATTGGACCCTGTTTCACGCACCGTTTTGCGTGAGATCGAGTGTGGAGGGGTGTCTGTGCATTTTATTCATGCTGTGAGGGACTCGGGACTAAATTCCCTGGTTTCGGGGGGCTTTTTGTGTGTGAGTGGAGAGAAATGTCTTTTGTTGCTTCTATCTCCCTTAGCTCTCCCCCAGCAGGTGCCACTCCCTCCTCAGCTCCCCTGCCCACCTTCGAGTGCGCCGTCGACCGCCGCCGACCTCCCCTGGCCGGCGGGGAGCTCCGGCCAGCACTCTCTCTCCCTTTATATCTCTTTTTTTCTTCTTCTCATTCTTCTTCTTCTCCCTGCAGTGTGCATCCAGGGTGGACCCATGCCCTAGGTCCCCCTGAGGTGGCACAGCTGCCGGCGACCAGCCCCGCCGTCGTTAGCCGCCACCGAGCACCGCCGCGCCGCAGCAAGCTGTTGCTGGAGCTGCTGCGGGCAGTGGGTGCTGGCCTCGAGCCACTGCCGCCTCCTGCCGGCGCAGCGACCTCCGGCCAGCTCCGGGAGGACCTCCGCCGCCGTCGCCGTCCTCCCCGGCCGCCCCCGTGCCGCCGGTGCGCCGCCGCAGCCGCCGCTGTTGCTGCTTGGGCTGCTAGGGCAGCCGCGGCCGAGCGCCTTGCGTCGCCGCTGCCCTTTTCTGTCGCGGTCACCTCCCACCCGACGTCCGGCGACCTTCTCTTGCCCGTGCTCGCGTCCCCGCCGGCCGCCGTCGCCGTTCGTTCCCAGCGCCGCCGTGCCCTAGCCACCCGACAGCTAGCACTCTCCCCGCGCCGCCGCCGCCGCTTCCTGCCGCCGGTTGAGGTGAGCTCCCCCTTCCTCACCTCCCCCGCGTCCGACCCTGGCCGCCACGCGCACTGCATGTCGGCCGGCAGCCGGCCGAAGCAAGCTTGCTCCGGCCATGGCTGTTTTTGGCTTGGTTGGGCCGTATGCATGGTTTTAAGCTTTCTGTTGCCTCCCGAAGCTCGGGAAGGTGAGCACGATGATCGCGGCGACGCGCTGATTACCGTGCTCTCCTTATTTTACTATTTTGGCGCGCCGTTTCGCTGTTTGGCCCTTGTCGGCTTTATTATCGCATGATTGTCGCTGTTTTTATGGGTTGTTTGAGCCAGCGACTACTCCTGTCATAGTGGGGCTATGAGCACAGCCTCCGTTGCGTCGTTCCCTATCTGCTGGTGCTTGCGGAAGGTCTTGCGGACGAACGGAGTGCTCAAACGGCCTTCGTTATACTTAATATTGTGTGAATGTTGCTTGTTTTGAGGCCTTAGTGTTTGTGGCAGCGTTGTGATGCTGCAGGCAGTAAGGGCATGACCCTTGAGGCCCTGTGGACTGGTTGTTCAACCCCTTCGCCCTTCGGGGAGATCCGGATTGAATTCCGGTGCGTTTTCCGATGAAATAGTCGACGAAACGCGTGTTTTAGACGTGCGACTCACTTGCTGGTTTCGCGAGTGACTTGGCTTCGTTGTTTAGCCTCGTTGGCTGTTCCTCATCGCTGTCCCGAAGTTTCGAGGACAGCGGATGAGTGACGAAGGGTTCCGGTGCCAAATCGGCATTTTTCGGGAACCCGAAAAGCCGTTTCGGGTGCGTTTGTGTTCGTGGCACCTCAAGCTTGTGCTCGCTGTCCTGTCACCTTGTTTTGTGTGTTTGGGGACAGCGGAGGACTTGGTTTGGTTGTTGGTACCCCTCTGGGGCTTAGTGTGGTTTCGGGATCGTCCCGGTGGGTTTTCCGGACGATCCGTCAATTTCGGGTTGTGAGCGCTATGTGTTTAGTGTCGACTTGGTGGACCTTGACCCTGTGAGTCTTTTGTAGGTCCTGTCGTGGTTTCCGAGAGCCGTCGGTGTTAGGCTCTCTCGTTTCTACAGGTGGGCACTTCGATCCGGAGTCGGTTCAGTGGACTACGGTGATACTTTTCTATCCCTTCTCTTGCATTTCGTTATTAGTTCACTTGACTCCTGTTCACTCTACTTATGTGGGCTTGCCTTAGTAGAGTAGTTGTTGTTTGCATGGTTATTGAGACGACCTCGTTGGTCGGTGGTGATCGCCTGGTGTTTCGAGCGATCCTCGTATTTCGGTTTATTAGTTGCTACACGGCTCGTTGCCGTTCTGTGGATTGAGCATTCGCATCGATCGTCACAGCTCTTCTAGCACCTCACGTATGCCAGCGGTCTGATCCACCGTTTGGTCGTCTTTTCTGAAAAAGGGTCGCGAGTGTCCGACCCGTGAGCCTCGACGTTGTGCGTCTCGCAGGTTTTGTGCCGATGGTTGAGCAGGTAGTGACAGTGCCAGGGATCCGTCCCGGTGGCTTATGGATTGGGTTTACATTTGTGGTTATCACTGTTGATGCATATGTTATCTTACTTGCAGTAGCATAGTTGTTCAGTTGTATGTCAACCTCATACTTATTTGTGCTACTGTTACCTTATCTATCTATTTGTTGACCCTCGCGCCGGTGTGTACACCTCGCCTTCGTCGGCTTGCGGTACCCACTGGGAGGGGAGACATGTTTACATGTTCTCATCCCCCGCCATCGTTGTTGTTTTCAGGTGAGCAGGGTGGTGGGAGTCGGGACGCAGCGAGGCACGCCTAGATAGTGGTACTAGAGGTTCCGACTTGTGAGGTTCCTCCCTTCAGATTGGTTATCGCCTTTATCCCTTTATCAGTTAGTTGTGGATGTGGTTCAGTTACACTTTGGTTGTTTTGTCTTGCATGTTTGGATTTCGTGGATATGGTTCAGTTTTTATATGTTGATTGCATGCTTAGACATTATGGAGGACTTTGCTTACTAGATCTCTATTCTGGTTTAATTATGGCCTAATATTGTGTATCTTGGATTTCTACCCCTCGTGGTAGCGGTTTTCAAAACTGAGGTTTTCGTGTGGGAAACAGTTTTCAAACCGTTTTCGATTGATCGGCTTTTGGGATTTCAAAGAAGAGTTCTCGTGTGGAGAACCGTTTTCAAAGGATTTTTAAATGATTGAGATTAGGGTTTCAAATAAAGCTTCTGGGTAAGGAGCAGTTTTATAGAATGATCTGTTGTTTGTGCATCGCATCATCCTTCGCCTAAGGACTTGCTTAGATTCATACAGGTTTAAGGACTGGTAGCTGTATGAACCTTATTGTGTTGTTGTGGTTTGTGTGATGAATGAATGGTGGTTGTGATCCTGTTTGTATTTGTGGCGGCTCTGTACGTGGCGCGGGCTAGGCTTTCAAAAAAAATTGGCACGTATTTTCGCTTCTAAAACTAGCCCGGGGCGTGACAGATTGAGATAGTATCAGAGCGTAAGGGTACAAACACTCATTCTGTCACGCCCCACCGGGCCTTTTACACCAACCAGGTGGAAAGGTTAACCGCACGGGCGCATGCCCCAGACCCGCCAAACGGATAGAGTCTCTTCTACCCGCCCAAGGCGTCACAACACAAGCATATCCACGATGTTCCAACTAGGAACGGAGTACAAGAGTTGCACAAGAAAAGCATCAACATAAAGAAGTTCTACTTCTATTACAACACATTTGCACATTTATACATGCCCAAAAATTTCTTTTCTTTCATTTCCATTCCATACATCATGTTCCAAAATTATGGAATATACAAGTTACATACATTTAATGAAAACCCCTATACTATCAATGTCCAAGACTAGGGGTACAACTCTATGTATCACCAAAATTGAAGGGCCGCTATCTAGAGAGCCAAACCCTTGCCTCGCTCCGCCGCCTCACTCGCGGAAGGACCTGAAAAACGTGGGATGAGAACTATAAACATAGTTCCCAGTGGGTAAGGCCACCCAAGAGAGAAGCTCGACCCACCAGGTCCAAAGAAACACCATATGCACAAGTTAGATCACAAATAACTATGCAACAAATATTTACATGCTTGTAAATAAACATAAAGGATGCAACCAATTAAAATGTCCATTTTTATTTTCTCCTAGGTTCATCCTATATTTCTCATTGACAAAGTTCACCTACTTGTCACTAACTTATGGTTTCGGAATTGCCGCATCACCATAATAGTTCCAACCTCCAAGAAGTGAAATCGTCACCTCCATATTCGGGTAGCGAAATCGTCGCATACCCGGGATAGCAAAATCGTCGCATACCCCATTTCAACACCGCCAACTCATGGCACGGGTAGCGAAATCGTCGCATACCCGGGATAGCAAAATCGTCGCACATCCCAATCTGTCACCGCCATCTCATGGCACGGGTAGCGAAATCGTCGCATACCCGGGATAGCGAAATCGTCGCACATCCCAATCTGTCACTGCCAACTCATGGCAAGGGTAGCGAAATCGTCGCATACCCGGGATAGCGAAATCGTCGCACATCCCAATCTGTCACCGCCAACTCATGGCACGGGTAGCGAAATCGTCGCATACCCGGGATAGCGAAATCGTCGCACATCCCAATCTGTCACCGCCAACTCATGGCATGGGTAGCGAAATCGTCGCATACCCGGGATAGCGAAATCGTCGCACATCCCAATCTGTCACCGCCAACCCATTGCACGGGTAGCGAAATCGTCGCATACCCGGGATAGCAAAATCGTCGCATATCCCAACGTTCACGTTTTACACTTGCCAACCCAAGTCCAATGGCCCTAGGTTCAAGTCACTAAGTCTCACCTATGTTCAATGACACTAGGTTCACTTTACATTCTCACCTAGGTTCCATGACACTAGGTTCCAATTCTCATGCTCCAACCTATGTTCAATGACACTAGGTTCACTTTACATTCTCATGTTCCAACCTATGTTCAATGACACCAGGTTCCATTATATACATGCAATCACATAACAAGTATAGATAATAGAAATATACTTGAATTCCATAACATGCAAGAGGAGCTCATGGCTCAATCTATCATGATTCTCATTTTGCCAACATGCAAGTTCTAGGGTTCCACATTTACACACCATTTTATCTTTAAATGGTTATTTACCCTAGACATGGAAGTGACCTAATCACTTCGGTAAACACAAAACCCACCTCAAGAGCTTCCAATTCCTTGAATTCTTTGAGCTCCTAAGTCTCCAAGCCTTGAGTTCTTGCTTCAACCCAAGCTTCTACAAGAAAATGGTTCGTTACTCATTACGAACCCTTAATTCAACTCGATACATGAAATCAAGTGTTCTAACATGATTTCCTATGCCTCAATGGCAATTCCCGAAGGTCCAAATATTTTTAGAACCTCCCATGGCAAAAGTCCCAAATCTACCTAGGTTTCACATGCATGCATGTAGAACCTCAAAATCTCTTGGCCAATCTCCACGTTTTGTGGTTTAGATTGCCTAGGGTTTCCAAAAACCTCATCTTAAAGGATTAAATCCAAGATTTAAACCTCAAATCACAATAACTCACCTCAAAGCCCTAGCTCCCAAGCTTCTTCTTGCACCAAGAAGCTTCTTTGCACCTTGGAAGTCCTTTTCCAAGCTCCAATCCACCACTTCTCCAAGCTTTGGAGAGATCTCTAGAGAGAGAAAGTGAGGGAGAGGGAGAGGAAATATGAGGAGAATGAAGAAGGAATGAGGGGAGAGACCTCAGCCCCCCTACATAACCCATTCACTGCGAAATTACCAAAATACCCCTCACTGGGCATTCTGCCACAGCCGGGTCCGGACCTTGCAAGTGGGGTCCGAACCCCGCACAGGTGACAGTCCACCGCGTAGGCCGGGTCCGGACCTTAGCATCAGGGTCCGAAACCCGTACGTGACCCCCGGTCTTTGCGCCGGTCGGGTCCGGACCCTAGATCCCTGGTCCGGAACCCGTACGCACCCCAACTCGAAAATCAGCTCGGGTCCAGACCGTGATGTCCGGGTCCGGACCTTAGCTGCCCGCGGACTTCATTGTCCGGACCCCAGCTTTTCGGGTCCGGACCCCGTGAGCAGTTTTGCTCCAGTTGGTCCCTTTTTCAAAAAGCAACTTTTTGATTTCGATTTCTGGGTTTCCACTCGTACCCACAATGTTCCGAAACCTTCGGAACCCAATTCCACACCAGCCATTATCGGCTTCCATCAAACTTTATCAAATTTAGTAAAGTTCGATACAACGCACCGAAATTCAGAGTGCTACACATTCATTCATAAACTTGTAACTGAACCATTGGTTAGACTGACCCATAGGAAGACCTAAGATGTATAGGCGCGAGAGTTCAGGGGTTTGTTTACGGTTTGTCGCTTGTTGGGTGTTGCCGACCCTCTTTTCTCTTACGCGGTTTCTGTGTTGTAGATGGCTCGTGGTCGTGGTAGACCTCCCCGTCCTGATCGTGATTGGGGGCGGTGGCCACATCCGAGCACGATTGGCGGATTTTCGGAGGTTCGATCCGCCCTTGTTCGTAGACTCGTGTTTCTACTAGAAGTGGTGGTGGAGTACCAGGCAGATGCCAAGTGGCAGGGTGTTTCTACCACTTGCTGGCAGGTGGTGGCCCTAACGATCTAGGTGACGTCACTTGGTGGATCTGTGTTGTCGTTTGGACTGTTCTTGCCCTGGCCCCACTTTTTGTGTAGAGCACGAGAGCCACTGCGAGCGTCTCTACGGAGACGGTACTTTGAGCGGTTTCGATCGCGACGTCCGTGGGGGCTACTAGAGTGTAGCCCAAGATTTTGGTAGCGGTTTTGGACGACCGCAACTTTGGTGTTACCTTCTCTGTTTTGTTGGGTAGGGCGGTGAAGCCTACCCCTCTGACGTTTTGCTGGTGGAATCGTCAGTATTGGTCTTTCGACTTTTATCTAGTTCTTACGCCAAACTGACGTGTACTAGACTGAGTGGACACTGTTTGATGTCAGGTTTTTGTTGGTGCATACATCGTATGCGGCTATCCTAACGCCTAAATTGGTGTGTCATGGGATTTCTTGTGGTATTTGTAGGCTTTCGTGTTGTCGCGAGATCTTCTAGGTTGTTATTGGAGGTCTCACAGCGTTTGACTGTCACGCCCCGGATTACTCGTTTCCCCCGGGCTCACCAACAGATCCGCCGTATACATAGAATTTTCTATGTATATGAAGCGATAGCTAACCTGTAAACAAGCATACAAGCAACTACAAGAGATATAGAGCTGAAATAAGATCATACTAATAGAACAAAATCCACCTGTACATATAGAATCCAAAATACAACAGTCCCTCCTGAACCAAAAATAGGTACAAGTCCACCTCAAAGGAACAACCAGTCCACACTATATGTACATGGCACAACTCAAAAAGAACTATCTCCAGTAGGGTCCTCCTCTAGGAACAACAGGGAATGGTAGGGATCTAGCTCGGGACTCACTTACCTCGATCCGCAGGAACAAGAGCAGCAGCCGCAACAGACGAAGGCTCTGCAAGAAAAAGGTGGCAACAATGGGTGTGAGAACTACTATCAAAAGAAGTAGTCCTCAGTGGGTACCACTACCGACCTCAACGGTCCACCCACTAAGTCTACGAGACTAACAGTATAGCTGGTAGGTAAAGAAACAACAAAGTAAGCTGGAATAAACTCTACAGCTGTAATTCCACTACGCTACCACTATCCAAGTCCAACTCTCAAGTATGCATCACCAAAGTGAATAATCACCCCTGACCCAATCTAACGGAACCGCCCAAAAAGGGCTCGTCCAGCCAACTGTCTAGCCACACCGCACACTACCAACAGGTAGCCGGTCCAAGTATCAGATCCAACTAATCTGCAGCGACATCAACGCATGAGAGGCCTCACTCCGGAGCGGCACTCAGGGGAGCTACCCAACCGAGTTAAAAGCGTATCTCTGTCGATTACAAACAGGCTCCGGCAGGCTATAATCAAATAGAAAGGGGTCAAATGGGTCAAAGACTCCAAGCTCACGTGCCCTCAGCACAAACAGAAGCTAAAACAAGAATCTAGGTCCACCGTCAACCCCGACGGCATCCGGTAATACAAAACAGCCTAATCCTGCTGTAAATACAAGCTCGGTATCCCAGCATGAGCGTAAACTCGTCCTACAACAAACTAAGTATCCACCTCGCACTAACAGCGGTGATACAAGAATAGAAACGGCTCCTAGAGCTAAATCTGATAATAGTTCGAAAAGTGACGGTTGTAGGTTCACGAGTTTTCTCCTAAGTCAATTCCCAGTTCAGCATGTAAAGTCATGTCTATAAATTATCAATTTATGCTCCAAATTCAGATTTCATATAAACACATGCAAATTCATGAATTCGAGCTACTAACATGATCAAATAGATAATAAAACAACATGCTGCACTCTCTACAACTTAGGAGGAAATCTGGCGATTTCGGTAACATTAACCCACCTCAAACGCTATCCAACAAGGGCTAGGAGTCGAGTAGAAGGCCTCCAAACAACGCCGGCTGAAATCGGGCTCAAAACTGCCAACTCAAGATACGGACCCACCTGCTCAAGTTCTGGGCGCCCAGAACATCAGCCCAGAACTGCAGCCTGGCAGCACGACCAATATGGATTCAACATGCGATAAAATCTAAATTCTAAGTCCAAATGCAGTGAAATTTTATCCAACTCACCAGCAGGGGCTCAAAAACAAACCCTCCAAATTTCAGCCAAAATGGAGATCGACTCGATGTCCAAAAAGTCCACGCACTGATTCGGACCCACTTCTGGACCCTCCTGCACTGCATCCAGAAATTCCAGCAACTAAGTAAATAACACTTCTAGCATGAATTCTGGAATTCCAACGAATCTAGCCCATGGAAAAAGGGTAACAAACCTCTCAAATACAGTGATGGAACAATCCAAATCCTCTCCAAGGCTTCTCACAAAAATCTGGATTCAAAAAATCTAAGAAATCCATCAAAGGTCCAAAAATTCAGCACTTAAGCTAAGTACTCAAAGTCTGAGCTAGAACTCACCTTTGAATCCTCAATTCAGGTGGAAAGAACCTCGAAACCAGTAAGGGATGAGGAAAGACCAATCTTCACTTCGAAAATCCAGCTCCCAAAAGATTTGGATCAAAAGAACAAAGGAAAACCCAAGTTTCAGCTCAAGAACACAATGGGTCCAGTAAAACAGCAACTGCAGCATACATACCTGTCCAAATTATGATTGGAAGGATTCCACGTCTTCCTCTACGAGTCCACAATCCAACAAACTAAGTTTCGTGGGATTTGGACACTCTCACACTGCACACGAGCAGAAACACCACAGGTCGACACTGTTGTTCTGCAGGGATCCAAGGTCTTCAATGGAAATAGATGGAATTTGGGAGATTTGAGGGGCTAAACTGCAAATGTCCAAGGTTTACCATGAAGAAGGGGAGAAAAACGCCTCAGGGGGGGTCGTCCATAACTTTTATAGACGAAGGGTTTCGGTGCAATGGGCCTCAAGAATAGAAATGCTGCTAACCTGTCCCACAGCAGAAAACTTAACATTCGGGCGCCCGAAACCCAAGAAGTGGGCGCCCGGTTCCTCCAGTCTGCACAAGCCCAGCACTTCGGACTCTCCGCCCGTGGTCCGGTGCGCCCTAACCTGGTCCAGCGGAACCTACCTACCACCTCACACGTGTCAAAAGGATCGATACTCACGAGGCAAACTTCCGGACTCACTTTCCGGGCGCCCGAACATGAATCTGAAATGACATAGCAGTTCAGAGAACGAGCACTCAACATCTAGGCGCCCAAAACATAACTTCTGGGCGCCCTAAAGTTTCGAATGCCCAAAACTTCAGTTTTGGCTTACTTCGGTGCTCCGAGTCCGTCTTCGCGTCTATTTTGCGCCGAAACGACTCCGACTTGTCTCGACCCTCTCCAGAAGTGTCGAACAGTCTAGGATACTGCAGTCATTCCGTCAGTTAGGCCCCAGGGGTACTACATTGACGTTGGTTAAACGACGCTGGAAATTATTTTTCCTTCGCTTTGGTTCGTGTGGTTGGCGACCCTACGTCGCGAGTAGTCGTCGTTTTGTTGTTGGAAGCCGAAGACTCCTAGGGAGTTGGCTCAGGGCAGACCTTGTTTTGTGGGTCAGTTTGCATTTTTGTTAATTCGGTGATTCTTCCGTAAATTTGGTCCAGCTTATGGGTTTAGTTGGCCTGGTACCTTTGTGGTGTTGCCAACTTGTTGTTGGCATTTGATCTTCGGATATTTCATTTTTTTTCTTCTTTTGATAAGTGTGTTGGCTGCAGACAACGTAGTGTCAAAAGTTAGGACGGAATACCCTATCCCTCTTGGGACTTTCAGGATTGGGTCGGTGCTTTCTCTTGCAAGACAATCTCTATAGGTCGTCTTGTGGGAAAGCTAGAGTGGTGGTCATCCCTGATCACGTAGTGAGCCTTGAGCTAATCCTTGTTTGGTTTTGCGCAGTCGATTTTGTAAGTTACGGGGAGCCCTAGGATCTATCTAGAGTATATCAATCACCTAGAGGGGGGTGAATAGGTGTATAAACAAGAATCACAATCTCAATGCGATAAAGTAATGCGAAGAATAAAATCAGCACACCGAGATTTACGTGGGAAACTCCACTTTGGAGAAAAACCCACGGGACCAATCACGCGAAAAACAATCCACTAAGAGTAAAGAATTACAAGGTGATTACCGACTCGACGGACTTAACCTCTCCCTTCTCTTCAGCGGATCACGCGCACCAACGGCTGTCCACGCCTCACGTTCGAATCCACGAACGCCACGCCTCGAATCCACGAGACGCCTCACTTCGAATCCTCGAAGCCTTCACGATCCGAATCCACGAACCACCTTGATCACGTTGAATCCACGACGCCGTTTGGAACACAAACTCAGGGTTTATACTGGTGATTCCTTGCTTAGAATTTCATTAAGAACCAGAAGAAAGAGTTCTAAGCAAGATGAAGATCAATTCGACATATGAAAATAGAGATTAAACTATCTCGAATTGATCTCGGAGGCTATTTTCATGGAAAAAGGTTTAGAACGAAAATCCTAGCCTCTAGGATTTCTCTCTCATGAATTCTGAGTTGTTCAACGTCAAAGAGAACCCTAACATGTAATTTATAGGCGTTGGAATCAAATAGAGTCGAATTAGATCAAAACATACCATATCTGGACACTGCGTATCGGTATACGTAAGGAGATACCGGAATGGAAGGACGGAACAGAAACTTTACGCAGTGGCATTCCGGTACTAATCAAATCAGTACCGGAATACTTTGAATCAGTACCGGTACTAAACGGAGATACCGGAACGCAGTTCAAAAACCAGAATTTTAACATTCGGCTTTTGAGGAACTTCAAATATGATTCCGGAATACTAAAGAAAAAATCAGTTTTTTCAAAACGGTTAAACTTTAGATACCGGAATTCAATAAAAAGAGTTCTAACTAAGAAACTAAAGTTTCCAAAAACTCGTCTAATCCAGTTTAAGCATATAACATGATTCCAATACCATAAGTAACTATGAATCACCATATAAACAGTAAATCATACCTTCACGTCGTGATTCACCCTGCGAGTCGTCGATACATTATTCTTGAAGTTTCGGATTCTTCAACTTGTTCAAGTAACACCTTGACCTTCAAGACTCCGACTCAACAGCTCACGAAATGTGCCAATACAAAATCCGTAACAATCTCCCCCTTTGGCAATTTCGTGACAAAACCTAAAATACAAAATTCTACCCGAACCAAAATAAATGAAATCCAATGTCATCACCAATACATTGAACTCCACGCGTGTATGATCCAAAAAAAAAAAAAAAAATTACACATGATCAACTCCTAAGACAAACTCTATGACTTAGGACCTGGAGTCTTGAAGTCTTCAAAAAAAATTTCCTGCAAAACAACTTCAAACAAAGTCAAGTAGAACAAGCAAGTTAAGTTTAAATACTCACCCTTCGTGTATGATCAATACTCCCCCTTCGTGTATGATCAAATCAATCATTTCTTCGCCTCGCGCCAGTTCATCTTCTTCTCCCCCTATGTTTAGTGTTTATCTTCTTCACCATTAAATTAAAAACATGGTTCTCTCCCCCTTTGCATGGTTAAAACATGGTTCTCTCCCCTTTACATCTCTCTCCCCCTTTTTGACAAAAATTGCCAACAAGACACAAAGAGATAACAATGAAAACCAACTAAGAGAGTAGAGTTAGTCCATAGTGACAAGTCCAAAATAGAGAGATAGTATCTAAATCTAGCAGAAAGCAAAGACTGGCATAACATAAAGACAATGAAAAATTAAAGCAAAATAAGCAGAAAAGAACATCACTCCTCGTCGTCATCACCATCTCCTTCTTCGCCCTCAGTGCCATGCAGCTGTGGCTCAACTGAGGAAGGAACAGGAGGATACGAAGTGCTCGGTCCAGCACTGCCGGCAACATCGTCATGTCGGCAGCCAAGCATCTCCAAAATTTTCTGAACACCGTTTTCTAGCTTCTTTAACCTGTCTTCCATAGCTTTGAAGCCCTGCTCAACACGCTTCTTTAAAGAGCGGACTGCATGAGGAACCGACTCAACGGTAACCACACCCCCTGAGCTAGATGATCCCTCATGCGCAACAGGACGAGCTGCTGAACTAGTGGTAGCAGGAGTATACCCCTTGACCTGTTGATATGTCTTTAGCGTGCTGATTGACTTGGCCAAAGTTACTCCGTCAATAGGACCCAAGCCATAGTCATACTTGTTACAAGTGATGTCCACTCCGTTAGCTTCCAAAATCCGTGTAATTAGGAGAGGAAAAGGAAGAAGCTTACGAAGTCCCGAGGCGTGAATCACACTAGACATGCGCTGCCACATCAGGAATGGAATATTGATATTAAGTCCCTGCACACACTCCGGATGACCAAGCAGATATAGAAGTACTAGACGATCCCAACGGATGCGTTTTGTTCCAACAGTCGGCACAATATTATAGCAGACAATCAAGGCGAGAATATGATACTCGGGCTTCAACTCCCTTGATTCCACATACAACCGATTTGTATAAGTTTCCGGTTTACATAGAGCATTTGTCACTGTATTCCAATGTGAGGAAGGCTGAATAGTCCCATGAGAGTAGTGTAGGCCGGTAGTAATCACGTTTAATCCAAAAGTATCACCAACAGTTTGGGGAGTGACCACAACCCGTGTTCCTCGGACAGAAGTTTCAAACCGATAATTCCCTTTCTCCGAATCATCATCAATGACCTTTCCACGCATATAAAATTCACGTATCAACTCAACGCAGAAAGGGGTACGAGCCGGGATGCGACCGACTAGTTCAATTGGAGCTCTTTGAAGTAGGCGAGCAAAGTCTGGAACTTCACGTGTCAGCTCACTGAAGTTCACATATCGCTCAGCAAGACAAGCCTTGCTTGCATATGCCTTGTGCCGCTTGGATGAAATGGCTTCAGTTTCTGCACCCCTTTTTGTACGACGTTCACGTTCGGCTGAATCAGTTTCTCGAATAACCGGACCGCCGGTGCTTCGTCGAGGTGGAGAACGAGCTCTTGTCTTTCTTGTCGATGTCTCAGGAGCTATCCCCTTGCCCTTATCAGTAGGTTCTTCCGGGGCATACTCGGATCCCTCCGACTCAGTGCTCGACGAGTCTTCCTCAATACGTGTCCTTTTGGTGACACGTTTCTTTCCACGTCCACGTCCACGGCCTCCGCCGGCAGCCATTAGCACCATTAGAACAAGGATGATTGAAAATGCCATTGTTCCTATACAACATAGAACATGAACCAAGTGCTCAAATTTTCATTTATCTTGGAAAACCACGTAATAAGCATTCTAATCATCATGAAATGCATCAAAACAGTATTCTCATGAGTTTCATGGAATTTGTTTCATCCCAACAAGACATTATAGCAAAAACCCCAAAAATAGCTCATGAACATGCTATAGAACATAGATCCAAGATAAATAACAAGTTATTCTCGGATCTAAGTGTACTAGAACTAAGCTTGCATGTAACTAAACTCATTTCAAGCAAAAATTCGCAAGAAATTTCAGTAAAAATAGAGATCGATCTTCAACCCAACAAAACAATGTTATAAATGTGAAAACTAGGGTTTCGAAGATGAAAAACAAGATTAAAGATGAGAAAACTTACAAATCCAAGTAGAAAAACCATGAATCTGGAGGAGAAGGACCGTAGAAGTTGTTGAGAGAGAAAGAACAAGTTTTGAAAAAGAGTTGAGTGAAAAATAAAACCCTATTCCGGTATTTTAAAAGCAGTCGCGCAGACCTCATACCGGTATGCGCGAACGCGTACCGGTATTCAGTGCAAATTTCAAAAAACAACTCTCGGGTAGCAGAGACAAAACCATTAAATTCTGGTATATGCATTTAGTACCGGTATGCAGTATAAATAGAAAATGTAAGTGCCTTTTACATGAAATCTTTACATATAGAAATTTCAATCCATGATAATTTCACAAAAAATTAAGCATTTTACTCCAAAATTATCACAATGCAAATAAAATAGTGTAAAATTTCATTATACATATATAAATCAAAATCAAGTCATCACAAATAGTCTAAAGGCTCAATTGCTATCAAGATGTAAACGGTTTGTGAAGATGACTTAAGAAATTCATCAAAGAGACAGATGTTTGTCACACAAACGTTCAAATTTTGAGATAAACTTAAATTACATAGGGGGTGGCTCTTTGAGCATCTTACATGTATGTGGACCACCTATAACTCTTAAAAAAATTGTAACATATTTCCTTTGCAAGCTTTTGCAAAAAAAAAAAATTTCGGATATGTAATTCAATTCATGTGGTAGCTACACACACTAACCGGACGACCGGGGTGGTAGCTCTTTCCTCTATGTGGTGGTAGTTTCACACTCCTTTAAAGGATGTAACTCTTTCCACATCTTTCAAGCATATTAGCAATATATTTAATAATACTCCCCCTTGCTCTATCAATCTCTTAGTTGAAAGAACATGTGACAAATTTTAGTCTGTAAGAGAATGACTATCCATCAAATTCAACACACACAACCGAGATAGATTAAGCTCCTAGAGATTATACATGATTATCCAAATTTGATGAATATAGTATTATGAATTCTCACAATATAGTATCTCCAAAGACAATAAAGATGGAGTAAAATCGATAATTAATGTGAGATTAAAAAGGGAGTGAATGAATGTGAACCAAGTAACTTCAAGGCACTGTTTAATGTTGAATAAAACACAAGTCGTCAAAGCATAAAAACAACAAAGAAAGCATCAAAAAGCAACAATCAAATAAGATATGCAATAAATACTGATCAATGCAATATTTAAAAAAAATATTAATGCTTAAGACAAGGAAAGATATCACCTTTCCGAACCCAAACTTGTCGGATTCTCGGTTGACTTGGTTTGTTAATATTGAGCACCATTTGCTTCGACTTTAGTTCAACCTTTGGTCTCCACTTTGTATTCCCTTATTGTGGCTTAGACTTTAGGTTGGTCTTCGCACTTCGACCCGTTTGATGTTGCTTTTGGATCCTCGGGAGTTGTCGGATTGTCGATGATGCCAATGAACGTTTCTTTTCTCTTCTAGAACATATCCTTTTGATGTGTCCTTTAATCCCGCATCTGTGGCATACATTCTCCTTTAGATTGGATGGAGCTTTAGATGCTGAATTCCAGCCTTCTCAACATGAGTTCTTTCGTATCCGACTCCAAGTTTGTCCGTTTGACCAAGTCCGAGCATACTATCAAGCTTTTTCGAACCGGAGGAGAATTTTTGTATGTCGGACTTGAGTTGATTAACTTGTTTGGTCAAACTTTCGGTGGATGTGCAACTCTTCTTGAATTGTTGCTCTAGAACGCCAATCTTTTCTAAATGAGATTTGATCGACATTTCCGATTGGTCTAGCTTCTCTTGGAGGATGTTATTATTTGTCAATATATGTTCCCTTTCCTCCGCAAGAGCTTTAGATTACTCTTTCAATTCATTGTTTTCCCTTTCAAGCTCAAGTAGTCGTCTCCTTAGCTTCTTGTTAAGCTTAGCCATCTTTTTCGATTCAACAAGTAGTAGATTGTAGGCATCGGCTAAACTTTCATCATCCGACTCCCCCTCACTTGTGCCATTGTCGCTCGATGTATCATGCAAAGAGGAAGAAGTAAAAGGGTCAGCAATAATAGATGATAAACAAAAAGCAGAAGAAGAAGAAGAAGAAGAAACGTGTGAACATAAAGCAATAGCATCATTGTTTTCTTCTTCACTAGAACTCGATTCATTAGAAGTAGAGTCATCCCAAGTTCTAGCTTGTAAAGCCTTCTTTTTATAGGACTTTTTAGTAGGACAATCCGTGGAGATATGGTCGTAGCCTCGACGTTTGTAACACCGGATTTCTCCCTCAAATTCATCCTTATCTTTAGAAGACTTTGCAAGCTTCTTCTCTTTAGAGGATTTAGAATGTGAAGATCCGTTAGAAGAAGGCTTTCGGTTGGAGGATGAAGCTTGAATGCTTTGGTTCTTCCTAAACTTCCGACGAAACTTCTTAGTAAGAAGTGCCATTTGATGTTCGAAATTTGCATGTGAAACTTCATCGTCGGATTCTGTGTCCTCGTCTTCCTCTTTTGTCGAATTAAGTGCAGCACCTGTACTTTTAGAGAAAGACTTGGAAGAAGATTGATTAGTAGGAAAAGTCATTTCATAGGTTTAAAGAGCACCTACTAGTTCTTCAACTTTCATATCATCTGGATGATTAATCGTTTCAATAGCCGCTACTTTAGCCCTAAAACGCTCCGGAAGTGTTCGCAGGATTTTTCTAACGACCTTAGATTATGGGATCTTCTCTCCTAAGTTAGCACATGTATTGATAATATCTTGAAGTCTAGTAAAATAATCAATAAACTATTCATGCTCCTCCATACGAATAGAATCAAATTGACTCGTAAACATTTGGAGCTTTTGAATTTTTACTAGACTTGTACCCTCATGTGTAACTTGTAGAGTATCCCAAATCTCTTTAGCTGTATCACACGCGAAAACACGTGTGAACTCAGTAGGAGAAAGAGCATTAAATAAAGCGTTAATTCTTTTCCCATTAAAAGGTGAAGCTTCATTATCATCCTTCGACTACTTATTCCGTGGCTTAGGTACAGTCGCGTTATTAACCACTTCGGTTGGATGTTTCCACCCGAATTCCACGGCTTGCCATACTCGCTCATCAATTGCGATGAGGAAGGCTCTCATCCGGACTTTCCAATAGGCGTAATTGGTTCTGTCAAATAATGGTGGCCTATTTATATTACCTCCTTCACCCATTATGAAAGATAAAGCCTAGATCCCGCTCTGATACCAATTGTAAGTTATGGGGAGCCCTAGGATCTATCTAGAGTATATTAATCACCTAGAGGGGGCTGAATAGGTGTATAAACAAGAATCACAATCTCAATGCGATAATGTAATGCGGAAAATAAAATCAGCACACCGAGATTTACGTGGGAAACTCCACTTTGGAGAAAAACCCGACGGGACCAATCACGCGAAAAATAATCCACTAAGAGTAAAGAATTACAAGGTGATTACCGACTCCACGGACTTAACCTCTCCCTTCACTTCAGCGGATCACGCGCACCAACGGCTGTCCATGCCTCACGTTCTAATCCACGAACGCCACGCCTCGAATCCACGAGACGCTTCACTTCGAATCCTCGAAGCCTTCACGATCCGAATCCACGAACCGCCTTGATCATGTCGAATCCACGACGCCGTTTGAAACACAAACTCAGGGTTTATACTGGTGATTCCTTGCTTAGAATTTCATTAAGGACCAGAAGAAAGAGTTCTAAGCAAGATGAACATCAATTCTACATATGGAAATAGAGATTAAACTATCTCGAATTGATCTCGGAGGCTATTTTCATGGAAAAAGGTTTAGAACGAAAATCCTAGCCTCTAGGGTTTCTCTCTCGTGAATTCTGAGCTGTTCAACGTCAAAGAGAACCCTAACATGTAATTTATAGGCGTTGGAATCAAATAGAGTCGAATTAGATCAAAACATACCATATCTGGACACTGCGTACCGGTATACGTAAGGAGATACCGGAATGGAAGGACGGAACAGAAACTTTATGCAGTGGCATTCCGGTACTAATCAAATCAGTACCGGAATACTTTGAATCAGTACCGGTACTAAACGGAGATACCGGAACGCAGTTCAAAACCAGAATTTTAACATTCGGCTTTTGAGGAACTTCAAATATGATTCCGGAATACTAAAGAAAAAATCAGTTTTTTCAAAACGGTTAAACTTTAGATACCGGAATTCAATAAAAAGAGTTCTAACTAAGAAACTAAAGTTTCCAAAAACTCGTCTAATCCAGTTTAAGCATATAACATGATTCCAATACCATAAGTAACTATGAATCACTATATAAACAGTAAATCATACCTTCACGTCGTGATTCACCCTGCGAGTCGTCGATACATTATTCTTGAAGTCTCGGATTCTTCAACTTGTTCAAGTAACACCTTGACCTTCAAGACTCCGACTCAACAGCTCACGAAATGTGCCAATACAAAATCCGTAACAGATTTGCCATCACTGCGGATGGTTTGACTCCGGGATGAGTCTGGTTGCCTTTTAACTCGGTAGCTGTGCCTTCCCAGCTGAAAAGGTTTGTTTTGTGTGGTGATCTCGATTTTTGCCAGGAGTTTTGGTGTCTTAGTGATCTAATGTCGGGAGCCTGGTTGTTGGCTCCGAGGTCTCTGTGTGTGTGTTTGCGTACAGGTTTTCGTCACGGCTTTCGTGTCCGATCACTTGGAGACAGGTGTTTGGCATCACTGGTAATTTTATCGCTTGTTGCGATTGGCAACTCTGTGCACCATAGTGATGGACTCGCAAGGTTTTTTTACATTGGTTTGATTGTGAGTTCGAGCTCAACGAGGTGACGGTGAAGAACAAGTACCCTCTACCGCAGATCGACGATCTCTTCGACCAGCTTCAGGGAGCCTCGGTATTCTCGAAGATTGACTTGCAGTCGGGTTATCATCAGCTCAAGATCAAGGCCGAGGACGTTGCGAAGACGGCTTTCCGGACTCGTTACGGGCATTATGAGTTCACGGTGATGCCGTTCGGTTTGACGAACGCCCCGGCAGCTTTTATGGATTTGATGAACAGGATTTTCCGACAGTTCTTGGATCAATTTGCCATGGTTTTCATTGACGACATACTGATTTATTCGAGGAGCGACGTGGAGCATGAGGATCACCTTCGGCGAGTCCTCCAGACGCTTCGAGAGCATAAGCTTTACGCTAAGCTCAAGAAGTGTGAGTTTTGGCTTCGAAAAGTTTTCTTCTTGGGTCACATCGTTACACAGTCTGGTATTGCGGTGGACCCAAATAAGGTGGACTCTGTGGTGGATTGGCCTGTTCCGACTTCTGTGATGGAGATCAGGAGCTTCCTCGGCTTGGCGGGTTATTACCGACGATTTGTTGAGGGTTTCTCAAAGATCGCCGCCCCTTTGAGCAAGCTGACGAGGAAGGGCGAGAAGTTTCTGTGGACTCCCGCTTGTCAGATGAGCTTCCAGGAGCTAAAGGACAGACTGACTCGTGCCCCTATCTTAGCATTGCCGCAGCTTGGTGAGGATTTTGTGGTCTACTGCGATGCGTCTCGGATAGGATTGGGGTGTGTGCTCATGCAGAAGGAGAAGGTCATCACGTATGCTTCGCGCCAGTTGAAGGACTACGAGAAGAACTATCCGACGCACGATCTCGAGCTAGCAGCAGTGGTGTTTGCTCTCAAGCTTTGAAGACACTACCTGTACGGAGCGCATTGCGAGATGTTCACGGATCATCAGAGTCTGAAGTACCTCTTCACTCAGAAGGAGCTGAACCTCAGACAGAGACGGTGGCTTGAGCTTTTAAAGGATTATGACATCTCCATCCAGTATCATCTGAGCAAGGCGAACGTCGTGGCGGATGCCTTGAGCCGGAAGCAACCTTCGGCGGAGCTGTCTCTCATGATCACCGACCAGGAGCGCTTGGTGGAGGAGTTTCATCGACTAGAGTTGGAGATCCTACCTTCTAGAGCTACCGCGTAGTTGTTGACTTTGGTGGTGCAGCCCACCTTGGCAGATCGGATTTCCAGTGGACAGTTGATGGACCCGCACTTGCAGAGAGTGCGAGCAGAGGCCGAGCAGAGTAGAGATGGTGACTTCACGATTCACGCCGATGGTTCCCTTCGTTTTCGAGGACGGAGGTGTGTGCCCAGTGATCGGGATTTGAGGCGAGAGATCTTGACTGAGGCACATCGGTCACCGTATACCGTTCATCCTGGAGGGACGAAGATGTACCGCGACCTGAAGCAGAGTTTCTGGTGGCCTGGCATGAAGATGGACGTAGCTCAGCATGTGGCACAGTGTCTGGTTTGTCAGCAGGTGAAGGCTGAGCATCAGCGACCAGCAGGGAAGCTTCAACCGTTGCCTGTACCAGTATGGAAGTGGGAGCAGATCACCATAGATTTCGTCACCGGGTTGCCTCGTTCTCAGCGAGGTCATGATGCGATCTGGGTTATTGTGGACCGACTGACGAAAGCAGCTCACTTCCTACCGGTACACTCGACTTGGTCTCAGGATCGACTGGCGCAGCTCTACTTGGATAAGATCGTCAGGCTGCATGGAGTGCTAGTGTCGATCGTTTCAGATCGGGATTCTCGCTTCGTTTCTCAGTTTTGGAGGAGCTTGCAGCAGGCACTGGGAACGAAGCTCAACTTCAGCTCAGCTTACCACCCTCAGAGTGATGGGCAGTCGGAGCGAGTCATCCAGACTCTCGAGGATATGCTCCGAGCATGCGTTTTGGTCTTTGGTGAGGGATGGTTCAAGTACCTTTCTTTGGTGGAGTTCGAATACAACAACAGCTTCCAGGCGAGCATTGGGATGGCACCGTACGAGGCTTTGTATGGACGTCGTTGTCGATCTCCGATCTGTTGGGATGACGTGGGTGAGCGTCGAGTGATCGGGCCTGACTTGTTGGAGGACGCAGAGGCCAGGATTCGCAGTGCGAGGCAGTGGTTGCTGACTGAGCAGAGCCGGCAGAAAAGCTACGCGGACCAGCGACGACGTGACCTAGTGTTTCAGGTCGGTGAGCATGTGCTGCTTAGGGTGTCGCCGTCTCGAGGGATCAAGCGGTTCGGTTTGCGGAGCAAGCTTAGTCAGCGATTCGTGGGACCGTTCAAGATCCTTGAGCGTGTGGGTCCGGTGGCTTATCGGTTAGCTCTTCCTCCTAGTCTTGCTCGAGTGCACAATGTCTTCCACATGTCCATACTTCGGAAGTACATCCCCGACCCTTCTCACGTGATCAGCCCGACGACGGTTCAGCTGAGGGAGGATCTCAACTACGACGAGGCGCCTTTGAGGATTTTGGCTCACGAGGTGAAGCAGTTGAGGAACCGGAGCATTCAGTATGTGAAGGTTCAGTGGACGAATCACGAGGAGCGTGAGGCTACTTGGGAGCTGGAGTCTGCTATGCGAGAGAGGTTTTCGCAGTTGTTTGTGGATGGTGTGTGAGTAAGTTTCGGGGACGAAACTTCTTGTATGGTGGGAGTGATGTGAGAATTCGAATTTTTGAATTTTGAATTCTGTGTTTTCTCTCTCTCTACCTTGTATTTGTATGCATTTGTATTTGTATTTGTATATGTGTATGTATAGGTGTATATATATACGTATATATAGGTATTATTTTTGTATTTTATGGTTTTGAGTTATTGTTGGAGGAGAGAGGATGGGTTGTGTCACAATTCGGAGTCCGTTTCTGACAATCCAAAATGGTAGATTCGATATCTCGGCAGTGCTGAACGCGATGGCGTGATCCGTTCTTACATGCGATGGTTGGATCGTGAGATATCGTGAGATCTTCGCTGAGAGGCCGTATTGCATGTTTGACTGTTTCGCGAATTGGACCCTGTTTCACACACCGTTTTGCGTGAGATCGAGTGTGGAGGGGTGTCTGTGCATTTTATGCATGCTGTGAGGGACTCGGGACTAAATTCCCTAGTTTTGGGGGGCTTTTTGCATTTGTACACCTTGTATAATTGTGTGTGAGTGGAGAGAAATGTCTTTTGTTGCTTCTCTCTCCCTTAGCTCTCCCCCAGCAGGTGCCACCCCCTCCTCAGCTCCCCTGCCCACCTCCGAGTGCACCGCCGACCGCCGCCGACCTCCCCTGGCTGGCGGGGAGCTCCGGCCAGCACTCTCTCTCCCTTTATGTCTCTCTTTTTCTTCTTCTTCTTCTTCTTTTTCTTCTCCCTGCAGTGTTCACCCAGGGTGGACCCATGCCCTAGGTCCTCCTGAGGTGGCACAGCTGCCGGCGACCAGCCCCGCCGTCGGGAGCCGCCGCCGAGCGCCGCCGTGCTGCAGCAAGCTGTTGCTGGAGCTGCTGCGGGCAGTGGGTGCTGGCCCCGAGCCGTCGCCGCCTCCCACCAGCGCAGCGACCTCCGACCAGCTCCGAGAGGACCTCCGCCATTGTCGCCTTCCTCCCTGGCCGCCCCCGTGCCGCCGGTGCGCCGCCACAGCCGCCGCTGTTGTTGCTTAGGCTGCTAGAGCAGCCGCGGCCGGGCGCCTTGCGCCGCCGCCATCGCCGGCCTTTTCTATCACGGTCACCTACCTCCCGACGTCCGGCGACCTCCTCTTGCCGGTGCTCGCGTCCCCGCCGGCCGCCGTCGCCGTTCGTTGCCGGCGCCGCCGTGCCCTAGCCACCCGAGAGCTAGCACTCTCCCCGTGCCGCCGTCGCTGCTTCCTACCGCCGGTTGAGGTGAGCTCCCCCTTCCTCACCTCCCCCGCGTCCGACCCTGGCCACCGCGCACGCTGCATGTCGGCCGGCAGCCGGCCGGAGCAAGCTTGCTCCGGCCAGGGCTGTTTTAAGCTTCCTGTTGCCTCCCGAAGCTCGGGAAGGTGAGCACGATGATCGCGGCGATGCGCTGATCACCGTGCTCACCTTATTTGACTGTTTTGGCGTGCCGTTTCGCTGTTTGGCCCTTGTCGGCTTTATTATCGCATGATTGTCGCTGTTTTTATGGGTTGTTTGTGCCAGCGACTGTTCCTGTCGCAGTGGGGCTGTGAGCATGGCCTCTGTTGCGTCGTTCCCTATCCGCTGGTGCTTGCGGAAGGTCTTGCGGACGAACGGAGTGCTCAAACGGCCTTCTTTATACTTAATATTGTGTGAATGTTGCTTGTTTTGAGGCCTTAGTGTTTGTGGCAGCGTTGTGATGCTGCGGGCAGCAAGGGCATGACCCTTGAGGCCCTGTGGACTGGTTGTCCAACCCCTTCGCCCTTCACGGAGATCCGGATTGAATTCCGGTGCGTTTACCGATGAAATAGTCGACGGAATGCGTGTTTTAGTCGTGCGACTCACTTTCTGGTTTCGCGAGTGACTTGGCTTCGTCGTTTAGCCTCGTTGGCTGTTCCTCATCGCTGTCCCGAAGTTTTGAGGACAGCGGATGAGCGACGAAGGGTTCCGGTGCCAAATCGGTATTTTTCGGGAACCCGGAAAGCCGTTTCGGGTGCGTTTGTGTTCGTGGCACCCCGAGCTTGTGCTCGCTGTCCTGTCACCTTGTTTTGTGTGTTTGGGGACAGCGGAGGACTTGGTTTGGTTGTTGGTACCCCTCTGGGGCTTAGTGTGGTTTCGGGATCGTCCCGGTGGGTTTTCCGGACGATCCGTCAATTTCGGGTTGTGAGCGCTATGTGTTTAGTGTCGACTTGGTGGACCTTGACCCTGTGAGTCTTTCGTAGGTCCTGTCGTAGTTCCCGAGAGCCGTCGGTGTTAGGCTCTATCGTTTCTATAGGTGGGTACTTCGATCCGGAGTCGGTTCAGTGGACTACGGTGATACCTTTCTATCCCTTCTCTTGTATTTCGTTATTAGTTCACTTGACTCCTGTTGACTCTACTTATGTGGGCTTGCCTTAGTAGAGTAGTTGTTGTTTGCATGGTTATTGAGACGACCTCGTTGGTCGGTGGTGATCGCCTGTTGTTCCGAGCGATCCTCGTATTTCGGTTTATCAGTTGCTTCACGGCTCGTTGCTGTTCTGTGGAGCATTCGCATCGATCGTCACAGCTCTTCTAGCACCTCACGTATGCCAGCGGTCTGATCCACCGTTTGGTCATCTCTTTTGAAAAAGGGTCGCGTGTGTCCGACCCGTGAGCCTCGACGCTGTGCGTCTCGCAGGTTTTGTGCCGATGGTTGAGCAGGTAGTGACAGTGCCAGGGATCCGTCCCGGTGGCTTATGGATTGGGTTTACATTTGTGATTATCACTGTTGATGCATATGTTATCTTACTTGCAGTAGCATAGTTGTTCAGTTGTATGTCAGCCTCATACTTATTTGTGCTACTGTTTACCTTTTGTTGACCCTCGTGCCGGTGTG
Organism: Puya raimondii; assembly: GCA_016920855.1. Lineage (NCBI taxonomy): Eukaryota > Viridiplantae > Streptophyta > Magnoliopsida > Poales > Bromeliaceae > Puya > Puya raimondii. The sequence continues at coordinate 20,391,855 of JABWPP010000048.1, read as the reverse complement.
TACACCTCGCCTTCGTCGGCTTGCGGTACCCACTGGGAGGGGAGACATGTTTACATGTTCTCACCCCCCTCCATCGTTGTTATTTTCAGGTGACCAGGGTGGTGGGAGTCGGGACGCAGCGAGGCACGCCTAGATAGTGGTACTAGAGGTCCCGACTTGTGAGGTTCCTTCCTTCAGATTGGTTATCGCCTTTATCCCTTTATCAGTTAGTTGTGGATGTGGTTCAGTTACACTTTGGTTGTTTTGTCTTGCATGTTTGGATTTTGTGGATATGGTTCAGTTTTTATGTGTTGATTGCATGCTTAGACATTATAGATGACTTTGCTTACTAGATCTCTATTCTGGTTTAATTATGGCCTAATATTGTGTATCTTGGATTTCTATCCCTCGTGGTAGCGATTTTCAAAACTGAGGTTTCCGTGTGGGAAACAGTTTTCAAACTGTTTTCGATTGATCGGCTTTTGGGATTTCAAAAGAGAGTTCTCGTGTGGAGAACGGTTTTCAAAGGATTTTTAAATGATTGAGATTAGAGTTTCAAATAAAGCTTCTGGATAAGGAGCAGTTTTATAGAATGATCTGTTGTTTGTGCATCGCATCATCCTTCGCCTAAGGACTTGCTTAGATTCATACAGGTTTAAGGACTGGTAGTTGTATGAACCTTATTGTGTTGTTGTAGTTTGTGTGATGAATGAATGGTGGTTGTGATCCTGTTTGTATGTTGTGTACGCCGTGCAAATACAGGGGAGGCTCTGTCCGTGTGGACAGTGGGCCCTGTATTTGTGGCGGGTCTGTACGTGGCGCGGGCTAGGCTTTCAAAAAAAAATTGGCACGTATTTCCGCTTCTAAAACCTGCCTAGGGCGTGACACGCACGCCGTCGCGCCGCCGCTAGCCGGCTGGAGCTTGCTTGCTCCGGCCAGGCTCAGTTTTGGCCTTGTTGGAGCCGCGCGCTTGAGCCCGGGCTCTTGGATGCTTCCCAATCCTTGGGAAGGTGAGCACGATGATCGCGGCGATGCGCTGATCACCATGCTCACCTCAGTTGGACGATTTGTTGCTCCGCTTTGCTGTTTCGGCGTTGTCGAGCCTTTTAGTGCATGTGGTTGCTGTTTTGTGAGCCGTTCGAGCCCGCGACTGTTCCTGTCGCTGAGGGGCTGTGAGCACGGTCTCCGCTGCATCGTTCCCTGTCCGCTGGTGCTCGCGGAGGGTTATGCGGACAAGCGGATTGCTCTAACTTTACACTTAATGCTATTTTATTGTGTTTAGATGCATGTTTTAGGGGCTTATGTGTTTGTGGCAATGCTGTGACGCTGCGGGCAGCAAGGGCATGACCCTTGAGGCCCTGTGGACTGATTGTCCAGGCTTGTAGCCCTTCGCGGAGATCGGATTCATTTTTCTGGAGCGTTTTTTCGACGAAATAGTCGGCGGAACGCACGTTTTGGTCGTGGGATCCACTGGTTGGTTCCGTGGGCGACCTCGCTTTGTCGTGCAGCCTTGTTGGCTGTTATTCTTCGCTGTCCTGAAGTTTCGAGGGCAGCGGATGTGAGACGGAGGCATCCGGTGCCATTATTGGCCTTTTTTTTCGGGAACCCGGAAAGCTATTTCGGATGCGTTGGTGTTCGTGGCATCCCGGCCTTGTGCCTGCTGTCCAACCACCTTGCTTGGTGTGGTTGTGGACAGCGGAGCACTTGCGTGGTTTGATGGTACCCCTCTGGGGCTTATTGTGGGTTCGGGATCGTCCCGGCGAGTGTTCCGGACGATCCGACGGTTTCGGGCTGTGTGATTGAGTTACTAGTGTCGACTCAGTGGGTCTTGATCCTGTTAGTGTTTCATAGGTCCAGGCGACTTACCCGGGAGCCGCCGGTGTTAGATCTTCGGTACCTCCAGGTGGGTACTTCGATCCGGAGTTGGTTCAATGGACTACGGTGATATCCTTCTATCCCTTCTCTTGCATTCTTTTCTAGTGTATGGACTTTGTTTGACTCTACCTGTGTGAGTATGCCATTCGTAGAGTAGGATGATTGCATTGTTGTTGAGACGACCTGATTGGTCGGTGAGGATCGCCTGTTGTTTCGAGCGATCGTTGAGATTGGGATATCAGTTGCTATATTCGGTTTGTGGCCGTCTGTGGATTGAGCATTTGCATCGATCGTCACAGCTCTTCTAGCACTTCACGTACACCAGCGGTCTGATCCACCGCTTAGGGTGTTCTTTTCCGGAAAAGGGTCGTGTGCATCAGACCCGTGAGCCTCGACGCACATGCATCTGCGGAGGTTTTGTGCAGGGTTGGGAGCATGTGGTGACAGTGCCAGGGTTTCGTCCCTGTGGCCTGGTGATTGGGTACATTAGCGTTATTTACTATTGATGCATCTGCCTTTCCTATTGCAGTAGTGTAGTTGTTTCATATTATTCACTCATGGTTTATTCATACTACTGCTTACCATACTTACCTATCTGTTGACCCTCGTGCCGGTGTGTACACCTCGCGTTCTTCGGCTTGCGGTACCCACTGGGAGGGGAGACATGTTTATCATGTTCTCACCCCTCGGCATCGTTGTTGTTTTCAGGTGAGCAGGGTGGTGTGAGTCGGGATGCAGCGAGGTGTGATTAGATAGTCGATCTAGTGGTCCCGACCTGCGATTCTACTTCATTTTGATTACCACTCTGACCATCTCTCTATTGGTTAGTAGTTGTGGATGTTGGTTCAGTTACACTTGACTTGTTTACCTTGCATGTTTGGTTTTCGTAGATGCTTTGGCTTTATATGACTCATGGATTATTGGGAGCTTCATGTATCCTTTCGTTTACTTTCGTGGTCTCCTACCCTTCGTGGTAGCATGATTTTCGTGTAGGAAACGGTTTTCCAATGTTTTCGATCGATTGGCTTTTGAGTTTTCAAAATAGAGTCCTCGTGTAGAGGGCAGTTTTCAAAGGAATTTCTTATGAATGAATCTAGGATTTTAAAACAAAGCTTCCGAGTGGGGAGCACTTTTATAGAGTTGACTATTGTTTGCGCATCGCATCATCTTTCGCCTAAGGACTTGTTTAGATTCATGCAGGTTCAAAGGACGGTTAGCTGTATGAATTACCTTATGACTTGACTTGTTTACCTTGCATGTTTGGTTTTCGTAGATGCTTTGGCTTTATATGACTCATGGATTATTGGGAGCTTCATGTATCCTTTCGTTTACTTTCGTGGTCTCCTACCCTTCGTGGTAGCATGATTTTCGTGTAGGAAACGGTTTTCCAATGTTTTCGATCGATTGGCTTTTGAGTTTTCAAAATAGAGTCCTCGTGTAGAGGGCAGTTTTCAAAGGAATTTCTTATGAATGAATCTAGGATTTTAAAACAAAGCTTCCGAGTGGGGAGCACTTTTATAGAGTTGACTGTTGTTTGCGCATCGCATCATCTTTCGCCTAAGGACTTGTTTAGATTCATGCAGGTTCAAATGACGGTTAGCTGTATGAATTACCTTATGATTGTGGATGTGGTTTGTGTGGAATGGATGAATGTTTGTGATCCTGTATGTATTGTGGTACGCCGTGCAAATACAGGGGAGACTCGGTCCGCGTGAACAGAGGGACCTGTATTTGTGGCGGGTCTGTACGTTGCTCGGGCTAGGCTTTCAAAAAAAAAATGTTTACATGTTTTCCGCATTTAAAACTAGCCCGGGGCGTGACAGAGAAAGCGAGAGACAGAGAAAGAAAGAGAGAGGGAATGCTCCAGTTAAAAAAGAGGGTGAGGTTATAACCCTCATTAATGCACATTTAATCTCGACCGTTGATTTATTAGTTGTAGGATGTACACCCCAAAAGGGGGTGTACAAGTAGACTTTTTCTTCTTTTTTTTGCATTTAGCCCCCTTAGAACTTTTCTTTTCACAAATAGTCTTAACAAATTTATATTAGTATAAATAGTTCTCTCCTTACCACGCGACCTCCTAGATGGTATTTTTAAGTTGAATACGGTAGGGGTGTCAACGAGCCGAACACGAGCGAGCTGGGGCCGGCTCGTGTTTGGCTCGTTTCATAAACGAGCCGAACACGAGCTAGCTCGCGAAAGTATCGAGCCAAAAAATTCAGCTCGTGTTCGACTCATTTATTAACGAGCCGAACACAAGTTGGCTCACGAACAACAAGTTAAAAATATTAGAAAGGGTATGTATGGAAAATAAATTTATGAGATCTTATCCATTAGACTTTGATCTAATGGTTGAAACTTTACATATAAATGAGTTTTTTTATAATTGAGTTGGGCTTTATGTTTAGGTTGGGCTAAAAATCAAATAATAAAAATATATATTATATATATAATTATTTATTTATATATATATATATATATATATATATATATATATATATATATATATATATATATATATATATATATATATATATATATATATATATATATATATATATATATATATATATATATATATATATATATATATATATATATATATATATATATATATATATATATATATATATATATATATATATATATATATATATATATATATATATATATATATATATATATATTCGAGCTGTTATCGAGCCGAACACGAGCGAGTTGACCTCAACTCGTGTTTGGCTCGTTTAGTAAACGAGCTGAAAAATTTAGCTCGTGTTTGGCTCATTTACTAAATGAGCTTTTCAATCTCCAGCTCATTTCGAGCCGAACACGAGCTGGCTTGCGAACAGCGAGCTGGATTGCCACCCTAGAACACGATGATATCGCCGTGTTTAATTGAATCACCGTATTCTTTTTTGTATTTTTATCGCTCTTCAATTAAAAAAGGACTAGAGTATGGATATGAACACGGTGATTCAATCACCATGTTTAAACACAGTAATTCAATTACCATGTTCAACTTAAATATACCAACGTGACGCTCGTGTGACAAGAAGAGTATCATATATACAAATATTCTTAAAAGAATATTATTAAAACATTCCTTTAACAGCTGTTAAACTTGACCCAGGAAGTCAGGAATGCAGGAACTATTATGCAAAAATAATAAGTTTTCAAAGACTATCATGCCAAAGCTAGAGGCAGTAGCATGCAATATTAAAAGAGTTTAGGACAAATATGCTTAAAAAAACTGAAAAATAAAGTTTAAGGGCCATTTCCCAATGGCCAATGCTCTATATAGTTCAGGGGGGTTCTGGTACATTTTCATTAGGGCTTTTTTTGCATTTAGCCCTCTCACAACTTTTTTTTTACAAATGACTGTAGTACCCCTGGCGAAATGACTGCAGTATCAGAGACTGGCCGACACTTCTGTAGAGTGTCGGGATGAGTCGGAGTCGTTTTGGCACGAAATAGACGCGAAAACGGACTCGGAGCACAAAACTAAGCCAAAACTGAAGTTCTGGCAGTTTAGGGCGCCCAGATTCTGAGTGTTGTTTTATATATATACTGAGTCATTTTAGATCCAGTTTCGGGCGCCCAGAAGTGGATCCGGAAGTTCACCTCGTGAGTATCGAACGTGCTGACACGTGTGCGTGGTAGGTGAGCTCCGTCGGACCACGTTAGGGTGCACCAGACCGCCGAGCGAAGATCCCGAAGTGTTGGGTTAGTGCAGCCTGGAGGAAGTGGGCGCCCAGAATTAGTTGGGTTTAGGGCGCCCGAATCTTGGACTTTCCGCATAGGGACTGGTTAGCAGCATTTATTCTTGAGGCTCATTGTACCCTTTTCCTACGCCTATAAAAGAGGGTGGACGACCCCCTGAAACTCCTTTCCTCCCTTCTTTATGGTGAGCCCTGAAAAATTGCAGGAAACCCCTCCAATCTCTCAAAATTCTATCTTTTTCCATTAAAGGCTTGAGATTCCAGCAGATTTCCAGCGTCGACCTGTGGCGTTTTAGCTCGTGTGTAGTGTAGGAGTGTCCAAATCTCGTGAAACTTAGTTTGCTGGATTGTGGACTCGTAGTGGAAGTTGTGGAATCCTTCCAATAGCAATCTGGATGGGTATTTGAACTTTAATTGCTATTTTTACTGGACCCCTTGTGTTCTTGAGCTGAAATTTGGATTTTTTCTTGATTTTATGGATCTGAATCTTGTTGGAGCTGGATTTTTTATGTAAGGATTGGTTTTCCTACATCCCCTGCTGGATTGGAAGCTTTCCCCACCTGAATTAGAGATTGGAAAGGTGAGTTTTAGCTCAGATTTGGAGAACTAAGCTTAAATGCTGAATTTTTGAAAAATTGATGGATTTCCTTGGATTTTTGAATCAAGATTTTGATGGAGAACTTATTAGAGGATTTGGTTTGATTCATCACTCTATTTGGGAGATTTGTGACCCTACTTCACCGGTTGTTTAAGCTTGAATTTCCAGATTTGAGATAGAAGTGTTGTTTGCTAAGTTGCTGAAGTTCTGGATGCAGGTTCTGGGCATCCAGAAGTTGGGCCGAATCCTGTTGGAGGCTTTTTGGTGATCGTTTCGAGCTCAATTTTGGTGAGGAACCTGGAGAATTGTTCTTTAATCTTTTGAGATGAGTTAGGTGAAGTTTCACTGCATTTGGACTTGAAAATTTGGTTAAATTTTATTTTTGGACTCGTATAGGTTGAAGCTGTCAGGCTGCAGTTCTGGGCTCAGGTTCTGGGCGCCCAGAAGTGCTGTAGAGTGGATCCGAATCCTGTTTTTCAGCTAGTTTGATTTCGGTTGAGGCTGATTTTGTGTGGGGCTTCTCCTATCGACTTCTGACCGTTGTTGGACTAGCGTTTAAGGTGGGTTAATGTCGACCGAAGTCTTCGGAATTCCTCCTAAGTTGTAGAGAATTTCAGCATGCTTATTTACATCATATTTTCATGTTAGTAGCTCAAATTCACGAATTTACATGTTTTTATATGAAATCTTAATTTGGAGCATAATTTAATAATTTTAGACAAGTATTTCATGCTGAACTGGGAATCGACTTAGGAGAAAACTCGTTAAACCTACACCTGTCACTTTTTGAAAAACTTATCAGATTTAGCTCCAGAAGCCGTTTTTATTAAAGTATCAACGCTGTTAGTGCGAGGTGGATACCTAGATCAGTGTAGGTCGAGTTTACGCTCGTGCTGAGATGCAGAGCTCATTGTTACAGCACAGTTTAGGCTGTTCCGGACTTTCAGGTGCCATCGGGGCTGACGATGGACTCAGATTTATTCTGTTTGCATCAGATTGTGCCGTGGGCATGTGAGCCTTGGTTGTTAGACCAATTTGACCCTTTTATCTTGATTATAGCCTATAGTTACCTGATTGAGCTGTCAGATTCGCATATACACTCGGTTGGGTCACGCCCTCGAGTGCCACTCCGGAGTTGGACTTTTGTGCGTCGCAGTAGTCCCTGTTCGGTACTGCCCTACACCGGAAACCCTCGTGGGTGAAGTACGGTACAGCTTAGGGTACAGGCAGGACTGGTTTATTGAGGTCCCTATAGACTCGGGTCAGTATGGGCTCATAGTGAGAGATGCATTTACTTCAGTGATTGTTGTACATAGTGGTAGGATAGTAGCATTACAGCTGTAGAGTTTATTCCAGCATGCGCTTTTGTTTCTTTACTTACCAGCTATACTGTTAGTCTCATAGACTTAGTGGGTGGGCCGTTGTGGTCGGTGATGATACCCACTGAGAACTACTTGGTTTTATAGTAGTTCTCACACCCATTGTTGTCACCTTTTCTTGCAGAGCCATCGACTGTTGCTACTGCTACTACTTCGGATCGAGGTAAGGGAGTCGCGAGCTAGATCCTTGTCAACCTCGGTCGCTTTTCTAGAGGGACCCATTTTGGAGATAGTTTTTGTTTGGGAGTTGCCATGTACATACATATATATTTATTTTGCGTACAGTGAGATGGACTTGTACCTTATAGTTATGGCCGGTCGGCGTTATATTTTGGATCTTGTATGTACAGTTGGCTTATCTGTATCGAGTTATGTTCTTTATTCCAGCTCTATATCTCTTGTAGTTGCTTGTATATATTTTACAGGTACAACTATCGCTTCATATACGTTAAAAATTTTATGTATACGGCGGATCTGTTGACGAGCCCGAAAAAACGAGCAATCCGGGGTGTGACAATGACCTTAACAAATTTATATTTACATAAATAATTCTCTCCTTGCCACGCAAGCACGGTGATTCAATCACCGTGTTTAATTGGATCACCGTGTTCCTTTTGTATTTCTTATCACTCTTACGTTAGAAAGGAAAGACTGAAGTGTAGATATGAACACGATGATTGAATCACCGTGTTTAAACACTGTAATCCAATCACCGTGTTCAACTTAAAAATACCAATGTAACGCTCGCCTGGTAAGAAGAGGATCATATATACAAATATAAATTTGTTAGAACCATTTGTTGAAGAAAAAAAAATGTTTTGAGGAGACTAAATGCAAACAAAGCCCTATTCACTATTATATTTATCTCACTGTAGCCTGTAGTTCCGTAACTGGAATTTCCAGCATTTATACACATGAACACAAATGCTGGGACGTACTGAGATCCAAAGTCCACATATATGACATATTTTAGAGAGTCACTTTTATATTCACCGAAAAACAGTTTGTCCACAATCTAAATTATAACACATTACAAAGCTCAATTCCAACTAAACATGGCGACAATTAAACACATGCAGCTGCTTTGGATCTCATAGTTCACCTGACCAAAATTCTGTAAGCTAGTTTTTATTCGATTCAGATAGCACCATCATAGGAATATCGCAAAAGATGCAGCCTTTCTTCTTCACCATTTAAGAGCACCAGCCAACCTACCTTCAGACTTTAGTCAAACTGCAGGGTTAAGGGCGCGCTCGATCTCTTCTAGGGATCGGCCCTTTGTCTCAACCACATTGCCAGCTATATAGAGAACTGCGAGAAGGCACACAGCCGCGAATCCCAGATAGACTTTGCTAATCCCAAATTTGGTCACAACACTCAAGAAGTAGAGACTGATGACAAAATTGGACACCTGCAGAATCAGATAAACATATATGCAGGTTCAGACTGCAATTGCAGTAGGATGTAGGTATATTAAAAACAGTAAATTTTTGAAAAAAAGAAGAAGAGAAACTGAACAGTTAAATGTCAGAATAAGTTATATGGCAAAAATCTGCGCACGGTAGGGGTTTCATTTTGTTAAAATTAGTGCTAAACTCGTTTAAACATATATGCAGGTTCAAACATAATAAAACCTGCATATCTGATTCTGTGAGAAAGCATACACCTGTTTAAGCTAATTACTTACTTTGATGTACTTATAGCTGTAAGAATTGCATAAAATATACTAAACCTGTAAAGATATACGGCGCATTCAAACTTCAAAGTCAAAGTACCGTTGACTAACTCAAAACAAACAAATTGAAAAGTTGGATAGTAAAATCAAAATTTTGAAAGGTTAGATAGCTACATTCAAATGGTCCATAGTGCAGGTAAGATCCATACGATATTACCAAGTTTTTCTTTGGTGATTTTTGGTTTTCCTTTGTATGGTGTTTTGGTAATTTCGATGAAGTTTGATTAAATTCATATTGAAGTTTTTTGAGATTTATTCTGAGCTTTCTAATTCTCCGTTCTTGTCTTGTACAGTTTTTGTGCGATCTTGGGCATGTAGGAAACTCGGATTTTCGGTTTCTACACATCAGAGAAAAGGGTGTTCTCAGGTTTGAGCAGTCTGTGCTTTTCTCTTCATCAACAACCATCGAACAAATGGGTCCTTTTAAACAAACAAGAGAGATGAGAAATGTCGTATTAAGTTATTCTCACATCCAAACAGGCCCTTCAGGTACTCTTGTACCCTCCAAGAAAATCCCTTTCTTGGCAAAAGTGCGACAGAATAAAAATACCTTTATTGCACTTCATGGACTGAGAATAACATATTTTTGACACTTTCATATATGAAGGAAATCCAAATGATTAAAAAAAATTAGGACTTGTACAAGATCAGAATTATGAACTTACCCAATGCATCCCAAGAGAAAGTGCCACTGCCTTTGCTCTGATCCTCGAAGCAAATATTTCAGGAAGCAGGAGTGCAGGAACAGGGCCAGCTCCCAGCAAAAAAGACAATACATAACTGTAAACGAAGATAACATTTAAATTATTCATCATAATTGCAACTATAGTCAAGAATCTTGAAAAGCAAACTGTGAAGAAAAAGGGACACTAATAGGCTGTTCTGTGTATCGCATTTTACTTACAGAACTGTTCCAGCTACTGCAAGAGGTCCGGAATAAGGCGCAAGAACCTTCCAAGTGAAGGACAAGGAAAGAAGCAACATTGAAGCAGCCTTCAAGAAATTCATTTATTAGCTTATCAGCATAGTGTTCTGAAGATAACAAAGATTTGTGAAGAAAGTATAACTTTAAAAGAGCTGTGGGAAGTTACTGCACTCGAGAGTGCCAAAGGCATCCAATGCAGAAACTCGGAGTTAATATAGCAGATTTTTTATATCTTTATTCTTCACTCAATCTCTCCTTTTTATGTTTTGATATCTTTATTCTTCACTCAATTTCTCTTTTTTATGCCAACTTTGTTGATCTAATAAGTCTGCCATCCTACATACAGGTGGCTACTTATTTTAAGTTGCCCTCCGTATACTAATTGGCTAAATACAACTTGTAATTAAGAATGGCAGCTTTGTTAAGAATTTCATTTGTAAATCTTTTTTAGGTTGTTTCGAAGGTTCTTGGGAGCACTCCTAGTTGCTTTGTGTAATCTGCCTCTCCTGTATACTCTGTTTGCTTTCTATGCATTGCATCCTTGTTAAACATTTCTGAAGAACAACACTTCATGCGATAGTTGACACGTTGCATCTAAAAATGTGCTACCATTCCAGTAAAACTTGTCATCAGAAGGCTTTTCCTTCCTTGCTTGTCCATCAGGGAAGATGCAACTGCTGTGCCTGAAATGATATAAATCCCAGTAAAAAATAAAATTTACACAGGGAAGAAAATGCCTAAAAAACAGAAATTACTCTTAGATTTCCGATATAAAATTATGGGATATAGAAAGTAATATACTGACCAAAAACATTTGCTGCCCCAACAAGAGCACTTGCTGCAACATCAGAGGCAATTCCTGCACTGCGGAACACTGATGTAGAATAATAGACAACAGCATTGATACCAGCCAACTGCTGAAACAAGAATAATGCAGCTCCCACACTTACAACTGCAGTTAGAATAGTATATCAGAAGATGCAATTGTTTCATTACATTATAAACAAATAAAGAAATAGAGTAGAATTACACTAACATTTACTACTGAAACCAAGTCATGGGAAATTATGTATTTTTGTAATAGGGTGAAGGATGACGCCCTCTCCAGCTAATGTATCAGAGTACAGTTGCGGACCCCATAAAGCAATAGTGAAGTGGAGGACAATAGGTGTAAAACGTAAATTATCGACTGATGGAAGGTTACAAGTAGGAAACCAAGGTAGATTTAAGTAGCAGTCGCTAATTTACAAAGATCATGCATAGTATAGGAATAAAGTTACAAGGATATGGGCTTCAGAGGTGATAAAATGGCACAGTGACAGGATAACCAAGGTTTTTCATCGGCAACTATTGTAATGCAAGATGTGAAAGCTAATAAACCAATTATGTGAAAGTGGTAGTGTAATATGAAGCAAAGCTAGCTGCGATTGTTTTCAGCTATGTTGCACAGATACGGATACGACACGACACGGATACGGTGATACGGCACTTCCTAAAACTTCCAGGATACGATACGCGGGATATATTTGAATAAAATATTATTTAAATATACTTAAATATATATTGATTATATGTAATGACTTATTGATAATAAGTAGGATATCTGGATTATATTAAGAAATATATTCTAATATACATTTACTTGTATAATTGTCCTACATTTGTTCATATGAAATAATAATTCATAAAGTATCACCCAATTATTCTCCAATTTGATCAAATGATAACAATAGATATGTAGTCACACAAACTAGATAATTAACCATTCAACATATATGTCTGTTTTATTAGTTCTATTATTAAAACAGTAATAAAAGAAAATATGCTAGCAATTTAATAAAAAAGAAAAAAAATCATATTCTCTATAGCCTTTGTTGCTTAATGCTAGGTTGACAAATTAGATGAAAAAGAGTAAAAGAGAAGCAGTGAAGAACTAAATCATGGCTTAATACTGTGTGGAGATAGAACGAGAGGGAGCGCTTTCTACTATTCAAAAGCAAAAAAATAGAAGAAATGACAAATTAAATAGAGATTGGTGTTTTTCTCACTCTTGTCCTTATTTCCAATAGGTTTGGATGTGGGCTTTTAAATTTTTTTAAAAATTTCGATCATTTTAGGCCAAAAAAGAACCTGGCCGTATCCCCCTCGTATCCTCCCGTATCCCTCCCGTGTCCGAACCGTATCCAATATTTTTTTATTTTTTTAAAATGCCGGATACTTCATTCCCGTATCGGACACGTATCGGGCACATATCGGGCGCGTATCGGTGTCCGATACGTATCCGATACGGGTACGGCATGATATTTGAAGTATCCGTGCATCATAGGTTTTCAGAAGCACCAAGGTCTTCAGGCTTCCACCCCAAATTGGAACTCAAGAGAACTCGGATTGACATCCATAAAATTGGGCATGATTTTCTGAAGTGCTTGAACCGTCTAGATTCTGAAAATCACAATTCTTGACACCATACGACCAAAGGCAGAACAAATTTAACAACTAATATAGGGTGTCTGTCCGTTTAATAACAACTCAAATTAGTTCAACTTCTGTAGGGTGACATCAATGTAACTTTTTCAACTAATGTATGTCCATTTTTACCCAAAAAAAAAATGAGGGCAGAAAAATACAAGGGAAAGAGAAGAGAGACACAATACAAACTGCAGTTGGATGCTATAACGGATTGTTGAAGACAGCGGCAATCAGAGGAGGGAAGAAAAGGAAGTTGGAAGATGGGAAAATATGTATAACAATGGCTGCGACGGGGCACCAAAACTTGACTCATGGTCATGCACAAGAGAGAGAGAGAGAGACTTCCAATCACTCTAAGTTTAGTTCAAGGAGCTGGCCAGTCTCTCTATTTTGTAGGATTCATCATCAATTAGAAACAACAAAGAAAGCAGATAAAATCATATGGTTGGTTTGCAAGGGTTTTAACTTTCGTATGGGAAGCTTTTCAATCCTTAACTTGGAAATGAACGGAAGAAAATGATCAGAGATCTTTATTCTAAGATGTTTCTTTTCTCTTCCAAAAAGAAACTAGAAATCTCCTGAAGGAAGTTAGATGATACCAACTATGGGGAGAAAGGAATGAATCACGATAAGTTCCAGAGGAAGCCAAAAGAACGGAGTCTGGCCATCATTTTGGTCCCACATAAAGGCCAGGCATGTTGAATTTATTTTGAGGTGCATATCCAAAGTGGACTCCATTAACCAATTCAAATGAACAAAATAGACCAAACTAGTTAACGTAGACATAAGGCTAAAAACCAGTCGAACTTCAATGTCTTCATTAATAAGCACATGCAGACAAATTATTGCATAAAACATGGATATTCTTTATGAACTATACATTTTATGAAGCCTGCTTTGTTGTTAGACACAACTCTTACAGCATCAAAAAAAAAAAAAAAAAAAAATTGTACAACTCTTTAATAGCATCTTCCGTTTAATTGCGGCTACAAACATTATAATGCAGGGTTTGACATTAGTATGGAAAAAAAGGGGACAAAAAAGGGCAAACCAGGCTAGCTAGGGATAAAAATAAGCAGTACAAGTACGTTATACCTTTCCAGTAGCGTTTGCTGAAAAGATCAAACCAACTAGCATCTGGTTCTGTGGAACCTTGGCTGCCTGCTTTTAGGTCGTGTATTACCTCAGCGACCCTTTCTTTTCCGTACAGCCTCTTTATAGCTGTTTCTGCTTCAGGAAGTCTCCCTTGCTGTAATTAATAAGACATTGGTGATGACAAGTCCTTAATACAATTAAAAAAAAAAAAGAGCAAATAGACAATAAACAAAAACCTGGAAGAGCCAGCGAGGACTTTCAGGACCAAAAGCCATCCCCAGTGCCATCAAGACCGAAGGAACTACTGCTATGCCAAACATTGTCCTCCACCTGATCAAGAATTACATTAGAAATAAGAAAAAATAATATCTAGGACGAAAGAAATATGATTTCTTTCTATTGTTACTATTTTTTCAGTGATTAAAAGGTCCTATTTCTCATCAACACTACGTGGTAACTCATGAACTTGCAGCTGATTTAACATGCATGACAATCAGACAAGTGTTTTTCTATGAATAGAATGTGCGCTACAAAGTTAACTCCAGATATTCAGAATTAGGGAGCAGGCAACTTTATTCTTCGCTTTTTGTAGTCCCTCATAGGCGGACCAAAAGGATCAGATGATTGCTATGTTCCAAAATTTCTGAATATATACATAATTATATCACAAGAGTAAAATAGAACTCAGATCATATTCCTCCCGAGCACAGCAAAGTTTGAAAAATCACACATTACATGTCACTACCAAAACCATCACTAAGAATTGGGAAGAGAAAGCATACAGGTGATGTCCTAAATCAAATTTTTGTAAAGACTCAATTCTATATATTATTGGTTTACCTTAGTTAGTACCATATAATATGGGTTTATTTCCCCTCAATTCGTTCCTAGGCGAGTGAATACCGACTTAATCGTAGTAAATTGTAAACCAACTGGCGGATGAGGATAATTGAGGCTGAAGGGGCAATTATATCTAGCAGAAAAAGAGATCGTTGGCTCAGATAACATTGACTTACAGATCTAGATATGACTTTGCTGGACAACTGTTGCCAGAGGGTTCAGAAGATGGCCAAGATAACGAACAAAATATACTATAGTATGGAAAGAGAATGTTTTAAAACTAAAGAGCTATAACAGGGTGTCTTCTTCTCTAAGAGAAATGTTGAGTGGTTGTCATTTGCCTCCTCTTCTTTTTTCTTTAATTTATTATCTAAAGTTACTATCTTCGGCCTAGTAAAACTTTGGCTCCTATGTTTCTCATAATCCTTCATTTGGATCTCCTCTTCATTGCGAAATGCCATGAATATTCAGAGAACTTTCTCTCATTACCCATATTCCGAATTCATTGACAAAGGATATCATCTTTATCTATAGAGTAAATCAAAGCTCTCATAAGAGACTTGACAAACGAGTTGGCCACTAAATTGAATAAATCAAATTAAATTCTACAGTTTCTTATGTAACAATAATTAAGAAAACGAACCATAAAGGATTTCCTGCCAAAGGCAATCCAGCTACTAAAGCAGCAAGAATACCGATGCAAATGAAAAGTTGGTTGATAGACCCAAGTGCTCCACGAATTTCAGTTGGTGATATCTGAAAATTTTGTACAACTTAGTTACAGAAGTGTTAAACCAATGGAAATAAAGAGAATTAACAAAGGTTGCATGATGTCCACTATTCCGAACCTCAGAAATGTAAAGTGGCACAATCGCAGAGGATATCTCAATTCCAATTCCAGCAAGTAATCAGCCAATTATCATTGTCCGCACATCCTGAGCCGTAGCACTGCAGTAATTTTCTTCGTTGGTTAGATATTTGAGCTGCATCAAAGAGATTGAAGTTCTATAATTATATACTACTAAGGAAAGCATACCTGAGAAATGCACCAATTGCAAGTGGGATTGCATCTAACTGAAAAGTTCGTGTTCGACCAAACTTATCAGCCAATGCACCTCCGGTAAAAGATCCTACTGTAGCACCAGCAAGGGTTGTGCTAACCACCCAACCTATCAGCATCAAATGTAGAAATGTTCATCTTATGCAAGCCATTATTGATGAATGAAGTAAACTTTCTTTTCGAGATTTGCAAGGATACTAGAAATCGTGGACATCACTAAAATTTAGGCGTAAAAAAATCTAATAATTCAAGATTACACAACATTTAGGTGCAGGAAATAATAACACATCATGTTTACTACACAAGCAACTAGCAATTATCCTTCACGTTTTCAGTCAAACTAACTAATTTACATACCTTGTAATACAGTGTTCTCAGCGATTGCAAGATCCTTTGAAAGATATTCAAGTGCTCCATTTACCACACTGCAGTGCATGTTATCATTCAATATTAAGATTGCATGGCACAACTTTTTATCTGGCTAGAAAGCAGCAATCGAACGGTAAAACAGCACTTTAATATCAATAATTAAAACAGTGAATCATACCCTAGATGATATCCAAACAAAATGGCACCCAAGCAAGCGACGCCAACATAAGGCAAAACAGTCCCAGAAGATTTTGTCTGAAGCTTGTCAGATGGCATATCTTCGAGGTCACCTTTTACTAGAATAATAAAATAAAATAAAATAAAATAAAATAAAAAATAAAAATAGAGGCAAACTATATCAAATCATGAGGAAACATTTGCACAACCTCTTCACAAAACACTAATGGACTGATGACTGTTGCTAATTCCTAGAAAAGCCTTCTTGCATGGTGGACTGGGTGAGTACGGTTAATTTATACAGAATTTTCTTTCAATTTGTTTTTACATTTGCCTACTTTTGATCTATAAACATTCTCAATCAATTTGTATACTAATAAACTAACAATGAAATTCAAGAACAGTAACTTGGGCAACATTCTCCAATCTGAACAACAATATACAGGAGACTCCTATATATGCACATGTTGGTCCCCAAAAGCTTTGTTGGTTAAATACTAACTACTAAAAAGCTCCAAACTATGAATAAGTTGCAGTTCAGCCGCACAAAGTGCTAATTCTATCTTGAAGTTTTAACGGTTCTTCCAATATTGCGTGAGTTGTCTGTTTTTTTATTTTTCACAGATAGATTTATACAGGTCAGAGATAGTTCACTTCAATTTCACAATAGCTGCTACTAATAGTATCTTTCATGCTTTTAGTTGCAAAATTAGATCATGATCGACAGGCCGAGATATGATCTCAATAGTATTCCGTCTTCCGAATGTTTTTTTCTTGTTTCTTGGAATGTTAAATCAAGCAAGACAGTAAATCAGCAGTCAATGTTGGAAAAAGAATCCAAATTTTGTAGAAATCAAATTTCATGCATTTTCGTCACAATTGACTTAATGATCAAAGGGTCACAAAATTTATAATTTCAACGATCGATACGGGGCATTTGCTCGTTTAATGGTATAAAAGAATCCAAATCAGTTGAATTTTTGTTAGAAATTTTTTAAAACTTTAAAACAAGATCTACAGTTTGATCTTGAATACAAAAATTCTATCATTAAGTTTTGAAGAATATTCATTTTCAACCGTTCATTTTTGCATTCACTTAATGCACAAGAGAACAATGTTGGAAAAATATGATATTTGGTTTCTAGGGATTTCAAATGGTCTAGATCATGTTCAACAGTGCCAATCGTCGATTTGGAAGCTCTATATCGAAAACGAATCAGTAGCAACGGAGCCTATTTGCTACCGATAGTATTCTAGACCAACTCTATCTATCTATCTATCTATCTATCTATATATAGATATAGATATATATGCGAATAGAAAAATTTTAGTTCACAGACAAAAACCTAGATGGAATAAAAGAATATTTTATACACATAAAAAATATATATAAATAATTAACTAACTAAAACAAATTAGGTTTAAAAAATGGTGGTTTAAATACCTGTCAAATCAACAATTGTTTAAATTCAAATAATAGATTAAAAATTAAATTTCAATTTTAAGTTTGATTCAAGAATTTAAAAATAAATTCAAACTTTAATTTATATTTTGAAATTAATTTAAATTTTAAAATTTTGGGTAAACATTAAAAAAAATTGTATGTTCTCGAACACATAAAAAATATTTCTTGTATAACTAAATTGGAAACATGCTTAGAAACCAATCAAATTTAGAAAATAAATTAATTAAAAAATAAACATTGCTACCAATAACCATTTAAATTCAAAATACAGATTCAGAATTTATTTTAACTTAAAATATATATTTAAATTTAATTTAATTTACAAATGTGACGTGCATCACACATGCACTGTAACTAGTGTCATTTGTGTCTATATATATAGAGAGAGAGAGAGAGGGTAACATTTCATGCTTTCATCAGCCAATAGGAGCTCGCAAGATGCAGAAAAATTCAGGCTACAGTTTTCTTGAGGGTTTAAATTGAGGAATATCTAAACTATCTTATCATGATCCAACAAATTGTCAATCAAGGATTGTCATGCCAGTTGACACGGTTTGGCATGCCAGAACATGCTGTCCATGCCGCCCGAGCTGACATATAAAAAGAGGTACATCCATCCCAAGGGGGTGCTGGAGCCGCATACTGGCACGTTTGTGTCAGTGGCACGACAATCCTTGAGTAAAATACAGCTTGATCAAAATGCCCAATCAAGAAATTGACCCAGAATATAGACAGTACAGCATAATCAAAGTTTTAGAGCCACCTGAACTTCGCCCGCTTCCCAATTCGCAACCTCAACTTCAAAACGGTTAAAATTCACCACCTCAACAGCAATTCACTTTGCAATTTACCTCAAAACCCTCCTTTCCATTGATCGAGAACATTAACTACTGATGCGCGAACCACTAATTGCACGAACTTCAGGCGGTTTTAGAGTTTTTTTTTTTTTTTTTGTTTACTTCCGCGATAAAAAAAAAAAAAAGGAAGATTAAATTGAATCCCAAACCATGCACAAACCTGAAGCACGGACTCTGACATAGCGCGCCCTCTCCCTGGACCGGAGGAAGATCGACTCCACCCCGCTCCGCAGCCGCGCCATCTCGACGCCGAGCCCGATCGACGCCGATCCGATCGGCGACGACCCCCCGCAGCAAGACCTGCCGCCGCCGTCCGGCATCCGCACGCTCTCCGGCCGCCACCGCCGCCGCAGGCTGCTCCGCCTCGGAAGATCGCCCCAACCTGACGCCGACGACGCGCCTCCCTTCGCGGCAATCGCAGCGCTCTGCACCATCTGTCTGCCCCCCTGATATTAATTCTCACGACCTGGTTGACATTTCAGATCTCAAGAATGAGAAACAATAAATAAATAAATAAAAATTGATGGGGGGCCGAAAAGAACTTGGGAAGGAGACCGGTCTTTTAAGTCATTACGTCTCCGCAGATGAACGAAACTAAAAGAAGAGAAAGAAGAAAGAAGAGATCTTACCTTTTCTTTCTTATGCTGCGTTCGTCACCTTGTTAGAATATACTCGTCACATCGGTGAGCTGCTGCTGTGCCTTCGTAGGCTCCGCTGGTTAGTAAGAGAAAGAGGAGAGAGAATATTTAGAAAATGATTTTATTATATTGATTTTTTATTATGCGGGGAGAAAAGACCCAAGTCCGGCCTGTCTCCGTCTGTCTTCTAGTAGTAAGTACACGAAAAGATCGACTTCCTCAGTTTTTATTTTTTATTTTAAATACTATCCTCGTATATTTTCCGGTTATCCAAAATAATGTTAATGCGCAAATTAAATCTAAGTTAAATTTTTACTAGAGTTAAAAAAAATTAAAATATTTTTTTGATATTAAAATACTTTTTTGCCTTTAAGGGCAAATAAAAAAAATTGGTGACTGTAAAAAGATATATTTAAAAGGGCAAGATAGTAATTTCACATAGATAATTTGGAATTTAGAAAAGGTATTTTTAATATTAGTCTTCTAAGAGGAGTAAATAAATAAATCGAAAACTTTTCAGGGATATATAAGCAATTGCCCCAAGTTTCTAATATTAAAAAAAGGCTAAATTACAAAAAAAAATTCCGTCAAAATCCGAATTTTTACTTTCTCCCCGTCATTCAAGAAACTACACTTTGCTCCTTTAAATAATGAAATATGTTCACGGGAGGTACAGTGTTAACTCTGATGACAAAATGACCAAATTACTCCTCATCCTCTTCGTCTTCCTCCCCCAATCCTGCTCATCCGCAGCCTCTCCTCCTCCGTCCTTCACGCCTCTCTCGACCCCAGCTCCAATTCTGTTTCCTCCACCTGCTCCCCCGCTCCTCCAGCACCCTCGCCGTCCCTCGATTTCGGCGACTATATGGAGGAAATCGGGGTGGGCATGGACGGAGAGGTGGGCGAGGGCGAGGGTGCGGTGGTGGAGGAGGGGAAGGGCGTCTGTGTGGACACCGACAGAGGAGTGGGCGAGGCGAGGCGGCGGAGGAGGGCGAGGCGGCGCAGTCGAGAATGTCGATGAGGAAGGAGGAGGGAGATGAGGGTTTCAAAAGTATTTTGGATATAAAAAATATATAATGATAGGATTTAAACGGAACATAACGGAACACTGACGGCGGAGGCCAAAGTAAACATTTCTCAATTTTAATGAAGCAAAATGTAGGTTTTCAAAAGTCAGGGAAAAGTGAAAAAGCGGATATTGACAGGAGAGTTTTCTATAATTTAGCCTAAAAAAATTCGAATCATTTTAATTTTGGAAAGTATTTGATAACTTCGTATAAATTTTAAAGGAAAAAAAGATATAGGGATCATTTAAACTTAGTTTCAATTTTTTACTTTGGTAATTAGATTTTTTTAAAAAATATACTTTATCAAATAGTTAAATGGGCTCCTCAACCATAATTGTTAATTATATTATTATTTTGATCACATATTGTGCATATAATTTTGTGTGATTTCAAAATATTAAAAATTAATTTTTCTCTTCCAATTTTAATTATTAAACATAAGAATTAAAAAATAAGGTGAATCAAACTTCGACTTTTTTTGTATCTTAGAGTATGAAAAGTATTTTATTTTATTTTTTTGTTTTGTTTTGAAGCTTTATTATTACATATACACAACATGGACCGAAACGGATGTGTAATTTATAACTTAAATTTGAGGAAAAAGGTCTATTAAACTATTTGATAAAATTTTAAAATTTAATTGTCAAGATTAAAAATTCAAACAGTTGTTTGCAAAATAGCTAAAGTTTAGGGAGTATCTGTACATTTTACCCAACTTTTAAATTAGAGTCACTTACATTATGTATATCAATATATCCAATAGTGCTTTCACATAAGCATTTGAGTAATGCTATGTATCCTCGATTATATACCCTAATATGCAGGCCATAGTTAGATTGACTAAATTGCAGATTATCTCTCTCAATATATCACTGGTTGCATTCAACCCCAAAACCAAAATAAATATGCACTTAACTCACCTCGATAGATTAGAAATACGTAAAAGGTATAGAGTTAAAACTAATGTTTTTTAAAAAATGAATATTTGATAGAATTCGATTTGTCCCTCTCACCATGTTTCACAAGCAATCCCGTCATCCCATAGCAAAATTGCACAAAAGCCTTCGAAATTCTTCAATTTTCAGCTGTAGTCCTCCAAACTACGTGCGAAGGGCCAATTTCAAGATGCCACTATTTCACAAAGAAAAGTCTAATTTCAGCGACACTTAGTTCGAAGCGTTCGTCTAGGAGTCTAGATTTATATAGAGTTTTTAACTTCGAAATTCTATGAAATAATCTACAAAAAAGTTATATTTTGAATGCAAAGTGGTCAATTTTTTGCAGCAGTCTACGCGAGTAGTGCCAACTTAGGAAACTCGTAATTTCGCACTCGAAATTCCGATTTCAACGAAAATTGACTTCAAATGTTTGTTTCCAATTGTACTTGTACAAAAATTTCACGACATCCCTAAAATTTGTCCCCTCTCGTGGTGTTTCACAAGAATCCCGCCAACCCATTGCAAAAATGCACAAAAGCACTCGAAATTCTTCAATTTTTGGCTGTACTTCTCCAAACTGCAGGCGAAGGTCAAGTCCAACATACCGCTTTTTCGCAATGAAAATTTTAATTTCAGCAAAACATTGTTCAAAGTGTAGATATTTCTAGAGTCCTTCATTTCTAAATTCCTTAAAATAACCCGCAAGAAATTACATTTCGAATATAAAGTAGTCAGTTTTTTGCAACAGACTGCGCACGTAGTATCTAATTAGAAAGCCCATAATTTCAAGCTCAAAATTTTGATTTCAATGGAACTTGATTTTAAACGTTTTTCTCTGTGTACTTGTATGTAAGATTTTTCATTTCCAAAAACAATAAAAAAAGTTCATATAAAATAATAACTTGATCACCAGGTGGTCGATTTTTGAAAGTTTTCGATTTCACCGAAAAACTTCAAAATCCTCAAAATGCAATAGATCGAACACTATACCTCACCAATAAGTGCCCACAAGTACTAGAGACCCTCAAAGACGTTGCTTGTCACTATACCTTTTCTGCCAGCTCTGAGCTGTCAAGAGTTGTTGTCGTACGACGCAGATCTTTCGCCTTTGTATCCTCTACCAGGTTAGGCCCGATCACTCTGCGCTCTCCCAATCGTCCGAGCAGATCGGGAATCGACACTTCTGCCTATAAAACGTCTCGTAGGTGCCATCCCGATACTCGCATGGTAGCTGTTGTTGTAAGTGAACTGAACCAGGGGCAAGTACTAGAAGCACCCATCGCCATAGTTGAGCACATAGGCCCAAAGTATGTTCTCGAGGATCTAGATTACGTGTTCAGATTGCCCATCGCTCTGCAGATTGAAAGCTGAACTGAAATTCAATTTACTATCCAAAGCTTGGTGTAAGCTCCTCCAAAATTGAAACACAAAATATATGTCTCGATCCGACACAATCGACGCCAGCATACCATGAAGCCGGGCGATCTCGTCGATGTATAGCTGTGCTAACCTATCATTCGACCAAGTCATGTGGATCGGAAGAAAGTGAGTGAATTTAATCAGCCAATCCATGACAACCCAAATCGCATTGTGGCCTCGCGGAGATCGAGGCAGACCCGACGAAGTCCATAGTGATTGACTCCTACTTCTATATGGGCACAAGGAGAGGATGAAGCTTCCTAGCAGGCCGCTGATGCTCGGCATTCACTTGCTAACAAATCAGACACTGCGCCATATGATGTGTGATGTCTGCTTTTATTTCTTGCCACCAGAAGTTCTGTTTTAAGTCCCAGTACATTTTGGTACCACCCAAATGCTCCATGTAAGGAGATTGGTGCGCCTTAATGATGATCACTTTCCTTAGCTCAATGTTTTCTAGCACACACCAATGACCCCGATAGCGTTAAAAAAAAAAAACACTCCAAATCTTATCATGTCATCACATCACGAAGATTACATGCTAACCCTAACCCTACGTGATGCATCGGCGCGCTGGGAATCAGATCTTGGGTCAGGATTGTGAAGACCGAAATTTTCTTTTATGATAGTTTGACTTCCTTTTCAGTGTTATCGTGTGTATTTGGATTTCAAACTTGCTGGTCAGATTTCAATGAAAAATGATTTAAAGTAAAGTTTTCACGCGATCTTTAAATATGACTTAAAATGAATAGTAACCGGCGTTTCCGGAATGGACCGAGAGAAGAGAAGGGCTTCGGACGCGAATCGAACTCCGATTCAGGCATTCCAATAGCTCGTTTTCAATGTCTCGACTATTCTAGAACCAATGGTACTGACGTTTTTTATGTTTGATGCACGATTTTCGAGGAAAATGGATTTTATCGCTGGAAGGGGTTTTGTGCCTTTCTTTTATGTGTTTGTGTGTTGGAGAGCGTAGGGGATGGGTTTTGTCGCGAATCGGCGACCGTTTCTGGTGATCCAAAATCGTGAGTTCGATGATCCGGAAGTGCTGATCGCGATGGCGTGATCCAGTCGTGAATCCGACCGTCGGATCGTGAGATATCACGAGATCATCGCCGTGGGGTCGAAAGTCCGATTTTGGTCTTTTCGCGAAAAGGCCTACATTTTATGTACCGTTTCGCGTGAAATCGGACGTGGAGGGACTTTGGCGCATTTTGCATGCTCAGCGAGGGACTGGGTTAGAATCTTTAAGTTTTTGCGGGTTTTCGTGCTTTTGTGCACTTGGTTTATAAGTGCATGTGTGTGTGTTTGTGGGCTGGTTCTTGGTGGTGCGCTGTTCCGGGCCCTCTGCTGCCTCTCGATCTTCGGAAAGGGGAGCACGATGACCGCGGCGACGCGCTGATCATCGTGCTCACCTCGGTTGACAGCAAGGGTGCCCCGCTTCGCTGGTTTTTGTGAATCGAGCCTTTTATTGTATGTTTGTGTGGTTTTCTTGGGCTGTATGAGTCCCACGACTATCTTTGTCGCTTCGGGCTGTGAGCACGGCTTCCGCTGCATCATTCCCTGTCCGCTGGTGTTCGCGGAGGGTTGTGCGGATGAGCGGAGTGCTCAAACGACCCATTTATTACTTTTAATTGTATTTATGTTGCTTGTTTGGGCTTGTTGGTACTTGTGGCAGCGTGGTGACGCTGCGGGCAGCAAGGGCATGACCCTCGAGGCCCTGTGGACTGGTTGTCCAGACTCGTAGCACCCTCGCGGAAAACCGTTTTGACTTTCAGTGTGTTTTCCAATGAAATAGTCGGCGGAACGCGCGTTTTGGTCGTGCGGCTCACTGGCTAGTTTCGTGAGCGACCTGGCTTCATCGTAAAGCCTTGTTGGCTGTTCTACTTCGCTGTCCCGATGTCACGCCCCGGGCTAGTTTTAGAAGCGAAAATACGTGCCAATTTTTTTTTTTTGAAAGCCTAGCCCGCGCCACGTACAGACCCGCCACAAATACAGGGTCCACTGTACACAAGGACAGAGCCTCCCCTGTATTTGCACGGCGTACACAACGTACAACAGGATCACAACCATCATTCATTCATCACAACAACACAACAGCACCAATAGATTCATACAGCTAACAGTCCTTAAATCTGTATGAATCTAAGCAAGTCCTTAGGCGAAGGATGATACGATGCACAAACAACAGATCATTCTAGAAAACTTCTCCTTACCCAGAAGCTTTATTTTGAAACCCTAATATCGAACATTCAAAAATCATTTGAAAACTGTTCTCCACACGAGAACTCTCTTTTGAAAACTCAAAAGTCGATCGATCGGAAATCCATTGAAAATTGTTTCCCACACGAAAACCTTAATTTGAAAACGCTACCACGAGGGGTAGAAATCCAAGATATGCGGTAAATGAAAGATCTAAGTGCATCGACAACCAAAGAGTCTAAGCATGCAATCCACATATGAATAACAAACCAAATCCACAAGATATAAGCATGCAAGACAAAACAACCACAGTGTAACTGAACCATATCCTTAACTAACTGACTGTCAAAGGATAGGGTGATAACCAAAATCAGGAGGGAGAAGCCTCACAAGTCGGAACCTCTAGGACCACTAACTAGGCGTGCCTCGAAACGTCCCGACTCCCACCACCCTGCTCACCTGAAAACAACAACGAGGGCGGGGGGTGAGAACATGTCTCCCCTCCCAGTGGGTACCGCAAGCCGACGAAGGCGAGGTGTACGCACCGGCACGAGGGTCAACAAAAGATAGATAAGGTAAACAGTAGCACAAGTAAGTATGAGGACTGACATACAACTGAACAAATATGCTACTGTAAGCAACTAGTATTTGCATCAATGGAGATAACCACAAAGTAGACCCAATCACCACCAGGCCACAGGGACATATCCCTGGCACTGTCACCTGCTCATCTCTCGGCACATAAACCTTCTCTGCACGCAACGCATCAAGGCTCACGGGTCGGTCGAAATACACGACCCTTTTTCGGAAAAGAACACCCCCAGGCGGTGGATCAGACCGCGGTGTACGTGAAGTGCTAGAAGAGCTGTGACGATCGATGCGAATGCTCAATCCACAGAACGGCAACGAGCCATGAAGCAACTGATAAACCACAAAGAGGATCGCTCGGAACAACAGGCGATCACTACCGACCAACTGGGTCGTCTCAAAAATCATGCAAACCACAACTACTCTACTATCCAAGCACACATAAGTATAGTCAACGGGAGTCAAGTGAACTAAAAACTGAAATGCAAGAGAAGAGATAGAAAGGTATCATCGTAGTCCACTTTACCGACTCCGGATCGAAGTACCCACCTGTAGGTAAGATCAAGTCTAACACCGACGGCTCTCGGGAACTGCGACAGGACCTACGAAAGACTCACAGGGTCAAGGTCCACCAAGTCGACGCTATACACAAAGCTCTCACATCCCGAAACCGACGGATCGCCCGGAAACCCACCGGGCCGATCCCGAAACCACACTAAGCCCCAGAGGGGGTACCAAACAGCCAACAAAGTCCCTCGCTGTCCCCGAACACACAAAACCAAGTGACGGGACAGCGGGCACAAGCTCGGGGTGCCACGAACACAAACGCACCCAAAAGGCTTCCCGGGTTCCCGAAAAATGCCGATTTGGCACAGGAACCCCTCGTCACTCATCCGCTGTCCTCGGAACTTCGGGACAGCGATGAGGAACAGCCAACGAGGCTAAACGACGAAGCCAAGTCACTCACGAAAACAGCGAGTGACTCGCACAACTAAAAACACGCGTTTCGCCGATTAATTCATCGAAAAACGCATCGGAAATGAATCCGAAACTCCGCGAAGGGCGAAGGGGTTGGACAACCAGTCCACAGGGCCTCAAGGATCATGCCATTGCTGCCCGCAGCATCGCAATGCTGCCACAATCGCCAAAGTCCACAAACAAGCAACAATTACAAACATACAAGCAATAAATTAGGCCGTTCGAGCAATCCGTACGTCCGCACGACCTTCCGCAAGCACCAGCGGATAGGTAACGACGTAACGGAGGCCGTGCTCACAGCCCCACTATGACAGGACCAGTCGCAAGCCCAGAAATCCCATAAAAATAGTGCCAACAAGCGATGACATAGCTCGACATCGGCCGAACAGCGAAACGGCTCAACCAAATCGAAATCTAAGGTGAGCATGATGATCAGCGCATCGCCGCGATCATCGTGCTCACCTTCCCGGGCTTCGGGAGGCAACAGAGAGCTCAAACCCTCACATGCGGCCAAAACAACAATAAAAAATGACCCCAGCCGGAGCAACCAGCTCCGGCCGGCTGCCGGCCGGCATGCACGGCAGCGGCGGCCAGGAATGGATACGGGGGAGGCAAGGAAGAGGGGGCTCACCTCAGCCGGCGGCGGGAAGCGGCGGCGGCGGCGGCGCGGGGAGGAAACCCACTCTCGGGTTGGCTAGGGCACGGTGGCGCGGCAACGAACGGCGGCGACGGCCGGCGGCGACGCGAGCACCGGCAAGAGGGGCCCGCCGGATGTCGGCCTGCCGGTGACCGCGACAATAATAACCGGCGGCGGCGGCGGCGGAGGGAGCTCGGCCGCGGCTGCCCTAGGCGCCCAGCCAAAACCCGCGGCGGCTGCTGTCACGCCCCGGGCTAGTTTTAGAAGCGAAAATACGTGCCAATTTTATTATTTTTTTAAAGCCTAGCCCGCGCCACGTACAGACCCGCCACAAATACAGGGTCCACTGTACACATGGACAGAGCCTCCCCTATATTTGCACAGCGTACACAACATACTACAGGATCACAACCACCATTCATTCATCACAACAACACAACAGCACAAATAGATTCATACAGCTAACAGTCCTTAAACCTGTATGAATCTAAGCAAGTCCTTAGGCGAAGGATGATGCGATGCACAAACAACAGATCATTCTAGAAAACTGCTCCTTACCCAGAAGCTTTATTTTGAAACCCTAATATCAAACATTCAAGAATCATTTGAAAACTGTTCTCCACACGAGAACTCTCTTTTGAAAACTCAAAATTCGATCGATCGGAAATCTATTTGAAAACTGTTTCCCACACGAAAGCCTTTATTTGAAAACGCTACCACGAGGGGTAGAAATCCAAGATGTGCGATAAATGAAAGATCTAAGTGCAACGACAACCAAAGAGTCTAAGCATGCAATCCACATATGAATACTAAACCAAATCCATAAGATATAAGCATGCAAGACAAAATAACCACAATGTAACTGAACCTCATCCACAACTAACTAACTGTCAAAGGATAGGGTGATAACCAAAATCAGGAGGGAGAAGAAGCCTCACAAGTCGGAACCTCTAGAACTACTATCTAGGCGTGCCTCGCAACGTCCCGTCTCCCACCACCCTGCTCACCTGAAAACAACAACGAGGGCGGGGGGGTGAGAACATGAAAACATGTCTCCCCTCCTAGTGGGTACCGCAAGCCGATGAAGGCGAAGTGTACACACCGGCACGAGGGTCAACAAAAGATAGATAAGGTAAACAGTAGCACAAGTAAGTATGAGGCTGACATACAACTGAACAACTATGCTACTATAAGCAACTAGTATATGCATCAATGGAGATAACCACAAAGTATACCCAATCACCACCAGGCCACAGGGACGTATCCCTGGCACTGTCACAACCTGCTCAACCAACGGCACAAAACCTACCAGACGCCCTGCGTCGAGGCTCACGGGTCGGAGCAACTCAACGACCCTTTTCCGAAAAAGATGCCCGGTACGGAGGCTCAAACCGTTGGCATACGTGAGGTGCTATCGAGCTATGACGATCGATGCGAATGTTCAATCCATAGAACGGCAACGAACCGTGAAGCAACTGATAAACCACAACGAGGATCGCTCGGAACAACAGGCGATCACTACCGACCAACTCGGTCATCTCAAGAATCATGCAAACCATAACTACTCTACTATCCAAGCACACATAAGTAGAGTCAACGGGAGTCAAGTGAACTAATAACTGAAATGCAAGAGAAGGGATAGAAAGGTATCACCGTAGTCCACTGAACCGACTCCGGATCGAAGTACCCACCTGTCGAAAGATCAAATCTAACACCGACGGCTCTCGGGAACCACGACAGGACCTACGAAAGACTCACAGGGTCAAGGTCCACCAAGTCGACACTAAACACAAAGCTCTCACATCCCGAAACCAACGGATCGCCCGGAAACCCACCGGGACGATCCCGAAACCACACTAAGCCCCAGAGGGGTACCAAACAGCCAACCAAGTCCCTCGCTGTCCCCGAACACATAAAACCAAGTGACGGGACAGCGAGCACAAGCTCGGGGTGCCACGAACACCAAACGCACCCGAAACGGCTTTCCGGGTGCCCGAAAAATGCCGATTTGGCACCGGAACCCCTCGTCACTCATCCGCTGTCCTCGAAACTTCGGGATAGCGATGAGGAACAGCCAACGAGGCTAAACGACGAAGCCAAGTCACTCACGAAAATAGCGAGTGAGTCGCACGACTAGAAACACGCGTTTCGCCGACTATTTCATCGAAAAACGCGTCGAAAATGAATCCGGATCTCCGCGAAGGGCGAAGGGGTTGGACAACCAGTCCACAGGGTCTCAAGGGTCATGCCCTTGCTGCCTGTAGCATCGCAACACTGCCACAATCGCCAAAGTCCACAAACGAGCAGCAATTACATGCATACAAGCGATAAATTAGGCCGTTCGAGCAATCCGTACGTCCGCACGACCTTCCGCAAGCACCAGCGGATAGGTAACGACGTAACGGAGGCCGTGCTCACAGCCCCACTACGACAGGACCAGTCGCAAGCCCAGAAATCCCATAAAAATAGCGCCAACATGCGATGACATAGCTCGACATAGGCTGAACAGCGAAACGGCTCAACCAAAATGGAATCAAAGGTGAGCATGATGATCAGTGCATCGCCGCGATCATCGTGCTCACCTTCCCGGGCTTCGGGAGGCAACAGGGAGCACATGCACTCGAATGCGGCCAAAACAAGTCAAAAACACACCCTGGCCGGAGCAACCAGCTCCGGCCGGCGGCCGGCCGACATGCACGGCGCGCGGCGGCCAGGGTCGGATGCGGGGGTGGTGAGGAAGAGGGTGCTCACCTCAGCCGGCGGCGGGAAGCGGCGGCGGTGGCGCGGGGAGGAAGCCCACCCTCGGGTTGGCTAGGGCACGTCGGCGCGGCAACGGACGGCAGCGGCGGCCGGCGGCCGGCGGCGACGCGAGCACCGGCAAGAGGGGCCCGCCGGACGTCGGTTGGCCGGTGATCGCGACAAGGGAAACCGGCGACGGCGACGGCGGCGGCGGAGCAAGCTCGGCCTCGGCAGCCCTAGGCGCCCAGCCAAAACCCGCGGCGGCGTTCCGGCGGCACGGCGACGGCCGGGGAGGTAGGGGGCGGCACCGGAGGACTCGAGGGTGGCAGCGCTCACCCTCCAAGGCGGCGGGACGCGGCAGCGGCTCGGGCCCAGAAGCCTCGGCCAGCTGCTGCCCTAGTAGCAGTCGCAGCAGCTTGGCGGCGGCTCCCGGCGGCAGGGCGACGACAACGGCAGCTGTGCCACCTCAGGGTGACCTCCGGCATGGGTTCACCCTGGGTGCACACCACAGGGAAGAAGAAGAAGAAGAAGAAGAAGAAGAAGAAGAAGAAGAAGAAGAAGAAGAAGAAGAAGAAGAAGAAGAAGAAGAAGAAGAAGAAGAAGAAGAAGAAGAAGAAGAAGAAGAAGAAGAAAAGAGAGAAAAGGAGAGAAAGGGGATGGACGGGGTTGCGCCGACCAGGGGATGGCCGGCGGTGCAAGGGGGAGCTGGCAGGGGAGCTGGCAGGGGAGCTGGGGGAGCTCGGGCTCACTGCTGGGGGGCTGAGGGGGAGAGAGGAAGAGGGGGAAACTCACTCTCTCTCACACACAAACACAACACACAAATACCCACATGCACAATTGCAAAAACACCCCTCAAACAAAGAAACTAAGCCATGGGTCCCTCACAGTAGGAACAAATTGCCCAGACACCCCTCCACAAGCAATCTCACGCAAAACGGTGCATAAAACAGGGTCCAGATCGCGAAACTGCAAAACGTACAATTCAACCTCTCAGCGAAGAACATGGAACAACTTTCAATCCGTCTGTCGCATGTCGACACGGATCACGCCATCGCGTTCAGCACTGCCGAGACATCGAACCTATCATTTGGATCGTCAGAATCGGACTCCGAAAAGCGCCGTTAAGCCGTTCACTCTCCGCAACAAAAATCCAAAATCCTAAAATACATAAAATATACTATAATATACTATATACATACATACATATACACTAATACATGTATAAATATTCTCATACAGCTCAAATACACAGCAACATGGGAGAGGAACATAGAATTCAAATTTCGCAGTTCAAAAAAAAATTTGAATTCTCACATCACTCCCACCTAACAAGAAGTTTCGTCCCCGAAACTTACACACACACCATCCGCGAACAACAGCGGATACCACTCACGCAAAGCAAACACCAGCTCTCAAGTAGTTTCACGCTCCTCGCGACTCGTCCACTGCACTCACACATACAGAAAGCTCTGGTTCCTTCAACTGCTTCACCTTGCGAGCCAAAGACCTCAAAGGCACCTCACCGTAGCTGAGATACTCCCTCGGCCGAACCGTCGTCGGGCCGATCACACAACGCTCACCCACGTCATCCCAACAGATCGGTGATCGACGACGACGTCCAAATAAAGCCTCGCACGGTGCCAACCCAAAGCTCGCTTGGAAGCTGCTGTTGTAGGCGAACTCCACCAAGGAGAGATACTTGAACCAACCCTCACCAAAATCCAAAACGCATGCCCGGAGCATATCCTCGAGAGTCTGGAAGACTCGCTCCGACTGCCCATCACTCAAAGGGTGGTAAGCTGAGCTGAAGTCGAGCCTCGTCCCCAGTGCCTGCTGCAAGCTCCTCCAGAACTGGGAAACGAAGCGAGAATCCCGATCAGAGACGATCGACCCTGGCACTCCATGCAGCCTGATGATCTCATCCAAGTAGAGCTGCGCCAGTCGATCCCGAGACCAAGTCGTGTGTACCGGTAGGAAGTGAGCTGCTTTCGTCAATCGGTCCACAATAACCAAGATCGCAACATGACCTCGCTGAGAACGAGGCAACCCGATGACGAAATTCATGGTGATCTGCTCCCACTTCCCTACAGGTACGGGCAACGGTTGAAGCTTCCCTGCTGGTCGCTGATGCTTAGCCTTCACCTGCTGATAAACCAGGCACAGTGCCACATGCTGAGCTACATCCATCGTCAAAATCAGGCCACCAGAAACTCTACTTCGGGTTGCGGTACATCTTCGTCCCTTCAGGATGAACGGTGTACGGCGACCGGTGTGCCTCAGTCAAAAACTCTCGCCTCAAATCCCGATCACTGGGCACACACCTCCGTCCTCGAAGGAAACCATCAGCATGTAACGAAGTCACCATCTCTGCCCTGCTCGGCCTCTGCTCGCACTCTCTGCAAGTGCGGATCCAACAGCTGTCCACTGGCAATCCGGTCAGACAAGGTGGGCTGCACCACCAAAATCAACAACTACGCGGTAGCTCCATAAGGTAAAATCTCCAACTCAAGTCGACGAAACTCCTCCACCAAGCGCTCCTGGTCGGTGATCAAGAGAGACAGCTCCGCCGAAGGCTACTTCCGGCTAAAGGCGTCCGCGACGACGTTCGCCTTGCCCGGATGGTACTGGATGGAGATGTCGTAATCCTTCAAAAGCTCAAGCCACCATCTCAGTCTGAGGTTCAGCTCCTAGAAGAGGTACTTCATACACTGACGATCCGCGAACATCTCACAAAGCGCTCCGTACAGGTAGTGTCTCCAAAGCTTGAGAGCGAACACCACTGCTGCTAACTCGAGATCGAGCATCGGATAGTTTTTCTCATAGTCCATCAACTGGCGCGAAGCATACGCGATGACCTTCTCTTACTGCATGAGCACGCACCCCAAATCTATCCAAGATGCATCGCAGTAGACCACAACATCCTCACCAGGCTGCGGCAATGCTAAGATAGGGGCACAAGTCAAACTATCTTTCAGCTCCTAGAAGCTCATCTAACAGGCTGGAGTCCATAGAAACTTCTCACCCTTCCTC
The DNA here is from genome assembly GCA_016920855.1 of Puya raimondii. Taxonomy (NCBI): domain Eukaryota; kingdom Viridiplantae; phylum Streptophyta; class Magnoliopsida; order Poales; family Bromeliaceae; genus Puya; species Puya raimondii. Next base: position 20,359,077 of record JABWPP010000048.1, on the reverse strand, counting down.
GTCAGCTTGCTCAAAGGGGCGGCGATCTTTGAGAAACCCTCAACAAATCGCCGATAATAGCCAGCCCAGCCGAGGAAGCTCCTAATCTCAGCCACAGAAGTCGGAACAGGCCAATCCACTACAGAGTCCACCTTCCCTGGTTTCACCGCAATACCAGTCTGCGTCACGATGTGAACCAAGAAAGAAACTTCTCGAATAGATCTGTATGTCGTCAAAGAAGACCACGACAAATTGATCCAAGAACTGCCGAAAACCCAGTTCATCAAATCCAAAAAGCTGCCGGGGCGTTCGTCAAACCGAACGGCATAATCGTGACCTCGTAAAGCCCGTAACGAGTCCGGAAGGCCGTCATCGCAACGTCCTCGGCCTTGACCTTCAGCTAAAGATAACCTGGCTGCAAAACAATCTTCGAGAGAACCGACGCTCCCTGGAGCCGGTCGAAGAGATCGTAGATCTGCGGTAGAGGGTACTAAATCATCACCGTCATCTCGCTGGACTCACAATCAAACCAACGTAAAACCTTACGAGTCCATCACTCTGATGCACAGGGTTGCCACTCGCAACCAACGATAAAATCACCAGTGATGGTAAACACCTGTCTCCAAGTGATCGGACACGCACTCCAAACCAAGACTACACGGAAGTCGCGACGAAAACCTCGTACGCAAACACAAGCACAGAGATCTCGGAGCCAACAACCAGGCTTCCGACATCAAGTCACCAAAACACCTGGCAAAAACCGAGATCACCTCGCAAAACAAACGTTTCAGCTGTGCAGGCACAGCTACCGAGCTAAAGGCAACCAAACTCAACTGGAGTCAAACCATTCGCAGTGATGGCAAATCAACTGCACAAAACCACTCCAGGATCAGCTCAAGGCTCACTGCGTGATCAGGAGTGACCACCATACAGCTTTCCCACAAGACGACGAAGAGATTGTCTCGCAAGAGAAAGCACCGACCTAATCCAGAAAGTCCCCAAAAGGGATAGGGTATATCGTCCTAACTTTTGACACTACGTTGTCTGCAGCCAACGTACTTATCAAAAGAAAGCGAAATATCCCAAGATCAAACGCCAACAACCAGTTGGCAACACCACAAAGGTACCAGGTCAACCAACCCAAAAGCTGGACCAAAATCACGGAAGAAATCACCGAATTAACGGGAAACAGCAACCCGACCCACAAAACAAGGTCTGCCCTGAGCCAACTCCCTAGGAGTCTTCGGCTTCCAACAACAAACCGACGGCTACAGGCGACAAGGGTCGTCAACCACACGAACCAAAGCGAAGGAAGAACAAAATCCAGCGTCGACTAACCAACGTTGAACGCGGTGAGACCTCCAACAAGAACCTGGAAGATCTCGCGGCAACATGAAAGCCTACAAATACCACCAGAAATCCCAAGACACACCAATTTAGGCGTTAGGATAGCCGCAAACCAAGTAGGCACCAACAAAAACCCGACACCGAACAGTGTCCACTCAGCCTAGTACGCGTCAGTTTGACGCAAGAACTAACTAAAGGTCGAAAGACCAACACTGACGATTCCACCAGCAAGACGTCAGAGGGGTAGGCTTCACCGCCCTACCCAACAAAACAGAGAGGGTAACACCAAAGCTGCGGTCGAAACCACTCAAAGCACCGTCTCCGTAGAGACGCTCGCAGTGGCCCTCGTGCTCTACACGAAAAGTGGGGCCAGGGCAAGAATAGCCCAAACGACAACACAGATCCACCGAGTGACGTCACCTAGCCCACAAGGGCCACCACCTGCCAACGAGTGGTTACGCAAGAAGAAAACACCCTGCCACTTGGTATCTGTCTGGTACTCCACCTCCACTCCTAGAAGGAGCACGAGTCTGCGAACAAGGGCGGGTCGAACCTCAGAAAATCCGCCAATCGCGCTCGAATGTGGCCACCACCTCCAATCACGGGGTCGGCGTCCACATGCGAAACAGCCGACGTAGTCGCTGTCGTCGTCGCGGTCGTCGCGGTGCCACAACGGCGTGAGTGCCACAGGACGGTCTGCAGTCATCGGGGCACTCGGCGAAGGAGGAGGAGGGGCTGGAGCGGCAGTCGCCGTAGCCTGCTGCTGCAAAAACTGCCGGAACAAACCGGAACATGCCGGAGAGGGTCGTCAGCTGACCCCTCACCTCGGCCTCAAGCACACAGGGTACGATCCACATCAGGCTGTTCGCCTCCTGCCAGCTCCTCACTCGAACCAGCCGCAATAGCCCGAGTCTGAACACCAGCAGACGGCTCCGCAGGCACACGCCTACCACCACGACCCGGACGAGGAGGTCTACCACGACCACAAGCCATCTGCAAAACACAGAAACCTACGCAAGCGAAAGGGGTCGGCAACACCCACAAAACACAAGCCGAAAAACACAAGCCGAACACAAACCCCTCGAACTCGCGCACCTATACATCCTAGGTCTCCCTATGTGTCAGCCTAACCAGTGGTTCAGTTACAAGTTATGAATGAATGAGTGTTTGTACCCTTTACGCTCTGATACCATCTCAATCTGTCACGCCCCGGGCTAGTTTTAGAAGCGAAAATACGTGCCAATTTTAATTTTTTTTTGAAAGCCTAGCCCGCGCCACGTACAGACCCGCCACAAATACAGGGTCCACTGTACACACGGACAGAGCCTCCCCTGTATTTGCACGGCGTACACAACATACAACAGGATCACAACCACCATTCATTCATCACAACAACACAACAGCACAAATAGATTCATACAGCTAACAGCCCTTAAACCTGTATGAATCTAAGCAAGTCCTTAGGCGAAGGATGATGCGATGCACAAACAACAGATCATTCTAGAAAACTGCTCCTTACCCAGAAGCTTTATTTTGAAATCCTAATATCAAACATTCAAGAATCATTTGAAAACTGTTCTCCACACGAGAACTCTCTTTTGAAAACTCAAAAGTCGATCGATCGGAAATCCATTTGAAAACTATTTCTCACACGGAAACCTTTATTTGAAAACGCTACCACGAGGGGTAGAAATCCAAGATATGCGATAAATGAAAGATCTAAGTGCAACGACAACCAAAGAGTCTAAGCATGCAATCCACATATGAATACTAAACCAAATCCACAAGATATAAGCATGCAAGACAAAATAACCACAATGTAACTGAACCTCATCCACAACTAACTAACTGTCAAAGGATAGGGTGATAACCAAAATCAGGAGGGAGAAGCCTCACAAGTCGGAACCTCTAGAACTACTATCTAGGCGTGCCTCGCAACGTTCCGACTCCCACCACCCTGCTCACCTGAAAACAACAACGAGGGCGGGGGGGTGAGAACATGAAAACATGTCTCCCCTCCCAGTGGGTACCGCAAGCTGACGAAGGCGAGGTGTACACACCGGCACGAGGGTCAACAAAAGATAGATAAGGTAAACAGTAGCACAAGTAAGTATGAGGCTGACATACAACTGAACAACTATGCTACTGTAAGCAACTAGTATATGCATCAATGGAGATAACCACAAAGTATACCCAATCACCACCAGGCCACAGGGACGTATCCCTGGCACTGTCACAACCTGCTCAACCAACGGCACAAAACCTACCAGACGCCCTGTGTCGAGGCTCACGGGTCGGAGCAACTCAACGACCCTTTTTCGGAAAAGATGCCCGGTACAGAGGCTCAAACCGTTGGCATACGTGAGGTGCTAGGGAGCTGTGACGATCGATGCGAATGCTCAATCCATAGAACGGCAATGAACCGTGAAGCAACTGATAAACCACAACAAGGATCGCTCGGAACAACAGGCGATCAATACCGACCAACTGGGTCGTCTCAAGAATCATGCAAACCATAACCACTCTACTATCCAAGCACACATAAGTAGAGTCAACGGGAGTCAAGTGAACTAATAACTGAAATGCAAGAGAAGGGATAGAAAGGTATCACCGTAGTCCACTGAACCGACTCCGGATCGAAGTACCCACCTGTCGAAAGATCAAATCTAACACCGACGGCTCTCGGGAACTACGACAGGACCTACGAAAGACTCACAGGGTCAATGTCCACCAAGTCGACACTAAACACAAAGCTCTCACATCCCGAAACCGACGGATCGCCCGGAAATCCACCGGGACGATCCCGAAACCACACTAAGCCCCAGAGGGGTACCAAACAGCCAACCAAGTCCCTCGCTGTCCCCGAACACATAAAACCAAGTGACGGGACTGCGAGCACAAGCTCGGGGTGCCACGAACACCAAACGCACCCGAAACGGCTTTCCGGGTTCCCAAAAAATGCCGATTTGGCACCGGAACCCCTCGTCACTCATCCGCTGTCCTCGAAACTTCGGGACAGCGATGAGGAACAGCCAACGAGGCTAAACGACGAAGCCAAGTCACTCACAAAAATAGCGAGTGAGTCGCACCACGACTAGAAACACGCGTTTCGCCAACTATTTCATCAAAAAATGCGTCGGAAATGAATCCGGATCTCCGCGAAGGGCGAAGGGGTTGGACAACCAGTCCAAAGGGTCTCAAGGGTCATGCCCTTGCTGCCCGCAGTGTCGCAACACTGCCACAATCGCCAAAGTCCACAAACGAGCAGCAATTACATGCATAGAAGCGATAAATTAGGCCGTTCGAGCAATCCGTACGTCCGCACGACCTTCCGCAAGCACCAGCGGATAGGTAACGACGTAACGGAGGCCGTGCTCACAGCCCCACTGCGACAGGACTAGTTGCAAGCCCAGAAATCCCATAAAAATAGCGCCAACATGCGATGACATAGCTCGACATCGGCCGAACAGCGAAACGGCTCAACCAAAATGGAATCTAAGGTGAGCATGATGATCAGCGCATTGCCGCGATCATCGTGCTCACCTTTCCGGGCTTCGGGAGGCAACAGGGAGCACATGCACTCGAATACGGCCAAAATAAGTCAAAAACACACCCTGGCCGGAGCAACCAGCTCCGGCCGGCGGCCGGCCGACTTGCACGGCGCGCGGCGGCCAGGGTCGGATGCGGGGGTGGTGAGGAAGAGGGTGCTCACCTCAGCCGGCGGCGGGAAGCGGCGGCGGCGGCGCAGGGAGGAGGCCCACTCTCGGGTTGGCTAGGGCACGGCGGCGCGGCAACGGACTGCGGCGGCGGCCGGCGGCGACGCGAGCACCGGCAAGAGGGGCCCGCCGGACGTCGGTTGGCCGGTGACCACGACAAGGGAAATCGGCGACGGCGGCGGCGGAGCAAGCTCCGCCTCGGCAGCCCTAGGCGCCCAGCCAAAACCCGCGGCGGCTGCGGCGGCGCTCCGGCGGCACGGCGACGGCCGAGGAGGTAGGGGGCGGCGCCGGAGGACTCGAGGGTGGCAGCGCTCACCCTCCAAGGCGGCGGGAGGCGGCGGCGGCTCGGGCCCAGAAGCCTCGGCCAGCTGCTGCCCTAGCAGCAGCCGCAGCAGCTTAGCGGCGGCTCCCGGCGGCAGGGCGACGGCTCCGGCAGCTGTGCCACCTCAGGGTGACCTCCGGCATGGGTTCACCCTGGGTGCACACCAAAGGGAAGAAGAAGAAGAAGAAGAAGAAAAGACAGAAAATGAGAGAAAGGGGATGGCCGGGGTTGCGCCGGCCAGGGGGTGGCCGGCGATGGCCGGCGGCGCAAGGGGGAGCTGGCAGGGGAGCTGGGGGAGCTGGGGGAGCTCGGGCTCACTGCTGGGGGGCTGAGGGGGAGAGAGGAAGAGGGGGAAACTCACTCTCTCTCTCTCACACACACACAACACACAAATACCCACATGCACAATTGCAAAAACACCCCTCAAACAAAGAAAATAAGCCCTGGATCCCTCACAGTAGGAACAAAATGCCCAGACACCCCTCCACAAGCAATCTCATGCAAAACGGTGCGTGAAACAGGGTGGGTCCAGATCGCGAAACTGCAAAATGTACAATTCGACCTCTCAGCGAAGAACATAGAACAACTTTCAATCCGTCCGTCGCATGTCGACACGGATCGCGCCATCGCGTTCAGCACTGCCGAGACATCGAACCTACCATTTTGGATCGTCAGAATCAGACTCCGAAAAGCACCGTTAAGCCGTTCACTCTCTGCAACAAAAACCCAAAATCCTAAAATACATAAAATATACTATAATATACTATATACATACATACATATACACTAATACATGTATAAATATACTCATACAGCTCAAATACACAGCAACAGGGGAGAGGAATATAGAATTCAAATTTTGCATATCAAAAAAAAATTCGAATTCTCACAGCTGCGGCGGCGCTCCGGCTGCACGGCGACGGCCGGGGAGGCAGGGGGCGGCGCCGGAGGACCCAAGGGTGACAGCGCTCACCCTCCCAGGCGTCGGGAGGCGGCGGCTCGGGCCCACAGGTCTCGGCCCGCAGCTGCCCTAGCAGCAGTTGCAGTAGCTCGGCTGTGGCTCCCGGCGGCGGGGCACGTCGCCGGCAGTTGTGCCACCTCAGGGGGAGCTCAGGCGTGGGTTCCCCCTGGGTGCACACCACAGGGAAGAAGAAGAAGAAGAAGAAGAAGAAAAAGAAAAGAGAGAAAAGGAGAGAGAGGGGATGGCCGGGGTTTGCGCCGGCCAGGGGTGGTCGGCGGCGGCCGGCGGAGCTCGGGGAGGTGGCTGAGGAGCTGGGGGAGCTGGGGCTCGCAGCTGGGGTGGCTGAGGGAGAAGAGAAAGTAAGGAGATCCAACCTCCACTCACACACACATATACACACAAGCACAAATGCAAGAACACCCCTCAAACCTTGCAAATAGCCCCTGGGTCCCTTACAGCAGAACAAAAATGCCCAGACACCCCTCCACAAGCAAACTCACACGAAACGGTGCGAGAAATAGGGTCCAGATCGCGAAACTGCGAAATGTACAATACGGCCCCTCGGTGAAGAACATGAAACAACTTTCAATCCGTCCGTCGCATGTCGAAATGGATCACGCCATCGCGTTCAGCACTGCCGAGACATCGAATCTACCATTTTGGATCGTCAGAATCGGACTCCGAATTGAGCCGTTAAGCCGTTTACTCTCCGCAACAAAAACCCAAAATCCTAAAATACTTAAAATATACTATATATATACATATATATACACTAATACATGTATATATATACTCATACAGCTCAAATACACAGCAACATGGGAGAGAAACACAGAATTCAAATTTTCAAAAATTCGAATTCTCACATCACTCCCACCTAACAAGAAGTTTCGTCCCCGAAATTTACACACACACCATCCGCGAACAACCGCGGATACCCCTCACGCAAAGCAAACTTCAGCTCCCAAGTAGTCTCACGCTCCTCGCGACTCATCCACAGCATTCACACATACAGAAAGCTCCGGTTCCTCAACCGCTTCACCAAGCGAGCCAAAAACCTCAAAGGCACCTACCGTAGCTGAGATACTCCCTCAGCCGAACCGTTGTCGGGCCGATCACACGACGCTCACCCACGTCATCCCAACATATTGGTGATCGATGACGACGTCCAAACAAAGACTCGCATGGTGCCAACCCAAAGCTCGCTTGGAAGCTGCTGTTGTAGGCGAACTCCACCAAGGAGAGATACTTGAACCAACCCTCACCAAAATCCAAAACGCATGCCCGGAGCATATCCTCGAGAGTCTGGAAGACTCGCTCCGACTGCCCATCACTCAGAGGGTGGTAAGCTGAGCTGAAGTCGAGCCTCGTTCCCAGTGCCTGCTGCAAGCTCCTCCAGAACTGAGAAATGAAGCGAGAATCCCGATCAGAAACGATCGACACTGGCACCCCAAGCAGCCTGACAATTTCATCCAAGTAGAGCTGCGCCAGTCGATCCTGGGACCAAGTCGTGTGTACCGGTAGGAAGTGAGCTGCTTTCGTCGATCGGTCCACAAAAACTCCGATCGCAACATGACCTCGCTGAGAACGAGGCAACCCGGTGACGAAATCCATGGTGATCTGCTCCCACCTCCCTACAGGTACAGGCAACGGTCGAAGCTTCCCTGCTGGTCGCTGATGCTTAGCCTTCACCTGCTGATAAACCAGGCACAGTGCCACATGCTGAGCTACATCCATCGTCAAAATCAGGCCACCAGAAACTCTATTTCGGGTTGCGGTACATCTTCGTCCCTCCAGGATGAACGGTGTACGGCGACCGGTGTGCCTCAGTCAAAAACTCTCGCCTCAAATCTCGATCACTGGGCACACACCTCCGTCCTCGAAGGAAACCATCAGCATGTAACGAAGTCACCATCTCTGCCCTGCTCGGCCTCTGTTCGCACTCTCTGCAAGTGCGAATCCATCAGCTGACCACCGAAAATCCGATCAGACAAGGTGGGCTGCACCACCAAAGTCAACAACTGCGCGGTAGCTCCATAAGGTAAAACCTCCAACTCTAGTCGACGAAGCTCCACCACCAATCGCTCCTGGTTGGTGATCATGAGAGACAGCTCTGTCGAAGGCTGCTTCCGGCTAAAGGTGTCCGCCACGACGTTTGCCTTGCCCGGATGGTACTGGATGGAGATGTCGTAATCCTTCAAAAGCTCAAGCCACCGTCTCTGTCTGAGGTTCAACTCCTTGAAGAGGCACTTCATACACTGATGATCCATGAACATCTCACAATGCGCTCCGTACAGGTAGTGTCTCCAAAGCTTGAGAGCGAACACCACTGCTACTAACTCGAGATCGAGCGCTAGATAGTTCTTCTCGTAGTCCATCAACTGGCGCGAAGCATACGCGATGACCTTCTCTTACTGTAAGAGCACGCACCCCAATCCTATCCAAGATGCATCGCAGTAGACCACAAAATCCTCACCGGGCTGCGGCAATGCTAAGATAGGGGAACAAGCCAAACTATCCTTCAGGTCCTAGAAGCTCATCTGACAAGCGGAAGTCTACAGAAACTTCACGCCCTTCCCCGTCAGCTTGCTCAAAGGGGCGGCGATCTTTGAGAAACTCTCAACAAATCGCCGGTAACAACTCGCCAAGCCGAGAAGGCTCCTAATCTCCGCCACAGAAGTCGGAACAGGCCAATCCACTACAGAGTCCACCTTCCTTGGGTCCATCACAATACCAGATTGCGTCACGATGTGACCCAAGAAGGAAACTTCTCGAATAGATCAGTATGTCGTCAAAGGAGACCACGACAAATTGATCCAAGAACTGCCGAAAAATCCATATCATCAAATCCAAAAAGCTGCCGGGGCGTTCGTCAAACCGATCGGCATAACCGTGACCTCGTAAAGCCCGTAACGAGTCCGGAAGGCCGTCATCGCAACGTCCTCGGCCCTGATCTTCAGCTGAAGATAACCTGGCTGCAAAACAATCTTCGGGAATACCGAGGTTCCCTGGAGCCGGTCGAAGAGATCGTAGATCTGCGGTAGAGGGTACTAAAACAACACCGTCAACTCGTCGAGCTCGAACTCACAGACAAACCAACGAAAAACCTTGCGAGTCCATCACTCTGGTGTACAGGGTTGCCAATCGCAACAAGCGATAAAAATACTAGTGATGGCAAACACCTGTCTCCAAGTGATCGGACACGCGCTCCAAACCAAGACTACACGAGAACTGCGACGAAAACCTTGTACGCCAACACACGCACAGAAACCTCGGAGCCAACAACCAGGCTCCCGACATCAGGTCACCAAAACACCTGGCAAAAATCGAGATCACCTCGCAAAATAAACCTTTCAGCTGTGAAGGCACAGCTACCGAGCTAAAGGTAACCGAACTCAACCGGAGTCAAACCATCCGCAGTGATGGCACATCAACTGCGTGAAACCACTCCAGGATCAGCTCAAGGCTCACTGCGTGATCAGGGGTGACCACCACACAGCTTTTCCACAAGACGACGTAGAGAGATTGTCTTGCAAAAGAAAGCACCGACCCAATCCAGACAGTCCCAAAAGGGATAGGGTATTTCGTCCTAACTTTTGACACTACGTTGTCTGCAGCCAACGTACTTATCAAAAGAAAGCGAAATATCCCAAGATCAAACGCCAACAACCAGTTGGCAACACCAGAAAGGTACCAGGTCAACCAACCCAAAAGCTGGACCAAAATCATGAAAGAATCACCGAATTAACGGGAAACAGCAACCCGACCCACAAAACAAGGCCAGCCCTGAGCCAACTCCCTAGGAGTCTTCAGCTTCCAACAACAAACCAACGGCTACAGGCGACGCAGGGTCGACAACCACACGAACCAAAGCGAAGGAAGAACAAATCCAGCGTCGACTAACCAACGTTGAACGCGGTGAGACCTCCAACAAGAACCTGGAAGATCTCGCGGCAACACGAAAGCCTACAAATACCACCAGAAATCCCAAGACACACCAATTTAGGCGTTAGGATAGCCGCAACCTATGTAGGCACCAACAAAAAACCCGACACCGAACAGTGTCCACTCAGTCTAGTACACGTCAGTTTGACGCAAGAACTAGCTAAAGGTCAAAAGACCAACACCGACGATTCCACCAGCAAGACGTCAGAGGGGTAGGCTTCACCGCCGTACCCAACAAAACAGAGAGGGTAACATCAAAGCTGCGGTCGAAACCGCTCAAAGCACCATCTCCGTAGAGACGTTCGCAGTGGCCCTCGTGCCAACACGGAAAGTGGGGCCAGGGCAAGAATAGCCCAAACAATAACACAGATCCACCAAGTGACGTCACCTAGCCCACAAGGGCCACCACCTGCCAACGAGTGATTACGCAAAGGGGGAAACACCCTGCCACTTGGTATCTGTTCGGTACTCCACCACCACTTCTAGAAGAAGCACGAGTCTGCGAACAAGGGCGGATCGAACCTCAGAAAATCTGCCAATCGCGCACGGATGTGGCCACCACCCCCAAACACGGGGTCGGCGTCCACACGCGAAATAACCGACGTAGTCGCTGTCGTCGTCGCGGTCGTGGCCACAACGGCGTGGGTGCCACAAGAGGGTATGCAGTCATTGGGGCACTCGGCGAAGAGGAGGAGGGGCTGGAGCGGCAGTCGCCGTAGCCTGCGGCTGCTCAGACTACCGGAACAAGCCGGAACATGCCGGAGAGGGTCGTCAGCTGACCCCTCTCCTCGGCCTCAAGCATACAGGGTACGGTCCACATCAGGCTGTCCGCCTCCTGCCAGCTCCTCACTCGAACCAGCCGCAATAGCCCGAGTCTGAACACCAGCAGACGGCTCCGCAGGCACACGCCTACCACCACGACCCGGACGAGGAGGTCTACCACGACCACAAGCCATCTGCAAAACACAAAAATCTGCGCAAGAGAAAGGGGTCGGCAACTCCCACAAAACACAAGCCGAAAACAAACCCCTCGAACTCGCGCACCTATACATCCTAGGTCTCCCTATGGGTCAGCCTAACCAGTGGTTCAGTTACAAGTTTATGAATGAATGAGTGTTTGTACCCTTTACGCTCTGATACCATCTTAATCTGTCACGCCCCGGGCTAGTTTTAGAAGCGAAAATACGTGCCAATTTTTTTTTTGAAAGCCTAGCCCGCGCCACGTACAGACCCGCCACAAATACAGGGTCCACTGTACACACGGACAGAGCCTCCCCTGTATTTGCACAGCGTACACAACGTACAACATGATCACAACCACCATTCATTCATCACAACAACACAACAGCACAAATAGATTCATACAGCTAACAGTTCTTAAACCTGTATGAATCTAAGCAAGTCCTTAGGCGAAGGATGATGCGATGCACAAACAACAGATCATTCTAGAAAACTGCTCCTTACCCAGAAGCTTTATTTTGAAACCCTAATATCAAACATTCAAGAATTATTTAAAAACTATTCTCCACACGAGAACTCTCTTTTGAAAACTCAAAAGTCGATCGATCGAAAATCCATTGAAAACTGTTTCCCACACGAAAACCTTAATTTGAAAACGCTACCACGAGGGGTAGAAATCCAAGATATGTGGTAAATGAAAGATCTAAGTGCATCGACAACCAAAGAGTCTAAGCATGCAATCCACATATGAATACTAAACCAAATCCACAAGATATAAGCATGCAAGACAAAACAACCACAGTGTAACTGAACCATATCCTTAACTAACTGACTGTCAACGGATAGGGTGATAACCAAAATCAGGAGGGAGAAGCCTCACAAGTCGGAACCTCTAGTACCACTAACTAGGCGTGCCTCGCAACGTCCCGACTCCCACCACCCTGCTCACCTGAAAACAACAACAAGGGCGGGGGGTGAGAACATGTAAACATGTCTCCCCTCCCAGTGGGTACCGCAAGCCGACGAAGGCGAGGTGTACGCACTGGCACGAGGGTCAACAAAAGATAGATAAGGTAAACAGTAGCACAAGTAAGTATAAGGCTAACATAAAACTGAACAACTATGCTACTGTAAGCAACTAGTATATGCATCAATGGAGATAACCACAAAGTAGACCCAATCACCACCAGGCCACAGGGATGTATCCCTGGTACTGTCACCTGCTCATCTCTTGGCACATAAACCTTCTCTGCACGCAACGCATCAAGGCTCACGGGTCGGTCGAAATACACGACCCTTTTTCAAAAAAGAACACCCCCAGGCGGTGGATCAGACCGCGGTGTACGTGAAGTGCTAGAAGAGCTGTGACGATCGATGCAAATGCTCAATCCACAGAACGGCAACGAGCCGTGAAGCAACTGATAAACCACAACGAGGATCGCTCGGAACAACAGGCGATCACTACCGACCAACTGGGTCGTCTCAAAAATCATGAAAACCACAACTACTCTACTATCCAAGCACACATAAGTAGAGTCAACGGGAGTCAAGTGAACTAAAAACTGAAATGCAAGAGAAGGGATAGAAAGGTATCACCGTAGTCCACTGAACCGACTCCGGATCGAAGTACCCACCTGTAGGTAAGATCAAGTCTAACACCGACGGCTCTCGGGAACCACGATATGACCTACGAAAGACTCACAGGGTCAAGGTCCACCAAGTCGACGCTATACACAAAGCTCTCACATCCCGAAACCGACGGATCGCCCGGAAACCCACCGGGATGATCCCGAAACCACACTAAGCCCCAGAGGGGTACCAAGCAGCCAACCAAGCCCCTCGCTGTCCCCGCACACACAAAACCAAGTGACGGGACAGCGGGCACAAGCTCGGGGTGCCACGAACACAAACGCACCCGAAAAGGCTTCCCGGGTTCCCGAAAAATGCCGATTTGGCATTGGAACCCCTCGTCAGTCATCCGCTGTCCTCGAAACTTCGGGACAGTGATGAGGAACAGCCCACGAGGCTAAACGAAGAAGCCAAGTCACTCACGAAAATAGCGAGTGACTCGCACAACTAAAAACACGCGTTTCGCCGATTAATTCATCGAAAAACGCATCGAAAATGAATCCGGAACTCCGCGAAGGGCGAAGGGGTTGGACAACCAGTCCACAGGGCCTCAAGGATCATGCCCTTGCTGCCCGCAGCGTCGCAACGCTGCCACAATCGCCAAAGTCCACAAACAAGCAACAATTACAAACATACAAGCAATAAATTAGGCCGTTCGAGCAATCCGTACGTCCGCACGACCTTCCACAAGCACCAGCGGATAGGTTACGACGTAACGGAGGCCGTGCTCACAGCCCCACTGTGACAGGACCAGTCGCAAGCCCAAAAATCCCATAAAAATAGTGCCAACAAGCGATAACATAGCTCGACATCGGCCGAATAGCGAAACGGCTCAACCAAATCGAAATCTAAGGTGAGCATGATGATTAGCGCATCGCCGCGATCATCGTGCTCACCTTCCCGGGCTTCGGGAGGCAACAGGGAGCTCAAACCCTCACATGCGGCCAAAACAACAACAAAAAGAGACCCCGGCCGGAGCAACCAGCTCCGGCCGGCTGTCGGCCGGCATGCACGGCCAGTGGCAGCCAGGAATGGATGCGGGGGAGGCAAGGAAGAGGGGGCTCACCTCAGCCGGCGGCGGGAAGCGGCGGCGGGAAGCGGCGGCGGTGGCGCGGGGAGGAAGCCCACTCTCGGGTTGGCTAGGGCACGGCGGCACGGCAACGGACGGCGACGGCGGCCGGTGGCGACGCGAGCACCGGCAAGAGGAGGTCGCCGGACGTCGGCCTGCCAGTGACGGCGATAATAATAACCGGCGGGTGGCGGCGGCGGTGGCGGAGGGAGCTCGGCCGCAGCTGCCCTAGGCGCCCAGCCAAAACCCGCGGCGGCTGCGGCGGCGCTCCGGCGGCACGACGACGGCCGGAGAGGCAGGGGGCGGCACCGGAGGACCCAAGGGTGACAGCGCTCACCCTCCCAGGCGTCGGGAGGCGGCGGCGGCTCGGGCCCACAGGTCTCGGCCCGCAGCTGCCCTAGCAGCAGCTACAGCAGCTCGGCTGCGGCTCCCGACGGTGGGGCACGTCGCCGGCGGCCGTGCCACCTCAGGGGGAGCTCAGGCGTGGGTTCCCCCTGGGTGCACACCACAGGGAAGAAGAAGAAGAAGAAGAAGAAGAAGAAGAAAAGAGAGAAAAGGAGAGAGAGGGGATGGCCGGGGTTTGCGCCGGCCAGGGGTGGTCGGCGGCGGTCGGCGGAGCTCGGGGAGGTGGCTGAGTAGCTGGGGGAGCTGGGGCTCGCAGCTGGGGTGGCTGAGGGAGAAGAGAAAGTGAGGAGATCCAACCTCCACTCACACACACATATACACACAAGCACAAATGTAAAAACACCCCTCAAACTTTACAAATAGCCCCTGGGTCCCTCACAGCAGAACAAAAATGCCCAGACACCCCTCCACAAGCAAACTCACGCGAAACGGTGCGAGAAACAGGGTCCAGATCGCGAAACTGCGAAATGTACAATACGACCCCTCAGTGAAGAACATGGAACAACTTTTAATCCGTCCGTTGCATGTCAAAATGGATCACGCCATCGCGTTCAGCACTGCCGAGACATCGAATCTACCATTTTGGATCGTCAGAATCGGACTCCGAATTGCGCCGTTAAGCCGTTTACTCTCCGCAACAAAAACCCAAAATCCTAAAATACTTAAAATATACTATAATATACTATATATATACATACATATACACTAATACATGTATATATATACTCATACAGCTCAAATACACAGCAACAGGGGAGAGGAACACAGAATTCAAATTTCCAAAAATTTGAATTCTCACACCCGAAGTTTCGAGGACAGCGGATGAGCGACGGAGGGTTCCGGTGCCAAATCGGCACTTTTCGGGAACTCGAAAAGCCGGTTTCGGGCGCGTTGGTGTTTGTGACACCCCGGATGTGTGTTCGCTGTCCGACCACCTTCTTTGGTGTGTTTGAGGACAGCGGGTGGCTTGGTTTGTTTGTTGGTAGCCCTCTGGGGCTTGGTTTGGGTTCGGGATCATCCCGGCGGGTTTTCCGGACGTCCCGACGGGTTCGGGTTTCTGAGCTTCTGTGTTTGTGTCGACTCAGTGCGTCTTGACCCTGTTAGTGCCTCGTAGGTTCTGTCGACATCCCTGAGAGCCGTCGGTGTTAGTCTCTTCTGTTGTACAGATGGGTACTTCGATACGGAGTCGGTTCAGTGGACTAGCGGTGATACCTTTCTATCCCTTTCTCTTGCATTCCTTATTTCTAGTTCAGTTGACTCCTGTTGTCTCTACTTATGTGAGCTTGCCATTAGTAGAGTAGTTTGGTTGCATGATTCATTGTGATGACCTGGTTGGTCGGTGGTGATTGCCTGTTGTTTCGGTGATCCTTGTTTACTCGTTTATCAGTTGCTATTCTCGGCTGTTTGCCGTTCTGTGGATTGAGCATATCGCATTGATCATCACAGCTCTTCTAGCACTTCACGTACGCCAGCGGTTTGGCCACCGTGTGGATGTTCTTTTCCGAAAAAGGGTCGTGTGCATCAGACCTGTGAGCCTCTTAACACGTGCATCTACAGAGATTATGTGCCGATGATTGAGCATGTGGTGGCAGTGCCAGTGCCAGTGGTCTGCGATGCGTATCCCTGTGGCCTGGTGGTGATTGGGTATGTTTGTGATTATTTACAGTTGATGCATACGTTATTTGTTGGCAGTAGCTTAGTCATTCATGTTTGGTTATATTGTGCTAACCTGTGCTACTGTTCTTGTTATCCATCTTCATGTTGACCCTCGTGCCGGTGTGTACACCTCGCCTTCGTCGGCTTGCGGTACCCACTAGGAGGGGAGACGTGATTTATCATGTTCTCACCCCCCGCCATCGTTGTTTTTTTCAGGTGAGCCGGGTGGTGGGAGTCGGGACGTGGTGAGACGCGATAGTTAGCCGCTTTAGAGGTCCCGACCAGTGCTTGCGTCCGTTTGGTTTACCCTTACCCTATCTCCTTTAGTAGACATATATTCATGATTCAGTTACACTGTGTGCTTACTTATTTGGTTGGATATTGTGTTGGATACTTGATCTATTGTTTTGTGGATTGTTGGATATATCTTATGATATCGGTTTATCGTGGATTTCTACCCCTCGTGGTAGCGGGTTTCAAAATAGGGTTTCCGTGTGGAAAACAATTTTTCAAATGGTTTTTCGATCGATCGGCTTTTGGTTTTCAAAAGAGTGTCCTCGTGTGGAGGACAGTTTTGAAAAGATATTTAAGTGAATGAAATTAGGGTTTCAAAATAAAGCTCCTGAGTGAGGAGCACTTTTATAGAATGACTGTTGTACTGTGTATTGCATCATCCTTCGCCTAAGGACTTGCTTAGATCCATGCAGGTGTTAAGGATGGTTAGCTGTATGATATATAATGATTGTTGTTTGTGTGGATGAATGAATGGTGCTTGTGATCCTGTATTTTTTCGTGGTACGCCGTGCAAATACAGGAGAGGCTCTGTCCGTGTGGATAGAGGGACCTGTATTTGTGGCGGGTCTATACGTCGCACGGGCTAGGCTTTCAACAAAAAAAAATGGTACGCTTTCCGCAACTAAATTAGCCCGGGGCGTGACAAGGATAGAGCCGAGAAGGGCGTGGCAAGCCGAGCACAGCAGCGGCCGAATGAGCAGCAGTGATCCGATAACACCGTTGAAGCCGTTGACGACCTTCTTGGCCGACGACTCTGTGGCAGCGCATGGTTTCTCGTTAGGCGGTGTGAGAAGTTGTTGGGCCTTCGATGCTGTGATCTCTGGCATGGATTCCGCAGACGGCTGGTGGCAGCGGATTCGGAGAGAGAAGTAGTCGTCAGGGCATTTCTTGAAGCAGAGGATGATCCTGCTGCAGGGTTTGTGCGGCAGCGATAGGGAATCGTTCTTGGGCGGCTACGGGTTGGCAGGAAGCGCTTTGCGGTCGGGAGGAAGCTCGGATACGAGCACGCAGGGAGTGCGTTTTTGCCGGGGGAAGTTCTTGAAGAATGGCAAAAGGGCGGCGCCGTGGGGGTTTGGCATCGATGGAGATGACATCGGAGAGCTCCGTTTCTTGCAGCAGCCGTGTACCATCTCTTAGAGAGTGAGAGGGAGCTGTGGGGTTTTATAAACATTCCGAGTATTTTTAACTTGTAATCCGAGTCCAAGTGTATTTAGATCTATTACTCCGATTAGGAAAATTAACAAAGTTCTAACGGTAATAGTGTAATGATGATGGTTTGGGCTTTAGGCAACCGTTAACCACATAACGTGTTTATTTTCAACGAGCAATTATTACTTGCACAAAGTGAAACTATATAATAGCAGATATAGATTGGAAGTTAGATATCTGACTGAAAATCATATTCAAATCTCAAGTTAAAAAAGTTCTTCACTTTCATATTTGTTAAAAACATTATTTGTTTTGATACCACTCATTCAAATTGGTATTCGTGCTAATACCGATATAACTCAGATCTAAAAGCTAAATAAATTATACAGAATAGAGATATTAGAGAAGAAAGATAAAATATGTATTATTAATTAAAACCATAATGATTCGAAAATGTTATTAAGTCAAGGGTCACTGATTCAACTAGTTGCTCAACTGCTGGTTCAACTAGTTGGTCAACCACTGATTGAACCAGTGACATCAGCAGGACGTCAAAGATATTTTATTATTATTATTATTAATTTTATTATATAAAAATATACATGCATATATTATTATTCTAGTATTATATTTAATTATAAAACACTAATTTATAAACAAAATTAAGTAGATATAAGTTTTCAAGTTTTATTTGTTATAGGACTAATTTGTTCTACTAGAAAATAAAACTAGCTAAGTTAATTTTAATCCATTGGATTTTAATATAGCTTGATAAAAAATCCAGTATGTTGGATTAAAACTGGACTGGTTCACCGGTTCGATGGTTGAACCATCAATTCGAACGATTCAAAATAGTTTTTTGACTATTTGATTCAAAGGGTTGAATCGAACTGTTTTATATACTGGGTCACGATCAGACCGTTTGAACTGGCCGGTTCAATCCAGTTTTTAAATCATTGGTGATACCAATGCTATAAACTTATAATCTTTAGTAAATAACCAGTAATTGCTTAATTGTATTGTGGATAAATTTTTTTAGTTCAAGAAAAAATTATTGGTTAATTCTTTAGATCTGCCCAAATATTGTAATTTTTTTTAGGATTAAATGCATACAGGTCCCTGCAAACATAGTGAATTGCAAATATATCCCTATAAAGTTCAACTTTCATATGTTGTCCCTGCAAAAGTTCTAATATTTTCAAATATGTTCCTCTGGTTTGTTACCGTTAGAGAACTGTTTATATTTTAACAGCAAATAAGTGAAATGTCAATTTTGCCATCATAGATATGTCCCTCCAAAAGCTGAATGGTCATCTTCTTCCTTATCTTCTTTCTTTTTAAAATCCAACCTATTCCACCATTGTTGCAACCTCTTTTCTCACTCCTTTTGTCCTAAACATTTTCTTTTGAGAAAAAAAAGAAAAAAAATTATAGAAAAAATTGAATGAAAAAGCAACACGAGTTTGATATGGGTAAAGCAAACACCCATCGTGGATTAATGGAGATGAAAAAATTCTAGTTAGAGGTTCGAAACTAGCATGAAGGAGAGAGAGGAAGAGGAAGAGGAAGAAACAGAAGAGTTCCCATTGCTAGAATTTTGATTGAGAGAAGAACGTATAATCTAAGAGGAGTAAAAATGTCAACTTATCTCATTAACTAACCATAGTTAAGTATTTAACCTATGATTAACTAAAATTTTCTGATGGATTCTAACGGCAGGGACATATTTGAAAATATTAGGACTTTTGCAGGGACAACATATGAAAGTTGAACTTTGTAGGAATATATTTGCAATTCACTATATTTGCAGGGACCTGTATGAAATTAACCTATTTTTTTTATTCAAGATGATATATGTATGGTTGCCGACTTAACATTTTTGTATATATCTCCGTATGTTCATTTCATTTGCATGAAACAAGACATGGCTAATAGCAGAAAAATATTTATGTGTACCGGATTTTGACTAAATTGACAAAGTACAAATTAAATCATTCTAGCATAATTAAAATGGATTTTAAGAGGTTTACACAAAATTTCGATGGAATTAGCATCAATTCGGAACAAAACAATATTTCAAAACTCAAAAATCTGAGTTTCGGACCAATTCGGATGCCTGCAACAGGGGTTCGGGCGCCCGAAAATGATTTCGTAGGGTCCCTTACAGCGCCCAGATCTTTCGGACACTTATCCAGAGAGTTGGATTTGCGGGAATGTAGCTTTCGGATGCTTGGTTTGTCCTATGGATGCCTTGATGAACTTTCGGACGGCCCATTCTGGGCGCTCAAATGTGTGAGAATTCGAATTTTTTAAAATTTAATTTTTTGAGTTTGAATTCTGTATTTCCCTCCCTTTACTGTGTTTTTGGTATCTGTATACGTATATATATATATATGTATAAGTGTATATATATATGTATAGGTATTGTATTTAGTGTATATTATTGTTTTATGTTTTTGTTGGAGAAGAGAGGATGGTTTGTGACGCGATTCGGAGTCCGTTTCTGATGATTCAAAATGATAGATTCGATGTCTCGGCAGTGCTGAACGTGATGGCGTGATCCGTTCCGACATGCAACGGACGGATCGAGAGATATCGCATGTTCTTCGCTGAGAGGTTGTATTGTACATTTTATCATTTCGCGAATTGGATCCTGTTTCACGCATCGTTTTGCGTGAGATCGATTGTGGAGGGGTGTCTGGACATTTTGTACATGCTGTGAGGGACCCAGGGGTTAATTAAAGTGTTTGAGGGGCCTTTTTACATTTATACATGTGGGTATAAGTGGGTTGTGTGTGTGTGAGTGGAGAGAGAGAAAGTTTTTGTGCTTCTCTTCTCCCTCAGCTCTCCCCAGCAGTGCCACCCTCTTCCTCAGCCCCCTGCCTTCCCCCTGAGCGCCGCCGGCCGCCGCCGACCTCCCCTGGCCGGTGGAAACTCCGGCCACTCTCTCTCTCTCCCTTTTTTCTTCTTCTCCTTCTTCTTCTTCTTCTTCTCCTTCCCTGCAGTGTGCACCCAGGGTAAACCCACGCCTCGGGTCCCCCTGAGGTGGCTCGACTGCCGGCGACCAGCCCCGCCGCCGGGAGCTGCCGCAGTGCGCCGCCGAGCTGCTGCCAGCTACTGCTAAGGCAGCTGCGGGCCGAGGCTGCTGGACCCGAGCCGCTGCCGCCTCCCGCCGCCTTGGAGGGTGCGTGCGCGCCGCCACCCTCTGGACCTCCGGCGCCGTCGCCTTCCTCCCCAGCCGCCGCAGCCACCGCGGGCTCAGCCTGGGCTGTTAGGGCAGCCGCGGCCGAGCGCCCTGTGCCGCCGCCGTCGCCGATTTTTATTGTCGTCACCGGCCTCCCGACGTCCGGCGACCTCCTCTTGCCGGTGCTCGCGTCGCCGCCGGCCGCCGCCACCGTTTGTTGCCGGCGCCGCCGTGCCCTAGCCACCCGAGAGTGAGCATTCTCCCCACGCCGCCGCCGTCGCTTCCTGCCGCCGGCTGAGGTGAGCATTCCCTTCCTCACGTCCCCCGCATCCAACCCTGGCCGCCGCGCGCCGTGCATGTCGGCCGGCAGCAGGCCGGAGCTAGTTGTTCCGGCCAGGGTGTTGTTTTGGCTTGTTTTGGGCCGCATGCATGGTTCGGGCTCCCTGTTGCCTCCCGAAGCTCTGGAAGGTGAGCACGATGATCGCGACGACGCGCTGATCACCATGCTCACCTTAGTTTTCTATTTTGGTGAGCCGTTTCGCTGTTCGGCCTTTGTCGAGCAATATTATCGCATATTCTCGCTATTTTTATGGGTTTTCTGTGCTTGCGACTGGTCCTGTCGTAGTGGGGCTGTGAGCACGGCCTCCGTTACATCGTTACCTATCCGCTGGTGCTTGCGGAAGGTCGTGCAGACAAACGGAGTGCTCGAACGGCCTTAATTAATGCTTGTTTATATGTAAATGTTGCTTATTTTGGGACTTTGGTGATTGTGGCAGCATTGCGACGTTGCGGGCAGCAAGGCATGACCCTTGAGACCCTGTGGACTGGTTATCTTCGCCCTTCGCCCTTCGCCCTTCGCGGAGATCTGAATTTATTTTCGATGCGTTTTCCGATAAAATAATCGGCGAAACGCGTGTTTTTAGTCATGCGACTCACTTGCTGGTTTCGCGAGTGACTTGGCTTCGTCATTTAGCCTCGTTGGCTGTTCCTCATCGCTGTCCCGAAGTTTCGAGGACAGCGGATAAGTGACGAAGGGTTCCGGTGCCAAATCGGCATTTTTCGGGAACCCAGGAAGCCGTTTCGGGTGCGTTTGTGTTCGTGGCACCCTGAGCTTGTGCTCGCTGTCCTGTCACCTTGTTTTGGTGTGTTTGGGGACAGCGGAGGACCTGGTTTGGTTGTTGGTACCCTTGTGGAGCTTAGTGTGGTTTCGGGATCGTCCCGGTGGATTTTCCGGACGATCTGTTCGGTTTCAGGTTGTGAGCGCTTTGTGTTTAGTGTCGACTTGGTGGACCTTGACCCTGTGAGTCTTTCGTAGGTCCTGTCGTGGTTCTCGAGAGCCGTCGGTGTTAAACTCTATCGTTTCGACAGGTGGGTACTTCGATCCGGAGTCGGTTCAGTGGACTACGGTGATATCTTTCTATCCCTTCTCTTGTATTTCAGTTATTAGTTCACTTGACTCCTATTGACTCTACATATGTGTGCTTGCCTTAGTAGAGTAGTTGTTGGTTGCATGATTATTGAGACGACCTCGTTGGTCGGTGTTGATCGCCTATTATTTCGAGCGATCCTCGTATATTGGCTTATCAGTTGCTTCACGGCTCGTTGCCGTTCTGTGGATTGAGCATACGTATCGATCGTCACAGCTCTTCTAACACCTCACGTATGCCAGTGGCGAACTAAACCGACAAACGGATTCGTCCATTCCGATTCCGATTCCAGAGTGAAAAGGGGCGAACTAAACACGCCCTTAGTTGCATGCTAGAGAAATAAGATTTTAGTCCTTTTGTTTGCTAAATGTAATAATGAACATGTGCATGTAAGACGATTGAGAACCTTGGAAATAGGTTAAATAAATGGCATTTAAACTTAGATTAAAACTTAAGGTGAAACATAGTGTCATGTAAACTCTAGATTAAGTGTGAACTAGAGAATAAGTTTGTGTATTGGACATGGTTGATAGCGAATAATGAAGATTGTAGGTAGCAAAGATTTCACACATGGCGACATCATTAGATCAGCGTGATGTCATGAACGATCAAATGACAATTAAGAGGGGGGTGAATTAGTTGACAACTAAAACTCAAGCAAAATTAAACTAAGATAAAAATTGCATAACCAAATAAAAAAAAGAAAAAAAAGAAGAAGCAAACTCAGATAACACAAATGATTTATCTTGGTACGGCCTTCTTGCCTACTGCAGTCTGGCCCTTCTTCTCCTTGAGGTACCGATTTAATTATTACCATTTGGCCTTTTGAATAAGGCAAGACCAAAACCGCTTACAATCGTACTTTATAAGACTTGTATCACAATCTCTTTATAAAACTCACACTTACAAAATAAAGAACAATTATGACTTAAATTTTTTTCTCTCAATATGAAGTTATATCTCAAACAATATCCAAGCCCTCTTTAAATACACTAGCAATCATTTCAAAAATAGAATAGAAGCATGATTAAAGGATAATTGATTTCAATTTGTATTGCAATCATTTTGCAATGCATTTGAATTAATTCCAAAATAATTTTGAATTCATACCACATTTGTAAAGCACATTTGAAATGTTATTACATTTGAAAAGTTCATTTGAAATTATACCATATTTATAAAACCCTTTTAAATTAATACCATAAATATAAAACCTTTCTGCATACCACATTTGTAAAACCCTTTTGAAATAATAACACAAATATAAAATCTTTTTGAATTCATACTATATTTGTAAAAAGCTTTTGAATTAATATTATATTTGTAAAACTTATTTATATTATATTTTAAACTTTTTAAAATCATGTCATAATGAAATTATTTTTGAATTTATACTATATATCAAACCTCTTTTAAATTCATACTATATTAAAATAATGGCTAATTTGATATTAAGCTCAAATCAAACCCAAGTGATAGATTGGTCAACTTGACTCGGTTGACTGGCTCAAATCTAATAAAATTGCAAATCCTCCAAATTATTGTTGTGGCACTTGCATCCAATTTGGTACAATTTGATCTTGTGCGGGCCATTTTGAACAATTGAAAGAGTGATTACTTTTGATCAATTTCGGTTCAGCTTTGAGTCATTTCAAACCCAACTAAACCTAAAATTATTAAGTGACAAAATAAATATAAAATTTATTTGTTATCATTAAAATTTATCATTGGATAAAAACCAACATGTCAGACAAGACCTACACCGTGATGGAGTTTACATAATCAAAATTGGTGTTTCATGGAGTTCACGTTTGCAGACGAAGTTTAGTTTGGTTTAAGAGAGGATATTGAAAATTAGAATCCAAACCTATTTTTAGTCTAGGTTAAATTCTAATTTAGATCGAGTCGGTCAATTAAGTTTTAAAGATAAGGTTAGATTTGAATTAGATTAATTGTTTTCTGTTAGACTTTGAGTTGTTCTTCTTAAATATTCTATGCCATATATAGATAGATTCGGATTATACCCCAGTTCTAAGATAAAGCATTACCATCTACGCGCGGAGCTTAATGTAGCCGGGGTCTAATTAGAGGGATGCTCAATGGAGCCGCGTGTATTACTCAGTGATTTGAAATCGAGGTCAAATCTGCCGGTTCTACCGGTCCGATCGTGATCCAGTCTAAAAAACTATTCAATTTAACCTTTTGAATTGAATAAGTCAAAATATTCTTTAAACCGTTTGAACCGATATATGGTTCAACCATCAAATCGGTGAACCAATCTGGTTTTAATTAAACTGACCAAAATTTTTTAATCAAATCATATTAAAACTAACAAAACTTAAATAATTTAATTTTCTATTAATACAGATTAGAGTAATAAAAAGTAAAACTTGAAACCATATATCTACATAATGTGGTCTAAAAATTAATATTTGATAATTAAGTATTATGCTAGAATAGTAATATATGCATATTTTTCTATATAATCAAATTAAAAATAATAATTAATTATTTATGATATCATGAACCAATGACACCAATGACCCTTAACTCGGTAATATTTTCAGATTGCTGTTCGATCCGATTTTTAAAATATTACTAAAAAAGCTAAAAATTTCTTCATCTAGATAAAATAATCTAATATTTGTCCAAAATCTTGGAAGTTCACCCAAGATTCTAATATATACAATGAGAAAATATTAAAAAAAATTAGATACCTTGTTATCTATATACATAGTTTAATCCAAAAAAAGAAGGAAAAAAAATCAAGAACTGTCGAAGTTGCAGTCAGTGGTTAACCCAGTTCTTCACTACATACCGGCCGGGAGTTACAACTTTCGACAAGCTAGAACTGGGAAATAGATGCTTCAATCGTGAATTTGGCACTTTCCTAGGTCGTTGCATAGGCAGCGGCAGGTTCATAGCGGTGAAATCCACAATAATCTCTTCTTTCGTCAATGTGAGTGAGAACATGACCTTCTTTGTCGTCAACAACGATCGCCTAGCATCCACTGCGGGTTATTGTCCTTGCATGTTCTGAGTTTCACACCACATTAGTATATGCATCGAGCTCGCTGATTAATTTTTCGTGCTCAGCGACTTCCTTTTGGACTCCGAGGAGGATTCTCGCCTGCTCTCTGATGGCAGCCCTCGAGCTTCTACGTCAGAATTTTGGTAGCATTCTGATAGCTCATGGATATGTTGGCGGGGCCATTTGGTTGTAGGTTGTGGAACATAGTCCACAAAAACTTTTTCTACTGGATGTGGGTGTTTTGGGATTCGGTACTGGCCAAGCTTCCTCACAATATGACTCTAGCCTCGCGCGGTTTGTTGTAACCTTTTCATGCTCTATCGCTGGTGCTTCCACATGTGGTTCATAGCAAACTCTACAAGCATGATGACCGTCAACACATTGTTTGAAGCACTTGATTTTGTGAGGCTAATAGTATTTGATAGAGGCAAGGAAGGTAACTGCATCGAAGTCGACGGTGACGACAAAAGTGGTGGGGCGGGGTTTGCATGGCCTCAGAAGGCTAGAATTCATGAGGGAGGGATCGTCGGCGAATACTCCAAACTGAGAGATTCAATAATCTGAGGACTTCTTCGATTCTTGGAGCTGCTATTTGGCTCCATATTAACCATCTGTAAAATCGTGGATGATTCGCCACTGCCTATGATGTGAACACTCTAA
Source organism: Puya raimondii (assembly GCA_016920855.1). Taxonomy (NCBI): domain Eukaryota; kingdom Viridiplantae; phylum Streptophyta; class Magnoliopsida; order Poales; family Bromeliaceae; genus Puya; species Puya raimondii. Next base: position 20,333,343 of record JABWPP010000048.1, on the reverse strand, counting down.
TGTAGGTTGGTGATGAGGATGATGGATAAGAAAAATAAACAGAAGTTGAGAGAATTGAGAGGGAGAAGGGAATAGAGGAAAAATCAGGAAGGATAAGTGAGATAAAGATGAGGGGAAAAAGAAGGATAAGTAGGGGAGGAAGAAGATTAGGGAAGAAGAATACTAGTTATTTCATCACTTACTATTTTGTAATTTTATAGTGTACTTATACTAATAATGGAATTGTAAAGTACAAGAATTACAAGACTGGATTGACAACTAATCTGTCACGCCCCGGGCTAGTTTAGTTGCGGATAACGTGACCCATTTTCTTTGAATACCTAGCCCGAGCAACGTACAGACCCGCCACAAATACAGATCCCTCTGTCTACACGGACAGAGCCTCCCCTGTATTTGCACGGCGTACACACGATACAAAACAGGATCACAATCACCATTCATTCATCACACAAAACAACATTCATCTCATACAGCTAACCATCCTTAACACCTGCATGAATCTAAGCACTCCTTAGGCGAAGGATGATGCAATGCACAGTACACCAGATCATTCTAGAAAAGTGTTTCTCACCCAGAAGCTTTATTTTGAAACCCTAATCTCAATCATTTAAATGCCCTTTAAAAACTGCCCCCCACACGAGGACTTCTTTTTGAAAAACAAAAACCGATCGATCGAAAAGCTATTTGAAAACTGTTTCCCACACGGAAACCTTATTTTGATAGCCAACTACCGCGAGGGGTAGAAATCCACATAAACCATACTAAGATATAACATAGGTCCGCAAGAGGCGAGATACTAAAGCATAACATTCAAAATCCCACAATATCCAATCAAACAGAATAGCGAGCGAGCAGTGTAACTGAACCATAGTAAATCTACTAAATGAAGAGGGTCAGGGTGATAACCAAATCTGCGGATAAACTGGTCGGGACCTCTAATGCTGCTAACTATCGCGTCTCACCACGTCCCGACTCCCACCACCCGGCTCGCCTAAAAAAAAAATAACGATGGCGGGGGTGAGAACATGATAAACATGTCTCCCCTCCCAGTGGGTACCGCAAGCCGACGAAGGCGAGGTGTACACACCGGCACGAGAGTCAACAAAAAGATGGGTATACGAAAACAGTAGCACAGGTTAGCACAATATAACCAGATATGAATGACTATGCTACTGCAAGTAATATAGCATATGCACCAATCACCAGAGGTATTTTGCTGAGTTTGAGGGGCTAAAATGCAATTATGCATTAGTGTATAGTTGTGGTTGTGTGTGTGTGTGAGAGTGTTGTTGGAAACCTCTCTCTCTCTCTCACCCCCCAGCCTCCCCTGAGGTGAGCCCCAGCTCCCCCAGCCTCTCAGCAACCTCCCCATGCGTCGCCGGCCGCCGCCGGCCACCCCCAGGCCGGCGCTTCCCCGGCCAACCTCTTCCTCTCCATTTCTTCTTCTTCTCCTTCCCTGCGGCGTGCACCCAGGGGGAACCCATGCATGGGCTTCCCCTGAGGTGGCACGACCGCCGGCGACCTGCCCCGCCGTCGGGAGCCGCCGCCGTGGGCCGCCGAGCTGCTGCAACTGCTGCTAGGGCAGCTGCGGGCCGAGGCTGGTGGGCCCGAGCCGCCGCCGCCTTCCGACGCCAGGGAGGGTGAGCACCGTCACCCTCGAGTCCTCCGGCACCACCCCCTTCTTCCCCGGCCGTCGCCGTGCCGCCGGAGCGCCGCCGCCGCCGCAGCTGGTTGCTGCTGGGAGTGTGGGCTGTGGGTTGATGTTCTGAGCCACCGCCGCCTCCCGCCGCCGCAGCGACCTCCCGCCGGCATCAGGAGGACCGCCGCAGCCGTCGCTTCCTTCCCCGGCCATCCCCGTGCCGCCGGTGCGCCGCCGCGCAGCCTGCGGCTTTTTGCTCGCTACTTGCGGGCAGGAGCAGCAGGAGGCCGGGCCGCCGCCGCCTCGGAGGGTGCGCGCCGACATCCTCGGGACCGCCGCCGCCGGTCCTTCCCTTCCTGGCCGTCACCGTGCCGCCGGAGCGCCGCCGCAGCCGCCGCGGGCTCGGACTGGACTTCTAGGGTAGCCGCGGCCGAGCTGGCTCCGCCGCCGCCGCTGCCGGTTGTTTTTGTCGCGGTCACCGGCAGGGCGACGTTCGGCGACCTCCTCTTGCCGGTGCTCGCGTCGCCGCCGGCCGCCGCCGCCGTTCCTTGCCAGAGTAGGTGTGGCCGAGCCTTCCCGGAGCTAGGGCTCTTCCCCGCGCCGCCGCCGCCGCACCCCGTCACCGTCTGAGGTGAGCGCTGTCCTCCTTGGGTCCCCCGCATCCTTTCCTGGCCGCCGCTGGCTGTGCATGCCGGCCGGAGCTGGTTGCTCCGGCCGGGGTCCCTTTTTGCTTTGTTTTGGTCGCGCTTGGGTGTTTGAGCTTTTCGATGCCTCCCAAAGTCTGGGAAGGTGAGCACGATGATCGCGGCGACGCGCTGATCATCATGCTCACCTTAGATTTCGGTTTGGATGTGCCGTTTCGCTGTTTGGCCGATGTCGAGCAATTGCATTGCATGTGTTCACTGTTTTTATGGGTTTTCCCGACTTACGACTGGTCCTGTCACAGTAGCGCTGTGAGCACGGCCTCCGTGACGTCGTTACCTATCCGCTGGTGCTTGCGGAGGGTCGTGCGGACGTACGGATTGCTCTAGCGGCCTAGTTTATTACTTGTATATTTGCGATTGTGGCTTGTTTTTGGACTTTGGCGTTTGTGGCAGCGTTGCGACGCTGTGGGCAGCAAGGGTATGGTCCTCGGGGCCCTGTGGACTGGTTGTCCAACTCTCTCGCCCTTCGCGGAGTTTCGGATTCGTTTCCGACGCATTTTTCGATGAAATAATCGGCGAAACGCGCGTTTCTAGTTGTGCGACTCTCTCGCTGGTTTCGCGAGCGACTTGGTTTCGTCATTTAGCCTTGTTGGCTGTTCCTCATCGCTGTCCCGAAGTTCCGAGGACAGCGGATGAGCGACGAAGGGTTCCGGTGCCATTTTTTGCATCTTTCGGGAACCCGGGAAGCCTTTTCGGGTGCGTTTGTAGTCATGGCACCTCGAGCTTGTGCTCGCTATCCCAGCACTTGGTTTTGTGTGTTCGGGGATAGGGAGGGACCTGGTTTGGTTGTTGGTACTCCTGTGGGACTTAGTGTGGTTTCGGGATCGTCCCGGTGGGTTTTCCGGGCGATCCGTCGGTTTCGGGATGTGAGAGCTTTGTGTTTTGCGTCGACTTGGTGGACCTTGACCCTGTGAGTCTTTCGTAGGTCCTGTCGTGGTTCCCGAGAGCCGTTGGTGTTAGGCTTGATCTTACCTACAGGTGGGTACTTCGATCCGGAGTCGGTTCAGTGGACTACGGTGATACCTTTCTATCCTTTCTCTTGCATTACAATTATTAGTTCACTTGACTCCCGTTGACTCTACTTATGCGTGCTTGGATAGTAGAGTAGTTGTGGTTTGCATGATTATTGAGACGACCTAGTTGTTCGGTAGTGATCGCCTGTTGTTCCGTGCGATCCTCGTTGTGGTTTATCAGTTGCTTCACGGCTCGTTGCCGTTCTGTGGATTGAGCATTCGCATCAATCGTCACAGCTCTTCTAGCACTTCACGTACACAACGGTCTGATCCACCATTTGGGGGTGTTCTTTTCCGGAAAAGGGTCGTGGATTACGACCGACCCGTGAGCCTTGATGCAGTGCGTTCAGAAGGTTTATGTGCCGAGAGATGAGCAGTGTGACAGTGCCAGGGATTCGTCCCGGTGGCTTTGGATTGGGTATACTTTGTGGTTATCTCCATTGATGCATATACTAGTTGCTTACAGTAGCATAGTTGTTCAGTTGTATGTCAGCCTCATACTTACTTGTGCTACTGTTTACCTTATCTACCTTTTGTTGACCCTCGTGCCGGTGTGTACACCTCGCCTTCGTCGGCTTACGGTACCCACTGGGAGGGGAGACATGTTTACATGTTCTCACCCCCCGCCCTCGTTGTTGTTTTCAGGTGAGCAGGGTGGTGAGAGTCGGGACACAGCGAGGCACGCCTAGATAGTAGCTCTAGAGGTTCCGACTTGTGATGCTACTTTCCCAGATTTGGTTATTACCCTTATCATCTACCAGTTAGTTATGGATATGGTTCAGTTACACTGTGGTTGCTTTATCTAGCATGATATATTTTTGTACAGTTATATGTTGGATGATTGTCTTGCATGCTTAGATCTCGTGGATTTCGTTTAGTATTCATGTGAGGTTTTCATGCTTAGACTTTTGGATGCCGGTACCTTTATTCTATCATCGTGGCTTTTATTGCATGTCTTGATTTTCTACCCCTCGTGGTAGCGTTTCCAAATAAAGGTTTTCGTGTGGAAAACAGTTTTCAAAGGAATTTTCGACCGATCGACCTTTGAGATTTCAAAAGAGAGTTCTCGTGTGGAGAACAGTTTTCAAATGATTCTTCAATGTTTGAGATTAGGGTTTCAAAATAAAGCTTCTGTGTAAGGAGCAGTTTTCTAGAATGATCTGTTGTATGTGCATTGCATCATCTTTCGCCTAAGGACTTGCTTAGATTAATACAGGTTTAAGGACTGTTAGCTGTATGAATCTCTTGTGTTGTTGTGTTGTTGTGATGAATGAATGGTGGTTGTGATCCTGTTGTATGTTGTGGACGCCGTGCAAATACAGGGAGGCTCTGTCCGTGTGTACAGTGGACCCTATATTTGTGGCGGGTCTGTACGTGGCGCGGGCTAGGCTTTCAAAAAAAAAAAATTGGCACGTTTTTCCGCATCTAGAACTAGCCCGGGGCGTGACATTCCGATTGTTATTCTAAACAAACATATTGGAGGATTTTACCATTCCATTTCTGATTTTGGTTCATTCCAATTTCTATTCCGATTCCAATTCCTATTTTGAACCAAATGCGCCGTCAGTCTCTAGAGATCTATGAACTATATATCCATGTTCGATCCATGCATTCTAATACATTTTCTTGTATCTTATCTTTTCGGAACATACTAACTTTATATAAAAGGCTTAATTATACCCTACTTCATTGTACTTTAATATTTGATTTATTTTGACAAAAAAAAAATTAATATAAAATCAAAGAAAAAATTAGTTCAATAGTGTCTTTAAAAATATATATATATACAGATATAATATAGCAAAGGATAATAACACTAAAATTATAGTATAGTATGATGGTGTAATTAAGCCTTATAGAAATTGCAACAGCTAGTTGGATTACCTTTTATATCACAAAAAGAAAAACTACAAAAACATTCTTTTGACAGTAGCCACTATATATGTTTTGTTCTCGTGCAAATGAAATGAATATACTGAGATATATATAGTAAAAGAGAAATGATTCGGTACTTTATTTTATAAAAGATAAAAAAGATCTTAACCGTTGATTAATGAAGGTTAAAAATGTAGCAGGTTAAAATGCTATTTCATATGAGGGCATTTCTGTAATTAAATTAGACAAATTTTTAAGAAATTTTGATTTATATTGCAAATTTAGCATTAATTTTGCACTAATTTAAACATTAATTTAAGGTTTGATTGATATCCCAAATTTAGGCATTAATTTTGCACTAATATAGGCATTAATTTTAGAAATTTTAGAATTCTTCTAATTTAGGCATTAATTTAAATTTAAATTTTAGAAATTTTTGAAATAGTAATATTTCTAAATATGTTGAATTTAAATATTTAATATTTAAATTTAAAATTTAAAATTGAAATAAGAGTAATTTTGTATTACTATTTAACAAATTTAATGTTGATAATAACGAATTCAACATATTTAATTTGTTTAAGAAACTTTTAAATTCTTCTAGTTTAAACATTAATTTTTTATCACAAACTTAAAAAAATGTGAATGTACGTAAAAAAAATTTAAATTCCACGTATTTAATATGTTGTAATGTTTTGTATCACTATTTAAATTCAACATATTTAATATATTGTAATTTTAGAATTTTTCTACTTTAGACATTAATTTTGTATGACTATTTAAAAGAACTTGTAATGTTGGTAAATATTTAAATTCAACTTATTTAAACATTAATTTTGCATCACTATTTTAAATATATTTGAATATGGGTAAATATTTAAATTCAACATATTTAATATGTTTAAGAAAAATTTAGAATTTTTCTAATTCCGACATTAGTTTTGTATCACTATTTAAAAGAATTTGAATATGGTAATTGATTAGGAATATTGGGTATAATTCAAATTTATTCTTAGAATAGAATTGTCAAATAATTACCTTTTAAAGTCATATTGTGTGAGAATTCAGATTTTTTTTCTTTTGTATTATTTTATCTGCGAATTTGAATTCTGTGTCCCCCACCCCTGTTACTGTGTATCTGAGCTATTTTGAGTATATTTATGCGTATTTATACGGTATATATAGTGTATATTAGGTGTTTTCGATTTGTTGGTTTTCGTCGCGGAGAGTGAACGGCTTAACGGCACCATCCGGAGTCCGATCCTGACAATCCAAAATGGTAGATTCGATGTCTCGGCAGTGCTGAACGCAATGGCGCTATTCGCGTCGACATGCGACGAGCGGATCAAAAGTTATTGCAAGATCTTCGCTGAGGGATCGAATAGTGCAGATTTTTGTTTCGCGATCTGGACCCTGTTTTTGCACCGTTTCGCTTGGGATTGCTTGTGGAGGGGCTTATGGGCATTTTGTTCCTGCTGTGAGGGACCCAGAGGCTATATTGCAGGTTTGAGGGGCTTTTGTGCAATTTGGCACATGGTATATGTTGGTGGTGTGAGAGAGAGAGAGTGAGTTGTTTTTTTTTAATTTTCTCCTCTCCTCAGCTCCAGCAGCTGCGAGCCCCAGCTCCCCCTTCTCCTGCTGCTGCCTCCCCAAGCCTCTCCGGCCGCCGCCGACCGTCCCCTGGCCGGCATTGCCCCGGCCATCCCTCCTCTCCATTTTCTTCTTCTTCTTCTTCTTCCTCTTCTTCTTCTCCTTCTCTGAGGTGAGCACCTAGGGGGAACCCACGCTTGAGCTCCCCCTGGGGTGGCTGTGCCGCTAGTGTCGCCGGAGTGCCGCCGGAGTGCCGCCGGAGCCGCCGCCAGGCTGCTGCGGCCACTGCTGGAGCAGCAGCTGGCCGAGCCTGGTGAGCCCAGGCCACCGCCGCCTCCCGCAGCTCGGGAGGGTAAGCCTCGCCTCCCCCGTCACCTCCGGCGCCGCCTCCTTCTTCCCCGGCCGTCGCCGTGCCGCCGGAGCGCCGCCGCAGCCGCCGCAAGCCTCGGTGGGGCTGCTAGGGCAGCCGCGGACGAGCCAGCTCCGCCGCCGCCACCCGCCGCCGTTTTTGTCGCGGTCACCGGCCAACCGGTGTCCGGTGGGCCCCTCTCGCCGGTGCTCGCGTCGCCGCCGGCCGCCGCCGCCGTCCCTTGCCACGCCGACAAGCCCTAGCCAACCCGAGGGCTTTGAGATTCCCTGTGCCGCCGCCGCCGCTTCCCGCCGCCGGCTAAGGTGAGCCTTCCCTTCCCTGTGATCTCCTCTGCCGACCATGGCCGCCGCCGGCATGCGCCGCCGGCCTTGCATGCCGGCCGGCAGCCGGCCGGAGCTGGTTGCTCCGGCCGGGGTCTTATTTATTGTGTTTTTGGCCGCGCCGAGGTTTTTGGAGCTCCTGTTGCTTCCCGAGGTCCGGGAAGGTGAGCACAATGATCGCGACAACGCGCTGATCATCATGCTCACCTCCGTTTTGGATTTGGTCGAGCCGTTTCGTCGTTCGGCCTTTGTCGTGCTTTATTTGTGCTTGTGGCGCTGTTTTTATGCAATTGCTGGGTTAGCGACTTGCTCGGTCGCAGTGGGGCTGTGAGCACGGTCTCCGTGATGTTGTTACCTATCCGCTGGTGCTTGCGGAAGGTCGTGCAGACGAACGGAACGCTCGAACGGCCTTAATTATGCTTGCTTGTTGCATGTATTCGCTATTTTTATGGGTTTGCTGAGCTTGCGACTTGCCCTGTCGCAGTGGGGCTGTGAGCACGGTCTCCGGGACATCGTTACCTATCCGCTGGTGCTTGCGGAAGGTCGTGCGGATGTACGGATTGCTCGTACGCCTTTGTTTGATGCTTGTATGTTTGTATTTATGCTTGTTTTGGGACTTTGGCGCTTGAGGCAGCGTTGCGACACTGTGGGCAGCAAGAGTATGGCCCTTGGGGCCCTGTGGATTGGTTGTCCAACCCTCACACCCTTCGCGGTGTTTCGGATTCGTTTCCGACGCATTTTTCGATGAAATAATCGGCGAAACGCACGTTTCTTGTTGTGTGACTTGCTCGCTGATTTTGCGGGCGACTTGGCCTCATCATTTAGCCTTGTTGGCTGTTCCTCATCGCTGTCCCGAAGTTCCAAGGACAGCGGATGAGTGACGTTGGGTTCCGGTGTCAAATCGGCACTTTTCGGGAACCCGGGAAGCCGCTTCGGGTGCGTTTGTGTTCGTGGCACCCCGAGCTTGTGCTCGCTGTCCCGCCACCTTGTTGTGTGTGTTTGGGGGACAGCGGAGGACTTGATTGGCTGTTGGTACCCCCTCTGGGGCTTGGTGTGGCTTCGGGGTCGTCCCGGTGGATTTTCCGGGCGATCCGTCGGGTTCGGGATGTGTGAGCTTTATGTTTAGCGTCGTCTTGGTGGACCTTGACTGTGTGAGTCTTTCGTAGGTCCTGTCGCGTTTCCCGAGAGCCGTCGGAGTTAGGCTCGATCATATCGACAGGTGGGTACTTCGATCCGGAGTCGGTTCAGTGGACTACGGTGATACCTTTCTATCCCTTCTCTTGCATTTCAGTTATTAGTTCACTTGACTCCCGTTGACTCTACTTATATGTGTGCTTGGTTAGTAGAGTAGTTGTGGCTTGCATGATTCTTGAGACGACCCAGTTGGTCGGTGATGATCGCCTGTTGTTCCGAGCGATCCTCGTTGTGGTTTATCGGTTGCTTCTCGGCTTGTTGCCGTTCTGTGGATTGAGCATTTGCATCGATCGTCACAGCTCCCTAGCACCTCACGTATGCCAACGGTCTGATCCACCGTTTGGTCTTCTTTTCCGGAAAAGGGTCGCGTGTATCCGACCCGTGAGCCTCGACGCAGAGCGTCTGGTAGGTTTTGTGCCGTTGGTTGAGCAGGTTGTGACAGTGCCAGGGACACGTCCCGGTGGCTTTGATTGGGTTTATTTTGTGGTTATCTCCATTGATGCATACACTAGTTGTTTACAGTAGCATTATTATTCAGTTATATGTTGGCCTCATATTTACTTGTGCTACTGTTTACCTTATCTATCTATTTGTTGACCCTCGTGCCGGTGTGTACACCTCGCCTTCGTCGGCTTGCGGTACCCACTGGGAGGGGAGACATGTTTACATGTTCTCACCCCCCGCCCTCGTTGTTGTTTTCAGGTGAGCAGGGTGGTGGGAGTCGGGACGCAGTGAGGCACGCCTAGATAGTGTGCTAGAGGTTCTGACCTGTGAGGCTTCTCCCCCAGATTTTGGTTATTACCCTATCTCTTGACTGTTGGCTAGTGGTGGTTGAGGTTCAGTTACATTTTGGTTGTTGTATTGCATGCTTACTGTGTGGATTTGTTTGGTATTCTTATCTGTAGATGCATGCTTAGACTTCTGGTTGAGTATTACTCTCGATGTTCATGTATCACTTACCTCAGTTTTCTACCCCTCGTGGTAGCGTTTTCAAAGAGAGTTCTCGTGTGGAGAACAGTTTTCAAAAAGATTTTAAATGCATGATATTAGGGTTTCAAAGAAAGCTTCTGGGTAAGAAGCAGTTTTCTAGATTGATTGTTGTTTGTGCATCGCATCATCCTTCGCTTAAGGACTTGCTTAGCCTCATACAGGTTTAAGGACGGTTAGCTGTATGAATCATGTTTGAGATGTTGTCTGTGTGATGAATGTTTAAGTGGTTGTGATCTTGTCGTCGTTGTTGTGTACGCCGTGCAAATACAGGGGAGGTTCTGTCCGTGTGTACAGTGGGCCCTGTATTTGTGGCGGGTCTGTACGTGGCACGGGCTAGGCTTTCAAAAAAAAAAAAAAATGTACCTGTTTTCCGCTTCTCAAACTAGCCCGGGGCGTGACATATTGTCAAATAATTTGAATGCTTCCTTATATGAAATGATAAAATATCTGTGGATTACGGATGTCAATGGGTACAAATATCCATAATTTATCTGAACCCGAATCCAAACCCGAAAGTGAATGCACTGGATTTACCTATGCTAAATGGATATAGTTTCGGATATGGATATCAAAAACGAAAACCCGTGGCGTGACAATCATCCTAAAATATCAACATTGCAAAGGAATAAAAACAAACTAACAGATTTAAGTCACAAGAGAAGATTTTACAACTTGCAAGTTATGTACAATGACTTAAAATTCGAGTCAAGTCGGCTAATTCTGATCTGATCATGACCCGGTTTATAAAATGATTCGCTTCAACCTTTTGAATCGGATAAGAAAAAAATCACTTTGAATCTTTCAAACTGGCGGTCAACCATCGTCGAACCAATAAATCAGACCAGTTTAATCAAATTAACCGGATTTTTTAATTACGTTATAGTAAATTCTAATGACTTAAAATCAACTTACCTGATATTATTTTTTATTAACACAGATTAGTCTAATAAAAAGTGAAATTTGAAACTTATATCTACTTAATTTCGTTTAGAAATCAGCATTTTATAATTAAATATGATGTTAGATTAATAACATTTGCATTTTTTATAATAAAATTAAAAATAATAATTAAATATTTATAATGTCATTATGTCATTGGTTCGACCTACTAGTTGAACCAGTAATCTTTCACTAAATACCAATATAATGATAACTGCTCTAATACCAACGATTAAAATATAGTGTATTAAGAACAAACTAACAACTGAATTTGGCAACACAAAACACATAAAAGAGTCCAACATACTAACTAGTATTAATATGCTTGTCATAAATACACTCCAACTTACCAATACTATCTGATGTGATATTATTGAAATATCACATTAGTTACAAAAAAAATTTCTCAATACCTTCGCTACCGCTCTAATTTCATAAATACCTTCTTAAATATTGAAATTTCATATTTGTCCGGAAAAGTATGGAAAAATTTTAAAAATATCCTCGCAGTTAAAACTCTATTATGTTTAGTAGCAATTTCTCAAAAATGCCAACTGTACCCTCCAACTCTTTGTCATCAATACCTTCACACTCCTTTGAGAATTATCTATTCCCTTGAAATATATATGATGTCACCCTTAACTATACGAAATTATGAAATAACCCCTCTAAAAGAAACTTTTTTTATTAGTGTCTTGACTTCTGTATTTTTTAAAAATTGAATAATTGAAGTAGGAATTTTATCAATTTCATATATGATCCATCAATTAATAATTTTAATTTTGTAACATATAAAATTGAAAAAGTTGATAAATAATAATTAATAGAGCAATTTAAGTTCAATAAAGTTTAAATGTCAAATAAAAATAAAAAAAAATACTTTATATCTTCTCCTAGTTACTTTACATTGGATGGTCTTCTATTTCTTAGTTTCCAAAATTCATATATTTATATTGAATAAACAAATTCTAAATTTTATCCGGTACTAATCTAAATAGTTTAGGGCATAACACCTATTATAATAACAAATTATATAAGGGTGTGTTTGGTTCCACGTAAAACTGTGAAAAAAAAATTTCGGTGGAAAATTTTTTTTCCGAGGAAAATAAGTTTTACGCTCTTTGGTGTTTGGTTTATAAGAAAAAAAAGTAGTTTTTCGTTACGGTTGTTTGATTGGAAGGAAAAAAAGAGAGGAAAAGTTATAAATAAAAAACTATTATGTAGTACACCGAACTTCTTCAATTATGGAGTTCCGGTGGAAAAATAGTATGAGAGGCTATATGTGAGGCTCCGACCAAGTTTGGGACTCGTGCGAAGTGTTTTCGGCGCAAATGAGGCGTGAAAACGGACTTCGAAAAGCTAAAAACTGCTGAACTTGTGAAGTCTGCAGTGGGATTCTGGTATGAGGAATCCATACCGGTACTGAAGTGATTAGTACCGGTATGCGATATGGTATACCGGAATGCAATGGCAGAATCCGAAAATCCAGCTCTCGGGTTCTGCGGAATTCCTCGTGGTATACCGGTACGCCAACCCGTATACCGGTACGCCAACCGGTATACCGGAATACAGTGTGCAGAATGCTGATTTCGAAGGGTAAATTGGTAATTTCACTGATGGGGGCTTACATATAGGGGAACTCTTCCCCTTTCTCCTCTGAAAACACAGCAATACACACAGGGAGAGAGGGAGGGAGAAACTCCTCTCCCTCACTACCACTTCTTCTCCTTCTCCTCCAAATTAAAGATCTTGGTGGAGATCAAGCTTGGGAAGCTTGGAGGAGTGAAGAATCGAGCTCGTGCATGCATGGTGGCTTGGTGAGCTCGCGGATCCGAGGTGAGTTCTTGGATTTGGTAGTTAGGGTTTCGGATTTGAGGCTAAGAAATGAGGTTTTGGAGACCCTTGGCTAATCTAGACTACAAATTGTAGAGATTAGCAAGAGATTTGGGTTTTGCCATGAGTTTTGGGAAACCCTAGGTTGAAAGAGGGATTCTCTTGTGGAGGGTTTTAAAAATATTTTAACCCTTTAGAACCCTAGTTTGGGGTTAGTAGAACATGTGGGACAACTCCATTTCGAATGATTTGGAGAGATGAGATCGTTATGAGTTCGACTCGGATTAACGAATCCTTCATGTGTGTTAGGGCTAGGAGCTTGAAGATCAAGCTTGAGGCCAAGGAAAAGAGCCCGATTGCAAGTGTCTACAAGCAATCGGAAGAGTGTGAGGTGGGTTTGTGTTTACCGAAGTGATTAGGTCACTTCCATGTCGAAAGAGTAAAGTATAATTATTTTACTTGATGCATGTAATGGTAGGTTAATTGGCAAATAGTATATATATATATGAATGAGTAGATCATATGATGTTAATACCATTAACTACCATTGATTGGAATTGTAGGCATGTGGATCACATAGTTACAAATGGACATGTGTATGCCTAGATGTGAACATAGCGGGGAGCTAGTTTCTCTACATGATAGAGAATTTGACATGAGGTCTAACAAGGGCTAGAGGCCATGTGAATTGAAATCCTAGATATGGACAACTAGGATAAGAAAGAACTATAATGTGTATGTTGGCATAGATATATATGTATATCAAAATGATTTGAGCCATGGGCTCACCTTGCATGTAAAAGAATCTAAGTATTTCATAATAATATATGTACTTGAGAGATGATGCATGCATGTTAAACCTAGTGTTACTAAACATAGGTTGGAATGTGATGGTACATAACCTAGTGTTATTGAACATAGGTTGAATGTGTAATGAACCTAGTGTTATTGAACATAGGTTGGAATGTGAAATGAACCTAGTGTTATTAAACATAGGTCGGAATGTATGTGAACCTAGAGTCGTTGAACCTAGGTTGAGATAACATAGTGATAGGAAGATCACTTAAACAGGACATTGAACCTAGTGTCATTGGACATAGGTTGGAAAACACAGTGGTAGGCTAACCACTTGGGCATGAGAATATGAACCTAGAAGAGGTTGATATCTTAGGGTAAAAGATGAACCCTTTGAGACTTTGGAATGGATTTCGGAATCCCTAGAATGATACTTGCAGGTATGTGTGGTTCTCCTCGTCTGGCAAGTGATTGTGGCTGCGGGTATGTGTGGTTCTCCTCGCGCCCGCAGCAGCAGATTATACTTGCGGGTATGTGTGGTTCTCCTCGCCCGGCAAGTGACTCATAACTGCGAGTATGTGTGGTTCTCCTCGCTCGGCAGTGATTTGAGTAGCGGAGGTGTTTGTGGTATATCCCTCACCTGCCGAGTGGATCGTAGGCTGAGGTGTATGTAGCATGTTCATCTCCTCAGGCCTGGACATAGGCGGTAATCCGCGGATATTTGACTCAAGAGTGAGTCGGTGAAGGTTGACTAAATAAGTAAACCTTAGCTGGGCGGTGGCCCAAGGATATTTGACTCAAGAGTGAGTCGGTGAAGGTTGACTAAATAAGTAAACCTTAGCTGGGCGGTGGCCCAAGGATATTTGACTCAAGAGTGAGTCGGTGAAGGTTGACTAAATGAGTAAACCTTAGCTGGGCGGTGGCCCAAGGATATATGACTCAAGAGTGAGTCGGTGAAGGTTTGACTAAATAAGTAAACCTTAGTTGGGCGGTGGCCCAAGGTGTTTGACTCTAGAGTGAGTCGGTGAAGGTTTGACTAAAGTAAGTAAACCTTAGGAGGGTGGTAACCCGTTAATAATGAACTCGAGGGCAAGTCGAGTACGGCTTAGCTAAGGTAAATGAATCTTAGGAGCAGATTGAATATAAAATGGGTAGTGGAATAGCAGTTAAAAATATATTGCATGGATTTCATTATCGCATTTGTTGAAGCATAGCATGTTTACTTTCGTATATTGTAAAGTTATATGCTTATTGGTTATGTATATGTACTAACCCATGCTTGTATGCTTCCTTTGGACCTGGTGGGTCGAGCTTCTCTCTTGGGTGGCCTTACCCACTGGGAACTATTTTATATAGTTCTCATCCCACTATTTTTCAGGTCCTCACGTGAGCGGCGCGGCGGCGCGAGGGAAGGGCGTAACTCAGTAGTTAGCGTCCTACCACTGTGACCAGAATAGAAGTACCCTCTACTACGTACTTTAGGGGTATTCGAATGAATGAGAATGTAATAATAATTCGATTGTATTTGGAAAGTAAGAACAAAGACAAAAAAAAATGTAATATGTGGTTGTATTGCGAATGCTTGTAATAGCATAGTAATTTATGATGCTTTCCTTATGCAATCTATGTATGAATTATGTTCCTGTTTGGAACCTCTTGAATTGTACTGGTTGTGACGCCTTGGACGTACAAGGGAAACTCTGTCCGTTCGGCGGATCTGGGTCATGCGCCCGTGCGTTTTGTCCTTCCACCTACTTGGTGCTAAGGCACGGCGGGGCGTGACAGATTGAGGTGGTATCAGAGCGTAGAAACGGTCTAGGTGGACCTAAGGAATCCTAGGATGGAAAAAGACCCTAGGAGTGTAAACTCGTGAGAGACGAGGACTTGTGATGTGCGGCGAAAGGGTAATCGATTGGGTCGTATATTGGTTATGCCTCTAATAGGATGTTAGAGGTAGATTTAAGGCGTGGTTTATTCTCAGCCAAGTGTGTTCATGTTGGCGCGCGACAACATGAACCCAAGGAATGAGAATAGGCGCCCTTATGTGACTTTCGCCTAATTTGTGTCCGTAATTTACATCGTATTTGTACTTGGCCTAAAAGGTCGAGAATGTTGACGAAAATTGTCGTGTTTCAGGATACGATGGCGCCACGTGGGCGACCTCCGATGAGATCGACACGGGGTGGACCTAGTGGGGTCCCTGTGCAATCTGGGGCCAGTGGAGACCCGGAGCTTCGTGAACAGTTGGCCACACTCGTTGGAGTGGTGCAACAACAAGCTGAGATGGCACAGCGACAGCAGGAGGCTGCCGTGCGCCAGGAGGAACGGATCAGGAGACTCCATGAGACCGTGGAGCGATTTGCATGCCGAGTACCATCAGGAGCCGCGGCGGGTACCTCGCAAATAGATGTTGGTGCCTGGGCCCCTGATTTTGTGGAATTGGAAGCGGAGAGGGAGCGGGCTTTAGCTGCCCTCATGACGTTCAAGGAATTCAATCCGCTTACCTTCGACGGGGAAGAAATAGACCCGTGGACCGAAGAAACGTGGATCGATTCTATGGAGTCCCTGTTTGAGGACTTGTACACCTTGGAGCGAGACAAGGTGCATTTTGCCGCACATTGCTTGCAAGGGTCGGCAAAGGCGTGGTGGAAGGGAGTCCGGCGAGACCGACCTTCTAGTCTCCCTCCGGCGACTTGGGAGGAATTTCGAGGACTGGTGTTCTCTGCCTACTTCCCTGATAGTGAGAAGAGAAAGCTTCAGGAAAAATTCAGGAAGCTGAAGCAAGGTGATCGCTCGGTGAGAGAGTACGAGAGAGAGTTCTCTCGCATTATAAATTGTATCCCTTATGTGATACGGGATGACAAGGACAAAGCTGATTGTTTCGTGCGCGGACTTCGGCCTGAGATTTTTAAGGTTGTGCATCCCTTCAAACTGCAAACCTTTGTCGAGGCGCTGGACCGGGCCCTGTGGGTAGAACAGGGCAATGCATTCGTGCAAGAGGAGCGCGAGTGTTATGACAAGGAGATAGAGATGGGACAACCATCGGATAAATCTGGTGGTCAGTCGAGTTCCAGACAAGTCCCGACACGTTCGCGTCGACGATCTCGTGCCTCGGGGACCTACCATACTCGGTCCTCGGTGAGTTGTGTTATTTGCGGCGGACCCCATTGGGCGCGCCGGTGCGTGCAGCGAGAAGGAAGGTGCATACGATGTGGACAATCGGGTCACACAAAGTATGACTGTTCCTTGGAAGATAGTCGAGCCCCACCGGCTACGACAGCATTCTCCGCTCCGAGATAGTTCGCGGGTGTACCACCTGCGGTAAGGTCTGGTGAGCATGCATTGATGTTGAGGCAACCTGAGGGTTCGCGTCGGGCGCCAAGTGGCCATGGGTACGCAACTCAGGTGATGGAATCTACTGCTGTCGACGGCGTCGTGGCAGGTATGTTTTGATTGTTGAAAACATATCTAGAGCATAATGTGACACTGGAGCATTACATGCAAATGTTGTGGTCTGTTGCTACGATGCAAGTGTAATTGTAGCCAGGACCAAGGTTATGGGTAAGGATAGATACCCAGCTATGCTCGTGTCATGGAGGCATGCATTGCCGCTGGAGCGGCTAGAGATTTTGATGAATACCGGCAAATTGCGGGTGTTGCGCCTAGTTGACGGCTTGAGGTAACAATGCTTGTAAGCGAGCTGACTCTCGATATTAGGGCAATGTGAGTAGCCAATTGCAAGAGTCGAGTTATGACGTTGGAGAACGTGTTAATAGTTCGCAGATTCCGAACATCGTTATAGTGGATCGATGACGGTTGTGAAATTGATAAGGTAATCGCCAAAACTGGGCGAGTGGGCCTTGCTATACCTCAAATTGAGGTAGGTTGTGGTACTCGCAATGCGAGGGAGCATAAGCGTGGTAGCTTAGTGCTTGTGAATAACGCGAATAAACGTAGTAGCGTGGAACGCTCGGGTGTAAGTACTCGTGGAATATTGGTTCCTGGTTAGCAGAGAGGGTTTGTTGGCAGTAGCACTTGGGCATTACTAAGTGTGAAGGAGGCCAAGAACCGCTTGAGAGCTAGTGGTTCGCACTGGGTGCTTAGGAGCATGTAGAGACTGTTTTCGCTTGGTATAGCGTGCGGGACACGTGTAGCGACTGTATCGGGTATTGCTTGGGGACGATCCGTGCCCGGACCGTTGTGGACTGTGGAGCCTGGGGCCTTATGGACAGGCGCAGTCAGCTGTGTGTGACAGCAGCCCGAGACCTGAGGGTAGGGCAGAGACTTATGGTCGGGGCGGTAGTCCAAGCGATGACCCAAGAATGTGGAATGCCACCTGTGAGACCATATGAATGGTAGTACACCGAGAGTGTGGATGTGACCCAACTCTAGGACTTAGTAGAGGTTTGGGGTCTTGGTTACTCCTGGTTGGAGTATGTGCGCAGGTCCTGAGTGAGGACTCCGCTGAGTAACAATTGGATTTACGTTTGCGAGCAAGAGATGTTACGCAACGTTGAGACAGGTTTAGGCAGTAGGCCTACGTGAGAGCTTTGGTCCGTGGACCATCTGTTGTTAACCGAGATAAGCGGTTTGACCGACGGCTCTGGGAGTATAAGAGCATTAGTCGTGTGTAAGAGAATTATGATTGTGACCTGAGAAGCAGACGCTCGGTCATACCTTTCACCTGATTGGTGAAGTCACCAATTGCCAAGTTTGGCCTTGTCGGTGAAGTGAAATCGTGTTTACGAACCAAATGTTCGAGCGGAAACATCGCGAAGGTGATGTGATGTTGACCCCGTAAGGAAAAGCAACGGGGCGTACTCCTTATGCAATGTCAGGAATATAAGACCCGTGAATTATGGAATGTACTCCTGAGTGAGCAGGAACCAGAGGACGCGATGAATGAATGATACCCTCATCTAATTGGTAAATAGATTTAAGGTGTGATCTTAGTTTCGCGGACGAAACTTCTTTTAAGGAGGGAGGAATGTAGTACACCGAACTTCTACAATTATGGAGTTCTGGTGGAAAAATAGCATGAGAGGCTATATGTGAGGCTCCGGCCAAGTTTGGGACTCGTGCGAAGTGTTTTCGGCGCAAATGAGGCGCGAAAACGGACTTCGAAAAGCTAAAAACTGCTGAACTTGTGAAGTCTGCAGTGGGATTCCGGTATGAGGAATCCATACCGGTACTGAAGTGATTAGTACCGGTATGCGATATGGTATACCGGAATGCAATGGCAGAATCCGAAAATCCAGCTCTCGGGTTCTGCGGAATTCCTCGTGGTATACCGGTACGCCAACCCGTATACCGGTACGCCAACCCGTATACCGGAATACAGTGTGCAGAATGCTAATTTCGAAGGGTAAATTGGTAATTTCACTGAGGGAGGCTTACATATAGGGGAACTCTTCCCCTTTCTCCTCTGAAAACACAGCAATACACACAGGGAGAGAGGGAGGGAGAAACTCCTCTCCCTCACTACCACTTCTTCTCCTTCTCCTCCAAATTAAAGATCTTGGTGGCGATCAAGCTTGGGAAGCTTGGAGGAGTGAAGAATCGAGCTCGTGCATGCATGGTGGCTTGGTGAGCTCGCGGATCCGAGGTGAGTTCTTGGATTTGGTAGTTAGGGTTTCGGATTTGAGGCTAAGAAATGAGGTTTTGGAGACCCTTGGCTAATCTAGACTACAAATTGTAGAGATTAGCAAGAGATTTGGGTTTTGCCATGAGTTTTGGGAAACCCTAGGTTGAAAGAGGGATTCTCTTGTGGAGGGTTTTAAAAATATTTTAACCCTTTAGAACCCTAGTTTGGGGTTAGTAGAACATGTGGGACAACTCCATTTCGAATGATTTGGAGAGATGAGATCGTTATGAGTTCGACTCGGATTAACGAATCCTTCATGTGTGTTAGGGCTAGGAGCTTGAAGATCAAGCTTGAGGCCAAGGAAAAGAGCCCGATTGCAAGTGTCTACAAGCAATCGGAAGAGTGTGAGGTGGGTTTGTGTTTACCGAAGTGATTAGGTCACTTCCATGTCGAAAGAGTAAAGTATAATTATTTTACTTGATGCATGTAATGGTAGGTTAATTGGCAAATAGTATATATATATATGAATGAGTAGATCATATGATGTTAATACCATTAACTACCATTGATTGGAATTGTAGGCATGTGGATCACATAGTTACAAATGGACATGTGTATGCCTAGATGTGAACATAGCGGGGAGCTAGTTTCTCTACATGATAGAGAATTTGACATGAGGTCTAACAAGGGCTAGAGGCCATGTGAATTGAAATCCTAGATATGGACAACTAGGATAAGAAAGAACTATAATGTGTATGTTGGCATAGATATATATGTATATCAAAATGATTTGAGCCATGGGCTCACCTTGCATGTAAAAGAATCTAAGTATTTCATAATAATATATGTACTTGAGAGATGATGCATGCATGTTAAAACCTAGTGTTACTAAACATAGGTTGGAATGTGATGGTACATAACCTAGTGTTATTGAACATAGGTTGAATGTGTAATGAACCTAGTGTTATTGAACATAGGTTGGAATGTGAAATGAACCTAGTGTTATTAAACATAGGTCGGAATGTATGTGAACCTAGAGTCGTTGAACCTAGGTTGAGATAACATAGTGATAGGAAGATCACTTAAACAGGACATTGAACCTAGTGTCATTGGACATAGGTTGGAAAACACAGTGGTAGGCTAACCACTTGGGCATGAGAATATGAACCTAGAAGAGGTTGATATCTTAGGGTAAAAGATGAACCCTTTGAGACTTTGGAATGGATTTCGGAATCCCTAGAATGATACTTGCAGGTATGTGTGGTTCTCCTCGTCTGGCAAGTGATTGTGGCTGCGGGTATGTGTGGTTCTCCTCGCCCGGCAGCAGATTATACTTGCGGGTATGTGTGGTTCTCCTCACCCGGCAAGTGACTCATAACTGCGAGTATGTGTGGTTCTCCTCGCTCGGCAGTGATTTGAGTAGCGGAGGTGTTTGTGGTATATCCCTTACCTGCCGAGTGGATCGTAGGCTGAGGTGTATGTAGCATGTTCATCTCCTCAGGCCTGGACATAGGCGGTAATCCGCGGATATTTGACTCAAGAGTGAGTCGGTGAAGGTTGACTAAATAAGTAAACCTTAGCTGGGCGGTGGCCCAAGGATATTTGACTCAAGAGTGAGTCGGTGAAGGTTGACTAAATAAGTAAACCTTAGCTGGGCGGTGGCCCAAGGATATTTGACTCAAGAGTGAGTCGGTGAAGGTTGACTAAATGAGTAAACCTTAGCTGGGCGGTGGCCCAAGGATATATGACTCAAGAGTGAGTCGGTGAAGGTTTGACTAAATAAGTAAACCTTAGTTGGGCGGTGGCCCAAGGTGTTTGACTCTAGAGTGAGTCGGTGAAGGTTTAACTAAAGTAAGTAAACCTTAGGAGGGTGGTAACCCGTTAATAATGAACTCGAGGGCAAGTCGAGTACGGCTTAGCTAAGGTAAATGAACCTTAGGAGCAGATTGAATATGAAATGGGTAGTGGAATAGCAGTTAAAAATATATTGCATGGATTTTATTATCGCATTTGTTGAAGCATAGCATGTTTACTTTCGTATATTGTAAAGTTATATGCTTATTGGTTATGTATATGTACTAACCCATGCTTGTATGCTTCCTTTGGACCTGGTGGGTCGAGCTTCTCTCTTGGGTGGTCTTAGCCACTGGGAACTATTTTATATAGTTCTCATCCCACTGTTTTTCAGGTCCTCACGTGAGCGGCGCGGCGGCGCGAGGAAAGGGCGTAACTCAGTAGTTAGAGTCCTACCACTGTGACCAGAATAGAAGTACCCTCTACTACGTACTTTAGGGGTATTCGAATGAATGAAAATGTAATAATAATTCGATTGTATTTGGAAAGTAAGAACAAAGACAAAAAAAAATGTAATATGTGGTTGTATTGCGAATGCTTGTAATAGCATAGTAATTTATGATGCTTTCCTTATGCAATCTATGTATGAATTCTGTTCATGTTTGGAACCTCTTGAATTGTACTGGTTGTGACGCCTTGGACGTACAAGGGAAACTCTGTCCGTTCGGCGGATCTGGGTCATGCGCCCGTGCGTTTTGTCCTTCCACCTACTTGGTGCTAAGGCACGGCGGGGCGTGACATATTATATATATTTTCTTTTCTTATATATTATATATATTATAAATATATAATAATTATCATATTACATATATTAGTATTATAATTTATATTTATAAATAAATATATTTAAAATATATTATACAAATAATTAAGTATGATAAATTGATAAGTAGTTAATATAATAAATAATTACAAATTTATAAATAAAATATTATATAATAATATATCTATATAAAAATAAAAAACTAAATATATATATAATAAATAAATATATAAATATAAATAAAATTATATATATATATATATATATATATATATATATATATATATATATATAAACTGAGAGGGAGGTCTACCGTGGACCTCCCTCTAATGCGGTCCACGAGGCTGAAGTGGACTTGTGGACCGCGTGAAAACACGCGGTGAGCCGCGATTTTGCGGCTCCGGCTTTTCGTTTTAAAGGGGAGAATTTCCCCAAATAAGTAAAACTATTTTTTACGTAAAAATTTTTTACGTCGAACCAAACGGCTCGCACACTAATTTTCCCCTGAAATTTCTTTTTCCATCATCTTTTACATCAAACCAAACACGGTAATTTAGTTTTCTCCAATATCGCACTACGTTTTGTAATTGAATATATCAAGGTGATCGACCAAAAACATCTTTTATCATAATTGATTATCTATCAGTTTTATCATCTACGTTGAATAATCACACCAAATGCATGACCCTAACAAAAATAGCATGAGATTAAAGAAATTTACAAGATTCGTCATGTATAATGTGAGCAAAATAAAAAGAGAAGGCTAGGTTCAGGAAAATCAACGGCTGGAATCGATTCAAATTTGAGAAGCAAGAAAATTTAAGTTTGAGTGCAGGTCTAAAATCTTTTTTTTTTAATTTGACTTATTCAAGTTGGTTAAATTATAATAAAATTTAGTTAGAAACATATGGAACCTATGTGAAATATGGACTATTTGAATTTGGTTATCCAACCTTTCAAAATTTTGAATTTACTACCGAATCTTTCAATTTATTTGATTTGAGTCAGTTAATGACAATTTAATTTTAAATTTTAAATTTATCGTTTATCTTTATATATTTAGTTAATACATTTCATTCAATTCTCACAACTATGAGAAATGTTTAGCTTGAAGTATTTGAGACTTTGAAATGAAAATCAGAGTGAATCATTTTCATTATTGGTGTTTGGATTAAGTGATTGATATTCTAATTTTCATTCCCAGTGAATTTGAATCCTTCAAAGGTGACTCCCACCTCCATGGTGGGAGTCAATTTTCATTCCTGAGTGATTGAGAAAAAAAAAATCTCCACTAATAATTATTTAAATTCGAATATAATTTATATAAATTTATTAGATTAAATCATATTTCAAATTAAAATTTAAAATATAAATTTAAAATTCAAATTTTATTTTCTTGAATTTTAATTTAATAGTTCTAAATTTAAATTTTGACTTTGACCTTGAATTTGAATTATAAATTCAAATTTAAGATCAAATTATAAGTTCAAATTTAAATTTAAATTTAACTTTAAATTTTGAATAATAAATAAAAAATTTAATAAAAATATAATTTTTTGAATTTTAATTTGGACATGATTTCGATTCCGATTCCAATTCCGGTTCCTCTTATAAACCAAACAATTTTTTATTTTTTATTGTCTCGGTTTCGATCCCAGCCCATTTCCATTTCTATTCCATTTTCAATTCTTCTTCGGAACCAAACATGACCTAAATTTATTAAAGAAAATAATTAGCTTAAATTTTGGAGTCAAAGTGCCGTTGACTAATTCAAATCAAATAAATTGAAAGGTTGGATAACAAAATCAAAATTTTGAAAGTTTGAATAATTAAATCTAAATGGTCCATAATTCAGATAAGTTGTATATATTTTTACCTAAAATTTGAAAATACTGGCTAGTATTTATGTGCTAGTCACATATGCTATGCGTCACTCAAACTCTCGATGTGATCTTTTTTGAGACTAGTGTAGGGCTCGCGTTTCGCGGCGGATCGATAATATTTTAATAAATCAACATATATAATGCTTAAAATTTTAAAATTTTAAAAAATTATAACCAAAAAATATATAAAAAAACTCATACAGCCTTTTATACATTATAAAAACTAATATTTTTTATTAATATTTTTAACTTTCAGTATTTGTAGAATTAAAGCATTCTACTAACTTTATTTAAAAGTTCAATCAAACTTATTAATAGTTTTCATAGCTATTATATAAATAATTTTTTTAATTAAAAAATTAAAATTGGAAGATTTATTTTAAATTGCCGAATACATGAGGTTGTCTTTATCTTATTAAGATTGATTGGAGAAAGAAGAAGTTATTATATGCACCAAGTATATATTAACATATCATATACTGTAACTTATATTAGAGAAATTATATTATTATTTATCAATTATATTATTTATCAATTATAATATTTTTTTATTCTAACTTTTATGTCATTCTACGTGAATTATAAGTTATAAATTATAGACGAATTTTTAAAAATATTTTTTTTCAAGGGCATAACAGTACAAATGTTGAAAATCTAATATTCAACTGGCAATAGTCAAACTGTTTGGATAAATTTGCTTATATTGAAGCTTTATAAAAATATCTATGAAAACTAAAATTTTACATGTATAAATCCAATATTTTGAAATTTTGTAGGGATATGTATGAAATTTTCCCAAAATGAAAGATGAACCAAACTAATCTCTACACAAATGGAGTTAAAAACTAGAGAAAATTTAGATATACATTTGATGTATATAATAATTTTCTTGAATTTTTAAGTTTTTCCTTCAGTGAGTTCCCATTGAAAATATTTTAAGTATAGAATCTAAAAACACTCAATTAATTGCTTTTACTTTTAACTTTTTAATGCATAAAAAGAGAAGAGGCAAGACTGGGGATGCGTATATGATATTTACATGAGTGATAGAATTTAGAATTGTTACAGTAACATTTTTAAATTCCTCTAAAACATGTTGAGGAGGGCTATTTGTTGAACACTTACACACAATAATAAAAAAGATAAAAATTTCTAAAATTGTTTGAAACATTGAGGGATCAATGTATAAGTTTATCCAATAAGTAGAAATACTAGTTATTTCATGGAGAGCCCATAACAAAATTAAAAATCAATATATCACATATTAATTATTCATTGCTCAATTAGTAGTGCTCAAATCTACGTAAGCTTGGATCATAACAAAAATAATGGAATGCATGGTTCAAAACATTTGTAACTAAATTAAACACCGGTAAAAGCAATAGATAGCATATAATAAATTCTACTGTTTATATCCCTAAATTTATGATGTAAGATAGCCGAGAACAAAATAAATTAATGTTCCTTCAAATACTAACTACTCTTTTCAACATCTAAATACAAAAATAGAGAAAAGGACAGATCCATGTGCCCACGCAAACAAATTTGAATTGCACCAGGCATTTTAGAAATTTGTTAAGCTATATAGATGGAGAAATTATTGGTTTCACCTATATTAAAATACCTCCCTCCTAAACTTTGATTCAGGTACAATAGTTATTCTATTAGATTAGATTTTTCTATATTTTAATCTAATATATTACCGATTTAAAGACTTAATATATTAATATAATTATAATGAAATAAATTTTTATAATTTATTTGTTAGATGAAATATTGTTTTTTTTTTTTTACAAATCGCACAATTAACCATAATTTTAACCAATTGCTAATAGTAAAACTTTTAATTCTATATCATAGCAACATATTTCAATCAATATCTAACATATTTCAGCACATATCTAGTAAATATATGAGCATGCAAAATTTGTATACCATCGTTTGCCTATAGCCAATATTGCACTGTATATACCTCCCTTCTATTGTTAGATATAGCTTTTACATTTTAATATAAAATATTGGGGATAAGCCCAAATCTCAACAGCAAATTTTATATATTTTAATTAAGTTAATTAGGTTTACTCCAATATTGCATTTTGATATGCCATTGTATAAATTGAGCCGAGATGATTGGAAGAGAGAACGTTTTCCTTCCATTATATATCGTTTCTTTGTTAAATGATAAGGCGTTATTTTATAGATAGCCATGTAAGGTGAAATCAAACTTACTACATGACCAACAATAAAAACATCATGCTTCAGTGAACATAAACATGTTGCTTCTTCCTCAATATGTTGATAAAGAATTTCACCGGGGCAAGGCCCCCCTCATTTCAGGGATGCCCAAATGAGCTCCAATTAACAAGTTGTATGTGCTATAACATGTAGAATGTATGTTGCTCCGAAACGCGCAGCAAGTGATATGAGCAGGAGCAGCTTGGATAGCATGAATGTATCATGAGCCATCGATTAGGTTCAAACCGTGATATGGATGGCGAATAAACATAAAAGAAACTTTCATTCTTGAGCCTGGATCTGGACATCTACTAGTGTTGAATTAAGCTGGTTCTTATGCCCCAGCAGTTCCGTGATGCTGGTCGTGGTGGTGGATGTGGCGGTGCCCGTGGTGGTGCTGATGACTGCTGTGGCGGTGGTGCCTGTGTTAGATGTATGTCCTAGAAGCCAATCAGGCTGACACATGTATTCCTTTTAGGACATAAATTTGTATTTGACTTTAAATATTATGAATAAATATGGGTTCTTATTTTCATTCATATTGTGTATGTGTCTATGAATCGTCCAAGAAATTAATAAGATAATGACATGTATTCTCAAGAGTTGAGAATTTGAGACATGTGTCATTGATGGTTAATTCCTAAATACTCCCGATCGATGGATTATCGCGGGAACGGTGATTGATCCGATGAGATTGGTGCACAGGTCGCTTTCCTTTTAGGTAGATGAGTCTCGAGTCAACAGTGTGGAGACACTGGAGCGAATGTGCAGGTGGTTGTTAGAGAACAAGGGTACCGAGCGTGACCAACGCGAGAAGTCACTTGGATGTCTACTCACTCGTCAGTGACTTACTCAATGTTGCAGTAGTGTGACTGATCCTTTGACCTGCGGTGTCTCGGCTATTCACAATGAGGTTACTGTAGTTTGACTGTACATACACTTGGTCCCTAGCCATTCGGGTCCTTGCGGTGCATGTTGGCTGCAGTAGGTTTGTTGTAGGAATAGGGTGTGCACCTATTTGGAATCTATCTCCCTTGGTAGATAGGGGCGTTAGTCCTATGTGATTTATGAGACCGAGTTTAGAAGACCTTGGCCAAGGCAGGATAAATAGCGAAAATGATTTCCAATATTAGAAACTCGAGTCGAATAAATTTGACATATGACAGATGATGGGGTTTGACGAGTTGTTCCATGATCTCCGTCTAGTCGGGACTCATGATAGAAGGACTGTATCACACGGTAACTGCACCAAGAGGTTCAGTATTTCATTCTATTGGAATGCCACTACATGCTGCTAGGCGTTACTGGTGGATTGTGAGACTCATGAGAATTGTCTGAATGATCGATAATTCTTATTGGGCTGAGTTGGAATTATTTCGACCCACTGAAAGAAGTTTCAGTGATATTAGTGATAGTGATCAGAATATATCTCACTACCAGATAGAATATAACCTATGGAGTCACACACATAAGAGGTTGTGACTAATCGGATAGCTAGATTGCGATTTTTGAATTGTTGGAGGACTTAATTGTCAATATGTTGATAATTGGACTAATTTATAATTATTACAAATTAGTGGTATTAAAGTGTAAATGTTATAAAAGAGTACTTACTAACAGTTAGTAAATAATGAGAGGACTTATGTGCAAATATTGTATTATTAATTTGATATGATCAAATTAGGATAAAGTTCAAGTCGAATCAAATTAGGATTTGATCGATCTAACCAATTAAGGAAATGATAAATTTAAACATAGATTTATTCTTATTCTTAATGGTTATTATATTATTAAAAGATGATTATATCCCTTTATATAATATATGGGAATTTTTAGAAAATCCTAACCGTCATATCTCTCAATTTCTCTCTTCTTCCTCTAGCAAGAAGGACCTTCTTTGCAAAGGAGCTAGCACCCCGGTGAGCTGTGTGGATACCTATAGAACCTATAGAGGCCGGACGCGTGTGCGGCTTCAAGAGAACCTAATTCCACGATCATCAAATTGCGGTTAAAAATAACCCGCGCAAAGGTGAAGTTTAGATCTTCATATCTCGTTTTAATCTTGAATAACATGAGGGATCCAAATTGCGTGGT
This sequence comes from Puya raimondii, assembly GCA_016920855.1. Taxonomy (NCBI): domain Eukaryota; kingdom Viridiplantae; phylum Streptophyta; class Magnoliopsida; order Poales; family Bromeliaceae; genus Puya; species Puya raimondii. The sequence goes on along the minus strand of JABWPP010000048.1, from coordinate 20,305,668 downwards.
TTTTGAGATCGAATCTCGAAGTTTTAAAATCAAATTTGTTTGATTTTCTTTCCGCTGCGTTTTTACCGTACGCAATTTTCTAACAGCCCGTGCTTGTGGTGGGACTTTTTCGGCTTCCCAGACTCCTCCCCGTGCTCTTCCGATGATTTACCAACAGAGTGGTTCCTTCGCTCGCGCCTGCGATTGTCGTCGGAATCCGAGGTCGAGTCCTCTGCGCTCGAGCTCTGGTGGTGGCGGTGCTTGTGTTGCCACTGCCTTGCTGCTGCTGCTGCCAAGCTAACTGCTGCTGCTGCTGAACCCTGCTGCTGCTACTACTTGCTGCCAGCCAGCAGGAAAAGAGCAGGGAGAGGGAGAGAAGAGAAGGAGAGAATGGAGAAGGAGAATGAGAGGAAGATGAGTATAATTCAGCTGGCTATAAGAGGATAGAAACTCAGTTAAGGGTGGTTGGAATTGTTAAGTTGTGCCCTTGGCACTAAACACTTAACTTGTTCCGGCTGAATTAAAGTCTCATTTTAGATTCGTTTATAGCGTCAAAATTTTGCGTCAAAATGATTTCAACTCGTCCCGACTTTTTATTGAAGTGCCGACTAGTCGCCGAAACTGTAGTCATTCCGACAATTAAATTTTGAAAATAATACATGTTCAACGTCTCGTCCAATTTTTACTGTCTAAGAATTGCATGTACTTTAATCTACCACAAGTCGAAATTGTTCTTACCGTCGAACATCTCGATTTTGAATTTCATGGCCATCTCTATCGATCTCTCCCAAGAATCGGTAATCTTTAGCTCTGATACCAATTATTGGGAATGTAGTACTCGCTCTATACTAGATTTTGAGAATCTGTAATCCGTTCTTGCTACTGATCCAATCCGTACCAGTTGTTAGGATTCCATAACAGAAACGTCAAATCAGATTTTTATCATAAACCCGTCTTTTCAACAAAAACTGATACAATCACAAAAGAGAAAAAAGTCAAACAGAAAAATATGAATGAAATAAAATTCATTAATCAACAAAAAATTACATCTTACACCTTCGCTTCAATTTAAACTCTCTTTCTGAATCTCTTTCACCCCTCTCTTATCTTCTATATAAATTTGAGAAGACTACTCACAAGTATCCGTGCACATTGCCTAATATCTTTAGCCGTACAACTCAATCCTAATTTAACTAGGATTTTATTACAAATTTAATTAAATTCTAACACAACACTTATCTAGTAAATATATAATAGCCAAAAGTATGCAAAACCTGCGTCACAGCACTGCATATATCTCTCTCTTATGATTGGATTTAGCTTTTGTATTTAATATATCATTTTCCAAATATTTTCACATAGAAAATTAGGAACAATAAGAATTCTCAATAGCAAATTTTATATTTTTTAATTAAGTTAATTAAGTTTACTCCAATATCACATTTTGATATGCCATTGCATAAATTGAGTCGAAATGATTGCGGCGATAGAACGTTTTCCATCCATTATATATCATTTCTTTGTTAAGTGATGAAGCGTTATTTTATACACAGCCATGTAAGGTGAAATCAAACTTACTACATGACCAACAATACAAATATCATGCTTCCTATGCTCTAACTCCCCAGTGAACATAAACATGTTGCTTCTTCCTCAATATACTGATAAAGAATTTCACCGGGGCAAAGCCCCCTCATTTCAGGGATGCCTAAATGAAAACCAATTTGTATGAGCTCCAACATGTTGTATGAGCTATAACATGTTGAATGCATGTTGTTCCGAAACGCGACATCGATGAGGTTCAAACCATGATATGAATGGGGAATAAACTTAAAAAGAACTTTCATATCTTGGGCCTAGCTGTGTACCAACTTGGATACTGCACGGCGCATCTACCAGCGTTGATTTAAGTTGGTTCTTATGCTTTCAGAATCCCCCAGTAGTTTTCTGTCCAGACAAAAGAAGATTCAAATTGCAGAATCCGCCCGACTGTCGGATACTCGAGTCTTATGTGCTGACTTCAGAAGAGTCCTAGGCAATTATTGATAGTCTGCCCAAAGGTTTAATCTGTCATCTTCCTGAGATTCCACTGCCTCGCATCTTCTTGTTCAGGAAGTGAGAAGAGATGAGAAAATATACATTAAGCAAAAGAATGCCACCATGCATGATTGAAACCAATCATCTACAGAATTTTTAGATCCAATCACACAAATGTGAAAGAGACTTCCATGATGTCTTCAGATTAGTTATAAAAACAAATTGAAGCAGGAGATCAGCAATCGTATCATACAAATGAGCCAACCAAAATTAAGCAGAAAACCTAGTACAAGCAACCATAGCAGTCTGCAAGTCAGAAAGAAATTTTGGCACTTTCAGAACCGAGTTCCTCCTCCAATCCAAAGAAAGGCAGAAATAATCAGACTATCTCAAGCACCTTCTGCGTTTTTCGCTCCATCAGGAGAATGCTTCCCCTCGTTCTCCTCCGACTTCCCGTTGGGTTCCGCTGCAGTTCCGTGATGTTGGTCGTGGTGGTGGTTGTGGCGGTGCCCCTGGTGGTGCCGATGGCTGCTGTGGCGGTGGTGCCCGTGCTTGTGGTGGGACTTTCTCGGCTTCCCAGACTCCTCCCCGTCCTCTTCCGATGATTTACCAACAGATTGGTTCCTCCGCTCGCGCCTGCGATTGTCGTCGGAATCCGAGGTCGAGTCCTCTGCGCTCGAGCTCTGGTGGTGGCGGTGCCTGTGCTTCACCCAGCTTTTCCTCTCTCCGGATTCCGGCCCCGAGTCGTCATCCGACGATGAGCGCCGTCTTTTGTGGTGCCTGGAATGGCTTCTTCGTTCAGCTCTCACGTCATCATCTTCTCTGCTAGAGTCTGAATCATCAGAACGGGACTGGCGCCTGTGTTCCCTCTTATGAGAATTCCTCTTCCTATGCCGATCTCCCTCGAAGCCGCTATCGTAATCATCGCTGCTGCTCTCATCACTCGAGCTCCTCCGCTTCGATCTATTGTGTTTCCGGTGCTTTTTGCGGGACCTCTTCTTCCTGTGCTTCCGCTCATCGTCGCTGCTATCAGAATCACTATCGTAGTCCGAAGCGGAGTCGGCCTTCCTCTTTGTCTTAGAGGCCTTCAGCTTCCTCTCTTTTACTTCGGCATCAGCTTTTGCCTTGGCTGCAGCTTCGAGCTTCTGTTCCCATTTCAGCGGGGCTTCCTTCTTCTCGAGGATACGCTTCTTCTTCTCCTCGACCAGCTGCAGGAACCTCCTGCTGTCCATTCGATGGTGCTATAAGATATAGACTGGGCACCTGCATAATGGTGAGATGATGCAAAGAAGTGCATCTCACAAATGAGAAAAAACCAATGTTAGCTCTTTGAACACCCCATGCTCTAGAGATGACCCAAAGCAGATACAAGTGATTTGGTGATTGGTATTGCCGCATAAAAGAAAGATTTTGCAAATGCACAATTAGTTACCAAGGGAAACCTGCATCCTAGCCTCAACCAGTCCAAGGCAACAATAAAGGTTTTATTAGAATTTACAAAAAGAAATCCATGCAAAATGAATTTTTAGCTTGCAATTGAAAATTGCTAGCAAAATAACGAGCTTGAAACAGTCAAAACCCGAAACAACAAGAATCAGCTTGACTCAGAAAAAGTATAAATTGCCACTTCAGCAGATGAACCACTACTGCTTCAGAGTAAACTAGTAGTTCTCTAAAGATTGTTAAGCATTTTATTATCTTAGTATTTAGGGTAACAAATATTTAAAACTTCAAATCAATTTCTTTCCCCATCCAGAGAAATACGCAAGGAAGCAGACTACATGATATTGGTGTCTTGCTTATCACAGATATTTCAAAACTTCTGCTCATTTTCTTTCCCCATCCGGAGAATGGACAAAATGTACTACTCCATCAGACTGACTTCTGACTAGAACAAGTAGATAAAATTGATGCCTAATCTTAGGAGGGAGAAGATAAGGATATATGACAACTTGGTAAACAAATGAAATATACATCAAGATGCCAAAAGGAAGCATGTGATCAACTTTCTTACCTTATGCAAAAGGCGTTGCACACAAGCCGCACTACACCCCTTTAATCAGAAATGGTGGATTTCTGCTTTCCACTTGAAGCAAGAATCTGCAATTAGAACCAACAGCCAAAGTTAACTAATAGCCATTTTAACACTTCAAGCAATTCTAAATAGAATAGCAAAATAGATAAGAAATGATAGTCATAAAAAAAGAAAATCAGAAAATTATACGCGTCAGCTCTACCTTTTCTTTCTGTTAAAGTTGGGATAAACTTACGTGTTTCACACCCAAACAGGTTACAAGAGAAACAAATGGACTATCATGTAAAAAACAACAACATCATCCTGTGCCTACTAGTTTTTAAGTAGCTAGTTATAATCGTAGACATATCACACTATGCCCACCTGTGCCTGTTAATACGCACAGTGGGCGGCTCACTCACATTGTAATGACTATATGGTGCCTACGCAATAAGCTGATGCGGTGTGCGGTCAAGCACGTATCCGAAAGGGTGGATGCTTGCACCAGTTTTAAAAAACTTGACAGTCGATATTAGAAAAAGCCTTGTTCTTAGACTGATTTGTAAAGTTGCACTATGCAAGTTTTCCTTTCTTCATCGAGAGATGTTCTTTCCACCACTGCAGTACTGCACTTGTCCATTTAATACCTCGCCTAGAAGAGATTAGAGGATTTTCAACAGACTTTAACTGCCCTCCAAAATCTCTTGGAATAAGTGCTAGAACCATATAAGTTGAACTTAGGTCAAAATCTCAGCTATAATTTACAATTTGTGTTCTCGACTTGCACTCACATCACCAATTATTTTGCAATTGAAGCACTAAACAGTCAAAAACTGTTTTAACCTTCGATCTAAAATTAATCCTGATGTAATCTGATGTGGTAGACAACTGACATTTCCACTAGACAACAGATACTTCTCTTCTACATTTACAATACAAATCGAACCTAATTAATGAAAATCGAAGAATTGTCAGACTGGTGAGCCATATAAGGAATTCTCGGCTTTTGATGCACTACTTGTATAATATCTTGCACTCTTTGTGACTTGCAAGTTACAAGAAACATAAATCAGCAATATTAATTCATAACAGCAATCTTCCAAATTATGTTGATTATTATAATAGAGCTGTGTGCCTACAATGAGATTCCAACTTTATAGATTATATTCTAGCCTTTCAACAATATTGGAAACAAATCAACCAAGAACCGAAGCGTCAAAACTCCAGCCGAAATCAAGAACAAACCAGTATTGCAAACTCTAAGAATTAACTACCGATCGGAGTATCTCCTACTACATCCCAGTAGACATAGATCTAAATGCACGTCGCAATGTCATTTGCAAGTTATCAGTAAATGGAAAGATATCCCACCTTGACGGAATAATCAATAAACTAACATATATTGATCATAAATTCGTATCACGGAACACAAGAACTGAAAAAAGAAGATAATTAGACCACAAAATAAAATATTATCAATTCGTACTTAATGTCACGCAACCAAACAAGCATATAAGAGAAAGTGAGCAACTAAATGTAATTTAATAACCATCAAAGTATTTAAACAACAAAATATTGCAAAATGATCGTGCAAAGATTCAAAGTCCACAGATAAAAACTCAACAGTTTAGGCAATTTGAAACGCAGATCCGACGCATCTAGGAGAAACCCCGACTATGATGCACGGATACTTTAAATATCATGCCGTACCCGTATCGGATACGTATCGGACACCGATACACGCCCGATACGTGCCCGATACATGTCCGATACGGGAATGAAGTATCCGGGATTTTAAAAAATAAAAAAAATATCGGATACGGCTCTGACACGGGAGGGATACGGGGGGATACGGCCAGATTCTTTTTTGGCCTAAAATGATCGGAATTTTAAAAAAAAATTAAAAGCCCACATCCAAACCTATTGGAAATAAGGACAAGAGTGAGAAAAACACCAATCTCTATTTAATTTGTCATTTCTTCTATCTTTTTGCTCTTGAATAGTAGAAAGCACTCCCTCTCGTTCTATCTCCACACAGTATTAAGCCATGATTTAGTTCTTCACTGCTTCTCTTTTACTCTTTTTCATCTAATTTGTCAACCTAGCATTAAGCAACAAAGGCTATAGAGAATATGATTTTTTTCCTTTTTTATTAAATTGCTAGCATATTTTCTTTTATTACTGTTTTAATAATAGAACTAATAAAACAACATATATATTGAATGGTTAATTATCTAGTTTGTGTGACTACATATCTATTGTTATCATTTGATCAAATTGGAGAATAATTGGGTGATACTTTATGAATTATTATTTCCTATGAACAAATGTAGGACAATTATACAAGTTAATGTATATTAGAATATATTTCTTAATATAATCCAGATATCCTACTTGTTATCAATATATCATTACATATAATCAATATATATTTAAGTATATTTTAATAATATTTTATTCAAATATATCCCGCGTATCGTATCCTGAAAGTTTTAGAAAGTGCCGTATCACCGTATCCGTGTCGTGTCGTATCCGTATCCCCGTATCCGTATCTGTGCAACATAGAACCCCGAAATCTAAAACACCCAAGGCAAGGGAGAAACCCTAATTTACATACACAGATCAAATCGAAAATCCTAAACCCTAAACTAAGCCAATAAAACCCTAATCAAGCGTGAAATGAGAAGGAAACGACCTCAGATTCCAAGATCTGAAGCGCATCTACCACAACAACACCGAAATCAGAATCTTTACGATATTATCACCAAAAAAATCCCTAAAACACCGAAAATTTTGGGGAAAAAGCGGGATTTGGAGGCGTCGAAGCATCAATTGCAAGGAAACAAGAGATCGAGGAGGAGATTGTTGAATTAAGACCCTAAAAACTCACCGAAGAGGGAGGGGAGACGAAGGAGGCGAAGGGTCTCCGAAGAAACTTCGAGAAGGCGATTTAATAATCGAATTGCTTCGACCACGCTCCTTTCGCTAAAATGCGCCCTGAAGGGGCCGTGTACGTTAGCGGAGCGATATATATATAGGCCTCGTGATTCGTGAACGCGTACGCGAGCATGGTGTGTGTGCGATATATATATAGGCCTCGTGATTCGTGAACGCGTACGCGAGCATGGTGTGTGTGCGAATCTCACATAATTAGAGTGGATGTGGTCAAAGTGAATCGCAGCCGTTTGCATCCCCACTACCAAATAGGACTCGCCCAAGAGAGACCCGAGCAAATGGAGCTCAACAGCCAATCAGAAACGGCTCAGTAGAAAATAAATAAATAAATAAATATGGAAACAAATAAAAAATGAAAAAGGATCCATCTTACACTCTTACCTATCTAGAAAATTAATATTCTAATTAATGGAATAAACTCAGCTTTACAAGGTTAAGTTTATTTTTTTAGTGACCAAATATGGGTTTGTTGCTTTGCTGAGTTCTTGTATCCAACTATCATCTATAGTGCAATCATAAACTCTATTAGATCCTCCCAAGAGAGAGAGAAATAACTATTTTACTCCTAAAATGTAGTAGAGGGAGGTTTATATCCTAGAATGTAGTAGAGGGAGGTTTATAATACATCTTAATTAACATCTTTATCATGTAGCCTTTGGGGAATGTATGGTATCTATCCTGTTTGGCCTACTAGTTAAAGCATCCCTGTAAGTGCTTATTCAATACTATTAGATGGAACCCAAGTAACATCTTTAAAACCTTCTTAATAAATAACCTGCTGCTAAATCTTAAAAGAAAGGAATAAAATTAGAACATCTACTTTTGAAAAAAAAAAAATCTTTTCCTATTGATTATTTCTACCAATATCAATCGTTGAACATTTTTCCAAAATGCACTTTCCTTCCTCTAAATTCAAACTTAAATTTATATTAAAATGTGAATCCCACAGTTAAAAAACCCTAACCCGCCATCCATCCAATTACTACAAGAAATAGGTCAACAACAAATTTGGAGCCAAATCATGGATACTTGCAAAATCCGTGGGTTTTACTCTCAGATTCTTCTTTTTTGCATCAAAATTTTCATAATATTGTTCTCAAAAAAACAAAGAAAAAAAAAATTTCCAAAAAGAGAAAACCTACCAGAGGAGGTTGCGGCGTCTCCTCCTCGTCCGCTGCTGCGACCGCCGCCGGAGACCAACGAGTCGTCGCCTTGGAGGAAAGGAGAAGCCTGCGTCGAGGTCAGCGTAGAGCGGAGAAAGGGATGGTCATCAGCGCGTCGACGTTGAGGGAAGCGGCGGCGACGATGAGGTCAAGGGAGGCGCGGATTCATGCGTGGTGCGGCGGCCATGGCGGTGTTCGAGGGATGGGAATTTATGAGGGGTGAAGAAGAAAGGGCCAAACCCTAGCCCCTTCTAATCATAATAAATAATTACAAGGCAAGTTTTTTGTTTCCTGCACGATATAATTATAATTGGCGACGCAAAACCGTAGCGTCTGTAAATATTTTGCGACGCAAAGCCGTAGTGTTGGTAAATTTTTGACGGTGGAGAAATTTGACGTAAAAGCATGGGCATAGGCCTATTTTGTTGTAGTGAAATTATACTAGATTCTAAACTTGTTGGATCAGGTCATAACTGACCCGGATAGGACCAAAATCGAGCTGAAAATAATAAGGCCATGTTTGGATGCCTAGTAAAAAAATTTTATGGAGTTTAAATACCGTGATTTTGCTCCGGATGAAATGGAGGATCCTGTAACTCCAAAAAAAATTCACGGATTTATTTTGAAAGCTGTTTGGATACAATTATACAATTACATAGAATTTCTGACAATTTTTAAAAAATAGCCAGTACGAACTTTAAATTTAAATTGTTAGTGATTTGAATTTACATCGTACAATTTCACTAGATATCTACAAATTAAAAATTAAAAATTAAATTTAGATTTCAAATTTTAAAATTAAAATTTTTAAAATTAAAAATCTAAATTAAATTAAAAATTTGAATTTTTAATTTAGAATTTCAAATTTCAAATTGAAATTTCAAATTTCAAATTTAAAATTAAAAATTTGAATTTCAAATTTGAAATTTCAAATTTCAAATTTAAATTTAAAATTTAAAATTTGAAATTGAAACTTGAAATTTTAAAATTACAATTTGAAATTTGAAATTGAAATTTGAAATTTGAAATTTGAAATGTGAAATTGAAATTTGAAAATTAAAATTTGAAATTTAAAATTTGAAATTTAAAATTTAAAATTTAAAGTCTGAAATTGAAATTTGAAATTGAAATTATAAAAGTTGAAATTGAAATTTGAAATTTGAAATTTTTCAAATTTCAAATTTGAAATTTGATTTAAATTTTGAAATTTGATTTTAAATTTGAAATTGGAAATTGGAAATTGAAAAATTAAAATTTGAAATTTTAAATTTGAATTTGAAATTTAATTTTTAATAGTTGAATTTGAAATTTGAAATTTAAAATTTAAAATTTAAAATCTGAAATTTAAAATTAAAATTTGAAATTTAAACTTTAAAAGTTGATTTGAAATTTGAAATTTGAAATTGGAAATTTGAAATTTAAAATTTTTAAAATTTAAAATTAAAATTTGAAAATTAAAATTTGATATTTGATATTTAAAATTTAAATTTGAAATTTAAATTTGAAATTTAAATTTGAAATTTAAATTTGAAATTTAAATTTGAAATTTAAATTTCAAATTTGAAATTTGAAATTTAAAAGTTTAAAATTTAGTTTCAAAATTTCATGTTGAAATTTAAAATTTGGAATTTAATACATCTTTGGAGTAAGAAGTCCAAGAATGATGGAAATTTTTTTTTTTTGGTAAGAGTGGATTGTAATTTTACTCTATTTTTTGGAGTATAGTATCACTCTACTCCAAAAATTACATAACTTTTTATTCATCCAAACACGTCGTAGGATAATTTTCCTACCAGTACAGTATAGTTTAACTATGCTACGTTTTGAGAGCTATCCAAACAGGGCCTAAGTAAAATTTTCGAATCGGATCGTGTCGGGTCGTGTATCTACCGTATTGGCTCACATCACTGCATGATTATGTTGTTGGCATGCCTTTGTCTACACCTCTTTTTTTTTTTGAATGATTTTAGCAGGTTTCTGAACCAACTGCACTAAGAAAAGAGTGAGTATAAGTTGTAGCGCAGAAGCTATGCAGCAACGGCCGACTATAATAAGATTAAATTTAACATACCACCATCCGTGGTTTGGCGCATTTTTAAGATCAAATCTATCTGATAGTTATAATTTTACTAACGGCGGCTTAAAAAGTTGCACGTTAATAGCGCTTGCGATTTTATTTTTTACCAAGGCATGCCATGAAATACGATAACATAGTAGTATATTGTACAAATCACAATGTGATAAATATAATTTAATTATTCTATAATTTATATATTATTAATGTGACATTCTCAACCAATCAGATTCTCTTTTTTGAGTTCCCTCATCCCATCCTGATTATTAAAAAAATATTTTTATTACACTTTTCTCTTAATAAGAGAGATGTAATTGGCTAATTATTGATCGATAATGTAGTGAAAGTATGATATAGTAGGTTTTTTTCATTTCATGATTGGTAAGATCTATAACTTTGCTGTTGCATTTAATCGAAAAGTTTTTATGATGAAATAAAAATAAACCAAAGTGAAACTACAATTCAAGCTATGTAGGCCATGTTATAACTTTATCAGAAATTAAGATCGTACCTTCTGTCATGATTTCGATTTCTTTACCGGAATTGTCGTCGACGATTCTCGCTTGTGGTTCGTCCTCGATCGCGATCTGCAAAACAGCGGGACGTTTCAAGTCTAATTCCCTTATCTCCGGAGATGGAGCCGTCACAGGTATTTGGATTAGGGTTTTGACCGGGACTCCCATATGATGTATTTATATACAACTTAATATAAGGATGTTAAATCACGTCCGTCTATCAAGGACGTGTCCAGATATATCCTAACCGTAAGATCTAATATATCTTTATAGATCGACTTAAATAGATCAACTGTATCTTTATGGATCGACTTGAATAAATCACGTAGGCCACATCCAACATTCTCCCACTTGGCCTAGTGATATATTCATTACCATATAGCCGAAACAAAACTTCATTAGGTACCAACTAAATTATACAGTCAAGATCTCCCACTCGATTAAGAAATCACAATACTTTGATCATAGCGGTTATGTCCCAAAAGATGAACACTCTCTTCCATGTATCAAAAGTATGTATCTCTTAATCAAATATCTTTATGAGTTACAACCGTATGAACTTATTATAAGTTCAACTCAGAGTCCCTCTTTAGTGCACAATAATACCTTAATGTACAAATATAACTTTATGCGCATGTGCAAAAATCAAAATATATTCTTATCCAATAGAATAGTCATTAAAGTCTTTATACAAGAAGAAAACACTTAAACTTTAATGGACTCAAGATACCCATATGATGAACATGATCCTTGAATTTGTTTGCCGGCAATGCTTTAGTCATAGGATCAACAATCATCATCTCGGTCCCAATGTGTTGGATATTCATCATCTTCTTGTCATATTCCTTCACAGCAAGGTACTTTATATCGATATGTTTGCTGCGGTCTGTAATTCGACTATTCTTGGCAAAGAACACTGCAGCAGAATTGTAGCATGCCGAATTTCCATGCATTTTTCCGAGCTTTGGCCAAATTGGGCAAAGTGCGGATTAGATGGCATTTTAGGCCAATTGAGGGAGTTTAGATGGACTCCGAATCACTTAGAAGTGTTTTGAGTGCTTGTGGGGAGTTGTGGGAGTGGATGAGTGTTGGAACAAAAAATGAGTTTTTTTGAAGGGTTAAGTTGCAAATTGGCTTAGGGCATAAAAGGGAAGCCCCAACACTCTTTTCTCTCGTTCTCTCCCACACAAACACAAAGAGAGTTCCTCTCCTTCTCTCAAACCCTCTCTCTCACTCTCTAATCTCTCTCTCTCTCTTTGGTGATTTCTCCAACAAGTTGAAGAGTAGAGAAGAAAAGCTTGCTTAGGGGTGAAGTAAGCTTCTTGTACATGAGAAGCTTGAGGAAAGCAAGGAGTTAAGGTGAGTTTTTGGGTTTTTGAGGTTAGGGTTTGGTTTTGAACCCCTTTTTTTGCTATTTTATAAACCCTATGAAATCCTAGCCTTGGAGCAACTTGAATCACCAAGAAATTTTGGGGTTCTTGGAGAAATGTGAAAACCTAGGGTTAAAAATTGGGGCTTTGTAGAATTAGGGTTGTAAGTGGAATTGATCTCTTGCCTCTCTAATTGAAGGGTAAATCGACGCGTTGAAACACTCGGAACGGAGTTTCGTCGAGTCTACGGTAACCAATTGCAAGAAAGCACCATTTCGGCTTCGTTTACCGTAGTCGAGAGGAATTGGTGCCGATAAGTTGCGCAACTAGGCTTTCCCACTTCGTGGCTTCCACTCGAGGTGGGTGGTGCTATCCGGAACTGTTGGATCTCCTTTTATGTCTAAGTCGTCATTATTGGTCATATGTATATATGTGTAGAAATCATGCATCTAGGGTTAATGTCATGTTGAGCTTTCAATTTCCTTGCATGCTTCCTAAGTAGAGTAAACAAGTTATGTTGAGAAACTCTCGGCATTGGACGCATGAGGATTGGGTCGTTGGACATTGGAACCCTATGTATGCAAAGAACTAGAATGTGAACTAGAAAACATTGAACTTGGACATGTATGTGTGGCATTTGGACTAGATGTGTTGTTAACACTAATGGCATTTGGACTAGGTGTATTTGATAACACTTGTGGCATTTGGACTAGATGTGTTGATAACACTTGTGGCATTTGGACTAGATGTGTTGATAACACTTATGGCATTTAGACTAGATGTGTTGATAACACTTGTGGCATTTGGACTAGATGTGTTGATAACACTTGTGGCATTTAGACTAGATGTGTTGATAACACTTGTGGCATTTGGACTAGATGTGTTGATAACACTTGTGGCATTTAGACTAGATGTGTTGATAACACTTGTGGCATTTGGACTAGATGTGTTGATAACACTTGTGGCATTTAGACTAGATGTGTTGATAGCACTTGTGGCATTAGACGCGAGGGATTGGTAGATCCTCGTGGGTTATTACCCTGGTTGGTAGGGTGTCCTCGTGATGAGGGGACTGGATCGTACTCACACATAGTCTGTCCGGCTTGTTGGTGTTCGCGACACCACAAGCGGTGAGCTCCGGAGTCGTCACACTTGGGTTGAGGGTTATCTCCCCGCAGACTGCCCCTGGTTAGTGGGATGGGTTATTCCCCGTGGGCCTTGGTTTGTGAGTGGGCTCGACCTTCGGGTGAGCCAGTTTGATTGGGTTGAAAAGTAGAATGTTGGTAAGCATCATGAGCATTGTATTACTATTGTTTAACCAGTTTCATATTGTAGAGGCATAGTAGATGCATCAGTTGTTTATTACTACTTATTTCTTCTTGCTACTTATGCATGATTAGACCTAGTGGGAAAGTCGGCGGGATCGGCGGCCGAACCCACTGGGAACTTCTTTAGTTCTCACCCCCCCTGTTTTGCAGAGCCTAGCACGAGCGGTGCGGTCGAGGATCGTGGCAAGGGCATAGCGCCCTAGGTAGTGGACTTCCATGTGTTAGAGTACCCTATGTAGTAGAGTAATTCTTGTACATTATGAGAGAACCTGTAGAGGCTTCATTTTGAGAGATGAAAATTGTATATGTCATGTAGTAAAGCATGTATGTGATATATGTGGAGGTGTTTGTATTTTGGGTTGATTGTATGTGAAGCCTAAATATTTTGGTTGTGTAATAGCTAAGTTATCATTCTCTCGCTCTGGTGAAATTGCCCTCGTGCAATTTATCATGTATGTTGTTGTTCTTGTCCTGGGCAAATCTCTATGTACTTCTTGTTGTTGCTACGCCTTGGACGGACAGGGGAGGCTCTGTCCGTTCGGCGGTCTGTGCGCGTGCCCGGACCGACCAAAGTGGCGGTGCCGGGGCGTGACAAGAATTGTCGCAATAAATCTTGATTGGCCTTGCAATAGAGTCGACAACTCTTAAACCTGAGATAAAATTTTTCAGCCATAAAACCTGTGACGATGCCTCGTAGCAAGCGATGAACTCTACCTCCATAGTGGATGTAGCAACTGTATCTTGCTTAGTGCTTCTCCAAGATATAGCACCCTGAGCAAGGAGAAAAATATATCCTGATGTGGACTTTCTAGAATTCACACATCCAGCAAAATCAGAGTCCGAATATCCAACCACCTCAAGATGATCAGAATGTCTGTAGGTGAGCATATAGTCCTTTGTTCCTTGTAAATATCTCATAACCTTCTTTGCAGCTTTCCAATGATCAAGGCCAGGGTTGCTCTGGTATCTACCCAGCATCCCTACTACATGAGCTATATCAGGTCTGGTACTGACCTGCACATACATCAAGCTCCCTACTATAGAGGCATAGGGTATGCTCTTCATATGTTTTCATTCCAAATCATTCAGTGGGCACTGATTCTGATTGAATCTGTCACCTTTTATAATAGGCGCAGCTGTAGGTGCACAATTTGCTATATAAATCTTTCTAGAACTCTTTCGATGTAGGCTTTCTGAGATAGACCCAAAATTCTTTGAGATCTATTTATGTGAATTTTTATGCCAATGACATAAGAAGCTTCACCCATATCCTTCATCTCAAAATTCTTAGAAAGAAAATCTTTAGTCTCTTTGAGCAAACTTAAATCACTACTCGCAAGCAGAATATCATCCACATACAGGACTAAGAAAATGTACTTACTCCCACTAACTTTAAGGTATATACACTGATCCACAATATTTTCTACGAAACCGAATGTAGTAATTACATTATGGAACTTGATATACCACTGGCGGGACGCTTGTTTGAGTCCGTATATAGACTTCTTTAGTCTGCAAACAAGGTGACTATTTTCATCTGTACTAAAACCTTCGGGCTGTTGCATATAGACTATCTCCTCTATATCCCCATTTAGGAATACTGTTTTCACATCCATCTGATGTAACTCTAAATAAAAATGAGTTACCAAAGCCATGATAATTCTTAATGAATCCTTCTTGGATACCGGAAAGAAGGTTTCGTGGTAATCAATGCCTTCCTTTTGAGTGAAATCTTTGGCAACAAGTCTGGCATTATATCGTTCCATGTTACCCAAAGAGTCTCTTTTGGTCTTAAAGACCCATTTACAGCCAACGGCTTTGACTCCTTGTGGTAACTTAACGAGATCCCAAACTTTATTATCCGTCATAGATTTCATCTCTTTCTTCATGGCATCATAACAAAGGGAGGATTTATCTCCCTGCATGGCCTCTGAAAACGTCCATGGGTCTTTATGGTGTCCAACATCATAGTCGGACTCTTGGAGACAGACTACATAATCACTAGGAATTGCCGATCTCTTTTGCCTTGAGGATCTTCTTAAGCCAACCTCTTCCAGCAGATTTTTATTATTCTGTGCAGCTGGCTCTATAATTGTCTGTTCATCTTGAAACAGGTCTTCATGGGGAGGTTCAACTGGTTCAGCATTTTCATGCTCCGGAATTAGTTGATCTCCAATATGATCAAAATGATCTCTTGGAAGAGCAACTAAATCATTATCTGTTGATGGATAGCCAGTTGAATCCCTTATTTTCTCAAAATCCATCTTTTGAGGAACGACACTCCCACTAGCTTCAAAGTCCTCAAGAAATTTAGCATTCCTGGCCTCAACTATCTTGGATGAATGACTTGGACAATAGAATCTGAATTCTTTGGAGTTTACCGCATAGCCAATGAAATATCCACTGACTGTTCGAGAGTCCAACTTCTTTATATGTGAATTATAAACCCTCACTTCAGCTGGACATTCCCATACATGCAGGTGATTTAAACTAGGTTTCCATCCTTTCCATAACTCAAAAGGAGTTTTGGAAACAGCCTTCGATGGAATCCTATTTAAAACATACACCGCTGTCTTTAGTGCTTCACTCCAAAGAGAAGATGGAAAACAAGAGCCAATAATCATGCTCCTTACCATGTCCATGAGTGTCCTATTCCTCCTTTCGGCAACACCATTTTGTTGGGGCATGCCAGGCATCGTATACTGAGCAATGATGCCTTCACCTTCGAGGAATTGAGCAAACGGACCGGCCATCTGACCTTTATCCGTATGTCTTCCGTAGTACTCACCCCCTCTGTCGGACCTAACAATCTTTATTTTCCTATCCAATTGTTTCTCTACCTCAACCTTATAAGCTTTGAAAGCATCGAGCGCTTCAGCTTTTTCAAATAAGAGATAGAGATACATGTATCTAGAATGATCATCAATAAATGAGATAAAATATCTCTGACCATTAAAACAAGGAATAGGAAAAGATCCACAGATATCTGTATATATGATCTCAAGAATTTCAGAACTCCTTCTGGCACCTTTAGTGGTATTTGTGTTGATATGTTTTCCTTTTATGCATTCCACACAAGTACCAAAATCGGTAAAGTCAAGATCTTGTAAGATCTTTTCCTTCACTAATCTCTTTATTCTCTCTAAGGAGATATGAGCCAAACGTTTGTGTCATAAATAAGATGAGTTCTCTTTAAGAATGTTCCTTTTAACACCAATATTAAAGTTATTCTCAAAAGATTGACACAAATTAAATTTGCACAAATCATCTACCAAACAACCATCGCTAACAATGACATTATTGGAGAAGATAGTAAAATGTTCATTTTAAAATAAAAATTTGAAACCTTAATTCTCAGTTTAGATACAGAAACTAAATTTCTAGAAAACGTAGGAACATAAAAAGTATTCTCAAGTTCAAGTACAAAATCAGTACTAAGTTCTAAAATAAAGTTTCCTATGCCTTTAACTTGAGATTTTTTTTTCTTCTCCAGTAATTAAAATCTTTTCATTTAGCTTCAATATCCTTAGGTTGTGAAAACCATGCATGGTATTTGAGATATGTACAGTAGTACCAGAGTCAATCCATCATGTGTTTTTAGGAACATTAACTAAATGAGATTCATAACAAATATAGATAGTTTTATTACCTTTCTTTTCGAGCCAAGCTTTATACTTTAAGCAGTCCCTTTTCATGTGTCCTTTCTTTTTACAGAAGTAGCATTGATCTTTTTGCCAGAATGCTTTATTGGCAATTGAGCTGTCTTCTTGTAATTAGAGACACCCTTACCTTTTCCCCTTTTGCGCTGAATCGCCAGATTAATAGATTCTATTAAAATTTTCGGCTTCTCCTGCTTAAGTCTCTCATCTTCTTAAACACACATGGTCAATAATTTATTTATTGACCATTCATCCTTATGTGTGTTATAGGAGATCTTAAAGGGGTCAAACTCAGACGGTAATGAGTTTAAAATTAGATGGACCAAGAAAGAATTGGAGATCTCAACTTTTAAAGCCTTTAGTTGAGCCGCTATATTCCGCATCTCCATGATGTGCTCGCGCACACCCTTGGCTCGATTGTAGTTAATGCCCGAAAGTCGCTTCATTAGTGTGCTCGCCAGAGCCTTATCGGAGCTGACAAACTACTCCTCAATGGCTTTTAGGTAATCCTTGGCTTTCTCACATTCCGGAGTCGATCCCCTTATGCTTTTTGATACTCTAGACTTTATGAGCATCAAACTTAAGCGGTTGGATCGGTCCCACTTTTCCTGCGCGGATTCCTGCTGTGGAGTCATTGGCCCCACTACCTTAGGCAGTTCATCAACGCGCAGAGCCAAGTCTAAATCCATATAGCCCAAAGTAAAAGAAATATTTTCTTTCCAATCAGAATAGTTGTCCCCAGTAAGCATAGGGATACGAGAAACATCATTAAGAAATGCAGTAGAGGAAGACACTGCAAGCACAAAGAAAATATAGAACTTTATCACTTACTATAAGTCAATAATCTTTAAATTAGATAAATCCTACCTTACTGTGGGCAGAGGCGCTACACGCATAGAATTTATCTACTTTAATAATAAGACTAGCGGGAAACTAATTTCTAAATAACAAGATTTCTGTACCTGTGGGCATAAGAAAACTTGCTATCTAAAAATTCAATCCGCTATCCTATTCCAGGCAAAATTTAAAAAAATATTCTTTATTTGACAGCAATAAATAGTCAAATCTTTATTCAATATCAGTAAATCCTTATATATTCTTCATTATCTATAGGATGTTGTGGCTACTCTTAAACATAATGAAAAATACAAATAACCTTATTTGATGTTGAATGACTATTAAAATTAAATTAGGAATCCGTATGAATTTTCGGATTAATTTTAATTCAATATCATCTTATAAAAAAAAATACCGTAAGTGATTATATACCATGACTAGGATGTTGTGGCTACTCCTAGACATAGTTAATTCACCAATCTTTATATGATATTGAATGTCCGAAAATTCTAAAACGCAGCGGAAATAAGATAAACAACCAGAGTAATTTTCTTAACAACCTTATGTGACTCAAAATTTATAAACTGTATGAAGTCTATATACCCTACTCTAAATCTTCATGATCACCCTATGTATGTTCAGAATAATAATATAAAAATTATACCGCAAAATATTAAACTAAACATACTACTTTATAATCATGAATAAACTAATGAGTAGTACAAAAATCATATACAACAATTCCCAAACGCCATACATAATTTTTTTTTTATATATATAAATTTCTTAAAAACGAATCACATTATTAAGAAAATTATAAACTAAAACTATATATATATATATATATATATATATATATAGTAGGGCTATTGTGCTATTAATAGCACAATAGCCCTTGTGCTATAGACTTTTTAGCCACCCATCAATTCTGATGCTTAGTCTTCACCTGCTGACAAACCAGTCACAGTGCCACATGCCGAGCTACATCCAGAACTCTGTCTCGAGTCGCGGTACATCTTCGTCCCTCCTGGATGAACGGTGTACGGCGATCGGTGTGCCTCAGCCAAACTCTCACCTCAAATCCTGAACACTGGGCACACACCTCCGTCCTCGAAGGAAACCATCAGCATGCAACATGAAGTCACCATCTCTGCCCTGCTCGGCGTCTACTCGCACTCTCAGCAAGTGCGGATCCATCAGCAGCCCACCGAAAAATCCAACCCGACAATGTGGGCTGCACCTCCAAGGTCAACAACTACTCGGTAGCTCCATGAGGTAAAACTCCTAACTCAAGTCGACGAAACTCCACTACCAGCCGCTCCGTACAGGCAGTGTCTCCAAAGCTTGGAAGCGAACACCACTGCTGCTAACTCGAGATCGAGCGCCAGATAGATCTTCTCATAGTCCATCAACTGGCGCGAAGCATACGCGATAACCTTCTCATGCTGAATAAGCACGCACCCCAATCCCATCCAAGATGCATCGCAGAAGACCACAAAAAAAAACACCAGGCTGCGACAATGCTAAGATAGGGGCACGAGTCAAACAGTCTATCGGCTCCTAGCAGCTCATCAGACAAGCGGGAGTCTTCAGAAACAACGCGCCCTTCCTCGACAGCTTGCTCAAAGGGGCGGCGATCTTGAGTAGAACCCTCAACAAATCGCCGGCAACAACGCCCAAGCCGAGGAAGCTCCTAATCTCAGCCACAGAAGTCGAAACAGGCCAAACTACTACAAAGTCCACCTTCCTTGGTTCCACCGCAAAACCAACCCGCGTCACGATGCGAACCAAGAAGGAAACTCCTCTTATAGATCAGTATGTCGTCAAAGGAGACCACGACAAATTGATCCCAGATCTACCGAAAATCCAGTTCAATAAATCCAAAAAGCTGCCGGGACGTTCGTCAAACCGAACGGCAAAACCGAGACCTCGTAAAGCCCGTAACGAGTCCGGAAGGCCGTTAACGCAACGTCCTCGGCCTTGATCTTCAACTAAAGATAACCTGGCTGCAGGTCAATCTTCGAGAGAACCGAGGCTCCCTGGAGCCGGTCGAAGAGACCGTAGATCTGCGGTGGAGGGTACTAAAACAACACCGACCAACAGAAAGCTCGACTCACAAACCAACCAACGAAAACCTTGCGAGTCCATCACCTAGGTGCAGAGGATTGCCAATCGCAACAAGCGATAAAAGCACCAACGATGTCGAACATCAGGTCCAAAAGATCGGACACGCGCTCTAAAGCAAGACTACACAAAAGACGCGGCGAAAACCCCGTACGCAAACACAAGCACAGAGACCTCGGAGCCAACAACCAGGCTCCCGTCATCCCGAAACCGAGCTAAAAGGGCACCTTGACTCAACTGGAGTCAAACCAACGGCAGTGATGGCAAATCAACTGCGCAAAAACCACGCCAGGATTAGCTCAAGGTTCACCACTAGAACAGGGATGACCAACACACAGCTTTCCGCAAGACGACTAAGAGCGAGAAAAGTCTTGCAAGAGAAAGCACCGACCCAATCCAGAAAGTCCCCAAAAGGGATAGGGTATTTCGTCCTAACTTTTGACACTACGTTGTCTGCAGCCAACGTACTTATCAAAAGAAAACGAAATATCCCGAGGTCGAAGGCCAACAACTAGTTGGCAACACCACAACGGTACCAGGCCAACCAACTCAAAAGCTGGACCAAAACACAGACGAGTCACCGAATTAACGGGAAACAGCAAACCGACCACAAAACAAAGTCTGCCCTGAGCCCACTCCCTAGGAGTCTCCGGCTTCCAACAACAAACCGACGGCTACAGGCGACAAAGGGTCGTCAACCACACGAACCAAAGCGAAGGAAGAACAAAACCAGCGTCGATTAACCAACGTCGAACGCGGTGAGACCTCCAACAAGAACCAGGAAGATCTCGCGGTAACACGAAAAGCCTACAAACACCACCAGGAATCCCAAAACACACCAATTTAGGCGTTAGGATAGCCGCAAACCACGTAGGCACCAACAAAAACCCGACACTAAACAGTGTCCACTCAGTCTAGTATACGTCAGTTCGACGCAAGAACTAGCCAAAGGTCGAAAGACTAACACTGACGATTCTACCAGCAAGACGTCAGAGGGGTAGGCTTCACCGCCCTACCCAACAAAACAGAGGGGGAAACACCCAAACCGCGGTCAAAACCGCTCAAAGCACCGTCTCCGTAGAGACGCTCGCAGGAGGCCCTCGTGCTCAACACGGAAAGTGGGGACAGGGCAAGAACAGCCCAACAACAACACAGATCCACCAAGTGACGTTCCCAAGCCCACAAGGGCTACCACCTGCCAACGAGTGGTTACACAAGGGGAAAAAGCACCCTGCCACTTGGGATCTGTAAGGTACTCCACCACCACTACCAGAAGGAGCATGAGCCTGCGAACCAGAGCAGATCAAAACTCAGGAAATCCGCCCAAACACGCTCGGATGTGACCACCACCCCCAAACACGGGGTCGGCGTCCACGCGCGCAACAGCCGACAAAGTCGCTGTCGTCGTCACGGTCGTCGCACAACGGTGTAGGTGCCACAGGAGGGTCTGCAGTCATCGGGGCACTTGGCGAAAGAGGAGGAGGGGCTGGAGCGGCAGTCGCTGTAGCCTGCTGCTGCAAAAACTACCAGAACAAGCCGGAACATGCCGGAGAGGGTCGCCAACTGACCCCTCGCCTCGGCCTCAAGCACACAGGGTACGGTCCACACCAGGCCGTCCGCCTCCTGCCAGCTCCTCACTCGAACCAGTCACAATAGCCCGAAACAGAACACCAGCAGACGGCTCTGCAGGCGCACGCCCACCACCACGACCCGAACGAGGAGGTCTACCACGACCACAAACCAACTGCAAAAAGCAGAAACCAGCGCAAGAAAAAGGGGTCGGCAACTCCCACAAAACACGAGCCGAAAACAAACCCCTCGAACTCGCGCACCTATACATCCTAGGTCTTCCTATGGGTCAGCCTAACCAGTGGTTCAGTTACAAGTTGATGAATGAATGCGTGTTTGTACCCTTTACTCTCTGATACCATCTTAATCTGTCACGCCCCGGGCCAGTTCAAGATGCGGAAAAACGAGCCAATTTTTTTTTTTTTTTTTTTTTGAAAGCCTAGCCCGCGCCACGTACAGACCCGCCACAAATACAGGGTCCACTGTACACACGGACATAGCCTCCCCTGTATTTGCACGGCGTCCACAACACACAACAGGATCACAACCACCATTCATTCATCACAACAACACATCAACACAAGAGATTCATACAGCTAGCAGTCCTTAAACCTGTATGAATCTAAGCAAGTCCTTAGGCGAAGGATGATGCAATGCACAAACAACAGTCATTCTAGAAAACTACTTCTTACCCAGAAGCTTTCTTTGAAATCCTAATCTCAAACATTGAAGGATCATTTGAAAACTGTTCTCCACACGAGAACTCTCTTTTTAAATCACAAAAGCCGAATGATTGGAAATTCATTTGAAAACTGTTTCCCACACGGAAACCTTTACTTGAAAGCGCTACCACGAGGGGTAGAAAACCGAGACGTGCGATAAAAGCCACAATGATAGAGTAAAAGCATCGACATCCTCACATGGAAACTACACCAAAATTACCAGATCTAAGCATGCAAGACAATCACATAATGAATCCACAACACATAAGCATGCTAGAGTATATCCAAAAAGGGTAACTGAACCCCAATCACATCTAACTGATAAGGGTAGGGTGATAACCAAATCTGGGAAGTAGCCTCACAAGTCGGAACCTCTAGAGCTACTATCTAGGCGTGCCTCGCAGCGTCCCGACACTCACCACCCTGCTCACCTGAAAACAACAACGAGGGCGGGGGTGAGAACATGTAAACATGTCTCCCCTCCCAGTGGGTACCGCAAGCCGACGAATGCGAGGTGTACACACCGGCACGAGGGTCAACAAAAGATAGATATGGTATACAGTAGCACAAGTAAGTATGAGGCTGACATACAACTGAAACAACTATGCTACTGTAAGCAACTAGTATATGCATCAAAGGAGATAACTACGAAGTAAACCCAATCATAGCCACCGGGATGGATCCCTGGCACTGTCACACTGCTCAATCAAACGGCACCATCCTTCCCGACGCAATGCATCGAGGCTCACGGGTCGGTCGCAATACACGACCCTTTTCCGGAAAAGAACACCCCCAAACGGTGGATCAGACCACGGTGTACGTGAAGTGCGAGAAGAGCTACGACGATCGATGCAAATGCTCAATCCACAGAACGGCAACGAGCGTGAAGCAACTGAATAAACCACAACGAGGATCGCTCGGAACAACAGGCGATCACCACCGACCAACTGGGTCGTCTCAAGAACCATGCAAACCACAACTACTCTACTATCCAATCACGCATATAAGTAGAGTCAACAGGAGTCAAGTGAACTAATAACTGAAATGCAAGAGAAGGGATAGAAAGGTATCACCGTAGTCCACTGAACCGACTCCGGATCGAAGTACCCACCTGTCGAAAGATCAAGTCTAACACCGACGGCTCTCGGGAACCACGACAGGACCTACGAAAGACTCACAGGGTCAAGGTCCACCAAGTCGACGCTAAACACAAAGCTCTCACACATTCCCGAAACTGACGGATCGCCCGGAAACCCACCGGGACGATCCCGAAACCACACTAAGCCCCACAGGGGTACCAACAACCAAACCAGGCCCCTCGCTGACCCCGAACACACAAAACCAAGTGATGGGACAGCGAGCACAAGCACGGGGTGCCACGAATCTTGAAACGCACCCGAAAGTTTTTTGAGTTTTTGTTGTAAAAAATGCCGAATTGGCACCTAAACCCCCTCGTCACTTTTCCGGGTTTCCTCGAAACTTCGGGACAGCGATGAGGAAATGTTGTGCCAACGAGGCTTGGATTTGACGGCCTCGCTCGCAAAATTTTGGACTTTGCGAGCGAGTCGCACGACAAGAAATTTTCACACGTTTCGCCGATTATGTCATTTTTCGAAAAACGCGTCGGAAACGAATGTTCTAACCCCTTAGGGATCTCCTTTAGGGCGCTAGAAATCGAGGGGACAACTTTGTTTTCGGATACTGCGAAGTTCCGAAGGGCTTCGGGTGGGTTTGACCTCACCGAAATGGGTGAAATCCCTAAGAACCAAATCCCTCTATGTCTTCAGTTTTGTTAAAAGCCCTAGATTGTACAATTACATGCTAAATGTAGCATACAAGCATTAAACGAAGCCGCTAGACATAACCGTACGTCCGCACGACCTTCCGCAAGCACCAGCGGATATTATGACATTACGTGGACGGAAACCGTGACATATAGTCCCATTCATGCGACATTGCTATCGCCTTGTAGGGGTCGGGAAATCCCATAAAAACAGTGAGCGCATGCACAAAAGCAAGCATAATGGTAAGTAGCGTTTCGAGCAAAGGTAGAAATGCATGCACGGCCTTAAGTGCAGATATCACCAGCGGATAGGCAACGATGTATACGTAGGCATATGCTCACAGATTTGATCATGAGGTAACATCGCAGGCCGTAGCATTAGTCATGGCATATGACAGCGCAACCATTGAAAATGGCTAAGACTAAGGCTACGCAGCAATTATAAGGTTTAAAAAGTGGACAAACATAGTGTTATCAGCTTATCACCGCGATCATCATGCTCACCTTCACTACTTGGCATTGGCAACAGAGAGCTCAAACAAGCGCGCAAATCAAAAACACCACTTAAACAGTTGATTATGCCCCTTGGCCGTGAGCATTAGCTCCGGCCGGCTGAGGCCGACATGCAAAGCCGGCGGTGGCCAGTTAGCCTTGCGACCTTGAGTGCGGGGGAGGTTTGGGAAGCCGAAGGGATCGCCTGGGGGACGTCCCTAGCGAGATTACTGTTGACTACCCGGGGCGCCATTAGGCCGCCGTATACGAGACAACCTTCCCCTAATTGGGTATACTAAGCGATGCTAACCTGTGGTAAACAAACATACAAGCATATAGTGAGATTATAGAGCTGAAATAAAACATACTAATAACAAATTTACCACCTGTACATATAGGGTCCAAAATAGAAGACAGGTCCACCACAACCAAAATAGGTACAAGTTAGAATATGTACATGGCATAACTCATGGTAGAGGCATATCTCCAGTAGGGTCCTTTTAGGAACAAATGTATGCATATATTTTATAGCTCGCGACTCCTACTTTTGCCTCACTGACTCGTGGTGTATTCCGCTCCTCTCGGCGGAACCCACTGGGAACTATTGAATAATAGTTCTCATCCCCCTGGGGTTTGTTGACAGAGCCATCCACTGCGGGAGAGGCTAGGGACCGGGGCAAGGGCTATTATCGAAAGTAGTAGATCCTCGAGGGTACTAGCGACTAGGTGGCGCACCCACTAAGTCTACGAGACTAATTTATAGGTGGTTTTGTAAAGACAACAAAGTAAGCTGGAATAAACTCTACCCTATGTCCCTTTTTACCACTATGTTGTAACTAAACTCTGTAGTAAATTTTACTCTTATGAATAAACTTCATACTTTTACCCATTGAGACCTTACTTGTTTAGTCCCGCCTGTATGCTAAGCTGCACCGTATTATCATGTTAGGGTTTTTGTTTTATTCCTTTCACCCATACTTGTTATTAGCGACGCACTTGTGTGCAACTCCGGATGTTGTTGTTTGTGTACCCAGCGGTGTCTGTTGCAACGCCCGGGTGGGCTTCACAGCTAAAATCCCCGGGGCGTGACAAACAACCACGGCTCACGTGCCCACGGCACAATCTGATGCAACAGATACTAAAACAAGAATCTGGGTCCACCGTCAATCCCGACGGCACCCGGTAATACAAAACAGCCTAACCCTGCTGTAAATCCAAGCTCGGCATCCCAGCACGAGCGAAAACCCGTCCTACAGCGAACTAAGTATCCACCTCGCACTAACAGCGGTGATACAAGAACAGAAACGGCTCCTAGAGCTAAATCTGATAACAGTTCGAAAAGTGACGGTTGTATGTTCGCGAGTTTTCTCCTAAGTCAATTCCCAGTTCAGCATGTAAAGTCATGTCAATAAATTATCTATTTATGCTCCAAATTCAGATTTCATATAAACACATGCAAATTCATGAATTCGAGCTACTAACATGATTTAACAGGTAATAAAACAGCATGCTGCACTCTCTACAACTTAGGAGGAAATCCGGCGATTTCGGTAACATTAACCCACCTCAAAAGCTATCCAACAACGGCTAGGAGTCGAGTGGAAGGCTTCCAAGCAACACCGGCTGAAATCGAGCTCAAATCTGCAACCTCGAGATTCGGATCCACCTGCTCACTGTTCTGGGCGCCCAGAACATCAGCCCAGAACTGCAGCCTGGCAGCACAACCCACATGCATTCAACATGCGATAAAATCTAAATCCTAAGTCCAAATGCAGTGAAATTTGGTTCAACTCACCAGCAGAGGTTCAAGAACAAACCCTCCAAATTTCAGCCAAAACGGAGCTCGACTCGATGTCCAAAAAGCCTAAACACTGAATCAGATCAACATTTGGACCCTCCTGCACATGGATCCAGAAGTTCCAGCACTTAAGCAAAACTCAGAAACAGCAAGAATTCAGGGATTCCAACGAATCTAGCTCATAGAAAGGGGTCACAAACCTCTCAAAAACAGTGATGGAACAATCCAAAACCTCTCCAAAGATCCTCACAAAGATCTGGATCCAAAAATCCAAGAAATTCCATCAATGACCCAAAAATTCAGCACTTAAGCAATTACTCAAAATCTGAGCTAGAACTCACCTTTGAATCCTCAATTCAGGTGGGAAGAACCTCCAAACCAGCAAGGAAAGTGGAAGGACCAATCTTCACTTCGTAATTCCAGCTCCCAAAAGATTTGGATCCATAAGATCAAAGGAAAACCCAAGTTTCAGCTCAAGAACACAAGGGGTCCAGTAAAATATCAACTGTAGCTTACCTACCTGTCCAAATCGCGATTGGAAGGATTCCACTTCTTCCTCTACGAGTCCTCTATCCAACAAACCAAGTTTCGTTGGATTTGGACACTTCTACACTGCACAAGAGCACGAACACCACAGGTCGACATTACAGTTTCAGCAGGAAACCAAGGTCTTCAATGGAGGAAGATGAAGTTGGGAGAGAAGAGAGGGTTTCCTTGCAAGATCCGAGTTCACCTTGAAGAGGGGAGAAAAGAGTCTCAGGGGAGGTCGTCCACCTCTTTTATAGATCATAGGATTCGGTGTGATGAGCCTCAAGAACAGAATACATCTAACCTGTCCTCAGCAGAAAAAATCCCAGGTTCGGGCGCCCGAAATCCAAGAAGTGGGCGCCCAGTTCCTCAGCCTGCACAAAACTGGAGCATCGGACTCTCCGCCGCGATCCGGTGCGTCCTAACCTGGTCCGGCGGATTTCACCAACCAACCACCACGTGTCAAGCAGATCGATATTCACGAGGTAGGATTTCCGGACTCACTTTCCGGGCGCCCGAAACATAGATCCGAAATGACTTAGTAATTTTCAGAAAATGAGCACTGAACAACTGGGCGCCCAAAACAGAGCGTCCGGGCGCCCGAAACCCCAAAAGCCCAAAACTTCAGTTTTGGCTCGCTTCGGTGCTCCGAGTCCGTTTTCGCGTCTATTTGACGCCGAAACGACTCCGACTCGTCTCGACCTTCTCCAGAAGCGTCGAACAGTCTAGGATACTACAGTCATTCCGTCAGTTAGGCCCCAGGGGTACTACATCACCTCAGGTGGCGGCAGGAACCGGCGGCGGCGGCGCGGGGAGCAAGGCTGCTCTCGGTTAGGCTAGGGCTCGGCGGCGCGGCAACGGGCGGCGACGGCGGCCGGCGGCGACGCGAGCACCGGCACGAGGGAGTCGCCGGACGCCATCCTGCCGGTGACCGCGACAAAAACGGCGGCGGGTGGCGGCGGCGGAGCAAACAAGGCCGCGGCTGCCCTAGCTACCTAAGCCGAGCCCGCGGCGGCTCCGGCGGCTCTCCGGCGGCACGGCGATGGCCGGGGAGGGAAGGTCCGGCAGCGGAGGTCCCGAGGGTGACGATGCTCACCCTCGCAGGCGTCGAGAGGCGGCGGCGGCGCGGCCCCACCAAGCTCGGCCTGCAGCTTCACAAGCAGGAGCTGCAGCAGCTCCGGCGGCCACGGCGGCGGCTCCCGACGGCGGCGCGCCACTCCGACGGTCGTGCCACCTCAGGGGAAGCCCAAGCATGGGTTTCCCCTGGGTGCACACCGCAGGGAAGAAGAAGGGGAAGAAGAAGAAGGAGAAGAAGAAGAAAAGGGAGAGAGAGATGGCCGGGGGGTAGCTCCGGCCAGGGGGTGGCCGGCGGCGGTCGGCCGAGCTCAGGGAGGAGGCCAAGGGGCTGGGGGAGCTGATGCTCACCTCTGGGCAGGCTGAGGGGGAGAGAGGGAGAGAGAGAGAGAGGGTCACAACACCACACCAACACACACACACTTAAAACACTTGCACAAATGCAAATAAACCCTCCAAACACAAAAAAATACACCTCAGTCCCTCACAGCAGGTACAAAAAGCCCAGACACCCCTCCACAAGCAATCTCACGCGAAACGGTGCGAGAACAGGGTCTAAAACGTGAAACCAAAAAACGTGACATTCGACCTCTTGGAGAAGAAGATGGAAGATCTCTCAAACCGTTCGCCGCATGTCGAAACGGATCGCGCCATCGCGCTCAGCACTGCCGAGACATCGAACTTACCATTTTGGATCGTCCGAATCGGACTCCGGTTCGCGCCGTTAAGCCGTTCACTCTCCGCGACGAAAATCTAAAAACACTAAACCCCAATAAAACTCACTGTAGCATGCCGAATTTCCATGCATTTTTCCGAGCTTTGGCCAAATTGGGCAAAGTGCGGATTAGATGGCATTTTAGGCCAATTGAGGGAGTTTAGATGGACTCCGAATCACTTAGAAGTGCTTTGAGTGCTTGTGGGGAGTTGTGGGAGTGGATGAGTGTTGGAACAAAAAATGAGTTTTTTTTGAAGGGTTAAGTTGCAAATTGGCTTAGGGCATTAAAAGAAAGCCCCAACACTCTCTTTCTCTCATTCTCTCCCACACAACACAAGAGAACTCTTTCTCTTTCTCTCAAACCCTCTCCCTCACTCTCTAATCTCTCTCTCTCTCTTTGGTGATTTCTCCAACAAGTTGAAGAGTAGAGAAGAAAAGCTTGCTTAGGGGTGAAGCAAGCTTCTTGTACATGAGAAGCTTGAGGAAAGCAAGGAGTTAAGGTGAGTTTTTGGGTTTTTGAGGTTAGGGTTTGGTTTTGAACCCCTTTTTCTTGCTATTTTGTAAACTCTATGAGATCCTAGCCTTGGAGCAACATGAAACACCAAGAAATTTTGGGGTTCTTGGAGAAATGTCAAAACCTAGGGTTAAAATTGGGATTTTGTAGAAATAGGGTTGTAAGTGGAATTGATCTCTTGCCCCTCTAATTGAAGGGTAAATCGACGCGTTGAAACACTCGGAACGGAGTTTCGTCGAGTCTACGATAACCAATTGCAAGAAAGCACCATTTCGGCTTCGTTTGCCGCAGTCGAGAGGAATTGGTGCCGATAAGTTGCGCAACTAGGCTTTCCCACTTCGTGGCTACCACTCAAGGTGGGTGGTGCTATCCGGAACTGTTGGATTTCCTTTTATGTCTAAGTCGTCATTATTGGTCATATGTATATATGTGTAGAAATCATGCATCTAGGGTTAATGTCATGTTGAGCTTTCAATTTCCTTGCATGCTTCCTAACTAGAGTTAAACAAGTTACGTTGAGAATTCGGGCATTGGACGCATGAGGATTGGGTCGTTGGACAATGGAACCCTATGTATGTAAAGAACTAGAATGCGAACTAGAAAACATTGAACTTGGACATGAATGTGTGGCATTTGGGCTAGGTGTGTTTGATAACACTAGTGGCATTTGGGCTAGGTGTATTTGATAACACTTGTGGCATTTGGACTAGATGTGTTGATAACACTTGGACATGAATGTGTGGCATTTGGGCTAGGTGTGTTGATAGCACTTGTGGCATTAGATGCGAGGGATTGGTAGGTCCTCGTGGGTTGTTACCTTGGTTGGTAGGGTGTCCCCGTGATGAGGGGACTGGATCGTACTCACACATAGTCTGTCCGGCTTGATGGTGTTCGCGACACCACAAGCGGTGAGCTCCGGAGTCGTCACACTTGGGTTGAGGGTTATCTCCCCGCAGACTGCCCCTGGTTAGTTGGATGGTTATTCCCTCGTGGGCCTTGGTTTGTGAGTGGGCTCGACCTTCGGGTGAGCCGGTTTGATTGGGTTGAAAAATAGAATGTTGGTAAGCATCATGAGCATTGTATTACTATTGTTTAACCGGTTTCATATTGTAGAGGCATAGTAGATGCATCAGTTATTTATTACTGCTTATTTCTTCTTGCTACTTATGCCTGATTAGACCTAGTGGGAAAGTCGGCGGGATCGGCGGCCGAACCCACTGGGAACTTCTTTGTAGTTCTCACCCCCCTGTTTTGCAGAGCCTAGCACGAGCGGTGCGGTCGAGGATCGTGGCAAGGGCATAGCGCCCTAGGTAGTGGACTTCCATGTGTTAGTGTACCCTATGTAGTAGAGTAATTATTGTACATTATGAGAGAACTTGTAGAGGCTTCATTTTGAGAGATAAAAATTGTATATGTCATGTAGTAAAGCATGTATGTGATATACGTGGAGGTGTTTGTATTTTGGGTTGATTGTATGTGAAGCCTAAATGTTTTGGTTGTGTAATAGCTAAGTTATCATTCTCTCGCTCTGGTGAAATTGCCCTCGTGCAATTTATCATGTATGTTATTGTTTTTGTCCTGGGCAAATTTCAATGTACTTGTTGTTGTTGTTGTTACGCCTTGGGCGGACAGGGGAGGCTCTGTCCGTTCGGCGGTCTGTGCGCGCGCCCGGACCGACCAAATTGGCGGTGCCGGGGCGTGACAGATAAAGTGGTATCAGAGCGTAGAGAAGTCTAGGATGGACCTAGGAAACCTTAGGATGGTGACAATAAGGACCTAGGCACGTGAGAGACGGTGATCTATGCTTAATGGCGGAAGTCAAAATTGATTGGGTCTAGTTGTTAGTATGTCTCTAATAGTTGCTAGAGATGGATTCAAGTGTTATTTATTCTCGACTCGAGGAGGTTATGTTGGCGGCCGACAACATAACACCTAGGGAGGAGAATGAGTACCCTTGTGTGCTTTCGCCTAAATTGGTTTTGTTTGCTTACGTTCTTGAATCGCGTGGTTTTGTGGGTTTGAGTGATTAACCCAAGTGTTGTGTTTCAGGTCCCTAAGGAAAACGCTTTGAAAGGATGTCGACTCCGGTGCCTCCTTCTGAGGTGCCCGAGCGGTCCGACTCCAGTGAGGTCATGGAGTTGCGGGACCAGGTAGCGGCGTTAATCGGGGTGGTGCAGAGGCAAGCCGAGGCCTCTCAAATTCAGGCTGAAGCTTCGCTGCGGCAGGAGGAGCAAATAAAGAAGCTTCAGGAGTTGGTGTCACAACAGGTGGCGGCGGCAGCCCAAATTAGTCGTGAACCGCCCGCGCCTCCGACACATGCGCCGGATGCCACTGAGGGAGTGGACGCGCCTGCCGTGCCAGTGACGGCGCGCCATGGCCCGATGAGTGCTCCTCCGGCGGCTTCTGGCTCCTCGGTCCCCGATGTGGACGCGGAAAGAGAGCGAGCGCTTGCGGCTTTGACGACTTTTAAGAAGTTTAATCCGCCAACGTTCGACGGTGAAACGGTGGACCCATGGGTGGTGGAGTCTTGGGTCGCTTCGATGGAGACCCTGTTCGAGGACATCTATACCCTTGAACAGGATAAGGTGCATTTGGCCGCACACTGCTTTGAGAAGTCGGCTCGAGTGTGGTGGAGGGGAGTTAAGAAGAATCGATCCCCGGACCTTCCTCCAGTCACTTGGGAGGAGTTTCGAGGGTTGTTATTCACCGAGTACTTCCCCGATAGTGTGAAGAGGAAGCTGAAGGAGGACTTTCGAAAGTTGAAGCAGGGGAGTCGCTCAGTGAGGGAGTACGAGAGGGAGTTCTCGCATATAGTGAACTGTGTCCCGGGCGTGGTACGGGACGACCGAGACAAAGCGGAGTGCTTTGAGCGGGGACTTCGACCCGAGATTTTCAGAGTAGTGCACTCCTTCAAACTTCAGACTTTTGTTGAGGTGTTGGACCGGGCTCTATGGGTAGAGCAAGGAAATGCGATCGCGCGGGAGGAGCGCGAGTCGTATGAGAAAGATAAGGGAAGGAAGCGGGCTACGAGTAGTGCCGGGGGACAGTCAAGTTCTAAGAAGCCCCCTAGGTACCCTCGGGGACAGCCACGGAGGCCTTTGCGGTGTGTTATTTGCGGCGGGGACCATCGACCGCCGGCTTGTGCCCAGCGTGAGGGGAGGTGCTTTAGGTGTGGTCAAGCTGGACACATAGGTCGTGAGTGCCCAAGAGGGCCATCACCCGCCCCGTCATATGCTTCAGTTCAGTCCACCCCGAGACAGTATGCGGGAGTTCCGCCCACCGCAGTATCTGCTGGGCGCGCCATGATGCCGCGTCAGTCCGAGGGACCCCGACCGGCACCAAGTGGCCGTGTATTCGCCGCTCAAGTGGAGGAGCCTGCTTTGGTCGACGACGTCGTAGCAGGTATTGTACTATCAAATGGAATAAGATGTAGAGCTTTATTTGACACGGGTGCATCTCACTCGTTTATTAGCCAATCGTTTGCAGTTGTTCATGGCATAAGCATTATAGAAGGCATGCATGCTAGGTGGGTCCATGCTCCCGAACACGCATTTTGTGTTACGGATGTATGTGCGGCTTGTCCAGTGCAAATAGGTGAATGGATTATGCCGGCGGATTTACTTGTGTTGAGACAGTTGAAGGGGTTTGACCTGATATTAGGTATGGATTGGCTCTCAAAGTACTACGCAACCATTGATTGCGAAAGCAAGGTGGTAACGTTTCATGAGCCTGAACAGAAGGAGTTCACCTATCGCGGTTGTAAGAGTACGCTCTTTGCCATGACTGTGACCACGTCGCGTGCGAAGAAGTTAATCAATAGTGGTTGTGTGGCTTATTTAGCGACGGTGGTGGAGAGCCGTAGGGAGGTTCCGGCGCTCGAGGACATTCCTGTGGTCCGTGAGTTTTCGGATGTATTTCCCCCAGAGTTGTTGGGAATACCACCCGACCGGGAGATCGAGTTTGTGATAGACATGGTTCCCGGGACAGCGCCAGTTTCAAAGGCCCCGTATATAATGGCACCGGCCGAGTTAAAAGAACTAAAGGCTCAGTTGCAGGATCTTCTTGATAAAGGCTTCATTAAGCCAAGTGTATCACCTTGGGGAGCCCCGGTGTTGTTTGTGAGGAAAAAGGATGGCACGCTCCGGCTCTGCGTGGATTATCGCGAGCTTAACAAGGTTACGATCAAGAATAAGTACCCGTTGCCCCGCATCGATGACTTGTTTGATCAGTTGCAAGGGTCTCGGGTGTATTCGAAGATTGATCTTCAGTCGGGGTATCACCAGTTGAAGATCAAGCCGGAGGATGTGCATAAGACGGCATTTCGTACGCGTTATGGACATTATGAATTCATGGTTATGCCGTTTGGGCTTACTAATGCCCCTGCAGCATTCATGGATCTAATGAACCGTGTTTTCAAGTCCTTTTTAGATCGATTTGTCGTAGTGTTCATAGACGACATTTTGGTCTACTCCCGAAGTGATGAAGAACACAAGGAGCATTTGAGAATTGTGCTACAGGTTCTACGGGAGGAGAAGCTTTATGCGAAGTTGAAGAAGTGCGACTTTTGGCTCCGTAAGGTCGCCTTCTTGGGTCACGTGATATCGGAGGGTGGCGTGTCTGTCGACCCGGGGAAGGTGGAGGCGGTTAAAGATTGGCCTCGCCCGACGAATGTCACGGAGGTCCGTAGTTTCATTGGTCTTGCGGGCTATTATCGGCGATTTGTGAAGGGGTTTTCGAGAATCACTACTCCACTGACGCGCCTCACGCATAAGGGAGTTAAGTTCTCGTGGAGCGATGAGTGTGATCGGAGCTTCAACGAGTTGAAGGAAAGGTTAACTACCGCTCCGGTTCTCGCCCTACCGGTTCAAGGGGAGAGTTTCGTGGTGTATAGCGATGCATCGTATCAAGGTCTGGGGTGTGTTCTGATGCAGCGCGGGCAAGTTATTGCGTATGCTTCCCGCCAATTGAAGAGCTATGAGAAGAACTACCCCATCCATGACCTAGAGCTAGCTGCGGTGGTCTTCGCTCTTAAGCTGTGGAGACACTATCTGTATGGTGAACATTGCGAGGTATACACAGATCACAAGAGCCTCAAATACTTATTTACGCAGAAGGAGTTGAACATGAGGCAGCGCAGGTGGTTAGAGTTATTGAAAGACTACGATGTAACCATTCTATACCATCCGGGGAAAGCCAATGTCGTGGCGGATGCGCTTAGTAGAAAGTCAGTGGAAAACCTTGCAATAATGATCACGAGCCAGCCGCCGTTGCTTGAGGAAATGCGGCGATTCAACCTTGAGGTTGTGACTCCGGATGCCCCAGTTATACTTGCCGCTCTTGTCGTTCAACCGACCTTGTTGGAGAGGATCAAGGATCGACAGTCTTCGGACCCGGATCTCCAAAAGGTGCGGCACAACGTCGAGGGTGGGCGAGTTAGTGGTTTTAGTATGGGCTCCGATGGCGCACTTCGGTTTCGAGACCGATGGTGTGTGCCAAATGATGAGGAGATTCGGGGAGACATTCTACGAGAAGCACATCAATCTCCCTATAGCATTCATCCAGGCGGCACCAAGATGTACAAGGACCTAAAAATGCACTATTGGTGGCCTGGGATGAAGAAGGATGTTGGGCGCTACGTGGCACAATGCCTCGTGTGCCAACAAGTGAAGGCAGAACACCGACTTCCGGCGGGGAAGCTTCAAAGTTTACCGATTCCCGTTTGGAAATGGGAAGATATAGCGATGGATTTTGTCGTGGGATTACCCCGTTCGCAAGGGGGTCACGACGCAATCTGGGTGGTGGTGGATCGTTTGACGAAGTCGGCTCACTTCCTACCAATCCACACCACATGGTCGGGCGACAAGTTAGCGCAAGTTTACCTCGATGAGGTTGTGAGGCTGCATGGAGTTCCAGTATCTATTGTATCGGATCGGGACCCCCGATTCACGTCTCAGTTTTGGAAGAGCTTGCAGGGTGCTCTTGGCACACGGCTCGATTTCAGCACCGCGTTTCATCCTCAGAGTGATGGTCAATCGGAGAGAACAATACAAATCCTTGAGGATATGCTTCGGGCGTGTGTGCTTGATTACAAGGGGGGATGGCACATTCACCTGCCGATGGCCGAGTTTGCTTATAACAACAGCTATCAGGCGAGTATTGGAATGGCGCCATTCGAAGCTCTCTACGGAAGAAAGTGTCGATCTCCTATACATTGGAGTGAGGTGGGCGAACAAGTCACCCTTGGCCCGGATGTGTTACAGGAGGCGGAAGAGAAGGTCCGCCTTGCTCGCCAAAGACTTTTGACGGCGCAGACTCGACAGAAGAGTTATGCGGATGTGCGCCGGCGAAGTCTTGAGTTTGCGGTTGGAGACCGCGTTTTCTTGAAGGTGTCACCCATGCGTGGCGTGAAGCGGTTCGGAGTTCGGGGAAAGCTAAGTCCCCGATACATTGGACCATATGAAGTTCTAGAGCGGGTTGGCGCCGTAGCATATCGTCTTGCGCTACCGCCAAAGCTAGCGGGAGTTCACAACGTGTTCCACGTATCTACACTCCGCAAGTATGTACACGATCCGACTCACGTCCTTCAATATGAGCCGATTGAGCTCCAAGAGGACTTGTCATATGAGGAGTTCCCATTATGCATTCTAGCTCACGAAGTGAAGGAATTGCGGAATCGCACGATTCCATATGTTAAGGTGCAATGGACTAATCACGAAGAACGTGAAGCTACGTGGGAACTTGAGGATGTGATGCGGGAGCGCTACCCTCATCTCTTCAACCGATTGAGTTGAGGTATGGACTTGAGTTTCGCGGACGAAACTAATTTTATGGGGGGGAGAATGTAGCATGCCGAATTTCCATGCATTTTTCCGAGCTTTGGCCAAATTGGGCAAAGTGCGGATTAGATGGCATTTTAGGCCAATTGAGGGAGTTTAGATGGACTCCGAATCACTTAGAAGTGTTTTGAGTGCTTGTGGGGAGTTGTGGGAGTGGATGAGTGTTGGAACAAAAAATGAGTTTTTTTTTAAGGGTTAAGTTGCAAATTGGCTTAGGGCATTAAAAGAAAGCCCCAACACTCTCTTTCTCTCATTCTCTCCCACACAACACAAGAGAACTCTTTCTCTTTCTCTCAAACCCTCTCCCTCACTCTCTAATCTCTCTCTCTCTCTTTGGTGATTTCTCCAACAAGTTGAAGAGTAGAGAAGAAAAACTTGCTTAGGGGTGAAGCAAGCTTCTTGTACATGAGAAGCTTGAGGAAAGCAAGGAGTTAAGGTGAGTTTTTGGGTTTTTGAGGTTAGGGTTTGGTTTTGAACCCCTTTTTCTTGCTATTTTGTAAACTCTATGAGATCCTAGCCTTGGAGCAACATGAAACACCAAGAAATTTTGGGGTTCTTGGAGAAATGTGAAAACCTAGGGTTAAAATTGGGATTTTGTAGAAATAGGGTTGTAAGTGGAATTGATCTCTTGCCCCTCTAATTGAAGGGTAAATCGACGCGTTGAAACACTCGGAACGGAGTTTCGTCGAGTCTACGGTAACCAATTGCAAGAAAGCACCATTTCGGCTTCGTTTGCCGTAGTCGAGAGGAATTGGTGCCGATAAGTTGCGCAACTAGGCTTTCCCACTTCGTGGCTACCACTCGAGGTGGGTGGTGCTATCCGAAACTGTTGGATTTCCTTTTATGTCTAAGTCGTCATTATTGGTCATATGTATATATGTGTAGAAATCATGCATCTAGGGTTAATGTCATGTTGAGCTTTCAATTTCCTTGCATGCTTCCTAACTAGAGTTAAACAAGTTACGTTGAGAATTCGGGCATTGGACGCATGAGGATTGGGTCGTTGGACAATGGAACCCTATGTATGCAAAGAACTAGAATGCGAACTAGAAAACATTGAACTTGGACATGAATGTGTGGCATTTGGGCTAGGTGTGTTTGTTAGGCATTTGGGCTAGGTGTATTTGATAACACTTGTGGCATTTGGACTAGATGTGTTGATAACACTTGGACATGAATGTGTGGCATTTGGGCTAGGTGTGTTGATAGCACTTGTGGCATTAGATGCGAGGGATTGGTAGATCCTCGTGGGTTGTTACCTTGGTTGGTAGGGTGTCCCCGTGATGAGGGGACTGGATCGTACTCACACATAGTCTGTCCGGCTTGATGGTGTTCGCGACACCACAAGCGGTGAGCTCCGGAGTCGTCACACTTGGGTTGAGGGTTATCTCCCCGCAGACTGCCCCTGGTTAGTTGGATGGTTATTCCCTCGTGGGCCTTGGTTTGTGAGTGGGCTCGACCTTCGGGTGAGCCGGTTTGATAGGGTTGAAAAATAGAATGTTGGTAAGCATCATGAGCATTGTATTACTATTGTTTAACCGGTTTCATATTGTAGAGGCATAGTAGATGCATCAGTTATTTATTACTGCTTATTTCTTCTTGCTACTTATGCCTGATTAGACCTAGTGGGAAAGTCGGCGGGATCGGCGGCCGAACCCACTGGGAACTTCTTTGTAGTTCTCACCCCCCTGTTTTGCAGAGCCTAGCACGAGCGGTGCGGTCGAGGATCGTGGCAAGGGCATAGCGCCCTAGGTAGTGGACTTCCATGTGTTAGTGTACCCTATGTAGTAGAGTAATTATTGTACATTATGAGAGAACTTGTAGAGGCTTCATTTTGAGAGATAAAAATTGTATATGTCATGTAGTAAAGCATGTATGTGATATACGTGGAGGTGTTTGTATTTTGGGTTGATTGTATGTGAAGCCTAAATGTTTTGGTTGTGTAATAGCTAAGTTATCATTCTCTCGCTCTGGTGAAATTGCCCTCGTGCAATTTATCATGTATGTTATTGTTTTTGTCCTGGGCAAATTTCAATGTACTTGTGTTGTTGTTGTTACGCCTTGGGCGGACAGGGGAGGCTCTGTCCGTTCGGCGGTCTGTGCGCGCGCCCAGACCGACCAAATTGGCGGTGCCGGGACGTGACACTCACTTATATACATATATATATATATTTATAAATACCTATATATATATACGTATACTGATCGAAAACACAGTATCAGGGGAGAGGAACACAGAGAATTTCAAATTTCCAAAATTCGAATTCTCACACCCACCGCCTGCCGACCGCCGACCGACCATTTGCCCGCCAGCTGACACCTGGATTGCAGGGTTTCCGGACGCCCGGAAGTTTGATTCGGGCGCCCGAAAGTGGGATTTTGGGAGCCTATAAATAGGTGAGTCCCTGGCTGTGTAGAGCTCATTTTTCCCACTTCGTGACTTCGTTTCTAGAGAGAGAAAGTGGGGTTTAGGGCCATGTGTTGGCATTAGTTGTAGCCCAGCTTGTTCTCCTCTACTGTTGTTCTGATCTGGTGCTGAGCTGTTGAAGTTAGCAGCCTATTGGAGATATATTCAGATCGGAGTGCTGCTCGAGTTGTTGATCTTGGAGGGTTGGATCTAAGGCTTGTTGTTCCCCACCGTGGTTGGATTAGCTTTTGAGGTGGGTTGATGTTTGCCAGATTCAGTGGACTTCCTCCTATGTGTTTTATCTCATGTTAGCATAATATGATATGATGTTGTCTGGATTATGTTAGCATGATATGATATTGGATTATGATATGTTAATATTGGATTATGATATTGGGATTATGATATTGGGATTATGATAGTATGCCATGCTGAGATTATGTTAGATATGCCATGATAGGTTGAGACTGATCTATAGACTGCATGGGCATGATATGATATTAGATGTGCTAATGATATATATATGAGCATGCATTTCCTTTGTATCCTTGTTGCATGATTGGACCTACACCCATTCTGTTGATATCCTTTGTACCAGTTGTTGTACATACTAGTGTAGGTAATCATATTGTGGCTCGTGCTATGTTGTTGTACCTCCTCTTTGTGGTAGAGTCGAGATTGATTGTGAGCACTGGAGCATTGATTGGGTCATACATGTTGATTGACTATCCTTTGTTGTGCCGAGGGCACGTGATTCCTTGTGAGATCTATGGATTGGGTCATACTTGTTGATTATCCTTTGAGATGCCGAGGGCATGTGATTCCTTTGTTGACCCAGTCGTGTCGATCATATACCTGTGGGTGCTTGGCGCTGATATGGTTGTACTATACTCGGTTGGGTCGCTCCCACGAGTACCGCTCCGGAGTTGGCATGTTCCGTACAGAGGGTTGTACGAGGGGCTAGTTACAGATGGTGTTCCTGTACTAGCAGGCTCCCTGTAGGGTTGAGCATGATCAGGCCGCAGGTATGGTATTGTATTGTATATGGATTTGAGCTAGGGACAGACGGTGTTTCCTGTACTAGCTGGCTTGCAGGTATTGCATGGTGTTGTGTTGTACTATGGTTCGTGATAGTCCTCATTTGATATATTCAGTTTCTTTGGTATTCATACTGACAGTTGAGCATTGTGCATAGTAGTGGTAGTATATCTCCTACATTCTTTCTTGCTCTATATATATCTCTTGAGATTGAGGACTTAGTGGGCAGACCGCTGAGGCTGGTGGCGGTACCCACTGAGGACTACTTGTTTGATAGTAGTTCTCACACCCGTTGTTGATACCTTTTTGCAGAGTCTTCTTCCCCAGTTGTGCATACTGAGCGCGGAAAGGAGACCATCGGGTAGAGCATTCCCCGGATACTTGGCTAGAGGTATACCCCTTTTGGTAGATGGTTGAGTCTGTACATACAGTGAGTTTGAGAGATTAGTGATGTATTATATTATGGTTATGGATGATGTATGTACAGTGAGCTTTTGATATTTATATAGCAGCTCTGTTGATACCTTTAGCTACACGTGTTGTTGTTGTTTCGCTTCGTTACACGGTAGAAATACTGTGTATGCGGCGGATCTTGTCATGCGCCTGGGAAGAGGTAACCCGGGGCGTGATAGATTAAGTTGGTATCAGAGCTTAGGAATAGGTCATGAGGGCCTAGAAAACCTAAGATAAACAGACCTAAGAATGACGTGAGAGACGTGATTGATTGCGAAAGTCAAAGATTGGGTTTTGAATCATTCCTTGTGTAGGAAGAAGTGATTGAAGGATTATGCCTTCTCTTATCAGATGACTTATGTTGGCTGCAGACGACATAATAATCTGAGAAGAAAAGAAGTGTCCTTCTAGACTTTCGCTGGATTGGGTCGTGAGATTGTTTGTGGTCTTAATCGGGTATTCTATTGCAGGTTATTACTATGCCTCCTCGACGACCGTCGACACGAGCGCATCCGACGCCTTCGGAGATGCCTGAGCAGACGGGTCCTAGTGAACGGCCCGATCTGCAGGAGCAGCTAGCAGACATAGCTGCAGTTGGAAGGCAGCAGAGTGCCTTGTTGCAAAAGATGTGTGATGCCTTTACACCTCGAGCTATGGAACCTCAGGCGGCGACGACTCCAACTACATCACAGCCAGGAGAAGGAAGTACTCAGCCTAGTCAGACACTTTCTGAAGAGGAGCAGGAGCGGATGGCGGATAGATTAGCTCGCTTCTGTAGGTTTGATCCACCGCGATTCAATGGTAGTAGTATAGAACCGTGGGTGGTAGAAGCTTGGATTTGTGAGATGGAGAAGTTGTTTGAGGATTTGTTCGTGCCAGCACGGGAGCAGGTGCATATGGCAATGCATTGTCTTTCTGGTGATGCTCATGTCTGGTGGAGGAGGACCCGTGACCATAGGTCTTTGAATCCTCTACAGATGACATGGAGCGAGTTTCGAGGGATTATGTATGGTGCGTATTTTTCCAGCAGTATGAAGATGAAGATCGAGGAAGACTTGAAGAATCTGAAGCAGGGGAATCGTTCGGTGCAGGAGTATGCAAGGGAGTTTACGAGATTACTTAACTGTGTTCCCTCAGCGGCGAGAGACGAGATTCAGAAGGTCTATCTGTATGAGAAGGGTTTGAGACCCGAGATCTTTCCATTTGTCCACTCGCAGAGACTTCAGACCTTGGATGCTACTATTGAGCAGTCTCTATGGGTAGAGCGAGGGGCATTTGTGACAAGAGGACAGCAGGTGGACCCAGCTCAGGGTCAGGAGAGGAAGCGCCCGGCACCTGATAATGGAGGACAGTCGAGTAGTAGACGCCCGCCTAGACCTCCCCAGCGATCACGTTTCCAGGGACGCGGATCTTTTAGTCGTCAGCAGTCTGGAGGATATCGCCAGCAGTGACAGCAGCCGCAGCAGTCGAGGGGATCTCCCCGATGTGTGATTTGTGGAGGACCTCATTTTGCTTATCTCTATGATCGACGAGAGGGTCGATGCTTCGAGTGTGGACAGCAAGGGCATATGAGGAAGACTTGTCCCAGACTTGTAGCAGCTCCATCTATGGCGTCTGTGCCTTTTACTCCACCGCAGTATTCTGGAGCTTCCCCGGTATTTTCTCAGGAGCGATCTTCTATGCCACGACAGCAGGATCGACGCCAGCCACCAGCGAGCGGACGAGTTTATGCCTCTCAGATTGAGGATCCCTCGATAGCCGATCGAGTGGGGGCAGGTATTATTTTGATTTGTGGCATTAGATCGCGTACTTTATTCGATACTGGTGCATCGCATTCCTTTGTTAGTAGCGCATTTGCATTGCATCATGGTTTAGAGATAGGGTCGTTACCCCAGACACAGGAGGTGAGGGTACCCGACCATAACTTGCAAGTGACGCAGGGTTGTTTGGAATGTCTTGTGCAAGTAGGGCCTTGGATCATGCCTGCCGACTTATTGGTATTGAGACAATTGCAGGATTTTGATGTAATCCTAGGCATGGATTGGTTATCTCGATACTTTGCTACGATCGATTGTGGATCTAAGACGGTAATCTTTCGTGAGCCTGGACATGAGGAGCATCTGAGATTAGTGCTACAACTCTTGCGAGAGAAGAAGTTGTATGCAAAGCTGAAGAAGTGTGAGTTCTGGTTGAGGGAAGTAGCCTTTTTAGGCCATGTGATTTCAGCTTCAGGAGTAGCTGTTGATCCTAAGAAAGTTGAGGCAATTCGTGATTGGCCTAGACCGACGACTATATCTGAGGTTCGGAGTTTTCTTGGCTTAGCCGGGTATTATCGACGATTTGTGGAGAGTTTTGCGAAACTCTCTACGCCACTCACTCGGTTAACCAGGAAAGGGGTGAAGTATGTTTGGAGTGTTGAGTGCCAAGAATGCTTTAATGAGCTTAAGCAGAGATTGATGACAGCCCCTATTCTTGCACTACCTATGATGGGCGATGGATTTGTTATCTATAGTGACGCTTCGCATAGTGGCTTGGGATGCGTGCTGATGCAGCATGGTAGAGTGATTGCATATGCTTCAAGACAACTGAAGGAATATGAGAAGAACTACCCTACTCATGATTTGGAGTTAGCGGCGGTAGTCTTTGCTCTGAAGCTATGGCGCCACTATCTTTATGGAGAGCATTGTGAAGTGTATACTGATCACAAGAGCCTCAAGTATCTGTTTACACAGAAAGAGTTGAATCTACGGCAGCGGAGATGGTTGGAATTATTGAAGGATTATGACATCTCTATTCAGTATCATCCCGGCAAGACTAATGTTGTAGCCGATGCTTTAAGTAGGAAGGCTGTGGCAACCTTGAGTTTGTGTATCACTCAACAGCCTGTCCTAGTGGAGGAGATGCGAAGGTTATCTCTTGAAGTGGTTACTCATGGAACGACGGCGAGACTGATGACTTTGGTTATACAGCCCACTCTGTTGGATAGGATTCGAGAGAAACAGAGTGTGGATCCTTATTTGGTAAAAGTTCGAGATCAACTGAAGAGTGGAGATCTTGAAGGTTTTACTTGTGATGATGCTGAAGTTCTTCGCTATAGAGGACGTCTATGTGTACCAGCGGATCAGGAGATTCGAGAGGAGATATTGAGGGAAGCACATCATTCTCCTTACTCTGTACATCCTGGAGGGACTAAGATGTATCAGGATCTAAAGACCCACTTTTGGTGGAATGGTATGAAGCGGGATATTGGTAGAGCTGTAGCTCAATGTTTGACATGTCAGCAAGTTAAGGCTGAACATCGAGTACCAGCTGGTAAGCTACAGAGTCTTCCAATACCTGAGTGGAAGTGGGATCATATCACGATGGACTTCGTTGTGGGATTGCCGAGGACTTCGAGCGGCTATGATTCTATTTGGGTAATTGCCGATAGGCTGACGAAGT
Organism: Puya raimondii; assembly: GCA_016920855.1. NCBI lineage: Eukaryota > Viridiplantae > Streptophyta > Magnoliopsida > Poales > Bromeliaceae > Puya > Puya raimondii. The sequence continues at coordinate 20,262,243 of JABWPP010000048.1, read as the reverse complement.
CTGCTCATTTTCTGCCTATGCAGATTACTTGGTCACGTGAGCAACTTGCACAACTTTATATGGATGAGATATTGAGATTGCATGGAGTGCCAATCTCAATAGTATCTGATAGAGACCCAAGGTTTGTTTCTCATTTCTGGAAGAGTTTACAGACAGCTTTGGGGACTCAGCTTCGATTTAGCACTGCATTTCATCCTCAGACGGATGGTCAGTCCGAGCGTACTATTCAGATACTCGAGGATATGTTGAGAACTTGTGTCTTGGATTTCGGTGGAGGATGGGATCGACATCTGAGATTGGTAGAGTTTGCGTACAACAATAGTTATCAGGCGAGCATTAAGATGGCTCCGTTTGAAGCATTGTATGGACGCAAATGTCGATCGCCTTTGTTTTGGGATGATGTTGGTGAAAGGAAGACGTTGGGTCCAGACCTTTTGCTTGAAGCCGAAGAGAAGATTAAAGTGATACGGCGGCATATTGAGACGGCTCAGAGCAGGCAAAAGAGTTATTCTGATACTCGGAGGCGAGATCTGGAATTTCATGTTGGTGAACATGTTTTCTTGAAGGTCTCACCATCGAAGGGCATACGGAGATTTGGGATTCGCGGAAAGCTTAGTCCGCGATTTATTGGTCCTTTTGAGGTCTTGGAGAGAGTTGGACCCGTGGCTTATCGGATAGCCCTTCCGCCTCGATTAGCAGGAGTGCATGATGTTTTTCATGTATCTGTTTTGAGGAGATACATGCATGATCCTTCCCATGTGATAGATTTTTCTCCACTGGAGCTAACAGAGGATTTGCATTACGAGGAGCGACCGATACGAATTCTTGCTCGTGAGACGAGGGAATTGCGTAATCGGGTCATACCTTATGTCAAGGTACAGTGGGATTTTCATGATGATAGAGAGGCGACATGTGAGTTGGAGACTGTTATGCAGAGATCATATCCCCACCTGTTTGCATCTTGAGGTGAGTGCTTTAGTTTCGAGGACGAAACTATTTTAAGGAGGGGAGAATGTAGTACTCGGAAAATTTGAAGTTTTGAGGGTTTCTGGACTTGGCAGGTTTCGGGCGCCCGGAAGTGGTGAAGTGGACGCCCGAATGTTTCCGGACCCAGAGGACTTTTCGGATGATCCGGTTGTGGCCGACGGATTTTGGATCTGGACGCAAGAACCGGACGCCCGGACGAGGATCCGGATTGGCTGATGACGTGGAGAGCCACGTGTCGCGACGCAGGACACGTGTCAACCGCCGGAGACACGCCGCCCCACCGCCTGCCGACCGCCGACCGACCGTTTGCCCGCCAGCTGACACCTGGATTGCAGGGTTTTCGGACGCCCGGAAGTTGGATTCGGGCGCCCGAAAGTGGGATTTTGGGAGCCTATAAATAGGTGAGTCCCTGGCTGTGTAGAGCTCATTTTTCCCACTTCGTGACTTCGTTTCTAGAGAGAGAAAGTGGGGTTTAGGGCCATGTGTTGGCATTAGTTGTAGCCCAGCTTGTTCTCCTCTACTGTTGTTCTGATCTGGTGCTGAGCTGTTGAAGTTAGCAGCCTATTGGAGATATATTCAGATCGGAGTGCTGCTCGAGTTGTTGATCTTGGAGGGTTGGATCTGAGGCTTGTTGTTCCCCACCGTGGTTGGATTAGCTTTTGAGGTGGGTTGATGTTTGCCAGATTCAGTGGACTTCCTCCTATGTGTTTTATCTCATGTTAGCATAATATGATATGATGTTGTCTGGATTATGTTAGCATGATATGATATTGGATTATGATATGTTAATATTGGATTATGATATTGGGATTATGATAGTATGCCATGCTGAGATTATGTTAGATATGCCATGATAGGTTGAGACTGATCTATAGACTGCATGGGCATGATATGATATTAGATGTGCTAATGATATATATATGAGCATGCATTTCCTTTGTATCCTTGTTGCATGATTGGACCTACACCCATTCTGTTGATATCCTTTGTACCAGTTGTTGTACATACTAGTGTAGGTAATCATACTGTGGCTCGTGCTATGTTGTTGTACCTCCTCTTTGTGGTAGAGTCGAGATTGATTGTGAGCACTGGAGCATTGATTGGGTCATACATGTTGATTGACTATCCTTTGTTGTGCCGAGGGCACGTGATTCCTTGTGAGATCTATGGATTGGGTCATACTTGTTGATTATCCTTTGAGATGCCGAGGGCATGTGATTCCTTTGTTGACCCAGTCGTGTCGATCATATACCTGTGGGTGCTTGGCGCTGATATGGTTGTACTATACTCGGTTGGGTCGCTCCCACGAGTACCGCTCCGGAGTTGGCATGTTCCGTACAGAGGGTTGTACGAGGGGCTAGTTACAGATGGTGTTCCTGTACTAGCAGGCTCCCTGTAGGGTTGAGCATGATCAGGCCGCAGGTATGGTATTGTATTGTATATGGATTTGAGCTAGGGACAGACGGTGTTTCCTGTACTAGCTGGCTTGCAGGTATTGCATGGTGTTGTGTTGTACTATGGTTCGTGATAGTCCTCATTTGATATATTCAGTTCTTTGGTATTCATACTGACAGTTGAGCATTGTGCATAGTAGTGGTAGTATATCTCCTACATTCTTTCTTGCTCTATATATATCTCTTGAGATTGAGGACTTAGTGGGCAGACCGCTGAGGCTGGTGGCGGTACCCACTGAGGACTACTTGTTTGATAGTAGTTCTCACACCCGTTGTTGATACCTTTTTGCAGAGTCTTCTTCCCCAGTTGTGCATACTGAGCGCGGAAAGGAGACCATCGGGTAGAGCATTCCCCGGATACTTGGCTAGAGGTATACCCCTTTTGGTAGATGGTTGAGTCTGTACATACAGTGAGTTTGAGAGATTAGTGATGTATTATATTATGGTTATGGATGATGTATGTACAGTGAGCTTTTGATATTTATATAGCAGCTCTGTTGATACCTTTAGCTACACGTGTTGTTGTTGTTTCGCTTCGTTACACGGTAGAAATACTGTGTATGCGGCGGATCTTGTCATGCGCCTGGGAAGAGGTAACCCGGGGCATGATAAATAATCTTATTAAGCAAGAAAAATTGTTAGTAGGATCATCCTTAGATTTGAATGTGTTGTTTCTCTTGTATGCACATCTACTTGCATTGTAAATGTGGAGAAACGAGAAAAAGCATAGCCTTTTGAGACATCCAAATTGTTGGTGATGTGTTTGTATATAAAATTATAGAAGCAAGAATAGATTGATAGTGTGTAAGGCAGTAAGAGTGGTAGAAAGAGAAATTCAGTGATGCTTTACCTCGGGTTGGAATTGAGTTTAGGCCGTGTTTGGATGTCGGAATAAGATGTCCATTGATAACTTAAGGGGTGTTTGGTTCCTCGAAAAATCGTGAAAAATCATTTTTGGGAGGAAAGTTTTTCATGGAAAACACCCTTTCTATAGTTTTGTCTGAAAAAATAAAAAAATTGGTGAACATAAAGGAGACTTTTACACGAAATTTTAAAAAGAAATTCTAAAAAACCTAGTTTTTCTTCGAAACAAACCAACCAAAAAAACTATTCCGGCAAGAAAATTATTTTTGGGATTTTTTTTTTGTGGGGGTGGCGGGAGAATACCTCCTTGTTTAGTCGTAAGATTTTCTTGCATAATGATAGTTTGATTTTTGCTCCTTCAAACGCCTTTACATTCATGATTTGGTAGGATAGAATTTTTTACTGATGAGGTAATTTGTCTTATTTCGAAACAATGATTTGATCAAATTCGTCATCTACCAAATACTATATGCTTGTTGAATAAATCGAAGAGATATACCAAATAAGATGTTCATTTATCTAACAGGGTCTTGATTGTGTTGATCGACAAGATTGATCTCACACAAAACTAATCTTACCTGATAAGGGCTGATGCCTCTATGAAATGCCAAAATTATTGTCTTGGCTTGTCGGTGGAAATCGATTTTCGCCTCGCTTTCTGTACCCGCGTACATCTCTCTCTCATGCATGATCGAAATTGAATAAATTTTTTTCTCTCTTCTTTCCAATGACAATTTCTGGCATTCAATTTGGCTTCCCAGTGAGATAGAGAAGGACAACGTCAGGAGAGAAAGTTGTTCTCTAGAATTTGGATTGTACCTGCCACATGGGGAGTAAAATAGGGATATGAGGAGCGAAATGGAGAGACATTTTTCCTCAAACCCTTTTCCCACCAATAGTTTGAGAAATTGAGAGATAACAAAAAACAAAACCAACCATCTCTATCCTTTTGAGTACCTTCTCTGTGAGTAGAGAATTCCAATATTTATTTTCATGCAGTTTATGATAGCTAAGAAATCAATGCGATTCTTTCCCCAGCTTACGACATCAATTCCAATATGTTAGGTTGGTGAATCTGTTGATCAGCTCTAGATGGCCCATTTAAGAGCCTATAGAAGCACTCTACAAAATCATTATAGAGATTTTCGATTTAGTGACAAACTATTTAATTTGTCTATGGAGGGTGATGATGATAACTTGAGTTATTTTCTCTTCATTGATGTTCTCAGATTTGGATAAAAGAAAGTTAATTCCCTCATCTCCTATTTCAAAAATCATTTCTGTATCTTTCTCTTCTTTAATATTTCCCTCTTTTGCCTCCCCTTTTCGAGCATGCAAACACCGTTACATATAAAGTTCAGTTGCTCAGATAAATTTAATGATACAGAGGTTATATGTGAAATATCTTCGTGCATACACTCAGAAAAAAAAAACCCAAATGTAAGATCAATTTTGTCTATCGGTGTCTTGCTTTTCACAGATATTTCAAAACTTCTACTCATTTTCTTTCACCATCCGGAGAATGGACAAAATGTATTACTCCATCAGACGACTACTGACTAGAACAAGCATATAAAAATTGATGCCTGATCTTAGGAGGGATAAGATAAGGATATATGACAACTTTGTAAACAAATACAATATACATCAAGATGCCAAAAGGAAGCATGTGACCAACTTTCTTACCTTATGCAAAAGGCGTTGCACACAAGCCGCACTACACCCCTATAATCAGAAGTGGTGGATTTCTGCTTTCCACTTGAAGCAAGAATCTGTAACTAGAACCAATATCCAAAGTTAACTAACAGCCATTGAAACTTCAAGCAATACTAGAAAGAATAGCAAACTAGACAAGAAATGATAGTCATAAAAAGAGAAAATCAGAAAATTATACGCATCAGCTCTACCTTTTCTTTCTGTTAAAGTTAGACTAAAGTTAGATGTTTCACAGCCAAACAGGTTACAAGAGAAACAAATGGACTATCATGTAAAAAACAACAACATCACACTATGCCCACCTACCTGTCTTTTAAAATGCACAGTGGGCAACTCAGTCACATTGTAATGACTATATATGGTTGCCTATGCAATAAGCTAAATCGGTGTGCGGTCAAGCACATGTCCGGAAGGGTGGATGCTTGCACCAGTTTTAAAAAACTTGACAGTCGATATTAGAAAAGGCCTTGTTCTTAGACTGATTTGTAAAGTTGCACTATGTAAGTTTTCCTGTCTTCATCGAGAAATGTTCTTTCCACCACTGCAGTACTGCACTTGTCCATTTAATAGCTCTCCAAGAAGAGATTAGATGATGCCCTCCAAAATCTTTTGGAATAAGTGATAGAACAATACAAGTTAAATTTAGGTCAAAATCTCGGCTATAATTTACAATTTGTGCTCTCGACTTGCACTTGCATCACCAAATGTTTAGCAATTGAGGCACTGAACACTCAAAAAGTGTCTTAACCTTCGATCTGAAATTAATCCTGATGTAATCTGATGTGGGAGACAACTGACATTTCCACTAGACAACAGATACTTCTCTTCTACATTTACAAAACAAATCGTAGCTAATGAATGAAAATGAAAGAATTCCCAGACTAGTAAACCATATAATGATTTCTTGGCTTTTGATATACTACTTCTATAATACTTTCCACTTAGAAGAAGCATAAATCAGCAATATTAATTCATAAAAGAAGTCTTCCAAATTATTATGTAAATTACAACAGAGCTGTGTGCCTACGATGAGATTCCAACTTTATAAATCATATTCTAGCCTTTCAACAACATTGGAAACAAATCAACCAAGAACCGAAGCTTCAAACCTCCAGCCAAAATCAAGAACAAATCAGTGTTGCAAACTCTAAGAAAATAACAGTTTGGAGGACTTAGCAGCGTGTGCGCAACTATTGATTGGAGAATCTCCTAGTACATCCCAGTAGACATAGATCTAAATGCACATCACAATGTCATTTGCAAGTTATCAGTAAATGGAAAGATATCCCACCTCTACAGAACAATCAATAAACTAACATATTGATCATAAACACAGAACACAAGAACCGAAAAAAGAAGATAATTAGACCACGAAAACAAAAATATTATCATTTCGTACTTACTGTCACGCAACCAAACAAGCATATAAGAGCAAGTGAGCAACTAAATGTAACTTAATAATCATCAGAGGATTTAAACAACAAAATATTGCAAAATGATCGTGCAAAGATTCAAATGTGGTACTTGCCACAGATAAAAACTCAACAGTTTAAGCAATTTGAGACGCAGATCCGACGCATCTACGAGAAATCCCAAAATTTGAGACACCCAAGGCAAGGGAGAAACCCTAATTTACATACACAGATCAAATCGAAAACCCTAAACCCTAAACTAAGCTAATAAAACCCTAATCAAGCGTGAAATGAAAAGGAAACGACCTCAGATTCCAAGATCTGAAGCGCATCTACCACAACAACACCGAAATCAGAATCTTTACAACATTATCACCAAAAAACCCCTAAAAAACACCAAAAATTTTGGGGAAAAAGAGGGATTTGGAGGCATCGAAGCATCAATTGCAAGGAAACAAGAGATCGAGGAGGAGATTGTTGAATTAATACCCTAAAAACTCACCGAAGAGCGAGGGGAGAAGAAGGAGGCGAAGGGTCTCCGAAGAAACTTCGAGAAGGCGATTTAATAATCGAATTGCTTCGACCACGCTCCTTCGCTAAAATGCGCCCTCAGCGGGCCGTGTACGTTAGCGGAGCGATATGTATCTAGGCCTCATGATTCGTGAACGCGTACGCGAGCACGGTGTGCGTGCGAATCACATATAATCATTAGAGTGGATGTGGTCAAAGTGAATCGTACCCGTTGGATTTGGAGGAATGGTAGATCTGGACCGTCCAAATAGAATGCGCGTGTGATCCAACTCCGAATGGGAAATGGAATCGTACGTTCAACACGATTGGGCGGAAAACGCATTGCCGAGGAAACTATTCCCTGCACCCGGTGTATATAAATTTCATACACCGCACTAAAATTGAATAATATAGACCTCAAAAATTAAAAAAAACCATCTGCTTATGTAACGTGTTCTAATAATATTAGAAAGACTTACATACAAAAAATTATTAAATTTTAAAAATCTAATTCTTACTAATCATAATCATGTTTATCGAATTATATTTTAATTTTAAATTATAAATAATAATTTGTTGCTTATAAAAATATAATAAAAATAACTTTTAAAATTGTTGCTTTATACTAAATGGTTTAGTTATAGCTTTTCTATTCTTCGTGTTGATTATGTCATTGTATCATATATGTAACTAGTGTAGGAATCCGCACGATGCGGCGGATAAAATTATAGTAAAAATTTACAGATTAAATAAACAAATAAAAATATAAAAAAAAATAATCATATTTGATTGGTTAATAATGTAAAAAAATATATTAAAATTCTTTTAGAATAAAAACACAATGAGAAAAAAGAAAGAAAACGAAAAGAAAGAACTCTGGGAGAATAAAAATTGTTGCACAGATATTCTGAAAAAATACTTAAAATCTTGTGAAAATAGAATAACAAATTAAAAAGAGCAAATTGAATAGGCTCAAATTCACATTTAACTAATCATTTAAAGAAATTCATCCTTCCTATTCTCTTTTCCGATCCAAATCAAATTCCACTTAAAAGTCAATGACTATAATGTTTGCATATGGAATCAAGTTGTTATACCATCACAAAATTAGTAAGGAATGCAAAAAAAAATTGAAGAAAAAGTATAAAGGAATATAAAATAGCCATGCAAAAAAAATTGAAAATAATAATAGTTAGTTTCGGCTAGTTGCTTTTATTTCAATAAGGTTCACTGCTAAATTGTAAAGACTCAACTTTCATATGTTTTATGACAACTTGTATATTATAATTAGCATGTTGATGCAATATGACAACTTAATCAGTGTTTTTGATAATTTTACTCTCTCAGTTTTTGTGTAACTTAACTTCTTGTTTAACTTCACCAACAAAGAAAAGAAACAGAATTAGCAAAGAATGCAAAGAAAATTGAAAGAAAAATTTGAAGGAATATACAACAACCATGCAAAAAATTTTGAAATTAACAATAGTAGTTTCAGCTACTTACTTTTATTTCAATAAGACTCACTGCTAAATTATAAAGACTCAGTTTTCATACACCCATGAACCAACAACTTGTATACTATAGTTAGCCTGTTGATGGAATATAACAACTTAATTAGTGTTTATGGTAATTTTACTCTGTCAGTTATTGCGTAACTCAGATAATTTCTTGTTTAACTTTAGCAACAAAGAAACAAAATTGATGGAATAAATTCTTAGAAGTTGTAGCGTCCACCCACAACTATGATCAAAATAATAATAATCACTTCTTTTCATAAGTTTGTTAGGAAATTAATACAATAAAGAGAACACTATTATAATTTAAATAAGTTGTCATTTGCATAACAAAGAGTTTAAAGAGATAATTTCATCGCCTCGCTCCAAGGTGAAAGTATATAAGACAGAGTAGTTTAGTAGATGGATATTAGATCTACAACATTATGAATATGCAAAAGAACTATTCCATAGACTGAGCATTTCCTACTGACACATCGGTAAACATATTTTCTAAAAGCAAAAGCTCAACCAAAGCTAACCCACAGTTATATACAATATTATGAATCAGGTTAATGCCACTTCTTGGGTCAAAAGCACTTATCCATAACTGTGGATTCAACCCTTTGAGCTAGCCTGTTTAGATACTCCAGAGAATCCCCATCAAAACAACGAATCAGACGCCAAGAGAATCCAACTTCCAAATCATTCTATATTTTACTCAAAATCTACACAAAAAAAAGAGAGAATGAAATTAGAAAAATGTAAATTACTTCTTGCAACAATCAGAAATGCTAGCAAAACACTAAAATGACACATAGCCCACTGAAATCATAAGACATATAGAGGTGCTTTCAGATTAATACAAAAGCATAGTTTCTAAAACCATCTTTTGGTTAGGTGAATGCAAAACTCTACTAATACTAAAAATGGGAAGTGCCATGAGTACATCAATAAATTGTATAGTGAATTTCTAAAAAGCTAAACCAACAAAAATATAGACCAATCTTTCACTTCTGCAGTCTTTGGGAAATTCGACCTGTCGGAGAAAAGCATAAGGGGTATGGCCGATACCATTCTGCAACTTTGCCCACAAAATGAAGTGCTTCCATTGTTGGGATGGACAAAAGAATAATCGACCTCGGGCATACAATCTTGGTGGTCTAAAAAGATTAAGTAGTCATCAAGAAAAGTTTCGTCATTCCAAATAGTTTACATGTTAAATAATAATTGACGAAATGAAGGGTATAATAAATCTGATACAATAATTTTTTCTCACACTGGGTGCAAGATAACAGTTGGGAAGCAGCAGCAGAAGAAACTGAGCGGCAAAACCTGCACACGCAGTTTGTACAATACCATTTTCCAAAGGAAAGCATATGCAAAGATAAAAGTATGCATTTGTGATGGTGTGTTTGTGATAGTAAGCCAAAGAGCTTGGCTTCTATTCTATCGGTTTGATAGCATAATGTCTGATATCTATTCTGTTATGTTTAATAATATAATTTGCTTCTGGTTTGAATAATTATTAATGTTTCTATCGGATAGAACAAAATGTGAGTTATTATAGTTTTTGCTGTTCAAACTACTGAACTCTAATTATTTTTTATTTTTTAATTTTTTTTGAAAGATATTTAAAGCATTGGATCCTTCTCTTATGTTTTGGGTGTTACAGGTGCAAAATTTCTATTCAATAATGGTTGAGATTGAATATAAAACCAAAATATTCATCCAGCAAAAACAAAACATCAATATTTTCATTAAAATTATAAATTAAATGAAGAACGCAAATGAATATACACCATGACCAATTACTCTTCTGTAGACGATGATCAAACAACAAAAAGAGACTAACCAATCCTCCAAAGATGTCGTCGCCCCCTTCCACGCCCTTCAACATCGCATCCAACCCTCTTGCCTCGCCAATCTGAGCCTCATGAAGCAAACCCCTGTGCACCTTCCCCCTCAACCCCCTCGGATCGGGACATGATCCAGCGTCATCTCCCTCAAAGCCCTTAGGGCATCGAGCATCCTCCCGAGCCTATAAAATCCTCCAATGGCGATTTCATAGACCTCGCAGTCGATGCGATGGGAAAAGTCGGCGTGGCAGAGCTAGAAGGAGGAGAGGAGAGGGGCGACAAAGCGAAGCGATGAGGAGCGGAGGGGGTAGTGGCGGAGGGAGGTGAGAAGGGCGCGCGTCGGCGCAAGATCTGGGAGGGAGGAGAGGGAAGGGGGGAAGAGGACTGCGGCAGAGAGCATGTCGGTGGGGGGAAGAGAGAGAGAAGGAGATGGGGAAAACGAAGGGAGGAGGGTCGAGAAAGAGAGGAGAGGGGGTGAGCGGGAGATGAGGGGACGTTGGGTTTTGGGGCGGAGGGGGGTGAGCGGGAGATGAGGGGACGTCGGGTTTTTTTTTGGGGAGGGGGGGGGGACCGGGAGTCGAGGGGACGTCGGGTTGGGTGGGGGAAGGGGAGCGGGAGTCGAGCGGACGTCGCATGAAGGATCAAGAGAGAGAGAGAAGGAGAGAGAGTACGTAAAATTAAAAACAAAAAACAAAAAAATGCAAAAAAAAAAAAGTGGCTTTGCCACGTCAGCTCTAAGTTTTGGGGATTAATGTATTGGTTATAGATAGATATTTCTAAAAACTCTAATTGAGATGAGATATATCTTAAGAATAATATAATATTGTGTGTCGCGAAATACTGGGCCACAAGACCAGCTCGAGTGCAAATATGCGAATAGATACAGAAAGCAAAACCCGACCCAATAAACAATACAAAAATAGGTGAATTATGCTACTATACTATCGATAGTACCAAGCGCTTGGTGCTATCGAGTTTTCGACCGTTGGATGAAGGATATGCGGTTAGAATAATAGTGGTCATTTAGAGTTGAGTGTATGATTAGTTAAATAGTATAATCTAACGGGTGAAAATAATCAAAGGGTGGTTCTAACAGTAAAAAATTCGATAGTACCAAGAACTTGGTACTATCGATAGTATAGTAGCCGGACTCAAAACGGGTAATCAAATTCAGATTGCGGATCTAAGTGCGACCCGAGCCGAACCAGCAGATCTAACCCTTTCATCCTCTTCTTCCTCCAGCCAAAATTCCGAGCGCGAAGACTTTGATCTACTGAATTTCGCAGCTTAAGAATATGAACATAAATTGATGTTACATAGTCAAAAAAGAGAGATGCTGCACTCGTAAATATATACTGCAGTTATCATTACAAAGTTTCATTATTCCGTCCATACAAAGTTTCAAATCATATCTCATAAAAGCGATAAACGGAATCGCGAAAAGCATTATTCCATCCATACAGAGTTTCAAATCACATGCCGTAAAAGCGATAAACGGAATCTCGAAAAGCTTTATCAATGCAAGCATACCTATCAGAAGATTGATGAAGTAGCACTACGAAGAATATTACATCTAAGATCCAAAATCCGCTCGCTTATTTAATCGACATCTTAGGTATCACAACCATGATAAGAACAAGGGCAACAAGTACAAATTTAAAGCGAAAATCCTCAACAACATCTTAGAAAATTGCTACAAAAACATAAGAAAGCGCAGAGCAGAATCAAATTATTATATCCGATATAAGCATCGTAGAGCAATCGATAGTACGAAATCTAAAAGCATAATCAAATCGATTTTTCTACAATTCGCAGTTCACAAACTCCATCAAGCAACACATAAAGAAATAGTTAAGTACTAGTTTTTATATCTTAACTCAGCTAAATTAGAGCAAGAACAACAATCCACAGAGCACTAATCCATCCCCACACTGAGAAACTGTCGATCATCGATAACTGGCGGAAAATTCAAGAGCATATCTGATGTCGAATCGCAGCTCAAAATTTCGTACCAAACTCACCAAACAAGCAATTCAGCATCTGACAGTAACTCGGTGTATTAGATTACGAATCATAATCAGTGAAACAGCAAAATTCCCCACCACTAAGAATAGGAAAGATACAACAAAATTTCACTTCGCCCCGCGCCGCGAACAAAGCATTTAGTTCGCGTCTGCGCGAGGCAAATAGCAAAATCCTCATCTACTTATTCATCACGACGACACTGCCGTCCTTATTGGCGACGATCACCTCGGTGGCGATGCCGAGGAACATCCCGTGCTCGACGACACCGGTGAGCCTCAAAATGTCGTCGCTGATCGCGTTCAAATCGCCGACGATCCCGTTCTCGAAGTACAAATCGATGATATAGTTAGACTTGTCGGTAAGGAACGGGGCGCCGTCGGCGGCGGTGCGCAATTTCGCACCGGAGAAATGGGGTTGGTGATTGAAAAGGGATTTTAGTTGGGTTAGGGTGTAGTTGTGGCAAAAGGGGACGACCTCGACGGGGACGGCGAGGGCGCTGGCGCCGAGGCGGGGGACGAGCTTGGAGTCGTCGACGATGACGACGAAGCGGGCGCTCGCGGCCTCGATCATCTTCTCGCGGAGGAGGGAGCCGCCGCGGCCCTTAACGAGGTTGAGGGAGGGGTCGACCTCGTCGGCGCCGTCGATGGAGAGGTCGACGCGGGGGTCGGAGAGGGGGATGCCCACGGCGGCGGCGTGGGCGGCGGTTTGGAGCGAGGTGGGGATGCCGACCACGTCGCGGAGCGCGCCGCGGCGGAGGAGCTCGCCGAGCCGGTCCAGCGCGTGCGCCGCGGTCGACCCCGTGCCCAGCCCCACCACCATCCCCGACTCCACCTGCTCCACCGCGCGGTGCGCCGCGATCCGCTTCTGCTCCTCCTGTGCGGCGACGTGGTGGGGGGCTTCTGGGCGAAGAGGAGGTGGGGGAAGGGGATCGCCGCGTCTAGGGTTTGGGGGAACACGGCGCCGCGCATGGTGAGGAGGTGGGACACGGCACCGAGATCGGATTTGGACGGGGGTTTTATCGGGGTCGATTTGCGAATCTTTGGTGGGATCGACCGAAGAAAAAACGCGGAGAGGGGAACGAAACGGGGACCGCTCCTTTCGCCTTTTGCAGGTATTCTCCGAATCGTCGCTCAAAAAAAGTTAGGGTTAGGGTTAGGGTTAAGGGCTAGGGTTAGGGTTAGGGTTAGGGTTAGAGCTCCATTGGGTATTGAATAAATTAGGGTTAGGGTTTGAAGGAGAGAATCTGGGGAAGGAGACGAGAGGTGGGAGACGAAGAGGGAGAGGGGGGGGGGGGCCCAAATGTATAGGGCTTTGATGAGGTTTGATTGGGTGTTAACGTAGAACACGAAACAGGTTAAGTAGCCAATGAGAAACGTCCACGTCAGAGTCCTCTTCCCACACGATTTGTGATATGGCCTTGTAGTGGACCCCACACAGTGCGGCCCAATTAGCAACAACGTGTGGTCCCCAATAAGCCTAGGTTTGAGGACCATGCTTTTTTTATTTTTAATTTTAGGATAACGATAATCCTTTATATAAAAATATATTTTATTTGTTAAAATAGAATTATAGAAACTATATTTCATCTAACAATTACACGCCAACTTAATCTGTCACGTTTCGAATTATAGCGAAAGTCGGAATTACGTCAACAGACCCGCATGCATAAAGATACACCTTATACACACGAAACGTTAACAAAATCAATTTAAAGAAATTTACTAAAATCCAACAATAGTAGGTATCAGAGTAGAATAATAACTATATACTATAGCAACACTATAAATATACAATTATCACCTGACCAATTCTATAAATATACACTATAAATGGCACAATATTTCTGGCCACTCCAAATCTCAAAATACTGTATAAACTGCTATACACACTGATATGTGGTCCAATTACACACACAAAAAAGATAGGAGATGCTAACTATCCGCGATCCCCTTATCTCGATCAGTCGCTGGTGCTGAAGACTCTGTAATAAATTACTAATAAAGAAGATATGAGAATTATAATCAATAGTCTCCAGTGGGTACAGTCGATAACGCCAACGATTTACACCACTCGATCCATAAAAAGACAAAAATAGTAAATAACCGAACAGTATGAATAAATAAATAACAATATGAATAACTGCTGAAAATAATTATTGCTATCATGACTCTACAATATAATTAAAAATTGTAAATTTTATATTTCATGCATCAAGATGTGAGCAATCTAATATTATTTATAAATATTAACTCCAAAGTCCAAATGCAATAGCGTTAATTTACTTGTTTTAAAAAAGTTTATATAATAACTTTTCTAACACGCATAGATTCATACCGTCAACCTAATATAATATAGAATATAATAAAAAAAAATGAAAACCCCATCAACTATAAATCATTCTGAAATAAAACTCTCGATTATTTTTTTTATCGAGGCTTTTTGTTAATTTTAATTTTTTGAAACTAAGTGGCTTTAATATAAAAAGATGAATTTATTAAATTTATTTGTAATTTTATTAAATTTAATAATTCTATTTTAATATATTTTCTTAAATTTTAGATTTTGTATATTGAAGTGTTATATATGTCCTAGATTTTTGAGAATTAGAGACATTGAATGTATGGACAGAATCTTCGTGGAAAGGAATATAATCAGAGTGGATTTGAAAGGATTAATATTTTATAAGAAAATAAACGTGTGCTAAAGGGGCAAAAAAAAGAAAAAAAAAAAAGGTATGATGTGAGATACTTCCTAGCTATGCTTTTTTTAAATTCTTTTAACTAGTTTTATTTTTGTTTCACAATAGAAATATACGATTAAAATAGTAAAATAATTTTCTTTTAGTATTATAGAACAATACAGTAAAACAAGTTAAGAGTTATAATCTGCATTTTATCGTTTTGTAATTTCAAAAAATATTATTTTACTATTCTGTTTAGGAATTAATCCATAAATGACATTGCATCTTAATTATTATCACGAGATCAATTACAATACTGTTACATCACTTCCATATTAACAGTATATTAATATTTAGTCAACTAAATTAGGCTGCAGAACTAAATGCCTATCGATAAAAAAATTCACAAAAAAAATAATAATAAATTTAAATTTGAGAAATAAATTATTACGCACTGTATAATTTGAATACTAAATATATAATTTTGCTTTTTTTAAATTACATGATGGAAAAAAAAAAAAAAAAAAAAGGTCCAAAAAGGAGTGTGGCAAATTAAAGTTTGCCTTTCTCGCATAAAACATTTTGATGCGGACGCTCGGACAAAAAGAGAGTCGGGGTTTAATATTGTTTAATATTTTGATGCGGACAAAAAGTGACTCACGGGATAAAGTGTTGGAGGATATTGTTTAATATTTAAATTTTTTATTGAGGCGGCATTTAAGACATGGGGGTAAAGTGCAGAGCAATATATATATTTAAGCCTAAATAATAAGAAACTTTGAAAAAATAGCATTTGGAATTTTGGATATAGGAGGGCATCTATTGATATTAAAAGATATTCATCAAATTTGTATAAATTTTTAAAGGTCAATTTGCATAAAAAATTTACTTGTTTTGAGATTTTGCAAAAGTAGGCCGTCTTTTTGAATTTTGCAGATTCTGTCTGATTTTCTAAGAAGATGATCAAACTATCTCTCTTTCAAATTGCATAAAAAGTACATGCATTAAATGTCGAAAAATACAACTGACAAGTCATTATTACAGCTACCTTTCTCTTGAAAAACGAAATTCACATCTAACATTTAAATAAAAAACTTCAAATAATAAAAAAAGAAAAAAATGTAATATTCTTTAAATAGTGGAACATTTTTTCAAATTGTATAATATTTTCTTCCAAATAGTATTATATTTGTGCAAATAGTGCAACATTTACACAATTTATTTGCATAATTTTTATACTAAATTACGAATAATATAGTATATTACGCACAAATAGTATAATATATTACAATATATTATAAAAATTATACAATATGTGTATAAACGGTGCATATGTTGCACTATTTGCATAAATATTTACACCATTTATATAAATATTGCACTGTTATGAAAGAATGTTGCACTATTTAGATGGTATATTGTATTTTTTTTAAACAATTAAATTACATTGTATATTAAATAAAGTGTCAAATTTTTTGAAAATGACAATTGCTAAGTTATAATTACATATACCTTTCTCGAGAGACGAGAATCCTTATTTAAGATAAAATAAAAAAATATTATATAATTAATAAGATGAAAGAGTACAATATCTTCTCAAATAATGCAAGATTCTCTTCAAAATAGTGCAATATTTATACAAATAGTGCAATATATGCAACATTTATACACATATTGCATAATTTTTATACTAAATTACGAATAATATAATATTTTACACTCAAATAGTATAATATATTATAAAAATCATACAATATGTGTATAAACAATGCATATGTTGTACTATCTGTATAAATATTTACATCATTTGTGTAAACTTTGTACTATTATAAGAGAATGTTGCACCATTTAGATGGTATATTGCACTCTTTTCTTTTAAAAATTAAATTGCATTGTATATTAAATAAAGTATCAAATTTCTTGAAAGGACAACTGCTAAGTCATAATTACATGTAGCTTTCTCGAGAGACAAGAATCCTCATTTAAGAAAAAATAAAAAATAAAATATAATTAATAAGATGAAAGAGTGCAACATCCTCTCAAATAGTGCAACATCTATTACAAAAGTGCAATATTTGTGTAAATAGTGCAATATATGTATTATTTATACACATATTACATAATTTTTATATTAAACTACGAATAATATAATATTTTACGCTCAAATAGGATAATATATTGCAATATATTATAAAAATCATTCAATATGTGTATAAAAGGTGCATATGTTGCACAATTTGTATAAATATTTACACCATTTGTGTAAACTTTGTACTATTATGAGAGAATGTTGTACCATTTAGATGGTATATTGCACTCTCTTTTTTAAACAATTAAATTGTATTGTATATTAAATAAAATATCAGATTTTTTGAAAATGACAACTACTAAGTCATAATTGCATGTACCTTTCTCGAGAGACGAGAATTCTCATTTAAGACAAATTAAAAGAATATAATATAATTAATAAGATGAAAGAATGCAACATCCTCTCAAATAGTGCAACATTCTCTTTCAAATAGTGCAATATTTGTGCAAATAGTGCAATATATGTATCATTTATACACATGTTGCATGATTTTTGTATTAAACTACGAATAATATAGTATTTTACGCTCAAATAGTATAATATATTATAATATATTACAAAAATCATGCAATATGTGTATAAACGGTACATATGTTGCACTATTTATACAAATATTTACATAATTTGTGTAAATTTTGCACTATTATGAGAGAATATTGCACCATTTAGATGGTATATTGCACTCTTTCTTTTTAAACAATTAAATTGTATTGTATATTAAAAAAATATCAAATTTTTGGAAAGGACAACTGCTAAGTCATAATTGCATGAACTTTTCTCGAGAGACGAGAATCCTTATTTAAGACAAAATAAAAAAATAAAGTATAATTAATAAGATGAAAGAGTGCATCATCCTCTCAAATAGTGCAATATCTCTTACAAATAGTATAATATTTGTGCAAATAGTGCAATATATGTATCATTTATACACATGTTGCATGATTTTTATACTAAATTACGAATAATATAGTATATTACTCGCAAATAGTATAATATATTACAATATATTATAAAAATTACGCAATATGTGTATAAACGGTGCATATGTTGTACTATTTGTATAAATACTTATACCATTTGTGTAAACGTTGCATTATTATGAGAGAATATTGCACCATTTAAATGGTATATTGCACTCTTTTTAAAAAAAAATAAATTACATTGTATATTAAATAAAGTGTCAAATTTTTTGAAAATGACAACTGCTGAGTCATAATTGTATGTACCTTTCTCGAGATACGAGAAACCTCATTTAAGACAAAATAAAAATAAAGTATAATTAATAAGATGAAAGAGTGCAACATCTTCTCAAATAGTGCAACATTTCTTTCAAATAGTGCAATATTTATGTAAATAGTGCAATATATGCATCATTTATAAACATATTGTATGATTTTTATACTAAATTACGAATAATATACTATATTGCGTTCAAATACTATAATATATTATAATATATTATAAAAATTATAAAATATATGTACAAACGATGCATATGTTGCACTATTTAGAGGAGAATGTTACACTATTTGAGAGTATGTTGCACTCTTTCATCTTATTAATTATAATTTATTTTTTTATTTTGTCTTAAATGAGGATTCTCGTCTCTCGAGAAAGATACAAGCAATTATGATTTCGCAGTTGTCTTTTCTAAGAAATTTGACGCTTTATTTAATATACAATACAATTTAATTTTTAAAAAGAAAGAGTGTAATATGCAATCTAAATGGTGCAACATTCTCTCAAATAGTGCAACATTCTCCTCCAAATAGTACGATGTTTGTATAAATAGTACAACATATGCACCGTTTATACACATATTGTATGGTTTTTATAATATATTATACTATTTGCATGTAATATAGTATATTATTCGTAATTTAGTATAAAAGTCATGAAATATGTGTATAAATGATGCATATGTTGCACTATTTACATAAATATTTCACTATTTAGAAGAGAATGCTGCATTATTTAAAAGGATGTTGCACTCTTTCATCTTATTAATTATATTATATTTTTTATTTTGTCTTAAATGAAAATTCTCGTATCTCGAGAAAGGTATATACAATTATGACTTAGCAGTGTCATTTTCAAAAAAATTGACACTTTATTTAATATATACTGTAATTTAATTTTTAAAAAGAAAGAGTGTAATATATATACTATCTAAATAGTACAAATTCTCTCATATTAGTGCAATGTTTACATAAATGGTGTAAATATTTGTATAAATAGTGCAACATATGTATCCTTTATACACATATTGCGTGATTTTTATAATATATTGTAATATATTATATTACTTTCGCGTAATATACTATATTATTCGTAATTTAGTATAAAAATCATACAATATTCTATAAATTGTGCAAATATTGCACTATTTGCACAAATATTACACTATTTGGAAGGAAATGTTGAACAAATTGAAAAGATATTGCACTATTTAAGGAGTATTACATTTCTTCTTCTTTTTTTATTATTTGAAGTTTTTTATTTATATATTAGATGAGAATTTCGTTTTTCAAGAGAGATAGTTGTAATAATGACTTGTCAGTTATATTTTTCAAGACATTTAATACATGTACTTTTTATGTATTTTGAAAGAGAGATAGTTTGATCATCTTTTTAAAAAATCGGACCGAATCTGTAAAATCTAAAAATGACGTCGACTTTTGCAAAATCTGAAAGCTAGTGTATTTTTTATTGAAATTGGCCATATGCTTTTAACTATTTATTATCGTAATTTTCATATTCGAAAATGGGGTATAAATTAAAGGAAACAAGCGCGCTCCCCCGAGCTCTACTCCGCTCCAAAAGCCCTTCGTCTCCACCTCCTCACTCCACTCCCGAGCGCATGGCGAAGCTCTCCTTCGTCGACGAGGGGAAGGCGACCAACGGCGTTCCCTCTAAACGCAAGCGCAGCGGCTGCGGCGGCGGACGACGATCGCCGGCGGCGGCGGCTGCGGCGGCGGCGGCGGCGGCGGACGGGGAGAGAGAGGAAGGAGTGTTGGAGGAGGAGGAGGCTTTTGAGGAGAAGAGCGAGGTGATCGACGTTACCGTAGATCCACACTACCTGGAATGCTTTATTTGCTTCGAGCCCTTTGGCCCCCCTCTCTGATACTATCAGGTTCGGAAAAAAAATTTGTACTGTATTCCTGTTGCTTCGATTCGATTTGTCGCGAGCCCTTTGTAATTTGGAGAGTATGATGAGAAAGGTGGGATTTTGATGCTGGGATTGTGGTTTTCTGAGGGGAAATTGAGATGGGTGTGGGGAGAATTTGATTGGGAAAGTGAGCATATTAAGAATTTTGATCTCTCCTCTTTACCAGGTTTGGATTTTGTACTGTGTTAGTACTTTAAGATGGTGATTTGGAGGAATATGATTGAAGAGGGGGGATTTTGATGTTGGCATTGTGGTTTCCTGTGGGGGAATTGAGATGGGTATGGTAGGATTTTAACTGATGTGCTAAATGTTTTACGAATTTTTGATCTTTTATGTGTCCCCTTCTTTACCAGTTTCTGATATTGTATTGTATTAGTAATATGTTACTAATTTTGGATGGTGTTTATTAAGATGGTAATTTGGAGATTGTGATCGGAGAGGAGGGATATTGATGATGAGATTGTGGTTTTCTGAGGAAAATTGAGCTCAGTATATGGGGATTTTGATTGGAGAAGTAAACATATTAAGATTTTGGATCTGTTGTGTCCTCCTCTTTACCAGTTTCCGGTTTTGTATTGTATTGTTACTTTAATCTGTTAGTGATTTTTGAATAGTGTTTAAGATGTTAATTAAGAGAGTGTGGTCGAAAAGGTGGGATTTTGATGATGGGATTGTGGTTTTCTGAGGGGGAATTGAGTTGGATATGGGGGGTTTTCATTGATGTAGTAACTGTTTTAAGATTTTGGGTCTTTATGTGTCCCCTTCTTTACCAGGTTCTGATTTTGTATTGTATTAGTAATATGTTACCAATTTTGGGCAGTGTTTATTAAGATGGTAATTTGGAGTGCGTGATTGAAAAGGAAGGATTTTGATGTTAGAATTGTGGTTTTCTGAGTTGGGCATGCGGCGATTTCAGTTAAATTGTTGGTATTAGTTTTATTTCTTCTTCTTCTTCTTCTTCTTCTTCATTTTCAACAGATTATTACTGTTTTCTGACTCACAACAAATGTCATTTTTATTATTCGGTTAAAGCCTGAGATTATGCTAGTTATTCTTGTCAATTTAATTGACCCTCAAATCGAATGCTTGAATCGGGGTTTGGGAGATTTTGATTGGTGAAGTGAATTTAGTGAGATTTTGAGTATCTGATGTGTTCTAGTTTGTGTTTGTTGCTGTGTCTTTGATACCTTACATGAGATAGCTTGGGTTGTGTTTTGATGTTGGTTTAAGACAGTGGCCTTGCATCACGGTACGGCACTTCTAGCGGATCCTCAAAGTATGAGAATTGAAAAAATAACGTCGTCCTATCGGAACCACGCATTTCATGAACAAGCTGCCGATAAGTTTTACTATCATATGCTGTGAGCACCCCTCATAGTATAATGGATTTTCGGCTTCCCGTGTAAACTCTGATTAAGCTATTCTGAAGACACAATTTGGTCGGCGTAATTTCAGATTGTCACAATAATAGCGCGTTTCTGACGAGGGATCTCAATATTACTGTCTAAGTGTAGACCTTTAAAACTTGACGAGCCTGCTTGTATAATGGAACACAATTGTCCTTCGAAACGCAAATGGCTCCTCATTCGAGCTCTTTCGCTGTTTCACTATTAATTACATTAATATGAACTCATTTTCCATTATCATGCCACATTTTCATCTTAATTTTTACATTACCTTATTATTTCAATGATTATCATCATCATTGTCATTGCAATTGCACTAAGCCAATCTAATGTTTATTTTCAGTGTCAAAATGGTCATGTGGTGTGTTTTTCCTGCTGGTCGAAGCGTGATAACAGATGCTACATGTGCTCTGATGAAGGTAACTGCACTCGCAACATCTGGCTCGAGAAGATAATCGAGTCAATAAAAGTCTCGTGCTCGTACGCCAAATGGGGCTGCCCCGAAAGCATAAATTTTGCACAGAAGACCGCCCACAAAGAGACATGCATCTTTGCACCATCCAAGTGCCCATTCCGCGGCTGCATCCATAAAGGTTACAAAGGATTGTGGCCAAACCACTTCATTATGTTCCACAGCAAGACTCCGAAGAGGTTCAAATACAACCAAATGTTCAAAATCAGTGTACCAACTCGAGATCCGTTTACGGTTCTTATAGCTGGGGATGATTATGTAGGAAAGCATGTATTCCTACTACTCAGCAACAATTTCGAGCTTGTGGGTTGTGCTTTTTCCTTGGTGTGCCTTCAAAGCGGCGTTTCGACTTGGCAGTTCTCGTACGATATTGAGGTGAATACCTGAAACAGACCTTCTCTACAGTTCAAGGCTAATGTAGGGGTTATAAAGGAGTGGAAAGGAGTCCACCCGACTGATGCTTCTCTTATGGTGCGCTCTGATTTCCGTAATTCTGATGGCGAATTTGTGCTCGATCTCTGCATTCGTAAAACTGGATCTTCTGCTGTAAGTTAGTCTTAATTATTATGAATGTACTTTTTGTAAGTTAGTCTGCATTCATAACACACATTCTTATTTGATAGTTAGCGTCGATCAATCAAGTAATATCAAATTGAGCATATTTATAATTCTGAAACATTAGCTTTTGAATATGGTGATCGCTTGCACTTGTGGATACTTTATGTTATCGCGCTTTTAACAAGGATCGCAATCTAGTAGAGACAAGTATGGACTCGCAACCTAAGAATCGAGATGTGATTGGGTTTATTTATAGTATATGAATAATATTTCGGTGGTGGCTCCCGTACTATAACTTAGTAAAATAATAGAAACATCCGCATTCACGCATTACTGTGTGTTGATAGTGATTTGAGTAGTGGTTACTCTATAATGGGCATGTAGTGTAGGCTACATGTATTATTCTTGTATCTCAACATAAATTCCATACTATTGTGCACTAATTTGTAGCAACTGTAAATTGATATATATCCACCTAAAAAGCTTTATGTTTCTAACTATTCGTTGTTTACTAATTTCAGGTAAAGAAGAAGTGGGCGGGTGGAGCCTCGAGTAGTTAGCAATAGTAAAATTTTAATAGAGGCATTTTAGGGATGTATATTTTGAAAACTTAAACACCCTAGAAAATTTAAGCCTTGGATTAATTAGTTATCATGTCAAAATAATGAAAACAAAAAAAAAAAGTCTCACCATATCTTTTGTCCTATGTTCTTTTCTTAAACAATTCACACTTAACATATTTGCTGAAATAAACGAAGGGTTTGGTGGTTGGTACCCGAGCTCCCCAGTTTGAATCCTAGTTGATTCACATTTCCAGTTAAGTTTATATTTTTAAAAAATAAACAAAGCAGGTAGCATTCTATCTTTTTCTCAAAAAAAACATATTTGCTGAAATGAGAAAAAAAGATAACATTCATGTAGAAGTTCTTTTTTTTTTTTTTTGAGAAAGAGATAGCACGCTACCCGTTTCATTCATTTAGCAAATAAATTTAGCTACAAGAATTGTGGCAACGCGGCCTCGGAAAAAAATTGAAGGCAACCCGAACAAAAAAGATAAATAAAACCAAAATTAAAAACTCGTAGAAAAAAAGAAAATTATACTCTACATTCAAAGCCAAGTCACTACGAGCTACAAAACTCAGTCCACTCCCTGCTCACGTTCCGGATTCGTCTAATAATCTCAAAAGGATCAAATGATTGGTTCCTAAAAATTATATTATTTCTTTCTTGCCAAATCATCCACCAGCAGGTTACGATCCTGGTTAGATCCTTCGCTGCTGCCCTTAGTCGGTGCTATCCAGCTAGCAGCTCCCAGACACCCCTGACCTCCATCTCAGGCCCCGAAAAGTGCATACCTTTTAGGATGTTAAACATAAAAGATCTACTGATTACGCATCCGACAAGCAGATGATCAACAGTCTCTACATCGTTGCCGCACATCACGCACTGTAGATTTTCGAACCATCCTCTTTTGAGTAAGTTGTCAGCCGTAGGTAGGTGTTTCTTGAGTACTAACCAAATAAAAATTCTAACTTTAGATGGTATTTTTAACTCCCAAATTTTCAACGAAAGAAAATCTCGAACCCCCCAATCTCGAATCAGCAAATAAACTGACTTAACGGTAAAACACCTTCCTACATTCTATCTCCATCTAATTTCATCGGGCCTGTTTGATACATAAAAACTTGAAAGAAATTTCTTGAATTCTCTGATTCTGCAGTCACTTCTCGACATCCTGACCCCAGCTCCTTATAGAATTTTTCTTCATCTCCAATCTTGAAGGGATCGACACTTCTTGATTAAAAGTTCCTTCCTAACTACTTTCTCATAAATATCAAAAAAAAAAGTCTTCAGGCCTGTCTGCAGAAGAAATTTTTAAAGTACACTTTAGGCTTCATCTCACAAAATAATAATAATAATAAATAATAAGCTATTTCTAACGTTAGTTAATTGGTGCGCACAGTCCAATCATAATTGATTACCACATTTATTTCATTGTTATTAAATATCATAATTTTTTTTCAGTCACTTAGTCAATTGTGCCAAATTTTTTCCACAATTATAAATCACATCACTAGTCAACTCCTAATTGACAGTGAAAAATGGCACGCTTTTCTACTTTTTCTTTTTCTTTTTCTTTTTCTTTGCTTCTTTAATTAACTTTTTGACAAAGTAACTTGGAGTGAAATTTAGTGCCTAAAAAGAGTCATGGGTTTGTTATTGTGTCACCATCATTGTTTGATCCTTTCAAAATGGATTAATTAAAAAGGATAATATCTAATATATTTTTCAAAATTTTAAAAATATCTAATATAATTCTGATTGACCAAAATATCTCAATGTTTTTTTAAAAAAATTTGAGTATATCTCAAAATCCCTAGGGTTTATTAATGAAATTTTAGGTTTAGAAGGATATTTTGATAATTTCAGAACAAATTTAAAAATTTTGAATAGTAAACGAAAGTAAATAAGCAAAAGCCCCTCATTCAGATATAGATGATAAAAAAATAGTAGTAAATTAGTGAATCTAAAGTAGTTCTACAATTTCACCTGAATAGAAATTTCATCGCGACTTTCCGGCGACGACAGTCTTCGTGTTCGGAACCGGCGCCGACATGGCGACCTTTCCGGGCCCGACAATCGAGGCCTTGCAGGGCGTCCCTCTCCATGTGACATGGCAGAACTACCTTCCGTTAAAACACATCCTCCCCCGGGACCCCACGATCACAGTCGCAGTCCCGCCGCACGGCGGTGTCCCCACCGTCGTCCACCTTCATGGAGGTGTCCATCCTCCGCAGGCCGACGGCAATCCCTTTGCCTGGTTCACTGCTGACTTCCGTGACACCGGCCCTAAATGGACCCAATACACCTACTCCTATCCCAATATCCAGAATCCCGGTAATCTCTGGTACTATGAAATAATTTTTTTTTTCTTTTTTTTCCCCCCTAAAAGCTTACTTTTTTAGGAATAATTGCATATGGCTTCCTGCAAAGATATCAAATAGCATATATATTCCTACAAAACTTAAGTTATCAGATTTATCCCTTCAAAAGTCCTACTGTCTGCAAATCTATCCTTTTATTACCAAAATTTAGATAACTAGGAGAAAGGGTAAAATGACTTTTTTACCTTATATATATACAATTTGTATTCTAATATTGATATCATGCTCCGGACAAATTTGTAAGGACAAAATAGTTATTTTACACACCCACCGTTAAAAAACTAATGGTAAATCAAACGACAGGTGCATATATGAATGAATCAGTACTTTTGGAGATATATATTTGCAAACTAGAGAATTTTCGAAGGGATAAATGTGATCACTTAAGTTTTGTAGGAATTTATTTACTATTTGATACTTTTAATAATGGTGCTTTGCTAACTTGTAATCGGTAGGTACCATGACCATGCACTCGGCCTTACTCGCGCCAACCTCCTTGCCGGCCTCCTTGGTGCTTACGTCCTGCGGAATCCTTCCGTCGAGGCCCCCTTCGGCCTCCCCACCGACGACGAATTCGATCGTCACCTCATCATCGCAGACCGCAGCTTCTACGCCGATGGCTCACTCTACATGAACGCAACCGGCGACAACCCATCCATCCACCCCGAGTGGCAACCCATACTTCGGTGAGGCCATCACCGTCAACGGCAAAGCCTGGCCCTTCCTCACCGTTTGTCGCCGTCGCTATCGCTTTCGCATCATCAACTCCAGCAACGCCCGCTACTTCAACCTCTCCCTCTCCAACAACCTTCCATTCCACGTCGTCGGCTCCGACACGTCCTACCTAAACAAACCTATCATGACATACACTATTCTCCTCGCGCCTGCGGAGATATTCGATGTCGTAATTGACTTTACGAAATCCGCTACGTCCGAGGCCGAGCTGATAAATTCAGCGCCGTATCCGTACCCGAATGGGACCGCGCCAAACCAGTTAAACGGTAAGGTGATGAAGTTTGTGATAGGGAGAGAAAGCGTGCCGGATGATTCAAGGATTCCGAAAAGCTTAGTGATGTATCCGAGGGCCGACGAGCGGGAGGCGACAGTCAAGCGTTATATCACGTTCTACGAGTACGACAGCGCGACCGGGAACCCGACACATTTGTACATCAACGGAAAGCAATTGTTGGACCCCGCGACGGAGACACCGCGACCTGGGAACACAGAAGTGTGGGAAGTGATCAACTTGATGCCGGACAACCACCCCTGCACCTTCATCTAGCGAACTTCCAGGCGGTGAGGGTGCAGCAGTTAGCGAACGCGACCGCGTTCTTGAATTGCATGACGGTGTACAACGATGCCGTCAAGTGCAACATCACGGGGCAAGCCGTCGGGCAACTGCTGGCGGTGCAAGAATACGAGAAGACATGGAAGAACGTGGTGAAGATCGAGCCTGGGTACATGACGACGATGGTGGTCAAGTTCAAGCTCGTCGACACCAACGCGTCTACCCCTTCAGTTTTTAGTAGTAGTCATTTTTACTAAAGTGTCTGATATAGGAAAAACTTCAAAATTTTTTTGCTTTTGAGAAAACTAGACTTCAAGATACTCAGGCTCAAAAACAAAAGAAGCTTTAATTTGAGCTACATATTCTACTACTAAGAGAAACAAAAGATGTTTCTTCTAAAAGCATTACTTAAATAACACTTTGCGAGAATATCAATGCATTGTACAGCAAGGCCAAAGAATCCTTAGTTTAGTTAAAGGTACTTAAAAATGTGCCTCAAAATATAGTAAATTAGTCAGCTTTTATTTATGGCTTAAAAGTTATTTGCTTAGTTTAGCAAAATCGGTCTCGAGCTCACGTATTCATTTGCAAATTTTGAAAATTTAAGTATAACCACTAACCTCATGTGTACAAAGCTGATATATCAGCTGCCTTTTCAAGTATGTTCTGATGAAGCAGTTATATATCATTACTTTTTCTTTCTTTTTTTTCATAAGTGAATGTATTTGGAGTCATCTAGGTATTTGTATTTTTTGAAAAGGAATTTGAGTTTTTGAATTTCAAAAAGTAGAGCTCCAATTTTAAATTATTAGTAAATTAAATTAAATGATGCTTTAATACTTGTGCAACAGATCCTGGACCATGAAGACAATGAGATGATCAGGCCCCTGAAGCTGATTAATTGATCAGGGACCATTGAAAACAAACTACATACACACTTTATATATACTAAGGTTGATGATCTATATTTATCTCTCTAATTAATGAGGTATTATAGTAACTATACTAAGTGTGAGAAAATTAATAAAAAGTGTTTGCTTTATGTTAATTATTCAATTTTTGTTTGCTCGAAAGAAAATGTACTACTTTGTATAACTAAGAAATTGCTTTTGCAATTGAAGGATGTCTATATGTATATATATTTCCTCATGTACTAAATTTTTCGGTTTTTGTTTTTTGGTTCATCTATGGTGAATTAAGCTTCGTGGTTAATATTTCTTATATTCTATGATTATATATATATATTGAATAAGGTTCATCTACAATTGTAACAGCTCTTTTTATCATTGTACGCTTGCCTATTATTTTTACCTTTTTTTTTGAGTGAGAGAAAATCTACATTGTTTTTTGTTTTTGGAGGAAAAAAAAAGACTCCACCTGAAATTAGGGGTGGCAATCCAGCTCGCTGTCCGCGAGCCAGCTCGTGTTCGGCTCGAAATGAGTTCGAAATCGAATCGCTCGTTTAGTAAACGAGCCGAACACTAACTGAATATTCCAGCTTGTTTAATAAACGAGCCGAACACGAGCTGGGGTTAGCTCGCTCGTGTTCGGCTCGATAACCGCTCGAATACATATATTTATATTTATATATATAAATAAATAATTATATATATAAATATAAATTTTTATTATTTGATTTTTTAGCCCAACCTAAATATAAAGCCCAACTCAATTATAAAAAACTAATTTATATATAAAATTTCAACCATTAGATCAAAATCTAATAGGTAAAATCTTATAAATTTATTTTCTATATATACATATCTTTTCTAATCCTTTTAACTTATTGTTTGTGAGCCAGCTCGTGTTCGGCTCGTGTTCGGCTCGTTAATAAACGAGCCGAACACGAGCTGAAATTTTTGGCTTGATAACCTAAACGAGCCGGTTAAACGAGACGAACACGAGCTGGCCCCAGCTCGCTCGTGTTCGGCTCGTTGACACCCCTACCTGGAATATCTCATCCAAAGCTTCTAACCACAAAAAGACCATGAAATTAGAGCATAGGATTTTTTAGCACAATCAAGCATGGAACTTTTGAAGATAGTATTAGAGCCCGTTCTGAGCATCCTTCGCTTTAAGATATCTTTAAGTTCAATTTCAATTTTCACCATTTTATGACATGTATTTATTTTTATTATTCGTTGTCTTTTCTGTTGTGCACGTCGCATAGTTTACTAGATACCCATGCACGTGAGCGAGAGTGTCAATATTGATTCTGAATCAATTCCTACCGGATCGATATATATTTTGAGTAATAGAGCTAACTAAAGGAATCCGACTTACACGAGAAGCTTAAGCCGATTGTTTAAATCAAACCAATTTGATTTGGTTACACTTGAATTGGCTTGGTTTGCATAGTTAGCTTTCAAAATTTGTGACAGCTTGTATATTTCCATCGAACTTCTTAAAAATATAGCAAATTGGCCATATTAAATGCCCCATGAACAATTTTTTTAAAACAATTGCTAACACTTTATTTCTGCAATAAGGTCCAGCTCAAAGTCCAAAGCTTAATTAGTAGGGTTTTTTTTTTAAAAGAAAAATTTATGGGGCCTAATCCTTAAATAGTGCAAGCCAATAAAAGTGTCCGTAGACTGAATCGGATCTGGATATATAGTTGATATACTGTACCCATACCCTAAAAAAAATGGATAGAAAGAAAAACTATACCCTACCCATTAAAAGATTGGGTTTGGGTCGGGTCCAAGTCGGGTATGGGTATAAAGTATCCGGACCCATACTCGAAACTTTAATGGATAATTTCTTTTTACTCGTATACTATCCATTTTTATTGGATCCGGTTCGGGTCTGGGTAGGGTCTGGGTAGGTCCGAGTCGGGTATAGAATATCGGGTATTTTGGACAGCTTTACAAGCCAATCGGTAGACCCAAAGTGAAATCTATTGGAAATTGGAGCTTGCTACTTTTAGGACCCAATTTGGCCCAAGGAAATTAAAGCCCACAAACTTGGGCTTTGATCGGGCTTCGGTACATTTTAGGCCTTGATAACCCAAAAAGCCTGGGGCTCGAACCCTTTTCTCGGGGATTTAAACTTTCGAATGCTTAAGCCTAATTATTATTATTAGAATTATGATCCCTTATATTTTCAATTATATTTTTTTAATTTGATGTGAAAATATTGGGGCATTACAGACTCTCCCGGTTAGATCTTGACGTCGTCGTCAGGCTAAAGAGATAATCACACACACAGCCCAGATGTGAGATTTTAGAGATGGCTCTTTCGAGTTCGAGAGTTGACTTTCACCAAATCGTGATAGACATAGACTAGAATTATCAGACGATGTGAAATTCTAGGTGTGACTCCTGCGAGTTCAAGATGTGACTCCCACCAAACCTGTGGTGTAGCACTTTGTCTCGCATAGCACATAGCTCTAACTCTTCCGACTGGTGTTCGACTCTGATACTAAATATGATGACCTGATCCACTAGTAATAATAATAACTCGTTGGACCCTAACCACTGACCCGAAATGCTTAAGTCCAGTTATTATTACTCGGGTCCTGATCCTTTATATTCCCAATCATACTCCTTTTCCATCTGATGTGAAACTATTGAGACGTTACACTCAGAATACGTAACATAAATTTAAAGAGAATAAAAAAAATAGCACAAAAAAAAAAAACCTTATGATCAGTCTATATATTTTGGCATTGAGGCCAATGTCTACAAATGAAATGGGAGTAAAGAATATTTTACTATAACCCAAAGCAGCTCATAATAAATGTTCACTCACAATATTGTCACATACCTTTCAAATTAGCGACATATTAATATTTAATAGAATAAATTGGATAAAAATTTATTACAACTATTTTGAAGTTCGAACTGTAAATCGTAATAAATTAATGTTTGAGGACCAAAGGGTCACGCGATGAATAGTTGAGGTACAAAAGTGTAATTTAGCCTTTTTGGTTTAATAAACTTTTTTAAATCCTATCATTTTCTTTGAAAGTGGTGAACACACGCAGGGAAAAGAATATTCATTCTCAACGTATGCATAATTTGTTGAAGGGCTTTTTCTTGCATATGGCCTTCTGAAAAAAATTTATTTTAAAAATAGTCTCAATAAATTTATAACTGTAAAAATGGTTCTATCCCTGTCACGTAGGCGCCACGCAGGCGCCACGCGGGCGGGCTGGGAGGTGGGGTGGCAAGTTGAACACGGTGAACCATTCGCCGTGTTCAAACACGGTGAATGGTTCACCGTGTTTTTTTTATTATTCGCGCGGATTGATCTACACTATTTTTTCGGGACAATATAAGTAACTGAATACGGTGAACCATTCATCGTGTTTGAACACGGTGAATGGTTCACCGTATTCAACTTGCCAACCCAGCACCCACCCATCCGTGTGGCGCTGATGTGGCGTCTGCGTGGCAAGGGTAGAATCATTTTTGTAATTATAAATTTATCGGAACTATTTTTAAAATATTTTTTTAGGGGCCCAATTGCAAAAAAAGCCCTTTGTTGAATGAATCTTATATTCTTTATTTAATAATATTAACTACTAAATACCAAGAAAATTTCGATGAAACCATCTATATTTTTAATCTCACATACTCATAAAGGCCCAAAATTATTTACTATATTTTGTGCGAATATATAAGTATGTAACCCAAAAAAAAGACTGATAATCCTATAGCGTTTGGTTCGGGGTTAAAGGGGGGGTTAAGGGGGTTAACCCCCCTTTAACCCCAAACAAGAAATTGGGGGGGGGGGGGTGGGGTTTGTTAACCCCACCCCTTTGGGGTTATCCTCCAGGATAACCCCAAAGGGGTGGGGCCCCCCCTAGAATTGGGGTGGGATTAAAGTTAATCCCACCCTAATTTTATTTTTAATATAAATTTAAAATTTTAATTTTAATTTTTAAATTTTTAAAATTTATAATTTGTAATCTTAAAATTAATATTTTAAAATTAATATTTAAATTTTAAATTTTAAATTTTAAATTTTAAATTTTAAATTTTAAATTTTAAAATTTTAAATTGATATTTTTAATTATTTAAATTTTAAATTTAATATTTTATATTTGAAATTTTAAAATTTATAATTTGTAATCTTAAAATATATATTTATATTTTTAATTTTTAAATTTTAAATATTAAATTTTAAATTTTAAATTTTTATTTTTAATTATTTAAATTTTAAATTTGACATTTTATATTTAAAATTTTATACTTGAATTTTTTAATTTTATAAAAGTTATCTATTTAAATTTGAAATTTGAAATATAAAATAAAAAATTTAAATTCAAATATAATAATTAGGGCAAAATTATTATTTTCTATTTATAACTACCAATTATTCTTCTTATTCCATCTTAACGAACCAAACGCTATTTTTCTTATTCCCGGGAATAACTCAATTTTTATCCAAACGCAAAATTCGTCTAACACCGACTTATTCCTGCACTTAACCCTATCCCTGCACTTAACCCTATTCCTGGAATAGACAATTCTTACTTAACCCCGAACCAAATGAAGCACTCGAGTACTTACAAAAGATAAAGTAGATGCATTAACTAAAATTAATGGTCAACAAATATGGGTAAATTGCACTACTAGTCCCCAAACTTTTAGCGACGTTTTTTTTGGTACTCAAAATTTCAATGTTAATGGTCCCTAAACTCTATAAAAGATTTCACTTTAGCCCTTGTTTATATTTTCAATGCATCTATGCATCACTCTTTTTCCATCTCATACTAATTTCGATGCTCGTACGCAAAAATTAGATCACCGTTGAATTGCAAGAGAGGTTAAAAAAAAAACGACGTGTTCATGGCGTACGAATGTACAGATGAACAAGGCGCACACAATAATTTTCACTACAAGATAAGGATTAAAACAAAATATGGTTGAAAGTTTAGGGACTAGATTGAAACCTTATTGAAAGCTTGGTGTCTTGGATGTTAAAATTAAAAGTTTGAGGATCAAAATGAAACTTGACTTAAAAGTCAGGGACTAGTAGATATATATTGATAATTTTTTCTATAATTGGTCAATGCATGAATGCTATGTTATCTATGCAAATAATTAAATAGTACATTCTGACACAAACACAAATACTCTTGTAATTTTAAAGGTACATAAGCTCAACTCTCTCTCTCTCTCTCTCTAGAGAGAGAGAGAGTTGAGCTCTTGTGCTTTTAAAAGCACAAGAGCTCAACATGCTTGTGATTTTTTAACCGTCGGATTGCTTCAAGATTCATGCAGTGCTTCAAGATTCATGCAGTACTAATAAAAAGGACTTAATAGGACACACCGTTTAATAGTGCTGCACGGATCTTGAGATGATCCGATGGTTAAAATGTCACAAGCAAAAATACTCCCATGCTTTTAAAAGTACAGGAGCTCAACTATATATATATATATAGAAAGCATTGTAACTCTAAATACTTTGTTTGATTATATGCGGTTGAAAAGTATATATATTTACGAATTTTTATTACTTAATATATGGATGGTGACACGATCTCTATATAAAAAAGAAAAAAAAAAATATTATAAAGGTTATTAGGGGGAGAATTTTATCTTTATTTAAAATTATTCTATCCAAGTGCTGCAATTGGAATGAGGGCCAGTTTAAGCGTAATCCTAACGGCTGCACTTGAGCCTCCTCGTGCAGTTGAATTTAAACGCATTAAAACAAACACTAAATTTGAAGCTATATGTGTAATTGCAATTATGAGCAACCAAACAGTCCCTCGTATAGTCAAATGCATGTAAATCAGACCGAGCATCATATATATATATATCACTTTGATACCCCCACAGGTGAAAGAAAGGTCACAAGTTCGAGTCTCGACTAGGATATATATATAATTTCTCCCCTCCTTTCTATGTGCATGTAAATGGGATAGCGCGTCGGATTGGCTGATTTGGGTTATGAGTGTGGCCTGCACGACCGATGATCAAACTATTAATTATTCCTCTAGTTATACCAATTCTCTGTCTATATGTTTCACTTACATGTAAGTAAACAGAATTGGACAAAGCATAGTAAAGAATTTAGTAACTAGGGTAATATAACATATTCTACGCATGCCGGCTTAATTGAGTTTTAGACCTAGTCTACCTTATTATAAAAGGTTTAATTGCATACAGGTCCTCGCAAATATAGTGAACTGCAGATATATTCCTACAAAGTTCAACTTTCATAAGTTGTCCCTGCAAAAGTCCTAATGTTTGCAGATATGTCCCTGCCGTTAGGATCCGTTAGAGAAATTTAGTTAACCACAATTAAAATGCTTAACCATGATTAGTTAATAAGGTGAACTGACAATTTTAGCCCTCTTCCTCTTCCTCTTCCTCTTCCTTGATTGGGAACGGCGCGAGCCGATCTCCGCCATCGGATTCGTCGGCGCCGCGACGATGACCTTGACGCCGGAGAGGTGGAACTCGGTCACCGGAGCCGGGCAGCGGAGGTCGGAGTGGTCGTCGTTGTCGTCGCCGGCGAGGGAGGAGATGTCGCGGGCGGAGGAAGCGGCCGATGGAGGCCACGTCGACGGCGGCGCCATAGGAGAAGGCCGACGAAGAGGGGAAGACCCCATCACAGGAGACGAATCTTCCCATCTCCGGCGGCGCGGCGCCAGCGTTGGGAGACGGTCCTAAGTGGAGGAACCGGTGCCGCCGCTCCTCGATGGGCGCGGGCTCGACGATCCACACGTTGAGGGATGCCGCCGCGGCGGGAAAGCAAGGACACCGCCACCGCCGCCTCCTCTTTCTTCTTCTTTTTTGTATCCTCCTTTTGGAGGGACATATTTGTGAGGACAAAAAGGTTATTTCACGAATCCAATGTTAAAAAATAAATAGTTCTCTAACGGTAACTGTAGTACACTGAATTTCAGTGCATCGTACCGAACTTCAACAAATTGTGGAGTTCCGGTGGGAAAAATAGCATGTGAGGCTATGGGTGAGGCTTCGGCCTTGTTTGAGACTTGTGCGAAGTGTTTTCGGCGCAAAAGAGGCGTGAAAACGGACTTCGATAAGTTAAAACTGCAGATGTTGTAAATTCTGCATTTGGATTCCGGTATGTGAAGCTAATACCGGTATTGAAGTGATTAGTACCGGTATGTCATGGGTATACCGGAATGCCATGTTGAAACCGAAAACCCAGCTCTCGGGTTTGCGGAATTTTTCGGAGTATACCGGTATGCGAAGAGGGATACCGGTATGCGATGGTTGAAACAGTGAATCCAGCTCTCGGGTTCTGCGGAATCTCCGAGGTATACCGGAACCAGCACCCGTATACCGGTATGCATATGCACATACCGGTATACAGTGTCCAGTTTTGGCTGGTTGAGAATGTTAAGTGTGGAGAAGGGCAATTTGGTCTTTTCACACTCAAAGGAGGGTTTGAAAGGCAGGGAACACCCCATTTCTCAGTGATCTTCTTCTCCACTTCTCCTCTTCATCTTCTCCACTTTCTCTCTCTAGGGATTTCTCCAAAACTTGGAGAAAAGAGTGGATTGATCTTGGAAAAAAGCTTCCAAAGGAGAAAAGAAGCTTCTTGGTGCAAGAAGGAGCTTGGGGATTTCGTGATTAAGGTTAGTACCTCACGTTTTGGGTTCAAACCTTGGATTTAATCCTTTGAAATGAGGTTTTTGGGAACCCTTGGCAACCTAAACCACAAATGGTGGGTGATTGGCCATGAAATCTAGGGTTTGACTTGCATGCATGCAAACCTAGGTAGAATGAGGGCTTTTGCAATGTGAGGTTCTAAAAATATTTGGACCTTCGATAATTGCAATTGAGGCATAGGAAATCATGTTGGAACACTTGATTTCATATATTGAGTTGATTTTAGGGTTCGTAACGAGTAACGAACCGTTTTCTTATAGAAGCTTGGGTTGAAGCAAGAACTCAAGGCTTGGACACTTAGGAGCTTGAAGAATACAAGAATTTGGAAGCTCTTGAGGTGGGTTTGAGTTTACCGAAGTGATTAGGTCACTTCCATGTCTAGGGTAATGTAGTACACTGAACTTTAGCAAATTACGGAGTTCTAGTGAGAGAATAGTGGCTTCTACTATTCAGGAGTTTTGAGTTGAGTTTGGTGAGCTTCGGAGTGTTTTCGGGACTTGAAAAGTGCGAAAACGGACTCCGGGAGTCAAAATCTGCAAAAGTGCAGATTTTGCATTGCATACCGGTATCTGGGTTAGGGATACCGAAATCCAGTGAAGACTG
This sequence comes from Puya raimondii, assembly GCA_016920855.1. Lineage (NCBI taxonomy): Eukaryota > Viridiplantae > Streptophyta > Magnoliopsida > Poales > Bromeliaceae > Puya > Puya raimondii. Next base: position 20,226,113 of record JABWPP010000048.1, on the reverse strand, counting down.
GTTGTGCGCAGCTCTCGGGTTCTGCGGAATTCGGCAGCGGATACCGGAATAGGTTGGCATTTCGGTATGTGCAACTCGCATACCGGTACTGAAGTGATTAGTACCGGTACTGGAAGTGGCATACCGGAATCCTGTTGCGTGGCCTGCTTGGCCGAGGCTCGGGTTTGCTGGATTTCTGGCCTGATACCGGTATACCCATACGCATACCGGTATACAGTGCAGAAATTGCATTTCGTGCTGTTTTGCAATTTTGGCTTTGTGAGGGGCCTATGTGGATTTTGTGTATTGGGTTAAATACCCCTTCACCCCCTCTTATGCTGTTTTGGCTGAGGATGGAGGAGAAGAAGGTAGGGTTTTCCCTCTCTCTCTCTCTAGATTTTCTTGCTCCCAACCCCTTAGATCATGGTTTTGATCTCCTTTCTCTCCATTTTCTTCGTGGAGGAGTACTCCTAGTCTTGGAGGGAGCTCGGGGCTGAGGAAAGGAGCTTGTTGGAGGATGGATCTTCAACCCTAGCTTGTGTGAGCTTGGTTGGAAGCTTGATTTGAGGTTAGTAAACTCTCTTACAACCTCTAATTGTGATTTTTGCATGGATCTTTGCTTGTAAACCTAGTTTCATGAAAACTAGGGTTTGAATTAGGGTTTCGTGATTGGGAGCTCTTGAGGTTGAATTGATGGGTGTAGAATGTTGTTATAGGTTGGATTTGAAGATCTCTAACCTCAATTTGGACTTAGAACAAGTTTTACTTGCTCAAGGTAATTTCCACCCATTTACCTCATGATTTTTGGGTAGTTTTCGAAATTGCTTGTTCGATACCCCTAACCCATTGGAAAATTATCTTAGGGTATGTGAAGCTCGGGGGACAACTTCGTTTCGAAGTACTGCGAGGTTTCGATGGGTATCCGGTGGGTCTGACCTCACCGAAATGGGTGAACTCCCCCTATGTCTCCTATCTTGTTATAGGATTGATTAGATGCATAATTATGATAATTATGACATGATGAAAGTTGTGAATGCATGCGGTATAAATGTTGTATATGAAAAGTGCATATTTCATATAGTATGGCATTATGAGAATATTATGCATGCTAGAGTATTTGTGCTAGTAGTGTAATGATGCATTATGAAATGCTACTTAGGTTATGCATGCTAGAAATGAGCATCATATGAGACACTACTTGCGGTGGTGGACTAGTGAATTCTCTTCTCATACTAAAGTATGCTTGTATAGAGAAAAGAGAGGATATGACATATGCAACATAAGTTGTTTCACCTCATCTAGGTGAGCAACTGTGACGGGCATTGTTGGCCTTGGACTCGACCTTTTGGTCGTGGTTTGATTCCATGTTTAAGAACATGAGGATTGGAATTCTATTTGCATTTGATAATTATAATTGGTTAATTAAATACTTGCATGATAGCTCTATACTCTATGTAGTAGAGGTTGTTGTAGCTTATGCATGGCATGATTATGGACTCGTGGGCATCGTAGAATGCATGGATTATAGCATTAGTATAATGCATAGTTTTGGCATTTGTAGAATGCATGAGATGTGGCATTAGAATAATGCATGGTTTATGAACTTAGTAAACAAAGAGATGAACATTTACATGTTAGAGACATGGACATATTGGTAGGGACTTACCAACGGACAAATTGAGAACAACATGATATTGTTGACATTTAGCGTCTTGGCTATTGAATGTAGTAAACATGACATGACGTGTTTTGACATAGTGTGAGGTTAAACATATTGTATTTCACTTAGGTGAATAACTAGGTTGACATTATGACATAATGTTAGATCCTTGAATTTCGGTTGGCAATTCCATGTTAGAGACATGACGAACGTATTTTCTATGCTGTTGACTATGCTTGTTATGCCATTGTGCTCATTCGCACATCCTTGTGAGGGTCGCTTCCTACAAGCCGGCAGCTCCGGAGTGGGCCTTTCGCGATGTTGATCGCCTGTGTGCAGGTTATATGGGCGCCGAAGTGGATTGCCGTGGGGGAGGCTCATTCTAGCGAGAATGTTGACTACCACGGGGCCATTAGGCACGGCACAAGCCGAGACTTGAAAAGTCCTTTATGGTAGAAAATATGGTGAGGAATGTGACATTTGACACCCTAGTTAATCGGTACACATAGATGTAGCTGATGGTCGTAGTATTGGGTGGTGACATTGTGGCATTACATGTAGTGAAACATTGACATGACTTGGCACACTAGTGGTTAGTGAACATAATATACATATAGTTGGGAACAAGTCATATAGTTCATACATGTCGTGGGAAATTGATCATACATTTCATACTTGTAGTTGGAGGCAAGTCATTTGTGTAATAATAAACTTGACATATAGTAAGTTTATGACATTAGATTATGTGTAGTCGATCATGGCATACTTACACATATATGAGTAAAACGTTTACATACTTTGTAACATGTTCACGTAGATGATTTTAGTCGTTGGAGGCATGATAGTTGTAGAATTATCTGCTTAGCATTTAATATTTTATGCTTTATGCTTCTGTTATACTATCTTGCCTCAGTTGACCTAGCGGTGTAATTCGCCACTCTCGGCGGCTTACCCACTGGGAACTATTGATTAATAGTTCTCACCCCCATTGTTGTTGGGTTTTATTTCAGAGCCTTCCATAGCAGGAGAGGCTTGGGATCGCGGCGAGGGGTTAGCAGCTAGCTAGAGCCTCTACGATGTTGTTGTAGGCATACCATTATGTCCTTTCATTGTATTTTTATGAAATGTGTATAGTTGTTTCTAGGGAGTGATCTCCTAGTATTGTTAGGATGTATAATTTATTGTATATCCTGAGATTTTTAGTTGTGTTGAATCTTGATTTAGTTATAGAAATATGTTCTCGCTCTGATCACCTTGTTTAGGATGTATTCCTTATTCTATTGGATTCTTGTTGTTGTAGACGCCTTGTGTACATTGTGTATGCTTTGAGGTACACGGCGGGTCTGTGCACGTGCCTGGTAGGCTCCCACGAGGGCCCGGGGCGTGACAGATTATTGTGGTATCAGAGCCTAGGGTTGAGTCTTAGTGGACCTAGTAAACCTTAGGCAGGTTGGACGATAAGGAATAGGAACGTGAGAGACGAGATCTCTTGTGATTTATTGGCGAAAGTATTATGATTGGGTCATGTCTAAAACTCCAAAGGTGTTGGAGTTAGATCGGAGTGAACCACTTCTATACCCTTGGAGGGTCACGTTGGCGGCCGACAACGTGACATCGGGGAATAGGGGGAGTCCACTTCATTACTTTCGCATGATTGGGGTTATAGTCTTGTGTGGGGATGCGTTGGCGTGGGGTGTTTCACCTGCGCATGTTTTGCTTGTTGCAGCTTGAGTGGTGATCGACACACTCGATAGCGGCCGAGGCAGCCGAGACGGGACTTCTGCATCCTCCGGATTTGGTGAGATATTAAAGTTGAGAGAACAACTGGTAAATTTAACGAGCACGGTGGAGCGACGATCAATTATGATGTTACTCTAAGTTGAGGCTTTGCGCCGGCAGACGAGAGGATTAAGCAACTAGAGGATTTGTCAATCCAGTTGGCAGTCGACCTCAAGAAATTTTATGAGAATGCGGATCGTACCTTGATAAGGGCAAGAGACGTGGAGACCGTCGTGGACGGAAAAGGAAGTTACTAAGAGTGGCAAGTCTAACGTAAGAGGACAATCAAGGTGTTCAAAGGGAAATTGATCTCGAGAAGGTGGACCTTTAGCAGAATGTTAATGGGACGTCAAATCGTCGTCGACTATTGTGACGTGTGAGCGGTGGAGTTGCGAGTGCCCGATGATACTCTTGGAGTTGGGGCAGGTGCTCTCTTTGTGGCCAGGTGGGCCATTCCCAGTTGGAGTGTTTGAGGAGAATAATGTCTACGGTATTGGGATCGACTTCGCGGGGCTGACGTCGGGTGATTGCGTGTCTGTTTGTCAGGCAGGGGATGATGCTGCGAAGACGAAGGTTGTTCGCAGCTTCTGGTGTTGGAGCTAGCTTGTTGCTTGCTATGATTGTGGTTTTGGATCGGCTGTTTGCCGAATGCAAGGCAGGGGAATTATTCCTTGGTGCTTGCTGTTTGAGTTGGTCCCTACTGTTTGGACTTGGAAGTACTGTCCTTGTACTCCGTTAGTTTTGGATGTTTCTGTGCGCCAACAAAGCGATTGGCTTTATGTGGCTAAGAGCGTATAGTTCTGATTTGAACTTGGGCTGGCTCTTCGGCTATCTGATTGCCGATGAGCGAGTGAGCCGAGCTGTAGCGTTTTGGGGAACCTGGACACGAAATAGTGTTTTCAGAGGGCGTGGAGGTTCGCTATTTGCGACGATTGTTTTACCCACCCAAGCCTGGTTGTTGGCTGTGTGGGCGCGTGGCCTTTAGGCCAGCATCCTGGGTGAGTGTTGAGAATCCTCAAAAGAGAGGATGTCTCTTGTGAGGGAGTTGCCTGTGCAATTCCGGTTGAGTTGTGAGAATTGAAGGCTTGGTCTGGAGACCTCTTTTGCCTAGTGCTTTCTCTTGTGGAGCATCGATCTCATTTGTTTTATGTGGACGGGTCATTTCGACTGTGGGTCGACTATCGTGAACTCGGTAGGGTCACGATTAAGAATATGTACCCGTAGTCGAGATCTGTTGATCTGTTTGATCAAGCTCTATGGATTCTGGTTTTACTCGAGGGTAGTTGCAATCTGAGTACTACTCTCGTTGGATCGAGTTTGAGTTTGGACCGAGGGTGACTTGTTCACTCGGTGTAGACATTACGAAATTGTCGTGGTGTCGGTTGAGCTGGTTGATGCTCTTGTATGTTGTGATGTTTGGCCCTTCTGGGTGCCTTGGTCCCTGTGCGCATCGACAGACGAGTTGGAAGTCGAGAGGCGATGAAGACCATGAAGATTCCTTGAATGAGGATTGCAAGTGCTTCTAGTTGAAGGCGTGCTGATTTGGTTGTGAGGACTAGTGTCCCTTGGCAGTTGATGCCAAAGTGGTTATGATTGGAGATCTCAAGGAAATCAAACCATCCATAGTGGATTGGGACAAGCGGATGTGATCGAAGTTCAAACTTTCTAGTTTGATTGGACGTTATGGATAAGTGTGGGGAGATTACTCAGTTATCTACTTGCTTTTCTGGACTCACACATTAAATGATTAAACCTTTTGGAAAGATATGTGTGAGAGAAGTTTCTTGGAATAGTTGGCGTGGTCGACGACCGCCAACCTTGGTTACCCCGAAGGTGGGCTTTGTGTTTTGTAGTTATGTTTCTCTCCGCGGACTGAGTGCACTTTGGTGCGAAATAGAAAGGTAGGGTTAACCTTTCAGCAAGTGAGAGAATGCAAGAGGATTTGCCAAATTGTGATTTGGAAATGATTGCCATGGCATTTGCTTGGAAAATGTGGCAATTTTATGCATTGTTAGTGGTGTGAAGTGCACCCAGATCTTATTGTTGGAGATGTCTCTTCACTCAGGAGAATGAGTTGAAGCTGTGAAAACAGGTTTGAGGCTGGTGTTCTAGAGATATCGATGAGATGAGTAATATGATGTGATATCGACCCTTGGATCGGATCACGGGAGTTAGTCTTGATTCCGACTAGTAAATGGTGCAATCGAGATCGAGAATGCAGTAACTGATGAATTCCTAGTGGACTGCCAGAAAGTGCCTTGGCGGTGGAACTGACAAGTTGTACCTGTGATAACAGGATTTATGTGATATGCTATGTAAAGGCTATCTACCTGGTATGGATAGAGGATGATTGCCAGAGTCTCCGGGATTGGATTGTCTCGCTTCTAAGCTAGACGTGATGATTGCTGAGAGATTGTGAATAGGAGTAACTATTCACCTGAATTGGATTGATGATTTTTCGCACCAGTATACCTTGAAAACTTTGTGTGATTGCATAGGGCATCTAGCTCTATCGCGTTGGAATTTGAACCTTTGGATGATTCTCGGTGAGAGATAGAAATTTTGGCACCTGAATCTGATGATCTGAGTGTGATACTTGGCTAAGGAAATCCAAGAGCTTTGTGTGTGAGGAATCTAAATTTCAGATTCTCTGGATTATTTGAGACCCTGGGGCAATTGGGCCTAGTGGCATGTCGAGTTGTTTTACTTCAGATCTACTGAAGGTATATGAAGTGTGTGGACGCTCCGAGTGAGTATTTGAAGTCTACCCGGATGGTGGATGTCGTTTCTTTAGACTTACATGAAGATCTAACTTCAAGGAGCAGTGGTTGCAGATTGGACTTGTGGAATGTAGGAATTCGGGATTGTCACTATTCCTACTACAAGATACTTCGGAGCAACATCTTGGACGCGATGCTTGGTGTGAGAGCTGGAGGCTTCACTGCGAGGATGATGTTCTTATCTCCTCTGGCTTTGTTGTTTGTTTGTTGTTGTTGATCCGTAGTTTCGCGGACGAAACTCCTTTTTAGGAGGGGAGTATGTAGTACACTGAACTTTAGCAAATTACGGAGTTCTAGTGAGAGAATAGTGGCTTCTACTATTCAGGAGTTTTGAGTTGAGTTTGGTGAGCTTCGGAGTGTTTTCGGGACTTGAAAAGTGCGAAAACGGACTCCGGGAGTCAAAATCTGCAAAAGTGCAGATTTTGCATTGCATACCGGTATCTGGGTTAGGGAAACCGGAATCCAGTGAAGACTGGTTGTGCGCAGCTCTCGGGTTCTGAGGAATTCGGCAGCGGATACCGGAATAGGTTGGCATTCCGGTATGTGCAACTCGCATACCGGTACTGAAGTGATTAGTACCGGTACTGGAAGTGGCATACCGGAATCCTGTTGCGTGGCCTGCTTGGCCGAGGCTCGGGTTTGCTGGATTTCTGGCCTGATACCGGTATACCCATACGCATACCGGTATACAGTGCAGAAATTGCATTTCGTGCTGTTTTGCAATTTTGGCTTTGTGAGGGGCCTATGTGGATTTTGTGTATTGGGTTAAATACCCCTTCACCCCCTCTTATGCTGTTTTGGCTGAGGATGGAGGAGAAGAAGGTAGGGTTTTCCCTCTCTCCCTCTCTCTTTTTTTTGCTCCCAACCCCTTAGATCATGGTTTTGATCTCCTTTCTCTCCCTTTTCTTCGTGGAGGAGTACTCCTAGTCTTGGAGGGAGCTCGGGGCTGAGGAAAGGAGCTTGTTGGAGGATGGATCTTCAACCCTAGCTTGTGTGAGCTTGGTTGGAAGCTTGATTTGAGGTTAGTAAACTCTCTTACAACCTCTAATTGTGATTTTTGCATGGATCTTTGCTTGTAAACCTAGTTTCATGAAAACTAGGGTTTGAATTAGGGTTTCGTGATTGGGAGCTCTTGAGGTTGAATTGATGGGTGTAGAATGTTGTTGTAGGTTGGATTTGAAGATCTCTAACCTCAATTTGGACTTAGAACAAGTTTTACTTGCTCAAGGTAATTTCCACCCATTTACCTCATGATTTTTGGGTAGTTTTCGAAATTGCTTGTTCGATACCCCTAACCCCTTGGAAAATTATCTTAGGGTATGTGAAGCTCGGGGGACAACTTCGTTTCGAAGTACTGCGAGGTTTCGACGGGTATCCGGTGGGTCTGACCTCACCGAAATGGGTGAACTCCCCCTATGTCTCCTATCTTGTTATAGGATTGATTAGATGCATAATTATGATAATTATGACATGATGAAAGTTGTGAATGCATGCGGTATAAATATTGTATATGAAAAGTGCATATTTCATATAGTATGGCATTATGAGAATATTATGCATGCTAGAGTATTTGTGCTAGTAGTGTAATGATGCATTATGAAATGCTACTTAGGTTATGCATGCTAGAAATGAGCATCATATGAGACACTACTTGAGTGGTGGACTAGTGAATTCTCTTCTCATACTAAAGTATGCTTGTATAGAGAAAAGAGAGAATATGACATATGCAACATAAGTTGTTTCACCTCATCTAGGTGAGCAACTGTGACGGGCATTGTTGGCCTTGGACTCGACCTTTTGGTCGTGGTTTGATTCCATGTTTAAGAACATGAGGAATGGAATTCTATTTGCATTTGATAATTATAATTGGTTAATTAAATACTTGTATGATAGCTCTATACTCTATGTAGTAGAGGTTGTTGTAGCTTATGCATGGCATGATTATGGACTCGTGGGCATCGTAGAATGCATGGATTATAGCATTAGTATAATGCATAGTTTTGGCATTTGTAGAATGCATGAGATGTGGCATTAGAATAATGCATGGTTTATGAACTTAGTAAACAAAGAGATGAACATTTACATGTTAGAGACATGGACATATTGGTAGGGACTTACCAACGGACAAATTAAGAACAACATGATATTGTTGACATTTAGCGTCTTGGCTATTGAATGTAGTAAACATGACATGACGTGTTTTGACATAGTGTGAGGTTAAACATATTGTATTTCACTTAGGTGAATAACTAGGTTGACATTATGACATAATGTTAGATCCTTGAATTTCGGTTGGCAATTCCATGTTAGAGACATGACGAACGTATTTCCTATGCTGTTGACTATGCTTGTTATGCCATTGTGCTCATTCGCACATGCTTGTGAGGGTCGCTCCCTACAAGCCGGCAGCTCCGGAGTGGGCCTTTCGCGATGTTGATCGCCTGTGTGCAGGTTATATGGGCGCCGAAGTGGATTGCCGTGGGGGAGGCTCATTCTAGCGAGAATGTTGACTACCACGGGGCCATTAGGCACGGCACAAGCCGAGACTTGAAAAGTCCTTTATGGTAGGAAATATGGTGAGGAATGTGACATTTGACACCCTAGTTAATCGGTACACATAGATGTAGCTGATGGTCGTAGTATTGGGTGGTGACATTGTGGCATTACATGTAGTGAAACATTGACATGACTTGGCACACTAGTGGTTAGTGAACATAATATACATATAGTTGGGAACAAGTCATATAGTTCATACATGTCGTGGGAAATTGATCATACATTTCATACTTGTAGTTGGAGGCAAGTCATTTGTGTAATAATAAACTTGACATATAGTAAGTTTATGACATTAGATTATGTGTAGTCGATCATGGCATACTTACACATATATGAGTAAAACGTTTACATACTTTGTAACATGTTCACGTAGATGATTTTAGTCGTTGGAGGCATGATAGTTGTAGAATTATCTGCTTAGCATTTAATGTTTTATGCTTTATGCTTCTGTTATACTATCTTGCCTCAGTTGACCTAGCGGTGTAATTCGCCACTCTCGGCGGCTTACCCACTGGGAACTATTGATTAATAGTTCTCACCCCCATTGTTGTTGGGTTTTATTTCAGAGCCTTCCACAGCAGGAGAGGCTTGGGATCGCGGCGAGGGGTTAGCAGCTAGCTAGAGCCTCTACGATGTTGTTGTAGGCATACCATTATGTCCTTTCATTGTATTTTTATGAAATGTGTATAGTTGTTTCTAGGGAGTGATCTCCTAGTATTGTTAGGATGTATAATTTATTGTATATCCTGAGATTTTTAGTTGTGTTGAATCTTGATTTAGTTATAGAAATATGTTCTCGCTCTGATCACCTTGTTTAGGATGTATTCCTTATTCTATTGGATTCTTGTTGTTGTAGACGCCTTGTGTACATTGTGTATGCTTTGAGGTACACGGCGGGTCTGTGCACGTGCCTGGTAGGCTCCCACGAAGGCCCGGAGCGTGACAGGTAATTATCCATTTAAAAAAATAAAATGGTATGTGTTGAGAACCCTAGAATTTTGTATGTTGGCAAAGGTATAATCATGATAGGTAGAACAATGAACTCCTATTGCATGATGTATATTTCAAGTACAATTCAATTATTGATACTTGTTGCATGGTTGCATGTATGATTAAACCTAGTGTTGTTGAACATAGGTTGGACAAGAGAATTGAACCTAGTGTCATTGAACATAGGTTGGAACATGTGAGAATTGAACCTAGTGTCATTGAACATAGGTTGGAACATGTGAGAATTGAACCTAGTGTTATTGAACATAGGTTGGAACATGTGAGATTGAAACCTAGTGTCATTGAACATAGGTGGGACATGAATTGGAACCTAGAGTCATGGACCTAGGTTGAGAATGAGAATGTAAACCTAGTGTTATTGAACCTAGGTGAGACGTAGTGACTTGAACCTAAGATCATGAGATTTAGGTTGGCAAGTAAGTAATGTGAATATCGGGATGTGCGACGATTTTGCTATCCCGGGTAGGCGACGATTTCTCTACCATGCCACGAGTTGGCGGTGCCGACACGGGATAGGCGACGATTTCGCGATCCCGGGTATGCGACGATTTCGCTACCACGGCATGAGTTGGCGGTGTCGAGGGGGGGATGTGCGACGAGGTTGCTATCCCGGGTATGCGACGAGTTCGCTACCTATGCCATGTGATGGCGGTGTTGAGACGGGGTATGCGACGATTTCGCTATCCCGAGTATGCGACGAGTTCGCTACTCGAACTAGGAGGTGACAAGCTCACTCCTTGAATGTTGGAACAAATATGGTGAGACGGCGATTCCGAAACCATAAGTAAATGACAAGTAAATGAACTTAGTCAATGTGAGACATAGGATGAACCTAGGAGAGAATGATAAATTATATTTCATTTGGTTGCATCCTTTATGTTTATTTACAAGCATGTAAATAATTGTTGCATAGTTATATATGATCTAACTTATGCATATGGTGTTTCTTTGGACCTGGTGGGTCGAGCTTCTCTCTTGGGTGGCCTTACCCACTGGGAACTATGTTTATAGTTCTCACCCCACGTTTTTCAGGTCCTTCCGCGAGTGAGGCGGCGGAGCGAGGCAAGGGTTTGGCTCTTTAGATAGCGGCCCTTCCATTTTGGTGATACATAGAGTTGTACCCCTAGTTTTGGACTATGATAGTATAGGGGATTTTCATATGATGTATGAATTTTGTATATTCCATAACTTTGGAACATGGTGTATGGAATGAAAAGAAAAATTTGGCATGTATATGTGCAATGTGATGTAAAAGAAGTAGAACTTCTTTATCTTGATGCTTCCCTTGTGCAACTCTTGTACTCCGTTCCTAGTTGGAATATTGTGGATAAGCTTGTGTTGTGACGCCTTAGGCGGGTAGAAAAGACTCTATCTGTTCGGCGGGTTTGGGGCATGTGCCCGTGCGGTTATCCTTTCCACCTAGTTGGTGTTAAAGGGCCGGCGGGGCGTGACAGTAACAAACCAGAGGGACATATCTGCAAACATTAGGACTTTTGCAAGAACAACTTATGAAAGTTGAACTTTGCAGGAATATATCTGTAATTCACCATGTTTGCGGGGACCTGTATGCAATTAACCCTATTATAAATATGAGTAATGCTACATCCACTCATATTTTTTACATTATTTTATTTACATGGCGACATGGAACATTTTGATTGGGTAAATAAGAAGTTACAATTCACAATGATAGTGGTTTAATTCATGAATAGAAAGATAATTATAGTAGTTTCAGAGGATTAATAAAAAAAAATACACCATATTGGTGTATATAAAAAGTTGTAAAATTTGTATTTGGGCGAAGTATTTTCCTGTAATTCGATATACCATATAAAGGTATAAATAGTCATATATAATCATTTAGGTCATTAATTAGAGAAGTTCATATGCACTACCAACCCTCCTTTTTTTTTGATGAAATGCTTATGTATATAATGTGGGAGTATTCGTCGTGGACAAATAAGAAGGTGACATATGGTGCCCCAAGAGCCGAGAAATATAGAAACCCAAAATAAAGCAGCTTTGGCTTAGAAAAATTGAGATAACTGAAAGGAGGAATACGAATAAGGCACATTCAACATGGCAGCAATCGTGAGAAGTAATCGAACAGAAGAAGGGCCTTTCCACGTATAAGACCGCTGCTTTAATTTTTCTTTCTTTTTGGCACTTACCACATTCCTACGAGTAGTTCCTGTAATTTAGTTTAGTTTCTTCAAAATTGAGCATTCTCGCTCATTGTCTGTATTCTGTATCTTCAAAGTTTAATGAAATCTCATTTCTTCGGCTCATAGTTTTATTTTTGGGTGCTTCAACCGAGTCAGAACCCGATTGAGAAGATCCCTCCCCAACCAATCGCCTGCAAGCGAAAATCGGATCCTTTAAACTTGGGGGTCATTGTCATAGCCATATCATGGCCTATATATGTTCAAATTTGACTTGGTCAAAAGGTTGACTTGGTCAACAGAGCTTGGCATTAGGTAGTTAAAAAATAATCCACAATAACACCTGAACTAGGAAACACTTAATTGCATTTAAGAAGCTCAAGTGGTTAATTTAATGTAGTTAATTTATTCATTATATATATATATATATATATAAAACGAATGCTTCAACATGCATCAAGTGTTGAACATGATGTAAAGTATATTTTGCAGAACAGGTCAATAATATTTAAACTATGTACATATTTTTATAGTTTTAGCTAGGTGTTTAGAATGGACATTTTAAGGAATACGTATAAATAATCCCAAAGTGTGTTTAGGTAATTACCATTGAGAGGTCAATGCGAACATATCTTAAGAGAAATGCTTTGGGTACCCCACTTTTGTTGGCTTAAAGGGATCAGTATCCTGTTTTGTGACAGGAGGTCAGGTTGGACCGAGTCATGTTCGAAACGGCGGGAGATCCAAATAGGCCAAGTCATGTTTAAAGTGGCGTGACGTTGGTAGAATTGAATCACAATCAAGACCTGTTGGCGTGACGCTAGGAGGAGATTGTTGGTTTAAAACGGCCAGCATTATGCCCAGTGGCGGGAGGTCAGGTTAGACAATCATGTTCGAAGTGGCGTGACGCTGGTTGGACCTAGTTAGAATCGAGACCCTTGGACGGTACTCCTTATATATACCCATGCATTAGGTAGTTAAAAAATAATCCACCATAACACTTGAACTAGGAAATCCTTAACTGCATCTAAGATGAACATGTAGTTAAAAATAATCCACAATAACGCCTGAACTAGAAAATACTTAACTGCATCTAAGATGAACATGTATTGTAGAATAGGTCAATAATAATTAAAGTAGGGGCAATTGCTTTTATACCCCTGAAAAAATTCCGACTTTCTGATTTACCCCTCTTACGAAGATAATATTGAAAATACCCTTTTTACATTCCAACATATTTTCAATATATCCCTAAAGTTAAATTATGTTAGTGAAGTGTTAGCAATAGCCGTTATCTCTGTAAAATTACTATTTTGCCCTTTCAAATATACCCTCCTATCATAACCAATTTTTTTTATTTGCCTTCAAATCAGGGGCAAGAAAAGTATTTTGATTTTTGGTCTTTTCAAATATACCCTTCTACCATTACCAATTTTTCTTATTGGCCCTTAAGTTAAGGGCAAAAGAGATATTTTGATTTTTTTTTTAACTCTGATAGACATTTAACTCACGTTTAACCCAAGTTAACTTAACGGGTGGTAACTGCAGAGGTATTTTTGAATAACGGAGGAACGTATGAGGGGTATATTGGGAAAAAAAAGTAGGGATAAATGAGATATTTTCTAAGTTTTAAGGGGTATATAGGTAATTATTCTATTAAAGTATATATATGAGTAGGGCTACTGTGCTATTAGGAGCACAGCAGCCCTTGTGCTCCTAACTTTCTAATCAACCATCAATTTTGATGGGTGGTTAGGGTGAGAGAGAGAAGAAAAATTAGAAAGAAATTGGGTGTCTCAATTTCTCTTCTCTTTGAATTTCAATCTAATTTCTCTTCTCTCTCTCATCCTAACCACCCATCAAAATTGATGGATGGTTACGAAGTTAGAAGCACAAGGGCTACTGTACTCCTAATAGCATAGTAGCCCCACTCATATATATATATATATATAGAGTTGAGCTAGAATACTTCTAAGAGTATCAAGGAGGTGGTGCTTGTGGGTTTATAGCCTTTGGATTGAGATTTGGAGGGTTGGGATGATGGTGGTAGGTGGTGGTAGGTGGTGGTAGGTGAAATAGTGTTTGATTTAAAGGCTATTAGTAATTTAAAAGTAGATCCAAGGAATTTATATAAATAATCCTAAAGTGTGTTTAGGTCATTACAATGAGAAGTCAATGTGAATATATATATATAACTAAGCTAGAATACTATTAATAGCGTCAAGTCATTGGTGCTATTAGATTTTCGGCCCTTGGATGAAGAGATGTGCGGTTATCCCCTAGGGTTTAGTGGGTGGTTGGTGGAATAGTATGATCTAACGGGTGAAAATAGTAAAAAGGATAAATCTAACAGCGAAAAACTTGGTAGCACCAAGTGCTTGGTTCTATTGATAGCATTACAGTCGGACTCTGTATATATAGAGTTGAGCTAGAATGCTCTCGGTAGCAAACGGGCTCTGTTGCCACCCATTTGTTTTCGATGACGGAGCCTCCAAATCGATGATCGGTACTGTTGAACATGATCTAGACCACTTAAAGCATCTAGAAATAAAATTTCAAATCTTTTCGACATCATTGGCCTAATGATCAATGGGTTTCAAATTTTATAATTTTAAACAAATCTAGGCGCTACAGATACTGACACGGGACGGAGGATACAACACGACTCGGACATGTCAACTCGGAAGCTTTCAAAAAATTAGGACACGGACACGGCATGGACACCACAATAAAATATAATATTACTAATATAATAATATATGTTTGTTATATAAAATATTAATTTTAGTAAAATATTATTATATTTCTTGTAAGAATAAAAATTAGTCAATTTTTCATTAATAATTATATATTTTAAGAAAAAAATTCTCCACCATACTTAATTTGTTTATATATTTTTTTAAAAAATTATATGCATTCATCAAAAATCTAAAATATTTATCATCTTACATTATATATGTAAGAAAAAAGGTAAAGTAAAAAAATATGTATATATATATATATATATATATATATATATATATATATATTTTAATTGTATACGCAATGGACTCGCATTGAAAGCGCGTCCAAAGAGTGTCAACATCGAACACAAGTCCACATAAACACGCGAGACTTATAAAAGTATTCGTGATACACAGCAATAAATTAGAATTTGAGGACTAAAGTGTCACATACCTCATAGTTTGAGGACCAAAGAGCATTGCTACTGGTACACCCCAAAATAGGGTGTACATCTTACGTCCTCTTCAACCAGAAGTCATTAATTCTTTATTTGTCACATCAATATTTTTTTTTATTTTTGCTAAAAATTATTTTAACTTTTATCAACTCTAGAATGAGAGGTGTAAGATCTACACAGCCTTTTATGGTACGTACAAGTGGAATTTCTCATATTAGAAAGAGAAATCCTCATGAATCTACAAGAATCCTTAATCACTTGTCCTCTTCAATAAAATCAACACAACCCAACTATCCACATGCTTTGCCCCCCACGCCCCCTTATACATATACAAAGAGATATATATATATAGAGAGAGAGAGATATATATATATATATATATATATATATATACATAGAGAGAGAGAGAGAGCAAATGGGTGTTGTTCCTTGTTTCTCTCTCTTGAAGCTAATGTTGATGATGATCATAGCACTACTACTACAAATGATAGCAGTAGTAATAGGAGGAGGAGTGCATGGGAGTGATCATCTGCTTGATCCCTCTAAGCTTGAGATGTTTGTGGATGAGCTCCCAACCATGCCCAAGATCAAGGGCTTCGCCGTCGTCGACGGCGTCGCCGTCGCCGTGAACCTCACCGTCGTCATGTTCGACACCACCTGGGTAAGAACTTTCCGTTCGCGCATGCGTTGTCGTTCTTGTGAACATAGGCATCTGAACTTTCAAATTTTATATTTGGCTAAAGTATATATATCAAAATATTTTTTGTAAATATTTACTTTTTTACTTTTCTTTTTTAACTTTTAAAATTTTAGCCCACCTCTTCCATCAGGTTCCGTCACGATTTCGCCTATTTCTTCTTATTTATACCGAAAATATTTTTAAAATAATAAAAATATATTAAAATTATTTTTTATTAAATAAATAAGAATAATTTGGTCATTTCGACGGCAACCAGGGAGACAGCCATTGTGAGGCTCACAATGGCTATGACCCCTCCCAAAATTTTCAGAATTACACGGAGGTCCCTAATTAATTATTCACATTAGAGAAGAAAATACTACAAATTTTAATTTTCAGAGGGGCCGAATTAAATTTTTCTATAGAAAACTTGTGAGACACGAAAAATTTGTCCTTACAAAACTTTATAATAATCTTTTTTAGGGTAAAGATATTATGTATTCGTGAACCTCTTAAAATTTTGAAAATTACATATGCGTCCCTAATTAGTTAGGCATATTGAAGATTAAAATATTACAAATTTTAGCCTTTATATAGAGGGGCTAAATTAAAACTTTTTCTTACAAATTTGTGGGCTAGAAAAAGTTTTTCTTACCAAATTTTATAATAATCATTTTTTAGATTAATATATTATGTATTCTTAGCCCCTCTCAAACTTACTTTCTGGTTTCGTCCCTTACAACATTAGTTTAATTTTCTCGTAACTTTTTCTAGTTACAATGAAATAATAATTAAAGCCAAAATTTTAGGAAGGTATAGACATATATATGCATTTGATTGTTTACATCTTTTGCTTTTACAGTGTGGGCCAATGGTGTAACTCTTTGAAAATTATTTATCCTTTTTTGGGTAAAAAAAAAAGTTTGAAATTGTTCTTAACACCTGCCATAATTGGAGGGTTTTGTGATCCTTTTTATGGAATGTGGATCATTTCCCAAAAAGAATAAACAGCCCAATATTTGTTTCCAACTAGGGGTGTCAAGGAGCCGAACACGAAAGAGCTGGGCCGGCTCGTGTTCAGTTCGTTTCATAAACGAGCCGAACACGAGCTAGCTCGTTAAAATATCGAGCCGAAAAATTCAGCTCGTGTTCGGCTTGCTTATTAACAAGCCGAACACGAGCTGTCCCACGAACAACGAGTTAAAAAAGTTAGAAATGATATATATAGTTATGAGATCTTATCCATTATACTTTGATTTTAAATTGGACTAAAAATCAAATAATAAAAAAATTTATTATATATATAGTTATTTATTTATATATAAATATAAATTATATAAATATAAAATATATGTATTCGAGCTGTTATCTAGCCGAACATGAGCGAGCTGACCTCAGCTCGTGTTCGATTCGTTTATTAAACAAGCTGAAACATTCAGTTCGTGTTTGGCTCATTTACTAAACGAGCGATTCGATCTCGAACTCATTTCGAGCCGAACACGAGCTGGCTCGCGAATAGCGAGCTGGATTGCTACCCCTATTTCCAACTAATGTTATAACTACCCAGAACATTTTTTCATGCTGATGTAGTGATATACTGATATGTACAGTTGAGCTCCTGTACTTTTAAAAGCACAGAAGCATTTGTACTTGTGACTTTTTAGCCATCGGATCGTTTCAAGATCCGTGCAGCATAATTAACGGTGTGTCCCATTAAGTCTCCTTTACTAATATTGTACGGATATTGAGACTATCCGACAGCTAAAAAGTTACAATCATAGATGCGAGCTCAACTCCTGATATGTATCATGCGTATATCAATTACTATGCCATTTTTAATATTTTCCATTCTTAATTAATTAGAATCAACACTTTCCTTTTTATTTTTTGTGGCCTTTTAAAGTTATTAATGTTGTCATAATGGTTAAAAATGGCACAATAAATACTACACTAATCTATACTATTGCCAATATCTTTACTAACTATAATAACACAAAATTTAATTTAGGTAAAAATATTCAGAGACCCCTCATCTATGGCCAGTTTTGAAATGAACCCCTCAACTTTGAACTATTAGCATTAAATATTTTTAATAAAATTAGAGATTTTATTAACTTATAGATGATTTCATAAAATTTAATAATTTTTATCACGTTTCAGTATACGGAACTGAAATAAATAATGATTAATAGCTAATATAGTTACAAATTTTAACAAAATTTCCAACAAAAAGAACCAAAATAAATTAATCCCAAAAAATTAAGTTAAAGAGGTCTCAATAAAAAATAAAAAGTTGAGGAGTTAATTCAAAATGGCTTTAAGTGGGGGGTCTCCAAATATTTTCATTGCATAGCCTTGCACTTATAAATCCAATTTATACTTTCCCAAAAGGTTTTTTTAATTATTATTATGTACCACTTGTTTTGCCTTTTTCTTCTTTTTTTTTTTTCTAATTTTCAATTTTTTTTCCCAAAGTGAAATAATATACTCACTGTTTGTCTTTTTAATTTTCGCATTTTGTTTCATTGAAAATTGGTTTATGTAAACTAAATTTGATTATAACTTTAGTTTTCTTCGTAATTATATTAAATTTCATTGAAGAAAATATAGGTATATAGAGTTTGAACACGAGTATGAACCTTTAATTATATTATCTATTTTTTCGTGCTAATTTTTAGATCATATTTATGAGTCAAAGGTGTTGATCTAACGGCCGAAAACTTATGAGTACAAAGGGGTCTATACTCATAAGAGTATAGTAGTTATACTCTTATGAGTATAGATCCCTTTGTACTCATAAGTTTTCGGCTGTTGGATGAAGGGATGTGCGGTTAGGATAATAGTGGTCTCCGTTTAGGATGATAGTGGTCCCTAGGGTTGAGTGGGTGGCTGGTTAAATAGTATGATCTAACGGATGAAAATGATCAAAGGGGTAGATCTAACGGCCGAAAACTTATTAGTACAAAAGGGTCTATACTCATAAGAGTATAGTAGCCGGACTCTTAGTTATATATAATTATCTGAATAATATCGAAATATAAATCTGACTCATATTTAAACCCAATTCCGTTTTCGTTTTTAGCGCATATAGTAACAAAGATTTAGAATTCGACACATATCCACATCCAAATTCGCATTTGAAGAAACAATTTTGTCAAAAATTTGACAGTATTCTATCATTTTCACCTTATGAGTAAAGATTTAACTTTTTTTCTCTCTCTATCTCTTTTTTCGCTTGCTGCAGAAATCTCACCGCGATCTGCCGCCGACACGTGTCTTCGCCTATGGCACGTGCAAGGAGGCGGCCACGGTGCCGGGCCCTACTATAGAGGCAATTCAGGGTGTCCCCACTTACGTTACGTGGACCAACCACCTACCTTCCCGCCACTTCCTGCCGTGGGACCCTACCATCCCCACCGCCGCCGCCGCCGCCACCGCCGCCGGCATCCCCACCGTCGTCCACCTCCACGGCGGCGTTCAGGCGCCTGCCTCCGACGGCAACTCCCTCGCGTGGTTCACTGCCTCTTTCGCCTCTGTCGGCCCCCACTTCTCCTCACCTCTCTATTCTTACCCTAACTTCCAGCCTCCCGGCAATCTCTGGTACAATAAAAATAACAACAAATTTTATTTTTTGGAGGCTAAAATACATAATACTTTTATGTTAATACTTGCTTTTTTATTTTTTCTTCCTTAATTTTTCAAAACTTATATTTCACTTTCCTCTACTTGTCTCATCATCTTTTTTTTAAAAAGGGTTGTAAGCTCTACAACCCTTTAGATGAGGGGTCGTAGGCTTAGCATTGCTCATTTTTAGCATGCGAGAGAATGGTGATTTAAT
This sequence comes from Puya raimondii, assembly GCA_016920855.1. Lineage (NCBI taxonomy): Eukaryota > Viridiplantae > Streptophyta > Magnoliopsida > Poales > Bromeliaceae > Puya > Puya raimondii. The sequence goes on along the minus strand of JABWPP010000048.1, from coordinate 20,206,488 downwards.
AATATAAATATATACTCTAGGTATCACGATCATGCCCTTGGTCTGACACGCATCAACCTCTTGGCCGGCCTGATCGGCACCTATCGTGTCACTTTGCCGGCCGAATCCTCCCTCGGCCTCCCCTCCGGCGACGAGTACGACCGCAACATTGTTCTCTTCGACCACGAGTTCCGCGTCGACGGATCGATCTACATGAACGGCACTGGCGACAACCCCTCCATACACCCCCAATGGCAACCCGAGTACTTCGGCCCGGCCATCATCGTCAACGGCAAGGCCTGGCCGTACCTCACCGTCCGCCGCCGCCGCTACCGCTTCCGCATCCTCAACGCGAGCAACGCTCGCTTCTTCCGCCTCTCCCTCTCCAATGGCCTCCGATTCGTGCACGTCGGCTCAGACAACAGCTACCTCTCCGCCCCCGCGCCATCCCGAAAGTTCCTTCTCGCCCCGTCGGAGATCGCCGACGTCGTCGTCGACTTCTCCCTATCGCCGACCGACACCGTGGTGCTCCTCAACGACTCCCCGTTCCCGTACCCAGGGGGCGACCCGACGGACGACGTCAACGGAAAGGTGATGAAGTTCGTGATCCGACCGAAAACCAAAAATGATACTTCTCGAATTCCGAAAACACTTTTACGGTATCCGAGGGCTGACGCCGATAGGGCGGTGAAAACGAGGTACATCACGCTGTACGAATACGAGAGCGCCACGGGGGACCCCACACACCTGTACCTGAACGCCAGGTCATTCAGTGACCCGGTAACCGAGAAGGGACGGACGAGATTTGGCACGTGATCAATCTAACGGAGGACAACCACCCAATTCATATTCATTTGGGCGCGTTTAAAGGGTTTTAGAGCAAAGGGAGTTAGTGAACAAAGAGGGGTTTAAGGAGTGCATGATTGAGATGAACAACGAAACACGGTGCGGCGTGGCGGAGCGCACGGCAGGGAAGCGATTCGCCGCACCACGGCACGAGCGCGGGTGGAAGAATGTGTTCAAAATGCGTCCCGGGGTCGTGACGACGATCCTGGTCCGGTTCAGGCTGCTCGGGCCGGAAAAGGAGTTCCCGTTCGAAGTCGCCGCCGAGCCAGGCTACGCCTACCACTGCCACGTAAGTTATCGCTCCTCGTAGTAATTACTGATTCATCTATATATTTCTTCTGAATCAAATACAATGCTTAAGTAGCGTATATAAAAATATAATACACTCGAGAGAAAAACAATAACTTAAACTCGTGAAAATAATAGTTTTAATAAAGTTTAGCTAAATAAAGATCATCAAAAGTACATAAAAGCTTAGATAAATATTTAGCTATTAACAAAATTATGTTATGGGAAAGTTTATAGTCGCTTGCTCATCTTGTATCGACATTATAATATTTTAATATATGTTATGTTCAGGGCACACTAATAAACTAATAAATTTGAGATTGAAGGCTTAATCATACATATTTTAATTTTTTGTAAACTCTAAACAAATAATTTTGAAATTATTTATCAACGGCCTTTCAATTTGAATTTATTAGTGTGCTCTTTATCTGAGTCAAATGAGTTATATTCTTAGAACCCACGCCATCACTTAAGCTAATAGTTTTATATATATATCCCTCAAAAATTGGGAGAATTATAATTTCACATTATAATAATATTTTATTAAAAAATTATTTATATAAAAATTATGTGACATAAAAGTATTTGATCAGATATTGTTACTTTTATATAAAATAATTATCATGACAGAAAAGATATTTTATTGAACGATGAGGATGTAAATAGGATGCGGTGGTCCCCACCCACTTAACATATAATAATGGTTTATGTATAAAATTCTACTTACAATATAGATCAAAACTCATTTATTTTTTGCATTAAAAATTACGTCAATTATTTTTCTGTACTCTCTTACTATTTAAAATAGATTTAAAAATTTAAAATAATTGACGAATTAGGTTGTAAAATTTACAAAAACGAGTTGATATATTATATTTTTTATTTTCTAACTCAGGTAAAAAAAATTAGATAAAAATAATCTCCCATTTTGCTAATACTATCTGTCACGCCCCGGCCTAGTTTAAGAAGCGGAAAAACGTGTCCCTTTTTTTTTTTTTTTTTTTTGAAAGCCTAGCCCGCGCCACATACAGACCCGCCACAAATACAGGGTCCACTGTTCACACGGACAGAGCCTCCCCTGTATTTGCACGGCGTACACAACGACAACGACAGGATCACAACCACTTATGCATTCACCACTCAAACAACATCACAATCATGATCCATACAGCTAACCGTCCTTAAACCTGTATGAATCTAAACAAGTCCTTAGGCGAAGGATGATGCGATGCACAAACAACAATCAATCTAGAAAACTGCTTCTTACCCAGAAGCTTTCTTTGAAACCCTAATCTCAAGCATTTAAAATTCTTTGAAAACCGTTCTCCACACGAGAACTCTCTTTTGAAAACGCTACCACGAGGGGTAGAAAACCGAGTAGGCGATAAAGAAAAGATCTAGAAGCATAAACAACCAAATAATCCAAGCATGCAACCCTCACATAAAAATGCTACATAAATCCACAAAACATAAGCATGCTAGAACATAATATCCATAAGGTAACTGAACCACCAACACATCTAGTTGATAAGGAGAGGGTAGTAACCAAAATCTGGGGGAAGCCTCACAGGTCAGAACCTCTAGCACACTATCTATGTGTGCCTCGCTGCGTCCCGACTCCCACCACCCTGCTCACCTGAAAACAACAACGAGGGCGGGGGGTGAGAACATGTAAACATGTCTCCCCTCCCAGTGGGTACCGCAAGCCGACGAGGGCGAGGTGTACACAACGGCACGAGGGTCAACAGATAGATAGATAGGGTAAACAGTAGCATAAGCAAGAAAGGCTAAAGATACAACTGAACAGCTACGCTACTGTAAGCAACTAGTATATGCATCAAAGGAGATAACCACCAAGTAACCCAATCATAGCCACCGGGACGTATCCCTGGCACTGTCACACCGCTCAACTCTCGGCACATAAACCTTCTGGATGCACGGCATTAAGGCTCACGGGTCGGAACAACTCAACGACCCTTTTCCGGAAAAAAACACCCCAAGGCGGTGGATCAGACCGTGGGTGTACGTGAAGTGCTAGAAGAGCTGTGACGATCGATGCGAATGCTCAATCCACAGAACGGCAACGAGCCGTGTAGCAACTGATGAACCACAACGAGGACCGCTCGGAACAACGGGCGATCACCACCGACCAACTAGGTCGTCTCAAGAATCATGCAAACCACAACTACTCTACTATCCAAGCACGCATATAAGTAGAGTCAACGGGAGTCAAGTGAACTAATAACTGAAATGCAAAAGAAGGGATAGAAAGGTATCACCGTAGTCCACTGAACCGACTCCGGATCGAAGTACCCACCTGTGGTAACGATCAAGCCTAACACCGACGGCTCTCGGGAAACACGACAGGACCTACGAAAGACTCACGCGGTCAAGGTCCACCAAGTCGACATCGAAACACTAACTCTCACATTCCGAAACCGACGAATTGCCCGGAAAACCCACCGGGACGATCCCGAAACCACACCAAGCCCCCAGAGGGGTACTAAGCAGCCAAACAAGTCCCTCGCTGTCCCCAAACACATAAAACCAAGTGCTGGGACAGCGAGCACAAGCTCGGGGTGCCACGACCACAAACGCACCCAAAAAGGCTTCCCGGGTTCCCGAGAAATGCCGAAATGGCACCGGAATCCTTCGTCGTTCATCCGCTGTCCTCGGAACTTCGGGACAGCGATGAGGAACAGCCAACATGGCTAAACGACGAAGCCAAGTCGCTTGCGAAAACAGCGAGCAAGTCGCACAACTAGAAACGCGCGTTTCGTCGATTATTTCATCGAAAAACGCGTCGGAAACGAATCCAAAACTCCGCGAAGGGCGAGAGGGTTGGACAACCAGTCCACAGGGCCTCAGGGAACAAACCCTTGCTGCCCACAGCGTCGCAACACTGTCACATAAGCCAAAGTCCCAAAACAAGCACAATTTACATACATACAAGCAATAAACAAAGCCGTTCGAGCAATCCGTACATCCGCACGACCTTCCGCAAGCACCAGCGGATAGGTAACGATGTCACGGAGACCGTGCTCACAGCCCCGCTGCGACAGGACAAGTCGCAAGCTCAGCAAACCCATAAAAACAGCGAATACATGCAATAAGCAAGCATAAACAAGGCCGTTCGAGCGCTCCGTTCGTCCGCACGACCTTCCGCAAGCACCAGCGGATAGGTAACGACGTAACGGAGGCCGTGCTCACAGCCCCACTGCGACAGGACAAGTCGCAAGCTCAGAAAACCCATAAAACCAGCAAGAACATACCAAAACATGCTCGACAAGGGCTAAACAGCAAAATAATCCACCAAAATGGAAAACTAGGGTGAGCATGATGATCAGCGCATCGCCGCGATCATCGTGCTCACCTTCCCGAGCTTCGGGAGGCATTAGATGGTCAAAAACCCAACATGCGGCCACAAACAAGGCCAAAATCACCCTGGCCGGAGCAACTAGCTCCGGTCGGCTGCCGGCCGGCATGCATGGCGCGCGGCGGCTAGGAGAGGATGCGGGGGAGGTGAGGAAGGGGGTGCTCACCTCAACCGGCGGCAGGAAGCGGCGGCGGCGGCGCGGGGAGGAGGACAGCCCACGGGTTGGCTAGGGCTTGGCGGCGCGGCAACGGACGGCGGCGGCGGCCGGCGGCGACGCGAGCATCGGCGAGAGGGGCCCGCCGGACGTCGGTTGGCCGGTGACCGCGACAAAAATAACCCGGCGGCGGAGCAAGGTTGGCCGCGGCTGCCCTAGGTGCCTAAACCGAGCCCGCGGCGGCTCCGGCGGCGCTCCGGCGGCGCTCCGGCGGCACGGCGACGACCGGGAAGGAAGGGGCCGGCGGCGGAGGGCCCGAGGGTGACGAAGCTCACCCCTCCAAGCGTCGGGAGGCGGCGGCGGCCTGGGCTCACCCAGCTCGGCCAGCTGCTGCCCAAGCAGCAGCCGCAGTAGCCTGGCGGCGGCTCCGGCGGCACTCCGGCGACACCAGCGGCACAGCCACCTCAGGGGGAGCTCAAGCGTGGGTTCCCCCTGGGTGCTCACCTCAGAGAAGGAGAAGAAGAAGAGGAAGAAGAAGAATAAGAAGGAAATGGAGAGGAGGGATGGCCGGGGATGTGCCGGCCAGGAGGCGGTCGGCGGCGGCCGGAGGAGCTCGGGGAGGCAGCAGCAGGAGGAGGGGGAGCTGGGGCTCGCAGTTGCTGGGGCTGAGGAGAGGAGGAATTCAAAAAAGAGCTCACTCTCTCTCCCACACCACCAATATATAAAACATTTGTGCAAAATGCACAAAAGCCCCTCAAACAAGCAAAATTACTCCTCAGCCCCTCACAGCAGGAACAAAAAGCCCATAAGCCCCTCCACAAGCAATCCCACGCGAAACGGTGCGAAAACAGGGTCCAGATCGCGAAATAAAAATCTGTACCATTCGACCCCTCAGCGAAGATCTTGCAATAACTTTTGATCCGCTCGTCGCATGTCGACGCGGATTGCGCCATTGCGTTCAGCACTGCCGAGACATCGAATCTACTATTTTGGATCGTCAGGATCAGACTCCGGATTGCGCCGTTAAGCCGTACACTCTCCGCAATAAAAACTTAAAACACGAACAACTAAATAAATACACTATATATACATATATATATACCTATACCTGTATATATATACACGTATACAGCTCAAATGCACAGTAACATGAGGGAAAAACACAGCATTCAACTTTGCAGATAAAACAACAATAAAAAATCAGAATTCTCACATCACTCCTACCATACAAGAAGTTTCGTCCCCGAAACTTCCTCACACAACATCCGCGAACAACTGCGGAAACCTCTCACGCATAGCAGACTCCAGCTCCCAAGTAGCCTCGCGCTCCTCGTGATTCGTCCACTGAACCTTCACATACGGAATGCTCCGGTTCCTCAACTGCTTCACCTCGCGAGCCAAAATCCTCACAGGCACCTCGTCGTAACTAAGGTCTTCCCTCAGCTGAACCGTCGTCGGGCTGATCACGTGAGAAGGGTCGGGAATGTACTTCCGAAGCATAGACACATGGAAGACATTGTGCACCCGAGCAAGACTAGGAGGAAGAGCCAACCGATAAGCCACCGGACCCACACGCTCAAGGATCTCGAACGGCCCCACAAATCGCGGACTAAGCTTGCTCCGCAATCCGAACCGCTTGATCCCTCGAGACGGCGACACCCTGAGCAGCACATGCTCACCGACCTGAAACTCTAGGTCCCGTCGTCGCTGGTCCGCGTAGCTTTTCTGCCGGCTCTGCGCAGTCAGTAGCCTCTGCCTCGCACTGCGAATCCTGGCCTCTGCGTCCTCTAGCAAGTCAGGCCCGATCACACGACGCTCGCCCACGTCATCCCAACAGATCGGTGATCGACAACGACGTCCGTACAGGGCCTCGTACGGTGCCATCCCAATGCTCGCCTGGAAGCTGTTGTTGTAGGCGAACTCCACCAGGGAAAGGTACCTGAACCAAGCCTCACCAAAATCCAGCACGCATGCCCGGAGCATATCCTCAAGGGTCTGGATAACACGCTCCGACTGCCCATCACTCTGAGGGTGTTAAGCAGAGCTGAAGTCAAGCCTTGTCCCCAATGCCTGCTGCAAACACCTCCAGAACTGGGATACGAAGCGAGGATCCCGATCAGAAATGATCGACACTGGCACTCCATGCAGCCGAACGATCTCATCCAAATAGAGCTGTGCCAGTCGATCCCGGGACCAAGTCGTGTGCACCGGTAGGAAGTGAGCTGCCTTCGTCAATCGGTCCACGATAACCCAGATCGCATCGTGTCCTCGCTGAGAACGAGGCAACCTGGTGACGAAGTCCATAGAGATCTGCTCCCACTTCCACACAGGTACAGGCAACGGTTGAAGCTTCCCGGCTGGTCGCTGATGCTCAGCCTTCACCTGCTGACAAATCAAGCACTGAGCAACATGCCGAGCCACGTCCAGCTTCATACCAGGCCACCAAAAACTCAGCCTCAAGTCGCGGTACATCTTCCTCCCTCCAGGATGAACGGTGTACGGCGACCGGTGTGCCTCAGTCAAAATCTCACGCCTCATGTCCGGATCACTGGGCACACACCTCCGTCCTCGAAAACGAAGAGAATCATCAGCGTGGATCGCGAAGTCACCATCTCTGCCCTGCTCGGCCTCTGCTCGCATCCTCTGTAAGTACGGGTCCGTCAGCTGTCCATTGGCAATCCGATCAGATAAGGTGGGCTGCACCACCAAGGTCAACAGCTGCGCGGTAGCTCCACGGGGTAGAATCTCCAACTCGAGTCGACGAAACTCCTCCATCAAGCGCTCCTGGTCAGTGATCATAAGAGAAAGCTCCGCCGAAGGCTGCCTCCAGCTCAAGGCGTCCGCCTTGCCCGGATGATACTGGATGAAGATGTCATAATCCTTCAGAAGCTCAAGCCACCGTCTCTGTCTGAGGTTCAGCTCCTTCTGGGTGAAGAGGTACTTCAAACTCTGATGATCCGTGAACACCTCGCAGTGCGCTCCATACAGATAGTGCCTCCAAAGCTTGAGGGCGAAAACCACAGCTGCAAGCTCGAGATCATGCGTCGGATAGTTCCTCTCGTAGTCCCTTCAGCTGGCGCGAAGCATACGCGATGACTCTCTCCTGCTGCATGAGCACACACCCCAAACCAATCCGAGACGCATCGCAATAAACCACAAAATCCTCACCAGGATGCGGCAAAGCTAGGACAGGGGCACGAGTCAGTCTGTCCTTCAGCTCCTGGAAGCTCATCTGACAGGCTGGAGTCCACAGAAACTTCTCTCCCTTCCTCGTCAGCTTGCTCAAAGGGGCGGTGATTTTCGAGAAATCCTCAACAAATCGCCGATAATAGCCAGCCAAACCGAGGAAGCTCCGGACCTCAGTCACAGAAGTCGGGACAGGCCAGTCCACCACAGAGTCTACCTTCTTTGGGTCCACCGCAATCCCAGACTGCGTCACGATGTGACCCAAGAAGGAAACCTCCCGAAGCCAGAACTCACACTTCTTGAGCTTGGCATAAAGCCGATGCTCTCGAAGCGTAAGGAGGACTCGCCGAAGATGGTCCTCATGCTCCACGTCGCTCCTAGAATAGATCAATATGTCGTCAATGAAGACCACGACAAACTGATCCAAGAACTGCCGAAACACCCTGTTCATCAGATCCATAAAAGCTGTCGGGGCGTTCGTAAGACCGAACGGCATCACAGTGAACTCGTAATGCCCATAACGAGTCTGAAAAGCGGTCTTCGCAACGTCCTCGGCCCTGATCTTCAGTTGATGATAACCGGACTGCAGATCAATCTTCGAGAATACCGAGGCTCCCTGGAGCTGGTCGAAGAGATTGTCAATCCGCGGTAGAGGGTACTTGTTCTTCACCGTCACCTTGTTGAGCTCTCGGTAGTCAATGCACAGGCGCATACTACCGTCCTTCTTCCTGACGAAGAGAACAGGAGCTCCCCAAGGAGAAACACTCGGACGGATGAAGCCCAAGTCCAGAAGGTCCTCAAGTTGAGCCTTCAGCTCCTTCAACTCAGCAAACGCCATGCGGTAGGGGGCCTTCGAAATCGGGGTAGAGCCCGGAACCAGATCAATGAAGAAATCAATCTCACGGTCCGGAGGCATCCCGGGTAGCTCAGCAGGGAAGACATCGGGGAAGTCACGAGCCACCGAAATATCCTCCAGAGCCGGTACAGCTCGATGAATGTCGTCTACCGAAGCTAGGTAAGCCGCACATCCACCGATCAACAAACTCCTAGCACGAGCAGACGAGATAGTCAAGGCGAAGAAAGAACTCTTACAAGCACGGTAAATGAATTCCTTCTCGCCTGGCTCTGCAAAAGTCACCGTCCTCTGCTCACAGTCGATGGTGGCGTGGTGCCTGGTGAGCCAGTCCATCCCAAGCACCACATCAAACTCCGACAGTGGCAACACGACCAAGTTCGCCAAAAACACCTGGTCGCCAAGTAACATCGGGCAAGCCCTAATCCACCTGTCTGCTCCAAGGCCCTTGCCAGGGGTCTGGATCCGAAGAGGAACAGGAAGCGGACTCGACTCCAGATCATGCTCACGTGCGAAGGAACGGGAAATAAAGGAATGTGATGCACCTGTGTCAAACAAGGTCCTAGCACGAGAGCCGAAAAGAGAGGTAATACCTGCTACCACGACGTCTCCACCGGTGTCTCCCTCAGGGTGGGACATGTTGAAGACACGTCCACCCGAAGCCTGGGGTGTCCTCTCCTGCTGGCGGGAAGAGGAGGGACGCCCAGACGAAGCTGCAGCTGCCGGTGGCGGGTTCCTCCAGTTCTGCCTCTGAGCGGCGGGAGAAGAAGCAGAACTCTGGGCCGGTCCCATCGTGCACTGCTGGCGCATGTGTCCCCTCTGGCCGCACCGGAAGCAGTGATCGCGGCGCTGGGGGCAGGTGTTCGGCTGATGACCCTGCCCACAGATGACGCACGGCTGGTGCCCCTGCCACTGGCTCCCAGATGGAGCGGACCTGGCAGACTGGCTCTGCTGATGCCTCGGCGGCTTCTTTCTGGAGAAAGAACCACCGCTCGAACTGGGGTGGGAACGCTTCCGGTCAGCGTTCCTCTCGGACTGATCACGCTCGGCGCGCGCCTCCTCCGTCTCATACTGGACCATCTGAGCGCGCTCGTAGTACTCGTCGAAAGTCATCACCCCGTGGGAGGCGATCAGGAGGCGGATGCTCGGCCTCAGACCCCTCGCAAACAGGCGCGCCTTGTGGTACGCGTCTCGGGCGGCGAAAGGGATCAGGCTGATGATGCGGGAGAAGTCCCGCTCGTACTCCTCCACGGTACGGCTCCCCTGTCGGAGACGCTCTAAACTCTGCTTCGTACTCTCCCGAAAGTAGTGGCCGAAGATGACCTCTCGGAACTCGCTCCACAAGGGATAGGCATCCTGGTAACGGGTCGTCAGAAGATGTAGCCACCAGTCGTAGGCCTCGTCGTCCAAACAATGGGTGGCCAACGGGACCTTGTCCTGCTCGTCGATGCGGAGATCACGGAAGAGCTTCTCTATCTGCAGAACCCATCGCTCGACGGATCGTCCACCGTCCTTCTTGCCCGCAAACAGGGGCGGATCGAACCTTCGAAACTCCGCCAAGCGTGCTCGGATGTGGGCACCATCCCCACCCGCGGGGTCGGCTAACCCACCCGGCACAGCCGACGTAGTCGCTGCCATCGTCGCTGTCGTGGTCACACACGGCGCGGGTGCCACCGGAGGGTCTGCAGTCGACGGGGCACTCGGCGGTGGAGAAGGAGGGGCTGGAGCGGCAGTCGCCGTAGCCTGCTGCTGCATGAACTGCTGCAACATGCCGGAGAGGGCCGTCGGCTGACCCCTCATCTCGGCCATGTCAGCCTCAAGCTGCAGGGTACGGTCAGGATCGGGCTGCGCGCCTCCCGCCGGCTCCTCGCTCGAACCAGCCGCAGTCGCCCGTGTCTGAACCCCGGCAGACGGCTCCGCCGGTGCACGCCCACCTCCACGACCAGGACGGGGAGGTCTACCACGACCACGAGCCATCTACAACACAGAAACCGCGTAAGAGAAAAGAGGGTCGGCAACACCCGACGAACGACATGCCGAAAACAAACCCCTCGAACTCACGCGCCTATACATCCTAGGTCTTCCTATGGGCCATCCTAACCATTGGTTCAGTTACAAGTTTATGAATGAATGAGTGTTTGTATCCTTTACTCTCTGATACCATCTCAATCTGTCACGCCCCGGGCTAGTTTAAGAAGCAAAAAAATGTGTACCTTTTTTTTTTTTTGAAAGCCTAGCCCGCGCCACGTACAGACCCGCCACAAATACAGGGTCCACTGTTCACACGGACAGAGCCTCCCCTGTATTTGCATGGCGTACACAACGACAACGACAGGATCACAACCACTTATGCATTCACCACTCAAACAACATCACAATCATGATCCATACAGCTAACCGTCCTTAAACCTGTATGAATCTAAACAAGTCCTTAGGCGAAGGATGATGCGATGCACAAACAACAATCAATCTAGAAAACTGCTTCTTATCCAGAAGCTTTCTTTGAAATCCTAATCTCAAGCATTTAAAACCCTTTGAAAACCGTTCTCCATACGAGAACTCTCTTTTGAAAACGCTACCACGAGGGGTAGAAAACCGAGTAGGCGATAAAGGAAAGATCTAGAAGCATAAACAACCAAATAATCCAAGCATGCAACCCTCACATAAAAATGCTACATAAATCCACAAAACATAAGCATGCTAGAACATAATATCCATAAGGTAACTGAACCACCAACACGTCTAGTTGATAAGGAGAGGGTAGTAACCAAAATCTGGGGGAAGCCTCACAGGTCAGAACCTCTAGCACACTATCTATGCGTGCCTCGCTGCGTCCCGACTCCCACCACCCTGCTCACCTGAAAACAACAACGAGGGCGGGGGGTGAGAACATGTAAACATGTCTCCCCTCCCAGTGGGTACCGCAAGCCGACGAGGGCGAGGTGTACACACCGGCACGAGGGTCAACAGATAGATAGATAGGGTAAACAGTAGCATAAGCAAGAAAGGCTAAAGATACAACTGAACAGCTACGCTACTGTAAGCAACTAGTATATGCATCAAAGGAGATAACCACCAAGTAACCCAATCATAGCCACCGGGACGTATCCCTGGCACTGTCACACCGCTCAACTCTCGACACATAAACCTTCTGGATGCACGGCATCAAGGCTCACGGGTCGGAACAACTCAACGACCCTTTTCCGGAAAAAAACACCCCCAGGCAGTGGATCAGACCGCGGGTGTACGTGAAGTGCTAGAAGAGCTGTGACGATCGATGCGAATGCTCAATCCACAGAACGGCAACGAGCCGTGTAGCAACTGATGAACCACAACGAGGACCGCTCGGAACAACGGGCGATCACCACCGACCAACTAGGTCGTCTCAAGAACCATGCAAACCACAACTACTCTACTATCCAAGCACGCATATAAGTAGAGTCAACGGGAGTCAAGTGAACTAATAACTGAAATGCAAAAGAAGGGATAGAAAGGTATCACCGTAGTCCACTGAACCGACTCTGGATCGAAGTACCCACCTGTGGTAACGATCAAGCCTAACACCGACGGCTCTCGGGAAATGCGACAGGACCTACGAAAGACTCACGCGGTCAAGGTCCACCAAGTCGACATCGAAACACTAACTCTCACATCCCGAAACCGACGAATCGCCCGGAAAACCCACCGGGAAAATCCCGAAACCACACCAAGCCCCCAGAGGGGTACTAAGCAGCCAAACAAGTCCCTCGCTGTCCCCAAACACATAAAACCAAGTGCTGGGACAGCGAGCACAAGCTCGGGGTGCCACGACCACAAACGCACCCAAAAAGGCTTCCCGGGTTCCCGAGAAATACCGAAATGGCACCGGAACCCTTCATCGTTCATCCGCTGTCCTCGGAACTTCGGGACAGCGATGAGGAACAGCCAACAAGGCTAAACGATGAATCCAAGTCGCTTGCAAAAACAGCGAGCAAGTCGCACAACTAGAAACGCGCGTTTCGCCGATTATTTTATCGAAAAACGCGTCGGAAATGAATCCAAAACTCCGCGAAGGGCGAGAGGGTTGGACAACCAGTCCACAGGGCCTCAGGGAACAAACCCTTGCTGCCCACAGCGTCGCAACGCTGTCACATAAGCCAAAGTCCCAAAACAAGCACAATTTACATACATACAAGCAATAAACAAAGCCGTTCGAGCAATCCGTACATCCGCACGACCTTCCGCAAGCACCAGCGGATAGGTAACGACGTCACGGAGACCGTGCTCACAGCTGCGACAGGACAAGTCGCAAGCTCAGCAAACCCATAAAAACAGCGAATACATGCAATAAGCAAGCATAAACAAGGCCGTTCGAGCGCTCCGTTCGTCCGCACGACCTTCCGCAAGCACTAGCGGATAGGTAACGACGTAACGGAGGCCGTGCTCACAGCCCCACTGCGACAAGACAAGTCGCAAGCTCAGCAAACCCATAAAAACAGCAAGAACATACCAAAACATGCTCGACAAGGGCTAAACAGCAAAATAATCTACCAAAATGGAAAACTAGGGTGAGCATGATGATCAGCGCATCGCCGCGATCATCGTGCTCACCTTCCCGAGCTTCGGGAGGCATCAGATGGTCAAAAACCCAACATGCGGCTACAACAAGGCCAAAATCACCCTGGCCGGAGCAACTAGCTCCGGCCGGCTGCCGGCCGGCATGCATGGCGCGCGGCGGCCAGGAGAGAATGCGGGGGAGGTGAGGAAGGGGGTGCTCACCTCAACTGGCGGCAGGAAGCGGCGGCGGCGGCGCGGGGAGGAGGACAGCCCACGGGTTGGCTAGGGCTTGGCGGCGCGGCAACGGACGGCGGCGGCGGCCGGCGGCGACGCGAGCACCGGCGAGAGGGGCCCACCGGACGTCGGTTGGCCGGTGACCGCGACAAAAATAACCCGGCGGCGGAGCAAGGTTGGCCGCGGCTGCCCTAGGTGCCTAAACCGAGCCCGCGGCGGCTCCGGCGGCGCTCCGGCGGCACGGCGACGACCGGGAAGGAAGGGGCCGGCGGCGGAGGGCCCGAGGGTGACGAAGCTCACCCCTCCAAGCGTCAGGAGGCGGCGGCGGCCTGGGCTCACCCAGCTCGGCCAGCTGCTGCCCAAGCAGCAGCAGCAGTAGCCTGGCGGCGGCTCCGGCGGCACTCCGGCGACACCAGCGGCACAGCCACCTCAAGGGGAGCTCAAGCGTGGGTTCCCCCTGGGTGCTCACCTCAGTGAAGGAGAAGAAGAAGAGGAAGAAGAAGAAGAAGAAAGAAATGGAGAGGAGGGATGGCCGGGGCTGTGCCGGCCAGGAGGTGGTCGGTGGCGGCCGGAGGAGCTCGGGGAGGCAGCAGCAGGAGGAGGGGGAGCTGGGGCTCGCAGCTGCTGGGGCTGAGGAGAGGAGGAATTCAAAAAAGAGCTCACTCTCTCTCTCCCACACCACCAACATATAAAACATTTGTGCAAAATGCACAAAAGCCCCTCAAACAAGCAAAATTACTCCTCAGCCCCTCACAGCAGGAACAAAAAGCCCATAAGCCCCTCCACAAGCAATCCCACGCGAAACGGTGCGAAAACAGGGTCCAGATCGCGAAACAAAAATCTGTACCATTCGACCCCTCAGCGAAGATCTTGCAATAACTTTTGATCCGCTCGTCGCATGTCGACGCGGATCACGCCATTGCGTTCAGCACTGCCGAGACATCGAATCTACCATTTTGGATCGTCAGGATCGAACTCCGGATTGCGCCGTTAAGCCGTACACTCTCCGTGACAAAAACTTAAAACACGAACAACTAAATAAATACACTATATATACATATATATATATATATACTTATACCTGTATATATATACACGTATACAGCTCAAATGCACAGTAACATGAGGGAAAAACACAGCATTCAACTTTGCAGATAAAACAACAATAAAAAATAAGAATTCTCACACTATCAAAATTAATAATTTATTAAATATTTTATTCAATTTATATGATACTATTATATAATTATAAGGCCTTTTTGCATAAAAAATCCACTAGTTTTGGGTTTTTGCAAAATTGGGTCGCTATTTTCGATTTTGCAGATTCAGTCCGGATTTTCAGTAAACTGACCAAAATACTCTTCTTACTTTTTTTCTCTCCTCTTTTTCTTCTCTCTCTTCTTTTTTTTTCTCTCGCTTTTTTTTTTCTCTCCAAAGAAGGCGGCGGAGGCGGAGGCGGAGGCGGAACGCCTCGCCTCTGCCCCTGCCCCTCACGCCCTCGCCCGCGCACCCCCGCCCTCCTCGCCTCCGACCCCGCCGAGGCCGCGCCGCACTGCGACTCTTTTTTTTTCCCCTCTCCGACCCTCCTCCACCCGCCGTCCCCGCCGCCACCGCCGACGACGAAAAAGAAGTGCTTCTTGGGGCCGAGAAGCACGCCGGCGAGGGAGAGGAAAAAATATAGTGTCACGCCCCGGGCTAGTTCTAAATGCGAAAAAACGTGCCAAATTTTTTTTTTTTTGAAAGCCTAGCCCGCGCCACGTACAGACCCGCCACAAATACAGGGTCCACTGTACACACGGACAGAGTCTCCCCTGTATTTGCACGGCGTCCACAACATACAACAGGATCACAACCACCATTCATTCATCACAACAACACAACAACGCAAGAGATTCATACAGCTAACAGTCCTTAAACCTGTATGAATCTAAGCAAGTCCTTAGACGAAGGATGATGCAATGCACATACAACAGATCATTCTAGAAAACTGCTCCTCATACAGGAGCTTTATTTTGAAACCCTAATCTCAATCATTGAAGAAACATTTGAAAACTATTCTCCACACGAGAACTCTCTTTTAAAAACCCAAAGTCGATCGATCATAAATTCATTTGAAAACTGGTTCCCCCACACGGAGACCTTTATTTTAAAACGCTACCACGAGGGGTAGAAAGCCGAAGTACTCGATAAATGAAGCGATCTAGAAAAATGTATACAACCAACTAGCCCAAGCATGCAATCATCACATAAGAATAATGAATAGATCCACAACACATAAGCATGCTAGAATATGTCCAAAAGGGTAACTGAACCACAAATCACATCTAACAGATAAGGGTAGGGTGATAACCAAATCTGGGGAAGTAGCCTCACAAGTCGGAACCTCTAGAGCTACTATCTAGGCGTGCCTCGCAGCGTCCCGACACTCACTACCCTGCTCACCTGAAAATAACAACGAGGGCGGGGGGTGAGAACATGTAAACATGTCTTCCCTCCCAGTGGGTACCGCAAGCCGACGAAGGCGAGGTGTACACACCGGCACGAGGGTCAACAAAAAGCTAGATATGGTATACAGTAGCACAAGTAAGTATGAAGCTGACATACAACTGAAATAACCATGCTACTGTAAGCAACTAGTATATGCATCAAAGGAGATAACCACAAAGTAAACCCAATCTATAACCACCGGGACGCACCCCGGGCACTGTCACAACCTGCTCAACCAACTGGCACAAAACCTTCCCAACGCACTGCATCGAGGCTCACGGGTCGGATACACGCGACCCTTTTCCAGAAAAGAAGCCCAAACGGTGGATCAGACCGTTGGCATACGTGAGGTGCTAGGGAGCCGTGACGATCGATGCGTATGCTCAATCCACAGAACGGCAACGAGCCGAGAAGCAACCAATAAACCACAACTAGGATCGCTCGGAACAACAGGCGATCACCACCGACCAACTAGGTCGTCTCAAGAAACATGCATACCACAACTAGGATCGCTCGGAACAACAAGCGACCACCACCGACCAACTGGGTCGTCTCAAGAACCATGCAAACCACAACTACTCTACTATCCAAGCACGCATATTAAGTAGAGTCAACGGGAGTCAAGTGAACTAATAACTGAAAAGCAAGAGGAGGGATAGAAATGTATCACCGTAGTCCACTGAACCGACTTCGGATCGAAGTACCCACCTGTCGAAAGATCAAGTCTAACACCGACGGCTCTCGGGAACCGCGACAGGACCTACGAAAGACTCACAGGGTCAAGGTCCACCAAGTCGACGCTAAACACAAAGCTCTCACATTCCCGAAACCGACGGATCGCCCGGAAACCCACCGGGACGATCCCGAAACCACACTAAGCCCCACAGGGGTACCAACAACCAAACCAGGCCCCTCGCTGTCCTCGAACACACAAAACCAAGTGATGGGACAGCGAGCACAAGCACAGGGTGCCACAAATACCAAACGCACCCGAAACAGCTTTCCGGGTTCCCGAAAAATGCCGAATTGGCACCGGAACCCCTCGTCACTCATCCGCTGTCCTCGAAACTTCGGGACAGCGATGAGGAACAGCCAACGAGGCTAAACGATGAAGCCAAGTCGCTCACAAAATCAGCGAGTGAGTCGCACGACTAGAAACATGCGTTTCGCCGACTATTTCATCGGAAAACGCGTCGAAAATGAATCCGAAACTCCGCGAAGGGCGAAGGGTTTGGACAACCAGTCCACAGGGCCTCAAGGATCATGCCCTTGCTGCCCACAGCGTCGCAACGCTGCCACAAACGCCAAAGTCCACAAACAAGCGACAAATATAAACATACAAGCACTAAACAAAGCCGTTCGAGCAATCCGTACATCCGCACGACCTTCCGCAAGCACCAGTGGATAGGTAACGATGTCACGGAGACCGTGCTCATAGCCCCACTGCGACAGGACCAGTCGCAAGCCGGGAAAACCCATAAAAACAGCATGCACATGCGATAAGCAAGCATAAATAAAGGCCGTTCGAGCGCTCCGTTCGTCCGCACGACCTTCCACAAGCATCAGCGGATAGGCAACGACGTAAAGGAGGCCGTGCTCACAGCCCCACTGCGACAAGAACAGTCGCTGGCTCAAACAAGCCATAAAAACAGCGAAAACATAGGGTAAAAAGGCTCGACAAAGGCCGAAAGGTGAAACGGCTCACCCAAATCAAAAACTAAGGTGAGCATGATGATCAGCGCGTCGCCGCGATCATCGTGCTCACCTTCCCAGACTTCGGGATACATCGGGAAGCTCAAACACCCCAAAATGGCCAAAACAACCCAAAATGAGACCCCGGCCGGAGCAACCAGCTCCGGCCGGCTGCCGGCCGACATGCAAGGCCGGCGGCGGCCAGGGATGGGTGCGGGGGAGGTGAGGAAAAGGGGGCTCACCTCAAAACGCGGCAGGAAGCGGCGACGGCGGCGCGGGGAAACCGGTAGCCCTCGGGTTGGCTAGGGCACGGCGGCGCGGCAACGGGCGGCGACGGCGGCCGTCGGCGACGCGAGCACCGGCACGAGGGGGTCGCTGGACGCCGTCCTGCCGGTGACCGCGACAAAAACGGCGACGGGTGGCGGCGGCGGAGCTGGCTCGGCCGCGGCTGCCCTAGCGGCCCCACCGAGGCTTGCGGCGGCTGCGGCGGCGCTCCGGCGGCACGTTGACGGCCGGGGAAGATGGAGGCGGCGCCGGAGGTGACGGGGGAGGCGAGGCTCACCCTCCCGAGCTGTGGGAGGCGGCGGCGGCCTGGGCTCACCAAGCTCGGCCAGCTGCTGCTCCAGAAGTGGCCGCAGCAGCCTGGCGGCGGCTCCCGGCGGCGCTCCGGCGGCACGGCGACGACACCGGCGGTCGTGCCACCTCGGGGGAGCTCCAGCGTGGGTTCCCCCCGGGGCACACCACAGAGAAGAGGAAGAAAGAAGAAGAAGAAGAAGAAAAAGAGAAAAGAGGGAGAGGGAGCTCGGCCGGGGACAGCGCCGGCCAGGGGCGGTCGGCAGCGGCCGGAGCTGCTCGGGGAGGTCTCCGAGAGGTTGGGGGAGAGGGGGCTCGGGCTGGGGTGGCTGAGGAAGAGAGAGAGAGAGAGAGATCAACAACTCTCTCTCACACACACACACACACCTCACATATACAAGTGCACAAATGCAATAAAGCCCTCCAAACACCACTAAATACTCCTCAGTCCCTCACAGCAGGTACAAAATGCCCAGACACCCCTCCACAAGCAATCTCACGCGAAACGGTGCAAGAACAGGGTCTAAATCGCGAAACTGCAAAATATGACATTCGACCTCTCGGCGAAGAAGATGGAAGATCTCACAAACCGTACGTCGCATGTTGAAACGGTTCACGCCATCGCGTTCAGCACTGCCGAGACATCGAACCTACCATTTTGGATCGTCAGATTTGGACTCTGGATCACGCCGTTAAGCCGTTCACTCTCCGCGACGAAACTCCAAAATAACAAAACACAATAAAAACCACATATATACACATATATATATAGATACCTGTATATATATATACGTATACAGATCAAAAACACAGTAACAGGGGAGAGGAACACAGAATCCAAATTTTCGAAATTCGAATTCTCACATATAGTTACACTCCGGCGAGGGCGGTGGGTCGTGACAAAAAAATTATAGAGAAAAAAATAAAATTAAAAATAAAAAAATATTGTGTCCCTACTGAAAAGAACAAAAAAATAGAGAAAAATGAAGAAGATGATGAAATTGCACTGTTAAAAAAAATTACACTGTTTTAAAATATTTGTACTGTTTTAATGAATGTTGCACTATTTAAGAGAGAAATTACACTCTTTTGAGATGAAATTACACTCTTTAGGTCAAATTGCACTATTTAGGATAATGTTGCACCATTTCTTTCTCTTCCTCTTCTTCTTCCTTCTTCCTCCACTCTCCATCCTCATCCCCTCTCTCTCTCTCTCTCTCTCTCTCTCTCTCTCTCTCTCTCTCTCTCTCTCTCTCTCTCTCTCTCTTTCCTCACACTCCAAAATGATTTTGAACCGGTGAGGTCGAAGCCGGAGGAGGAGGAGGTCGCGGGGGTCGAAGAGGTAAATGGGAAGGAGGGAGAGGGAGGCGTCGGCGGTGGCGCGCGGGGCGGTGGTGGGCGGGCGCAGGAGGAGCGGCAAGCGTAGGGGGCGCGGGCGGGCGCGCGGGCGCGGGCGCGGGCGCAGGGGGCAGGGGGCGGGAACGCGGGCGCGGGGGGTGCAGGGGACGTGCCCCCTGCGCCCCCTGGGGGCGCGGGCGCGGGGCGCAGGGGACACGCCCCCTGCGCCCGCCCGGGCCCGGGCCCGGGCCCGGGGCCCCTGCCCCCGCCACGGCCCGGGACCCCGCCCGCGCATGCGCCCCCAAGAGGCGCAGGGGCGCGTCCCCTGCGCCCCCCGCGCCCGCGCCCCCCGGCCCCCTACGCCCGCGCCCGCGCCCGCGCCCGCGCCCCCCCCGCCTGCGCCCCCCCGCCCCGTGCCCCGGCCCCCTACGCCCGCGCCCCCGCCCGCGCCCCCTGCGCTCGCCGCGCCCCCTACGCCCGCCCACCACCGCCACGCGCGCCATCGCCGACGCCTCTCTCTCCCTCCTCCCCGTTTACCTCTTCGACCCCCGCAACTATGGCCGCTCGCTCCTCCTCCTCCGGCTTCGACCGCACCGGTTCAAAATTATTTTGGAGTGTGAGGAAAGAGAGAGAGGGGGGTATGAGGATGGAGAGTGGAGGAAGAAGGAAGAAGAAGAGAAAGAGAAAGAAATGGTACAATATTATCCTAAATAGTGCAATTTGACCTAAAGAGTGTAATTTCATCTCAAAAGAGTGTAATTTTTCTCTTAAATAGTGCAACATTCATTAAAACAGTACAATTTTTTTTAAATAGTATAATTTTTTTTTAACAGTGCAATTTCATCATCTTCTTCCTTTTTCTCTATTTTTTGTTCTTTTCGGTAGGAAAATAATATTTTTTATTTTTCATTTTTTTCTCTACAATTTTTTTGTCACGACCCACCGCCCTCGTCGGAGTGTAACTATATTTTTTTCCCCTCCCTCGCCGGCGTGCTTCTCGGTCCCAGGAAGCACTTTTTTTTCATCGCCGGCGGTGGCGGCGGGGACGGCGGGTGGAGGAGGGTCAGAGAGGGAAAAAAATAAAAAAAGTCGCGGCGCGGCGCGGCCTCGGCGAGGTCGGAGGCGAGGAGGGCTGGGGTGCGCGGGCGAGGGCGAGGGCGTGAGGGCCAGAGGCGAGGCGTTCCGCCTCTGCCTCCGCCCGCCTTCTTCGGAGAGAAAAAAAAAAGAGCGAGAGAAAAAAAAAGAAGAGAGAAAAAAAAAAGAGGAGAGAGAAAAAATAAGAAGGGTATTTTGGTCAGTTTACTGAAAATTCGAACCGAATCTGCAAAATCGAAAATAGCGACCCAATTTTGCAAAAGCCCAAAACTAGTAGATTTTTTATGCAAAAAGGCCTAATTATAATTAACTTATCTACTAATTTATTTCTATATAGTTTTAAAGCTGAGTTCAACAAATAATCTAAATTTTTGAACTTATTTGAACAAGAAAGGGTTTTTGTAATTTAGCCTATATTTTAGATAGTGGAGGGTCCACAAACCTCACAGTGATTGTGTGCAATAGGGGTGTCAACGAGCCGAAACGAGCGAGCTGGGGCCGGCTCGAGTTCGGTTCGTTTCATAAACGAGCTGAACACGAGCTGGCTCGTTTAAGTATCGAGCCGGAAAACTCTTCTCATTTTCGGCTCGTTTATTAACGAGCCGAACACGAGCCGAACACGAGCTAGCGCAGAAATTATAAGTTAAAATGATAAAATGATATATATACATAGGAAATAAATTTATGAGATCTTATCTATTAGACTTTGATCTAATGGTTGAAACTTTACATATAAATTAACTTTTTATAATTGAGTTGGGCTTTAATTTAGATTGGGCTAAAAAATCAAATAATAAAAAATTATATTTATATATAATTATTTATTTATATATATATATAAATTATATAAATAATATATATATTAAATATATATATTCGAGCCGTTATCGAGTCGAACACGAGCGAGCTGACCCCAGCTCGTGTTCGGCTCGTTTATTAAACAAGCTGAAAAATCCAGCTCGTGTTCGGCTCGTTTACTAAACGAGCGAGTCGATCTCGAGCTCATTTCGAGCCGAACACGAGCTGGCTCGCGAACAGCGCCCCTAGTGTGCAATAGAGCATATCAGCCTCTTCTCCTGTTACTAATTTTCTTTTATTGGTATTGGTATAATAGTGTAATATTTTCATTTCAAATACACATTCCAAGTTTTAGCTAACTATTTTTTTTTCCAATTATTATTTCCATAATTGCAATGCAGATTTTGGATCATGAAGACAATGAGATGATGAGGCCCATGAAGCTTGTGAATTAAAAAAGAGTTAATGTGTTCTCAAAGCTTCAAGCAATTAACTCTATAAACAATTGATTGAGGTACAAAGGTTTATGGCAAATGCTATCATTCTAAAGCATTACTTCATAGTAACTTTTTCTTACTTGGTCATTGGTTTATTCTGTGTTGAAGATTGGTTCAAAATAGGGAGAAAAAAGATTCATTTAGCATTTGTTAGTGCACTAAGTGATAAGGGTTTTGAATCACCAATGACAAATTAAATTTTGGTTTGTGAAGTGAAATCCATATGGTTATAACAGAATATGGTGAGATACTTGTCTAAGTATCTAGTTACTTGCATGAAACCCTTCTCTCTCTCTCTCTCTCTCTCTCTCTCTCTTAGTGTGTTCATGTGTAAAAGTTAGTCTCACATGTAAAATGATAATGGACGATATATACTAGCAGGCCCAAACCTTATGACTTAAACTTTTATATCAAATGAGTTTCGACCAATGTGTCATATTTGATATTACATCCATTCTCGTCGGATAGTGTTGAGTCTCTCTCTCTCTCTCTCTCTCTCTCTCACTCAGTGTGTTCATGTGTAAAAGTTAGTCCCATGTGTAGAATGAAAAAAAAAATGATAATGGTCGATACATATTATCAAACCCAAACTTTATGACTTAAACTTTTATATCAAATGAGTTTCGACAGGTGCGTCATATTTGATATTATATTCATTTTCATCAGATAGTGTTGACTCCCTCTCTCTCTCTCCTTTCAGGAATGTTCACGTGTCAAAGTTAGTCCCATGTGTTGAACCTTTTGAACTGAATAAGCTGCAATAGATTTATCATATATTCTACATTTTATCTATTCTCATCAAAGGGTGTTTAAGTAATTGGATTAGTTAGAATTTTAGGGGACAATTTGTTATCATCTCAATATCCCTAGCATCTAAAACATGCCTAAATCTATACTCTCACATCTACAAGACCTAATTTGGGAATGCAGTGTTTAAAAGCACTACTTCAGTTTAAAAGCGCTTCCAAATATTTTGAGCCTTTCAAAGTATGAAAGCAGATGCGTTTAGACACAGTAATTTCAAACTAGGGCTAAGTTCACAAAACGCAAAAGTTCTCAATGTTTTGGTAGACACTGATTGAAGGTGTAGTAGAACCATAACTTCATAAACTGTGAGCCAAATAATTTTCCAAAAACATAAAGTATTCTTAAATTAAAAAATGATTCAGTGCAATAGTTTACGACCTATAACAAATATATATTTATGATTATTATAAGAAATTTTAACTGCTGCTGCTGCTCATGTGCGTAGATCAACTATAGTAATTGGTATAAAAAAAAAACTGCTACTTCAAAAAGCATATAAAACACAAAAACTAGTGCAACTTTTACCGGCAAATTCCCTAAAATTTCTTGAACACCAAAGTTTGGTCATAAATTAATTTTTTTTTTCACTCTTTAACTCTATTGACAACTGCGACACCAGATATAAGTTTTGCCAATTTTGAGAACATTTCAAAAAAAAAAAAAAAATCACTTGCCTCGTGCGATTAATGAAAAGGAACCATGTTTAAATTAATCATACTGTAACTACATATATTTCAGTCATAAATATGACTAAAATGGCTGTTATTTCAAGCACAACTAATTAACTACACCTCCTAAGCTGTCGGAAAAGCTTCGCCCCCAAATAAATCGCCCGATAAATCATAATGTCATTACACCAATAGGGAATGAAATTTGAAGTATGTGTCGCGAAAGCTTCAATTGTATTTCTCAGCATTAAATTTAATCGTGGGGTTTCGGATGTCATCTTGGCTTTGAATTAATCGGATCTCTAAACTACTTGTTTTCGGATCGAAACCTGCTTTCTGATAATCCGACAGCGTTCTCTGTAGCAAAGCCTGCAAAAGTAGAGTGAGAAAATAGCAATTGTTGCAATCAAATGGTATGCCAAAAAAAGGGTGCTCCAGGTTTGGCGATATCGCCAGTTGAGCAGAGAAAAATGCATATTATGCATAAAAATTCAACGAAAATGTAAAAAGAACGGCGTGCTGAGAGGATGAACAACTTAAAAGTTAAGGGGAAAGAACAGAGACGCTCGTAAACCAAATTCATCATCCTATATTGCTCAATTGCTGGAAGATTGTACGGTGCACTCGGGCGAATTTCATTCACAAATCACATAGATCGATGAAGTGGGAACGACTGAACTTGTCGAATCATTGTTTGGAATGTAAGGGATGCACATGGAGACTTGTCCAAAGGGATTAACCATTTGGTTACTTGAAGGAGTTGTAGATGAGTTATGAATTTTAAGTGAATTTTTTGACCTAGTCGATGTTTAACTAGGGATTTCACAGCCTGCTTAAAGCCAAACTAGTTTCATTGAAGTCATACAACTTAATAGGGAAAGTAGGAGTCTTTTTATGATTAAAACGAGTATTAGAGTGACTTGAGCGGGGTTGTTCTTACTTTCGATGAAGGGGCTTCCAAACCGACGATCGGCACCTTTAAACTTGATCTAGAGTATCTGCACTATTTAGAAGACAAATCTCTTGATTTTTCGATATTATTTATGTAGTGATCGAATGGCTTCAAAATGAACGGTTGAAAATTTAAAATTTCATAAAAAGTGATTATACAAGACAAAAAGTTTAAATCAGAGGTACTGGACTTACTAATAAAAAAAATAATTAAAATTTCACCTAATTTTGATATTTTATACCGTTAAACTTGCAAACGGCTCATATCAACTATTAAAATCATCGATTTTGAGTCCTTCTGGTCATAGGTAAGTGTCAAAATTTCTTGAGACTCTAAATAGTCTAGAGTATAACAAAACCGATTGTCGATTCAGAAGTCTCTTAATTGAAAAACTTGCAAGTACGGAAGTCTCCGTGCTTCTAAAAGCACACCGCCTCAACTCATGTTTGAGCTATTCAGTTTCTATGACAAGGATTCGTAGAAGTGATCTAGAGCGTAAATATAACCCTTTACCAAGTGGGATGTGAATCAGAGAAGGAACCTCTAGCTGCAAAAATATTTGGCAAATATTGATCAAACCCAATACTCCTAACTCTAGATGTGGATAAAAGCTCGGTAGTCTTGTTGCAAACATGATTGTACAAACAAACTAGGCGCATCAAGAAGGTTCAATTAGCAGAAAACTTTAAAGCAAGTTGGTGCTCAGTAGATCGGGAAATGTAAAAGCAAAAGGGGAATGCTATAGTAGAATAGGAGAGGAAAATTACCTGTAAACTGGATACAGCTAGTTCTGATGCTCTCTCGAGATTATCAGGATATTTCTGATAAAAAAATAAAAGCAAAAATAAAATCCAGAGTTTAATGATACTGTGAGATTTAGTAGTCATATTCATGTAGATATCTAGCAAAAGGTACATGGTAAACATACATTGCTCCATCCTAGCAAAAGTGCAGTCATCAGATCTCCAGTCACCTGCAAGTTGCACCCCAAAGCAACAAATGAGGCTAGGCAGCCAACTTATAAAGTAGGAAAGAATTAAATTAATCAGTTTATCTGGAAAAAAAGGGATTGAGGTAAGTAAGATGAGGTAATGGAACAAGTTGCAATTTTGCATTTATTTGAAATAAGTTCCACAATGGATAGAGCTTCCATATATGAGGATGAAAATGATCTAACGTGTTGAAACAATAGAAAGCCATATATATGAGTAAGGTTGAGAAAGATTAATGGTATCAAATTTAGATAATTAATAAATAAAAAAAAGGATGATTTCATGAGTACCCCATTTAGATTGAAACTACTATCATCAGACCCAAAGTAGCCTTCAACGTTTCAAGTTTTGCTCTGTCCTTCAATCAATCGTTTGAAAGAGCCACATCACGGATTTTAAGTGCTGAGCTGTGCCGAGCATGCTACATCATGCCGATGAATAAGGACACAGTACCAACAGGGTACCGCATAGGGCAACGTGCCTTGTTACGAAAGGAAGCATCAAGTAATATATCTCAGTGCAAAAGGGAGTATCTAGGCACGTGTCCTATGTGTCATGGGGGGAATCTGTTTTTCCTTTTTCTTTTCCCTTCTTTCCTTTTACCCTCTCTTCTTCTTGATACTCCAGCAAGAAGCCTAAGCAAACTAGAAGGGCCTGCTTCTCTCTTCTTTTCTCATACTTCTCCAAGAAAGGGACCAGACCCACATTCCAATAGCATGCTAATGCATTGCAAAGGGCGGTCCATGCCATCAGCGTGCTATTTCATGCCAAGAGTCAGCATGACAAGCCTCAAAGCATGTACTGTGCCAAGCAGGGCACAACATTTCTTTTTTGATTATGGCTAAAAGATTAACTTGGAGTGTAAAAAAATCACAAAAGTATGAAGGCTCTATTAGTCATCTTCAGAATTAACCCGTAAACATAGAGATGATAATATTAGTGCGACAACAACGCTTAAACATCTAACACATGAAAAACAATCCATGATATCTATTTTAGTAGCATGTTAAACTAAGACTGCTGTAGGTGTGGCGGAAGGAAAAGAACAAAACAAAGAAAAGTTAAATAAGAAGAGTAATATTTATAAATACAAAGATACGAAATTAAATTACACTGTAAAGTGCATACCGTGAATTATGCAGGTATCTTAGGTATCACAATCTTAAATTGTTCCGGAGGATGACCCTGCAAATCATGCAAATCGAGAACATCAACGTAGACTACAAGTACTAAAGCAAAAATATCTAATAATGCTGTATTTAAGAGAATAGTGAGAACACAATCACCGTTCAAATTAAACAAAAAAAAAAAAAAAAAAAAAAAACCACAACTAGGATGTGAGATTTTTTTTCTTATAGTATATAACATGCTATGAGGTATTTTTAGATACTGCGCACAAGTATCTATAATCATTTTCTTAGCATGATTGAATCAATTAAAAAAAAAAAATCTATGGAAAGCCCATTATTTCTGTTAAGAGTTTTCTTATAGAGTTTTCCTCTGTAAAGAACACTGAAGATCTTCATATTTTGAATAATATTGATTCCTTAATTAATCCCCTATTAGATCATTAGTTAAGTATCCTTACTGGATATAAACAAATTCTCCAGTATATTAACCAATTCGTTCCCTCATTTGTTTCATCTAGAAATCATCCACCTCTATCTGTTAGTGCTAATGTTGGTTGATACCTAATGTTTGTGGTGATTCTTTGAGGGATTATGATGCCTCCGATATACCTTACCTCCCGAATCCAAGCTATAATGCTCAAACAAAATTAACTATTAACTATTTAAAAGGGTACCAATACAATGAGATCGGCCATCTATTTACAGGCCTCAAAACCCTAAAGTTCTAATCCAATTAAGAGAAAGAGAATAATAAAAGAAAAATAAGAACTACAACACTAACTATAACATAACAAGACTAATATAGAACTAACGCCACTCTCGTTAGGTTCCAAACATTTAGAAAACTAAATACTAAAGGTCTTCGAGGACTTGGGCTGTTTTCATGTAGTTAGACTAGTTACACTGTTAGTTTCATAGCAGAATCTTAAAACATTAAGATTCTGCACAGCAATCCATAGTTTATGTATCCGCTAGCTGTGTTATCAGTTGTTCTAACTATTTGCATCACAGTTGAAAAAAACATTGGTATTAAGCGGTCGAAACATGCTGTAAAAGATTGTAATCGAAAATGAGAAGGATTTATCTCTTAATTTGGAAATTAATGAAGCTTTATTTTATTTTTATTTTATTTTTTTTTTGAGAAAGGCCCGTCGACAAAATTAGGGAAGCTAAAGATTTAAGAAACAACATATTGGGGTGCTTCTCATCTACCATCTGAAAATGAAGAAATGTAATTTCAAAAAAAAATGGAAAATCCTCAATATCAGCTATAATTTTGGCATCTGGTTGTCAGGAACTATTACATCACCAAAGAAGATCATATCAAAAGTAGTAAATTAGAAGATCCAAACGACAAATAAAGAGAGCTTGTTGTTACCTAGACATGACCAGTGTTACAGTTACAATGATCAAGCGATGTGATGTCATAGTAAGCTGAATGCAATCAACTTTATGGAGAAGAATTATTTTAAGCTTCCGTTGATCAACATAGAACCCTGATCTCAAATATAGAACTAATTTGCTAGTGCGGTACAAATATCTATCTATAATGCACCAAAATGTCTTAAAAAAAGCAACATAGCAAAGAAAATTAAGTTGTACCTTTATTTTCTGATGACTGCCAATTAGAAGAAGCTTGTCTGCAATTTGCATGCTAGTTATTACCACCTGAGCAACAAATTAAATGCAAAGCTAAAACTGATTGTTTTGGAAATTGAAAAATCAACGACATTGTTACCAATCATGAGCCAATTATGCAACAAAAGAACATATATATGTACACACACACACACACAACATTATATGACCTTAGCGATAAGCATGCGAAAAGTTAATGTGGAAAATAGAGCAAAAAGTCTCTCTCTCTCTCACACACACACACGACATTATGCGACCTTAGCGATAAGCATGCGAAAATTTAATGTGGGAAATAGAGCAAAAAGTTCAATTAAGATGTTAAACATTACATGAAAAACAGAAGTTGTGAAAAGCAATCTATAGGGTCTTGTTCTGAGAGAATCACGTAGTGCCCAACAAGTTGCATTAATATTCATCTAAATTTAGCTACGAATACAATAAATAGGATACAGTGTAAACTACGAGATGTTAATATAACATGTCAGTTAACATGAATCTCTCTTCTCAATTGTCCAAATAAGACTCAAAAGTCACTAAATGGCCCACTAATTGACATCTAATGACTCTCTAACATGCCCCAACTCCTTTTTTCTCCCTTTTTACATTCGAACTGATCTTATGATTTCGTCGCACCACCCTCACTGTTTGTTTGTGCTTCAGGGCTTTAGGCATGATTTTCTAGATGGTTGATGCCATGTTGAGCAGACAATGAAAATATGAAAAATGTTGTTGGGTCCTTAATTTGAGTTAAGTGGGAAAAGGCTGTGATGATGATAATATACGTTCTGAAATATGAAGCAAAGAAACTCTACATGCAAGTTAACAAGACAAGCTGCTGAATCTTGTCAATAAGTAAATCCATCAAGTCACTCTGTTAGAAATGATATTTCAAACTTCACTGTCAAAATGTATATAAGAGATGGCTTCTATTAATTACTAATATATTAGTATAACAAACCTTCGGAGGTCCAGCAGCATGAAGAATATTACAAGCCGCCAAGCCATCTTGTTCAGAAGTAATCCTATAAATGTATAATGTAAAAGCATAAGAAATTCACCAGTAAAATTACTGGATGGAAGTGAGAATAACTCGGCCTGTTTAGTTAATTTCCTTAAAACTTTTATCAGATCTACTGAATGATGGATGACAATCATTTAACATTTGTATAACAATATAATTGAATGCAACTTGTCAATAAAAGATGTCCATGAACATTGAATAGGCATTTACGAAACTACAGTTGCAATTGGCGAAATTGAAGGCAACTCGTTCAGGCCAATTTAACCAATAAGTACTTCCATCTTTCGATGCATTATGCTAGAATAAAGTAGGTACTTGAATACAAAACATATGAGCCCGCATGCTAGACCTGAGCAAATCTAACCTGAGCAACTCAATATTTGCAGATTGAGTCAGCCCGGCCCAGCTTCAGGTCACGTTTGGGTCAAATTTTCAGTCTGAAGAAAATCCAGGATGGACCCAGGTAGTTTATTTCTTTAACCCAGACCGACCCAAGATTTTGATACTTGCCCTGGCCTGACCCGGGCGAGTCCGCTCACAATTTGGACTGGCCCCATACTTGGATATGTATAAATTTCCAAAGCGGACCAAGGATTGAGCCAGGAAAAACTAACTATGCCCAAAAACAGGCCCAGCACAAACGTGGCCCTGCCCTGATTTCACTAAGGTCTACTGTACACCCACACAAGCGGGCATGCATCCATGACTATATTGATGAGCATGATTGTAAAAGCAAGCATGCATGCTAGCATACAGAAACATATATATAGTCCAAGCATTCAATTCACTATTCTTCTCATCAGATCAGAAACACGGAAAAAAAAAAAAAAAAAAAAAAAAAAAACTAAATTATTCCTCTACATTGAAGCCATACTTAATTCCTCTGCAAACAGTGATTTTAGCTAAATTTAACAAAATAACTAACTCTTTTTATCCTACACTAAATCACAATATATTATATACATATTGCCAGGCTCAAAAATCAAAAAATAGCACACCAGGATATGACTCTTCTAACAACAACCTGTGAAGCAATTTGCACATAAATATAATTACAAAGTGATTGGACACTCCTAAAGCGAAAAATTAGATATCAATAGTATTATATGGACTCTGGTCAGACGCTCCTCATGCCAATGTCAAATAAATGTTATTCTTCAAACTAAATGCATACCTACCTCAATCCAGTCAGTAGTTCAGCTTCAAATTGATTCGGAGTAAGCATAGAAGCAACAGGAACGACCTAGCATAATTAACAAAAATGAAAAAAGAAAAAATTATTAAACTTGTAGATCAAACATCACAAACTTGTCAGAAAATATGAATCCAGCTACGATCCTTTTAGGAGGACAGAAGCCTTCGTCCTCGTAAGTCGTTTTAGGAGGACGAAGGCCTCCGTCCTCCTAAAAGGATAGTAGCTGGACTCAGAAAATATAACATCAATATAAAGAAAATTAAGAACAAAGAGTATTAAACATGACTCCGAGCCATTGTCTCTAAATAAACTACAGGACATAATACAAATTTATAAAATGCTAGAAAACTATGGTAATATGCCATAAAATGTAGATCAAGTGGTCCGAGGCTCACCTTTTCTCGATGCACAGATACCAACTCTTGTGGAACATATAGCTTTCCTTCATCTCCCATGACTGGATCACAAACTACAACAGCAAATAAGATCAACGCTAAGTATTTAGCTTTTCTGCGTAAGTGCATTAAAAAAATAGTGGAATTTGAACTGTATACACTCGGTTCAGTATTAAACACCAAGTTCATCAGATCGAAGAAAAAAATATAGTCAGACAAAAAAGATTCCCAAAAAAAGAGATATAGTGTGCATTTAGTTTTCTTTGAAAAAAGACACACTCCTAATACTTTCATCTTTCGGGAGCTCAACATACTCCCTGTAATACTTCCATTATAAGGTAGAAAAGCGTCAGCTGTTGCTTTGTTTTTGCTTCAATGGTGCTAAAAGCTCTATGGCACAAAACGGTAAGCCCCTCAACTAACGGTCATTCTGAAATGGCCCCTTAGTGTTAATTGTTTTAGGGTATATTACTGAAAACCTCCTTGAGTTGCACAATGCCCCCCCTCAATAATAAAAACCTATAGAAACAAATATGAATTCAAAGCTCTCAGTAGACAAGATCAACCTGATGTGCTTATTTCACAGTCAAACAAGATCCAACATTCTGAATCTAAATTTGTGCTCTCATCTAACAATATTTCCAGCAAAAACTAAGCCAGAAAAAACTCAATCCTAAGTCCACGACTCAAAATAAGCCATTTCATATGGATTAGACTGCATCGTGAGCTCAAGTTTCAAATGATATAGAAAAACTCTACAGAATTTCTCATTCATAATACGTTAATAAATGATGCAGTGCTTATAAAGTAGTTCCCTGAACATCTTGGGTCAGTTGCTACCTTGTCTAGAAAACTTCAGCTCAAGTCAAGACCAATACACTTATTTCCAAGCCTACCAACATCCTACTCCCTAGATATCTCAAACCAACATGATGTGATTATTCACAGCCATTTTGTCAATCTACACTTCATTTTCCTTTGTACAAGAAGGTGAAATATAAGTATTATTATTACTACTAAGTCATAATATGAAAGGAAAATGATATCATTTGTAACAAAATACCTTAAGAACTGATGAGTTGAGCTAGAATACTTTTGGAAGTATCATGGGGGTGTTGCTTGGGGGTTTATAGCCATTGGATGGAGATTTGGAGGGTTGAGATGATGGTGGTAGGTGGTGGTAGGTGGTGGTAGGTGGAATAGTGTTTGATCTAAAGGCTATAAGTAATCAAGAAGTAGATCCAAAGGCTAAAAATGTGGAAGCACCAAGGGGTTGGTGCTTCCAAAAGTATTCTAGCTCAACTCTGATATACAAAAGATATTCCACTTCCAAAACAAATGAAAGCACATAACCAGGATAAAAAATATTCAAGAATCAAAATGAAGCTGTTATTTTATTTCAGGAATAGCAAGCAAAATGAAATCATCAAAGATTTTATATCTTATTTTGATGATACAAAGCAAAAAATGGTTAGAACTGGATGGAACAACTATAACATATTTAATAAAAGTTATTGCCCAATAAACAAATAATAAAAAGATTGCAGATATCTACCATAGATTAGGGCGGGATTGATCGAGCGCAACCTCTCAACAACTTTTAAAATGGTATTCAAAAAAGAAACTGAACCAATATAACCTGAAAGAGATGCAAACATTAGAAGTCCATACTTATGAATGGAAAGAAATTCCAACATAATCAACACTACAAGAAAAGCATGATGTCTTAAGAATGTAGAGATTTACAGAAATGAAAACAGGATATTAAAAACAAAAACCTGTCAATAAATGTGTGTAGAATAATAAATCATTTGCTGCAAGGCCTTCAATAAGATCCCATAGCTGCTCACCGTCAAGAACCTGCCCCCTAAAAGTTGGATATCCTGCAGAATCCTAGAGACAATTAGACCATGAAATCCCTCGAAACAAGCATTTACAGCAGCAAACAAATTCGCACCATATTATCAGTCCTCTGATTTCTGAGACTGTTGGAAGGAAGTTATATAAAGCAGCTTGCCTGTATGATTGGAGTACTGCACGGAGTTGATTGGGTCCACATCATATCCAAGAAGCTGAAGAGGAAAAACAGCTGATTTGTTGCCGACATATCCCTAGATTAAATCAAGAGAGTTAATAGAGTGTAAAGTGTAAACAACATGTTTCAAGGATAAACTAAGGTGAAGCGCTTAGCAATGTGCATTTGTTTTCCAAGAAAAGTTGAATGTATATTATGTTACAACGCTTTCCAAAAATATGGCAAGTGATCATACGACTTTCTAATGTGTTCTCATGAATGTTGTAGTGATTCCGGCTCTTAGTACCAAGTGCTTGTTTGGCCTGTTTTTTGAAGTGGCAGTCAAGCAATTGGGAGACTAAATGTCCAGAGCTTTTGCGATGGTGAGAAGGTGAAATAAGATTTTTGGCTCCAAAAGCAGAAGCTCCATCCAAAACTCCCGATCTGATGTGGCAAGAAACTATTGGGGTGCTCTCAATGAATAATCTATAGGTGCTTTTCTGAATAGTTCTACAATCTACTCAAACAACACTTCTACAAAAAGCTCTAAATTGCCAAACATATGCTCAGTCTTGAAGTACTATTTGAATAGAGTTGTTCAAAGAAGCCATTATTGCTCGTTTATTAAACTTACGTACTTTTAACTTAAACACTTTAGTTGCTACATTCATTTATAACACTTCAAAAAAAAAAAAAAAAAAGCTTTTTTTTTTTTAATAAACTTATTTTAGATTTACTTCAAAGAGGTCAAAAAAGATAATTTTACAATAAAAGACAACTTTTTAGCCCCAAACAATAGTACTTGCAAAAGCTTAGATACTAGAGTGTTAAACACAAAAGTACAGGAACCAACTGGCAATATTGGAATAGTACAGGGACGATCCATATATTTTACCCTTTACCAAAGGAGAAAACTTTTTTATTCTTTTTTTTACTATTCATTGTTTCATCATACATGTATGAATTTAGACACCTCAACTATAACATTCTAGATCAAATTCAATGCAAAGTAAATCCCGATTCAAAACTAAACAAACCTCATTCTAATTCCCTCCACTAACAAATCAAACTCAATTCAATGCAACTAAAATAAGATCAAACACACAACACACACCATAGCGAATTCTTAGTAAAATTAAAAAGAAAAGAAGATCGAACAACACCTGGACGGTGTGGGACTGGATGCTGAGGACGCGTCCGGTCTCGGAAGGTAGAGCCAGCGATAAGATCGGCGGCGGCGCCATTGATGATCTCCGCAAAATTCGCCTAAAATTCGCTAAAAACCAGATCAAAAAACAGATCAAAAAACACAAAAAAAGAAGAGTTCGATGGAGACGAATCCTAGGGTTTGTACTTTGGAGTGGTGTTGGGTAAGCGTAGGGGGATTTGATTGCGCCGCGTAGGGAGGAGTCCGCGTCGCATGCGGTTTTGAAGGAGAAGGGTGGGTGGATTTAAGAATGAGAAGAGAAGAGTGTTTATTAGTTCTTTGTTTTTTTGGGTAAATTACATTTTGGTCCTCAAACTATTTCTGCGACACTTTGATTTTCAAACTTTAATTTATTAAAATTTCTGGCTCGAATTTTTAGAATTATAACAATCTAAGTCTTATAATCCAATTTAATTGACTAAGTATTGATGTATTGCTAATGTAAAAGCGTAGTGTGATTGATGATGCGCCAATAATTAAAATATTACATCATTTTTAGATAAATGATGCATCGTAATTTAGTTGACTAAATTATACTGTGGGACTAAATTATAATAATTCAAAAAATTCACACCAAAAATTATAAAAAATTTAAATTTGAGAACCAAAGTGTCTTCCACCTTATAGGTTGAGGACCAAACGTGCAATTTATTCTATTTTTTTTAATAATGTTATGGGTTGTAATCTTACCACCTCCCTGATCCAAGGACTATCTTTTTTTTCTACTTATCTTATCACCTTTTTTTGTACTAAAATTTAAAAAAGGATTGCGAAAAATTACAACCCCTCAAATAAGAAATTGTATAGATTATAGTTCCTTTGTATCATAGAGTTAGCAATTCTCCAGTTTTTTTTTGTTTTCTTTTTTTTTTTGGCTATAATTACGCCTTTTGTCCTCAAACCATAACGAGTTTGACACTTTGGTCATCAACTTTAATTTATTATAATTTCTAATTTGTACTTTTTAAATTATTACTTTTTAAGTCATATAATTTAATTTAATTGATTAAATATTAACGTATCAGTGAAGTAGGAGTAATGTGATATCCTAATCACTGCCGTATCATCAATCACAACACAATCATATCAATATTATATTATATTAATGACATATTAATATTTATTTAAGTAAATAAGATTGCGGTATTTGAATGCAACAATTTAGACAATTCAAACCAGAAATTATAGCGAGTTTTAGTTTTAGGATCAAAATGTCACGAACCTCACAGTTTGAGGACCAAAGTGCAATTTAACCTTTTTTAAGGGACTTCTTTACAAAATAATTTTATAAAATTTTATAATTTGCAAAATTATCCTGTCAAATTTATATTTAGCAAACTAACCCTCCCTTCGCCACGTAGGAGCCACTGGAATTTTTTTCTAAACGCGGTGAATCGTTCACCGCATTCCTCCATATGCGCATTCTCTCATATCTATTAAAGACGGTGAATCGTTCGCCGCATTCATTAGTTAAAATTGTGCATAGATTATATAAGAAATAAATATATATAATAGGATTATATGTGAATTATTAGAATTTTTATTTGATTGTTAGGCTTGTATGAATAAATTATTAGGATTTTCAGGTTGTTAAGATTATTTGAAATTATATTGATAGATTATTAGGATTTTTAGGTTGTTAAAATTATATGAAATTGCATGGATAGATTATTAGAATTTTCAGACTGTTAAGATTATATAAAATTATATGGATAGATTATTAGGATTTTCAGGTTGTTAAGATTATATGTGATTTATTAAATTTTTATGTAATTGTTAGGATTATATATGGAATATAGAAAGAAACAGTAAATAAGCGAAAGACGGTGAATGATTCACCGCTATTATGGAAAATTAGGAAGGCGGTGAATGATTGCCTTACTAAAGGATTCACCGTCTTTAAAGAAAAACTCCACCCTGACGCCTACTTGGCGAAAGGAGGATTAGTTTTTCAAATATAATTTGGACAGAATTATTTTACAAATTACCAAATTTTAAAGAGTTATTTTGTAAAAAAAAGTCCTTTTTTAAGTTGCTTATTGCATGAGTCAACCTGCTTTGGTACACACAATCACGTGGGGAATATTTTATTGTGTTTGATTATCCAAGTTTTGACTGGTTGGTCAAGGCAATAACATCATGATCTACAAGATTTTATTTTTCAAATAAAGCTTCATCACAATTCACAAAGATTTGTTTTTAGTGACAATATATATATATATATATATATATATATATATATATATATATATAAAAAAATAAAAAATTCCCTAAAGTTTTAAAATTATAAATTTATCTTATAAAGTTTTAATGATCAAATATGTCCCTTTAAATCACCAAATTATGTAAATATAAATATATATCTATTCCCATAAACTTGATATAAATGTGTAATTTTACAACCAAAAAAAAAAGAATGAATAGATCAATCATTATAGGAGAAAAATTAGAGTTTGCCTAACAATTAAGAAGCTAAAAAGTTTAGCACGTGTAAGAAAAAAAAAAGTTTTACTATATTATCAAATTGTTTTAGCAAGGATTTAAGTGTCCATCGATATGAAACGTACGTATTGTATCATACTGTGCCGACTCGTTCTGGCTCTAAAAATTAGCAAATAATCACATCAACAAAGTACAAAGGATTTAACAAAAAATACATTAAGAGCAATTAAAATATATTAATACTTAAGAAAATAAATATTTCATACCGAAGTGTGTTGGTACACAAAGTACTTTGTCAATAGCACACGTCAGCACAGCACGACGCGCACAACACCATACCATACCATACCATACCAATAAAGTGCTCGGCAAAACCACGTACCACGGCACTTAAATCCCCGTTGCTCAGTTTAAACTCACAGATAATTGCAAAGAGAAAGCATTATCACCACATCATCTCTTTGTTAACAAAATATGAAGATCCACAATTCAATCAATCCAGAAGAGCTCTTTAGAAGAGAGAATCCTGGTTTCAGAACCGGATTTTGAATGAAATTGAGAACAAGAATAGATATATAGGATAATTGCATATAACTCCCTACAAAGATATCAAATAGTAAAATATTTCCCTACAAAACTTAAGATATCAGATTCATCCCTCCAAAAGTCCTCTTGTCTGCAAATATATCATTCTGCTACCAAAACCTAGATAACCATCAGTTAAAAAAGCTGACCACAGATAGCTAAAAGGTAAAATGACTTTTTTACCTCTTATATATATATATATATATATATATATATATATATAATTTGTATTCCAATACTGAGTCTCGTCATCTTTCTCGCCCTCTTCTCTTTATCCATGACGACGACGAGACCTAAGGCGACTGCAACGTCAAAGGCCAGGTCCGCGGTCACGGCAAAAATAAGGTACGCCGCACGTGCCGCGGCGAAGGCGAGGAGATAGAGAGAAAGATAACTTTTTGTCACGCCCCGGGCTAGTTCTAGATGCGGAAAAACGTGCTATTTTTTTTTTGAAAGCCTAGCCCGCGCCACGTACAGACCCGCCACAAATACAGGGTCCACTGTACACATGGACAGAACCTCCTCTGTATTTGCACGGCGTCCACAACATACAACAGGATCACAACCACCATTCATTCATCACAACAACACAACAACACAAGAGATTCATACAGCTAGCAGTCCTTAAACCTGTATGAATCTAAGCAAGTCCTTAGGCGAAGGATGATGCAATGCACAAACAACAGATCATTCTAGAAAATTGCTCCTTACCCAGAAGCTTTATTTTGAAATCCTAAGTTCAAACATTGAAGAATCATTTGAAAACTGTTCTTCACACGAGAACTCTCTTTTTAAATCACAAAAGCCGAACGATTGGAAATCCATTTGAAAACTATTTCCCACACGGAAACCTTTACTTGAAAGCGCTACCACGAGGGGTAGAAAACCGAAACGTGCGATAAAAGCCACAATGATAGAATAAAAGCATCGACATCCTCACATGGAAACTATACCAAAATCACAAGATCTAAGCATGCAAGACAATCACATAAGAATGCTAGATAATTCCACAAAACATAAGCATGCTAGATAATATCCAAAAGGTAACTGAACCACAATCACATCTAACTGATAAGGGTAGGGTGATAACCAAATCTGGGGAGTAGCCTGTCACGCCCCGCCGGCCCTTTAACACCAACTAGGTGGAAAGGAAAACCGCACGGGCGCATGCCCCAGACCCGCCGAACGGATAGAGTCTTTTTTACCAGCCCAAGGCGTCACAACACAAGCTTATCCACAATGTTCCAACTAGGAACGGAGTACAAGAGTTGCACAAGGAAAGCATCAACATAAAGAAGTTCTACTTCTATTACATCACATTGCACATTTATACATGCCCAAATTTTCTTTTCTTTCTTTTCAATTCCATACACCATGTTCCAAAACGATGGAATATACAATTTTCATACATAAAAATGAAAATCCCCTATGCTATCATAATCCAAAACTAGGGGTACACTCTAAGTATCACCAACATGGAAGGGCCGCTATCTAGAGAGCTAAACCCTTGCCTCGCTTCGCCGCCTCACTCGCGGAAGGACCTGAAAAACGTGGGGTGAGAACTATATACATAGTTCCCAGTGGGTAAGGCCACCCAAGAGAGAAGCTCGACCCACCAGGTCCAAAGAAACACCATATGCATAAGTTAGATCATATATAACTATGCAACAATTATTTACATGCTTGTAAATAAACATAAAAGATGCAACCAAACGAAATATAAATTGTCATTCTCTCCTAGGTTCATCCTATGTCTCACATTGACTAAGTTCATTTACTTGTCATTTACTTATGGTTTCGGAATCGCCGTCTCACCATAAATATTCCAACATCCAAGGAGTGAACTCGTCACCTCCTAGTTCGAGTAGCGAACTCGTCGCATACTCAGGATAGCAAAATCGTCGCATACCCCGTCTCAACACCGCCATCACATGGCATGGATAGCGAACTCGTCGCATACCCGGGATAGCAACCTCGTCGCACATCCCATCTCGACACCGCCAACTCGTGGCGTGGTAGCAAAATCGTCGCATACCCGGGATAGCAAAATCGTCGCACATCCCGTGTCGACACCGCCAACTCGTGGCATGGTAGCGAAATCGTCGCCTACCCGGGATAGCAAAATCGTCGCACATCCCGCTATTCACATTTCTTACTTGCCAACTTAAATCTCATGATCTTAGGTTCAAGTCACTATGTCTCACCTATGTTCAATAACACTAGGTTTACTTTCTCATTCTCAACCTAGGTTCCATGACTCTAGGTTCCCATTTCATGTCCAACCTATGTTCAATGACACTAGGTTTCAATCTCTTGTCCAACCTATGTTCAATGACACTAGGTTTCAATCTCATGTCCAACCTATGTTCAATAACACTAGGTTTCAATCTCACATGTTCCAACCTATGTTCAATAACACTAGGTTTTAATCTCACATGTTCCAACCTATGTTCAATAACACTAGGTTTTAATCTCACATGTTCCAACCTATGTTCAATAACACTAGGTTTTATTCATACATGCAACCATGCAACAAGTATAGATAATTGAATTATACTTGAATTCTATATCATGCAATAGGAGCTCATTGTTCTACCTATCATGATCTTTACCTTTGCCAACATGCAAGTTCTAGGGTTCACAACACATATCACATTATCTTTAAATGGATAATTACCCTAGACATGCATGGAAGTGACCTAATCACTTCGGTAAACACAAACCCACCTCAAGAGCTTTCAAATCCTTGTATTCTTCAAGCTCCTAAGTGTCCAAGCCTTAAGTTCTTGCTTCAAACCAAGCTTCTACAAGAAAACGGTTCGTTACTCGTTACGAACCCCTAATTCAACTCAATACATGAAATCAAGTGTTCCAACATGATTTCCTATGCCTCAATTGTAATTATCGAAGGTCCAAATATTTTTAGAACCTCTCATTGCAAAAACCCTCATTTGACCTAGGTTTCACATGCATGCATGTAGAACCTCAAAATTTCTTGGCCAATCTCCACATTTTGTGTTTTAGATTGCCTAGGATTCCCAAAAACCTCATCACAAAGGATTAAATCCAAGGTTTGAACCCAAAACGTGAGGAACTAACCTTAATCACGAATTTCCCAAGCTCCTTCTTGCACCAAGAAGCTTCTTTTCTCCTTTGAAAGCTTTTTCCAAGATCAATCCACCATTTTCTCCAAGTTTTGGAGAAATCCCTAGAGAGAGAAAGTGGAGAAGATGGAGAGGAGAAATGGAGAAGAAGGTGACTGAGAAAGGGGAGTGTTCCCTGCCTTTCTAATACCCCCACGAGTGTGAAAAGACCAAATTGCCCCTCTCCACACTTAACACTCTCAACCAGCCAAAACTGGGATTTCGTAACACTGTATACCGGTATGCCCATTGCATACCGGTATACGGGTGTGCTAGTTTCGGTATACCACGAGGATTCCGCAAAACCCGAGAGCTGGGTTTTCGGTTTCAACCATGGCATTCCGGTATACCCCTTCACATATCGATACTATTCACTCTAATTCCGGTATGGAATTCCACATACCGGAATCCGGTGCAGACTTCACAAGTTCAGCAGTTTTAGCCTTTCGAAGTCCATTTTCGCGCCTCAATTGCGCCGAAAACACTCCGCACAAGTCCCGAACTTGGCCAAAGCCTCACATATAGCCTCTCATGCTATTTTTCCGCCGGAACTTTACAATTTGTAGAAGTTCGGTACGATGCACTGAAATTCAGTGTACTACATAGCCTCACAAGTCGGAATCTCTAGAGCTACTATCTAGGCGTGCCTCGCAGCGTCCCGACACTCACCACCCTGCTCACCTGAAAACAACAATAAGGGCGGGGGGTGAGAACATGTAAACATGTCTCCCCTCCCAGTGGGTACCGCAAGCCGACGAAGGCGAGGTGTACACACCGGCACGAGGGTCAACAAAAGGTAGATAAGGTATACAGTAGCACAAGTAAGTATGAGGCTGACATACAACTGAAACAACTATGCTACTGTAAGCAACTAATATATGCATCAATGGAGATAACCACAAAGTATACCCAATCCATAACCATAGGGACAGATCCCTGGCACTGTCACAACCTGCTCAACCATCGGCACATAACCTCCGCAGATGCACGTGCTAAGAGGCTCACGGGTCAGATGCAAGCGACCTTTTTTCGGAAAAGAACACCCCCAGGCGGTGGATCAGACCGTTGGTGTACGTGAAGTGCTAGAAGAGCTGTGACGATCGATGCAAATGCTCAATCCACAGTACGGCAACGAGCCGTGAAGAAACTGATAAACCACAACGAGGATCGCTCGGAACAACAGGCGATCACCACCGACCAACTGGGTCGTCTCAAGAACCATGCAAACCACAACTAGGATCGCTCGGAACAACAGGCGATCACCACCGACCAACTGGGTCGTCTCAAGAACCATGCAAACCACAACTACTCTACTATCCAAGCACGCATAAGTAGAGTCAACGGGAGTCAAGTGAACTAATAAATGTAATGCAAGAGAAATGATAGAAAGGTATCACCGTAGTCCACTGAACCGACTCCGGATCGAAGTACCCACCTGTCGAAAGATCAAGTCTAACACCGACGGCTCTCGGGAACCGCGACAGGACCTCAGCCGGCGGCGGGAAGCGGCGGCGGCGGCGCGGGGAAGAGGACAGCCCACGGGTTGGCTAGGGCACGGCGGCGCGGCAACGGGCGGCGACGGCAGCCGGCAGCGACGCGAGCACCGGCACGAGGGGGTCGCCGGACGCCGTCCTGCCGGTGACCGCGACAAAAACGGCGACGGGTTGTGGCGGCGGTGCTGGCTCAGCCGCGGCTGCCCTAGCGGCCCCACCGAGGCTTGCGGCGGCTGCGGCGGCGCTCCGGCGGCACGGCGACGGCCGGGGAAGAAAGAGGCGGCGCCGGAGGTGACGGGGGAGGCGAGGCTCACCCTCCCGAGCTGCGGGAGTGTAGTACACTGAACTTTTGCAAATTGCGGAGTTCTAGTGTGAGAATAGTGACTTATACTATTCTGGAGTTTTGAGTTGAGTTTGGCGAGCTTCGGAGTGTTTTCGGGACTTAGAAAGTGCGAAAACGGACTCTGGAAGTCGAAATCTGCAAAAGTGCAGATTTTGCAATTGCATACCGGTATCTGGTTTGGGTATACCGGAATCCAGTGAAAAACTGGTTGTGCGCAGCTCTCAGCTTCTGCGGAATGCGGCAGCAGATACCGGAATGCACTGTATACCGGTATCTGGTCTGAGCATACCGGAATCCCCTCGTGCAGACTGCTTGGCCGAGGCTCGGTTTGCGGGATTTTTGGTTGGATACCGGTATGCCTATGCGCATACCGGTATACAATGCTGCAGAATGCATCTTTGTGCAGTTTTGCAATTTTGGCTTTGTGAGGGGCCTAGTTGGATTTTGTGCATTGGGTTTAAGTACCCCTTCACCCCTTCACAGCCATTGTTGGCTAAGGACTTGGAGGAGATGAGGTAGGGTGTTCTCTCTCTCTCTCTAGATTTTCTCTTCCCCCAACCCCTAGATCTTGGTTTTGATCTCCGTTCTCTCCATTTTTCCCTTGGAGGTGGACTCCTAGGCTTGGAGGGAGCTCGGGGCTGAGGAATGAAGCTTGTTGGTGGGCTTAGCTTCTACCCTAACTTGTGTAAGCCCGGTTGGAGGCTTGTTTTGAGGTTAGTAAACTCTTTTACAACCTCTATTTATGATTTTTGCATGAGATTTGCTTAGAAACCTA
Source organism: Puya raimondii (assembly GCA_016920855.1). Taxonomy (NCBI): domain Eukaryota; kingdom Viridiplantae; phylum Streptophyta; class Magnoliopsida; order Poales; family Bromeliaceae; genus Puya; species Puya raimondii. The sequence goes on along the minus strand of JABWPP010000048.1, from coordinate 20,163,756 downwards.
GTTTCTTGGAAATTAGGGTTTGATTTAGGGTTTCGTGATTGTGAGCCCTTGAGGTGGAATTGATGGGTGTAGAATGTTGTTGTAGGTTAGATTGGAAGATCTCTAACCTCTAATGGGACTTAGAACAAGTTTTACTTGCTCAAGGTAAATTCCACCCATTTACCTCTTTGATTTTTGGTGGTTTTCGAAATTGCTTGTTCGATACCCCTAACCCCTTGGAAAATTATCTTAGGGTATGAGAAGCTCGAGGGACAACTTCGTTTCGAAGTACTGCGAGGTTTCGACGGGTATCCGGTGGGTCTGACCTCACCGAAATGGGTGAACTCCCCCTATGTCTCCTATCTTGTTATAGGATTAATTAGATGCATAATTATGATAATTATGGCATGATGATATTCGTGATTGCATGAAACATATATGTTGTATATGAAAAGTGCATATTTCATCTAGTATGGCATTATGAGGATATTATGCATGCTAGAGTATTTGTGCTAGTAGTGAAATGATGCATTATGAAATGCTAACTAGGTTATGCATGTTAGAAAAGAGCATCATAGGAGACACTACTTGGTTGTTGATTTAGTGATTTCTCTTGTATACTAGGGTATGCTTGTATAGAGAAAAGAGAAGTTATGGCAAATGCATGATAAGTTGTTGCACCTCATCTAGGTGAGCAACTTTGACGGGCATTGTTGGCCTTGGACTCGACCATTTGGTCGTGGATTGATTCCGTGTTTAAGACATGAGGAAAGGGATTTTATTTGCATTGATATCAAAATTGATTAAGCACTTGCATGATGGTTTCATACTCTAGATGTAGAGGTTGTTGTAGCTTATATATAGCATGATTATGGACTTGTTTTGGCATCGTAGAATGCATGACATATGGCATTGTAGAATGCATGGACCACGGCATTAGCATAATGCATGAGTTTGACATTAGTGGAATGCATAGTACATGGCATTAGAATAATGCATGATTTTGGCATTGGTAGAATGCATAAATATTGGCATTGTAGAATGCATCGAAAATAGCATTAGTATAATGCATTGATCATGGTTTTGGTTATAGCATATGATAGTAACCCGTTGGGGTCATGAATGAGACTTAGGTCCATTCCTATTGGTAGAGTGAAATGTAACCATTTGCATGTTAGAGACATGTTACATATTGGTAGAATTATACCCACAAGTGATTTGAGAACAAGTGTGACTTATGTGTCATGATTCCGACCCTCGAGTCGATGTTGTGATTCCATGTTTTAGACATGATGATTGAGATGTTTTTGGCCTTGGATATGATGCTTATGATCAGCGCTTGTTTGCCCTTGTGCTCATTCGCACATGCTTGTGAGGGTCGCTCCCTACAAGCCGGCACTCCGGAGTTAGCCTTGCGATGTTTGATCGCCCGTGCGGGATTGGGCGCCGAAGTGGATCGCCGTCGGGGGAGTGTCTCATTCTAGCGAGAATGTTGACTACCACGGGGCCATTAGGCACGGCACAAGCCGGGACGTTACCTTGTGTAAGTCCCTTGTGGATTGGGTAAAAGCTAAGTAAACTGGACATAGTACGTTAGTTGCTTGATGCATATACATGTAGTGTATAGACTTAGTAGTGAGTCGCATATCGTGGCATTACTTAGCTTGACCTCTTTTAGATGCATGCAACATAGTTGGACAATTGTATTAGTCATTTTTGCATGGGCATCCGTAGTGGCATTATCCTATACTCATGATGTTTAGTATAGAAGCATGATATGATGATGATAAGAATAGAAAGATTCTTTTTAACCTATAAACATGGCATTAATTTGACATGCATGTAAATGATGTGATTAATTGTTGAGCATTTGACATTAGAACATGTTCATGTTCATGTAGATTGTTTAGTCATTGGAGGCAAGATAGATGTAGAACTACTTGTTTAGTTTTATGTTATTTGCTTTATGTTTAAATTTTAACTATCTTGCCTCAGTTGACCTAGCGGTGTAATTCGCCACTCTCGGCGGCTTACCCACTGGGAACTATTGAATAATAGTTCTCACCCCCATTGTTGTTGGGTTTTTCAGAGCCTTCCGCAGCAGGAGAGGCTTGGGATCGCGGCGAGGAATTAGCAGCTAGCTAGAGCCTCTACGGTGTTGTTGTAGGCATACCATGGGTTTTCCTTTCATTGTATGTTGAATGAAAGATGTATAGATTTGTTGATTGATCTACTAGTTGAATAGATGTTTAATGCTGTTGTATATCTTGGAATTTTAGTTATGTGGATTTTGTTTTAGATGTAGAACTATGTTCTCGCTCTGATTACCTTGTTAGGATGTATTCTTTATCCTTCTTGATTGTTGTTAGCATAGACGCCTTGTGTACATTATGTTGTTTGAGGTACACGGCGGGTCTGCGCACGTGCCTGGTAGGCTACCACGAGGGCCCGGGGCGTGACAGATTATAGTGGTATCAGAGCCTAGGGTTGAGTCATAGTGGACCTAGTAAACCTTAGGCAGGTTGGACGATAAGGAATAGGAACGTGAGAGACGGGATCTCTTGTGACATATTGGCGAAAGTATTATGATTGGGTCATTTCTAAAAGCTCCAAACTTGTTGGAGTTAGATCGGAGTGAACCACTTCTATACCCTTGGAGGGTCACGTTGGCGGCCGACAACGTGACATCGGGGAATAGTGGGAGTCCACTTCATTACTTTCGCATGATTGGGGTTATAGTTTTGTGTGGGGATGCGTTGGCGTGGGGTGTTTCACCTGCGCCTGTTTTGCTTGTTGCAGCTGGAGTGGTGATCGACGCGCTCGATGGCGGCCGAGGCAGCCGAGGCGGGACTTCTGCATCCTCCGGGTTTGGTGAGACCCTGAAGTTGAGAGAACAACTAGTAATTTCAGCGAGTGTGATGGGGCGGCGATCAGTTATGATGTTACTCCAAGTTGAGGCTTTGTGCCGGCAGACAAGAGGATTAAGCGACTGGAAGACTTGATGATCCAGTGGCAGTCGACCTCAGGAAATTCTAAGAGAATACGAATCGCACCTTGATAAGGGCGAGAGATGTGGAGACCGTTGGGACGGCAAAGGAAGCTACTATGAGTGGCAAGTCTATCGTAAGAGGACAATCAAGTGATCGAGAAGAAGTTGATCTCGAGAAGGTGGACCCTTAGTAGGATGTTGATGGGACGTCAAATCGTCATCGACTATTGTGACGTGTGAGCGGTGGAGCCGCGAGTGTCCGATGATACTCTTGGAGTTGGGGCAAGTACTCTCTTTGTGGCCAGGTGGGCCATTTCCAGTTGGAGTGTTTGAGGAGTTTAATGTCGACGATATTGAGATCGACTTCGTGCGGTTGGCACCGGGTGAATGCATGTCTATTTGACAGGCAGAGGATGATGCAGCGACAATGGAGGTTGTCGCAGCTCGTAGTATTGGAGCTTGTTGTGGTTTGTTATGATTGTGGCTTTGGATCGGCTGTTTGCCGAATGCTTGGCAGGGAACTTATTCCTGGATGCTTGCATGTCGAGTAGTCCTGAGTGTTTGGACTTGAGAGTACTGTTCTTGTACTCCGTTGGTTTTGGATGTTTTGTTCGCCAACGAAGTGATTGGCTTTATTTGGCTGAAAGCGTATAGTTCTAATTTGAACTTGGGCTGGCTCTTCGGCTATTTGATTGCCGATGAGTGTGTGAGCCGAGCTGTAGTGCTTTGGGATCTTGGACACGAAATCGTGTTTTCAGAGGGCGTGAAAGTTCGCTATTTGCGATGATTGTTTCACCTGCCCAAGCCTGGTTGTTGGCTGAGTGGGCGCGTGGCCTTTAGGCCAGCACCCTTGGTGAGCGTTGAGAATCCTCAAAAGCGAGGATGTCTCTTGTGAGGGAGTTGCTTGTGCAATCCCGGTTGTGTTGTGAGAATTGAAGGCTTGGTCTGGAGACCTCTTTTGCCTTGTGTTTCTCCTTGTGGAGTGTAGATCTCGTTTGTTTTATGTGGACGGGTCATTTCGACTGTGAGTCGACTATCGTGAACTCGGGAGGGTTACGATCCGGATATGCACCCGTAGTTGGGATCGGTTGATCTGTTTGATCAAGCTCCACAAATTCTGGTTTTATTCGAGGGTAGTTGCAATCTGAGTACTACTCTCGTGAGTTGAGTTTGAGTTTGGACCGAGGGTAACTTGTTTACTCGGTGTAGACATTACGAAATTGTCGTGGTGTCGTTCGAGCTGTTGATGCTCTTGTGTGTTGCGATGTTTGGCCCTTTTGGGTATCTTGGCCCCTGTGCGCATCGACGATGAGTGGGAAATCGAGAGGCGATGAAGACCACGAAGATCCCTTGAATGAGGTTTGCAAGTGCTTCAGATTTAAGGCGTGCTGATTCGGTTGTGAGGACTAGCGTCCCTTGGCAGTTGATGCCAAAGTGGTTATGATTGGAGATTTCAAGGAAATCAACCATCCATAGTGGATTGGGACAAGCGGATGTGATCGAAGTTCAAACTTTCTAGTTTGATTGGATGTTATGGATATTGATGGAGAGATTACCTAGTTATCTACTCCCTTTTCTGGACTCACACATTAAGGGATTAAACCTTTTGGGAAGATATGTGTGAGAGGAGTTTCTTGGAACCGTTGGTGTGGTCGATGACCGCCAACCTTGGTTACCCCGAAGGCGGGCTATATGCCTTGTAGTTATGTTTCTCTCTACGGATTGAGTTGCACTTTGGTGTAAAATGGAAAGGTAGTATTGACCTTTCAGCAATTGAGAGAATGCAAGAGGATTTGCCAAATTGTGATTTGGAAGGATTGCCATGGCATTTACTTGGAAACTATGGCAATTTTATGTTTAGATAGTGGTGTGAAGTACACCCAAATCTTAATGTTGGAGTTATCTCGATACTCAGGAGAATGAGTTGAAGCTGTGAAAACAAGTTAGAGGCTGGTGTTCTAGAGATATCAATGAAATGAGTAATATGATGTGATATCTATCGTTTGGATCGGATCACGGGAGTTAGCCTTGATCCCGACTGGTAAATGATGCAATCTAGATCAAGAGTGTTGCGGTGGATGAACTTCTTGTGGGCTGTCAGAAAGTGTTTTGACGGTGGAATCGACAAGTTGCACCTGTGATAGCAGGATTTATGTGATATGCTAAGTAAAGGCTATCTACTTTGTAAAGATAGAGGATGATTACCGGAGGTTCCGGAATTGAATTGTCTCACTTCTAAGCTAGACGTGGTGATTGTCGAGAGGTTGTGAATAGGAGTAACTATTCACTTGATTTGGATTGAGAAAATCTTCGCACAAGTATACCTTGGATTTTGTGCAAGTGTGTAGAGCGTCTAGCTCTATCATTTTGGAATTTGGACCATTGGATGATCCTCGGTGTGAGATAGAGGTTTGAACATCTGGATCGGATAATCTGATTTGTGATATTTGGCTAAGGGAATCCAAGAGATTTGTGTTTGAAGAATCTAAGTTTAGATTCTTGGGATTATTGGAGACCCTGAGGCTTTGGGCCTAGTGGCGTGTGGAGTTGTTACTTCAAATCTATTGAAGGTATATGATGTGTGTGGACGCTCTGAGTGAGTATTTGAAGTCCACCCGGATGGTGGATGACGTTTCTTTAGAACTACATGAAGATCTAAACTTCAAGGAGCATTGTTGTGGATTGGATTTGTGGAATGTAGGAATTCGGGATTATCACTATTCCTACTACAAGATGCCTTGGAGCGACATTTGGGACGTGACGCATGGTGTGAGAGCTGGAGGCTTCACTGCGAGGACGATGTTCTTATCTCCTCTGATTTTGATGTTTCTTTGTTGTTGTTGATCCGTAGTTTCGCGGACGAAACTCCTTTTTAGGAGGGGAGTATGTAGTACACTGAACTTTTGCAAATTGCGGAGTTCTAGTGTGAGAATAGTGACTTATACTATTCTGGAGTTTTGAGTTGAGTTTGGCGAGCTTCGGAGTGTTTTCGGGACTTAGAAAGTGCGAAAACGGACTCTGGAAGTCGAAATCTGCAAAAGTGCAGATTTTGCAATTGCATACCGGTATCTGGTTTGGGTATACCGGAATCCAGTGAAAAACTGGTTGTGCGCAGCTCTCAGCTTCTGCGGAATGCGGCAGCAGATACCGGAATGCACTGTATACCGGTATCTGGTCTGAGCATACCGGAATCCCCTCGTGCAGACTGCTTGGCCGAGGCTCGGTTTGCGGGATTTTTGGTTGGATACCGGTATGCCTATGCGCATACCGGTATACAATGCTGCAGAATGCATCTTTGTGCAGTTTTGCAATTTTGGCTTTGTGAGGGGCCTAGTTGGATTTTGTGCATTGGGTTTAAGTACCCCTTCACCCCTTCACAGCCATTGTTGGCTGAGGACTTGGAGGAGATGAGGTAGGGTGTTCTCTCTCTCTCTCTAGATTTTCTCTTCCCCCAACCCCTAGATCTTGGTTTTGATCTCCGTTCTCTCCATTTTTCCCTTGGAGGTGGACTCCTAGGCTTGGAGGGAGCTCGGGGCTGAGGAATGAAGCTTGTTGGTGGGCTTAGCTTCTACCCTAACTTGTGTAAGCCCGGTTGGAGGCTTGTTTTGAGGTTAGTAAACTCTTTTACAACCTCTATTTATGATTTTTGCATGAGATTTGCTTAGAAACCTAGTTTCTTGGAAATTAGGGTTTGATTTAGGGTTTCGTGATTGTGAGCCCTTGAGGTGGAATTGATGGGTGTAGAATGTTGTTGTAGGTTAGATTGGAAGATCTCTAACCTCCAATGGGACTTAGAACAAGTTTTACTTGCTCAAGGTAAATTCCACCCATTTACCTCTTTGATTTTTGGTGGTTTTCAAAATTGCTTGTTCGATACCCCTAACCCCTTGGAAAATTATCTTAGGGTATGAGAAGCTCGAGGGACAACTTCGTTTCGAAGTACTGCGAGGTTTCGACGGGTATCCGGTGGGTCTGACCTCACCGAAATGGGTGAACTCCCCCTATGTCTCCTATCTTGTTATAGGATTAATTAGATGCATAATTATGATAATTATGGCATGATGATATTCGTGATTGCATGAAACATATATGTTGTATATGAAAAGTGCATATTTCATCTAGTATGGCATTATGAGGATATTATGCATGCTAGAGTATTTGTGCTAGTAGTGAAATGATGCATTATGAAATGCTAACTAGGTTATGCATGTTAGAAAAGAGCATCATAGGAGACACTACTTGGTTGTTGATTTAGTGATTTCTCTTGTATACTAGGGTATGCTTGTATAGAGAAAAGAGAAGTTATGGCAAATGCATGATAAGTTGTTGCACCTCATCTAGGTGAGCAACTTTGACGGGCATTGTTGGCCTTGGACTCGACCATTTGGTCGTGGATTGATTCCGTGTTTAAGACATGAGGAAAGGGATTTTATTTGCATTGATATCAAAATTGATTAAGCACTTGCATGATGGTTTCATACTCTAGATGTAGAGGTTGTTGTAGCTTATATATAGCATGATTATGGACTTGTGTTTTGGCATCGTAGAATGCATGACATATGGCATTGTAGAATGCATGGACCACGGCATTAGCATAATGCATGAGTTTGACATTAGTGGAATGCATAGTACATGGCATTAGAATAATGCATGATTTTGGCATTGGTAGAATGCATAAATATTGGCATTGTAGAATGCATCGAAAATAGCATTAGTATAATGCATTGATCATGGTTTTGGTTATAGCATATGATAGTAACCCGTTGGGGTCATGAATGAGACTTAGGTCCATTCCTATTGGTAGAGTGAAATGTAACTATTTGCATGTTAGAGACATGTTACATATTGGTAGAATTATACCCACAAGTGATTTGAGAACAAGTGTGACTTATGTGTCATGATTCCGACCCTCGAGTCGATGTTGTGATTCCATGTTTTAGACATGATGATTGAGATGTTTTTGGCCTTGGATATGATGCTTATGATCAGCGCTTGTTTGCCCTTGTGCTCATTCGCACATGCTTGTGAGGGTCGCTCCCTACAAGCCGGCACTCCGGAGTTAGCCTTGCGATGTTTGATCGCCCGTGCGGGATTGGGCGCCGAAGTGGATCGCCGTCGGGGGAGTGTCTCATTCTAGCGAGAATGTTGACTACCACGGGGCCATTAGGCACGGCACAAGCCGGGACGTTACCTTGTGTAAGTCCCTTGTGGATTGGGTAAAAGCTAAGTAAACTGGACATAGTACGTTAGTTGCTTGATGCATATACATGTAGTGTATAGACTTAGTAGTGAGTCGCATATCGTGGCATTACTTAGCTTGACCTCTTTTAGATGCATGCAACATAGTTGGACAATTGTATTAGTCATTTTTGCATGGGCATCCGTAGTGGCATTATCCTATACTCATGATGTTTAGTATAGAAGCATGATATGATGATGATAAGAATAGAAAGATTCTTTTTAACCTATAAACATGGCATTAATTTGACATGCATGTAAATGATGTGATTAATTGTTGAGCATTTGACATTAGAACATGTTCATGTTCATGTAGATTGTTTAGTCATTGGAGGCAAGATAGATGTAGAACTACTTGTTTAGTTTTTATGTTATTTGCTTTATGTTTAAATTTTAACTATCTTGCCTCAGTTGACCTAGCGGTGTAATTCGCCACTCTCGGCGGCTTACCCACTGGGAACTATTGAATAATAGTTCTCACCCCCATTGTTGTTGGGTTTTTCAGAGCCTTCCGCAGCAGGAGAGGCTTGGGATCGCGGCGAGGAATTAGCAGCTTGCTAGAGCCTCTACGGTGTTGTTGTAGGCATACCATGGGTTTTCCTTTCATTGTATGTTGAATGAAAGATGTATAGATTTGTTGATTGATCTACTAGTTGAATAGATGTTTAATGCTGTTGTATATCTTGGAATTTTAGTTATGTGGATTTTGTTTTAGATGTAGAACTATGTTCTCGCTCTGATTACCTTGTTAGGATGTATTCTTTATCCTTCTTGATGGTTGTTAGCATAGACGCCTTGTGTACATTATGTTGTTTGAGGTACACGGCGGGTCTGCGCACGTGCCTGGTAGGCTACCACGAGGGCCCGGGGCGTGACAGGGAGGCGGCGGCGGCCTGGGCTCACCAAGCTCGGCCAGCTGCTGCTCCAGCAGTGGCCGCAGCAGCCTGGCGGCGGTTCCCGACGGCGCTCCGGCGGCGCGGCGACGACACCGGCAGTCGTGCCACCTCGGGGGAGCTCCGGCGTGGGTTCCCCCCGGGGCACACCACAGAGAAGAGGAAGAAAGAAGAAGAAGAAGAAGAAAAAGAGAAAAGAGAGAGAGAGAGCTCGGCCGGGGACAGCGCCGGCCAGGGGCTGTCGGCGGCGGCCGGAGCTGCTCGGGGAGGAGGTTGAGGGGCAGGGGGAGCTCGGGCTCACCTCTGGGGGCTGAAGGAGAGAGAGAGAGAGAGAGAGAGAGAGTGATCCAACAACACTCTCACACACACACAAAAACACATATACAAGTGCACAAAATGCATTTTAGCCCTCCAAACACCACAATTAGCACTTGGGTCCCTCACAGCAGGCATAAGATGCCAAAACAACCCTCCACAAGCAATCTCACGCGAAACGGTGCGGAACAGGGTCTAAATCGCGAAATTGCAAAATGTGACATTCGACCTCTCGGCAAAGAAGATGGAAGATCTCTCAAACCGTACGTCGCATGTCGAAACGGTTTGCGCCATTGCGTTCAGCACTGCCGAGACATCGAATCTACCATTTTGGATCGTCCGAATCGGACTTCGGATCGCGCCGTTAAGCCGTTCTCTCTTCGCGACAAAATCACGAAATAACCAAATACATATAAAAAACCACTTATATACATATATATATATATATATATACCTGTATATATATACGTATATAGATCAAAAACACAATAACGGGGGTGAGGAACACAGAATCCAAAATTTTCAAAAATTCGAATTCTCACATCACTCCCACCTAACAAGAAGTTTCGTTCCCGAAACTTACTCACACACCATCCGCGAACAACAGCGGATACCACTCACACAAAGCAGACTCTAGCTCCTCAAGAAGTCTCGCGCTCCTCGCGACTCGTCCACGGCACTCTCACAAACAGAAAGCTCCGGTTCCCCAACTGCTTCACCTTGCGAGCCGAAACCTCAAAGGCACCTCACCGCAGCTGAGATCCCCCCTCAGCTGTACTGTTGTCGGGCCGATCACACGACGCTCACCCACGTCAACCCAACCGATCAGTGATCGACAACGACGTCCATACAACGCCTCGCACGGTGCCAATCCAACGCTCGCTTGGAAGCTGTTGAAGAAAACAAACTCCACCAAGGAAAGGTATCTGAACCAACTCTCACCAAAAATCCTAAAACGCATGCCCGGAGCATATCCTCGAGAGTCTGGAAGACTCGCTCCGACTGCCCATCACTCTGAGGGTGGTAAGCTGAGCTGAAGTCGAGCCTCGTTCCCAGTGCCTGCTACAAGTTCCTCCTGAACTGGGAAACGAAGCGAGAAAACCCGATCCAAAACGATCGACACTGGCACTCCAAACAGCCTGACGATCTCATCCAAGTAGAGCTGCGCCAGTCGATCCCGAGACTAAATCGAGTGTACCGGTAGGAAGTGAGCTGTTTTCGTCAAACAGTCCACAAAAACCTAGATCTCAACATGACCTTGCTGAGAACGAGGCAACCCGGTGACGAAAACCATGGTGATATGCTCTCACTTCCCTACAGGTACAGGCAACGGTCAAAGCTTCTCTGCTGATCGCTGATGCACAGCCTTCACTTGCAGACAAACCCGGCACAATGCCACATGCTGAACTACAACCAGAAACTCTGCCTCAAGTCGCGGTACATCTTCGTCTCTCCAGGATGAACGGTGTACGGCGACCGGTGTGCCTCAGCCAAAACTCTCACCTCAAATCCTGAACACTGGGCACACACCTCCGTCCTCGAAGGAAAACCAACAGCATGTAGCACGAAGTCACCATCCCTGCCCTGCTCGGCGTCTACTCGCACTCTCCGCAAGTGCGGATCCATCAGCTACCCACCGAAAATCTAATCCGTCAAGGTGGGTTGCACCTCCAAAGTCAACAACTGCTCGATAGCTCCATAAGGTAAAACTCCAACTCAAGTTGACGAAACTCCACTACCAGCCGCTCCGTACAGGCAGTGTCTCCAAAGCTTGGAAGCGAACGCCACTGCTGCTAACTCGAGATCGAGCGCCAGATAGATCTTCTCATAGTCCATCGACTGGCGCGAAGCATACGCGATGACCTTCTCATGCTGAACGAGCACGCACCCCAATCCTATCCAAGATGCATCGCAGTAGACCACAAAACCTCACCAGGCTGCGACAATGCTAAGATAGGGGCACAAGTCAAACAGTACAACAGCTCCTAGAAGCTCATCTGACAAGCGGGAGTCTACGGAAACATCATACCCTTCCTCGACAGCTTGCTCAAAGGGACGGCGATCTTGAGGAACCCTCAACAAATCGCCGATAACAACTCGCCAAGCCGAGGAAGCTCCTAATCTCTGCCACAGAAGTCGGAACAGCCCAATCCACAACAGAGTCCACCTTTCTTGGTTCCACCGCAATACCAGGTTGCGTCCCGATGCGAACCAAGAAAGAAACTTCTCAAATAGATCAGTATGTCGTCAAAGGAGACCACGACAAATTGATCCAAGAACTGCCGAAAACCCAGTTCATCAAAACCACAAAGCTGCCGGGACGTTCGTCAAACCTAACGGCATAACCGTGACCTCGTAAAGCCCAAAACGAGTCCGGAGGACCGTTAACGCAACGTCCTCGGCCTTGATCTTCAGCTAAAGATAACCTGGCTGCAGATCAATCTTCGAGAGAACCGAGGCTCCCTAGAGCCGGTCGAAGAGATCGTAGATCTGCGGTAGAGGGTACTAAAACATCACCGACATCTCGCAAGACTCGAACTCACAAACAAACCCACGAAAACCTTGCGAGTCCATCACTCTGGTGCACAGGGTCGCCAATCGCAACAAGCGATAAAATCACCAGTGATGCCAAACATCATATCCAAGTGAGCGGACACGCGCTCCAAACCAAGACTGCACGGAAGTCGCGACGAAAAATTCCTGTACGCAAACACAAGCACAGAGGCCTCGGAGCCAACAACCAGGCTCCCGTCATCCCGAAACTGAGCAAAAAGGCAACCAACTCAACCGGAGTCAAACCGACCGCAGTGATGGCAAATCAACTGCGCAAAACCACTCCAGGATCAGCTCAAGGCTCACAACAAGATCAGGGATGACCACCACACAGCTTTCCCACCAGACGACGACAAGAGAAGGCACCGACCCAATCCAGAAGGTCCCAAAAGGGATAGGGTATTTCGTCCTAACTTTTGACACTACGTTGTCTGCAGCCAACGTACTTATCAAAAGAAAGCGAAATATCCCAAGATCAAGGCCAACAACCAGTTGGCAACACCACAAGGGTACCAGGTCAACCAACTCCAAAGCCGGACCAAGATCACAAACGAGTCGCCGAATTAACGGAAAAGCAAACCGACCCACCAAACAAAGTCAGCCCTGAGCCAACTCCCTAGGAGTCTTCGGCTTCCAACAACAAACCGATGGCTACAGGCGACGAAGGGTCGTCAACCACACGAACCAAGGCGAAGGAAGAACCAAACCAGCGTCGACTAACCAATGTCGAACGCGGTGAGACCTCCAACAACAACCTGGAAGATCTCGCGACAGTACAAAAGCCTACGAATGCCACCAGAAATCCCAAAACACACCAATTTAGGCGTTAGGATAGCCGCAAACCATGTAGGCACCAACGAAAATCCGACACTAAACAGTGTCCACTTAGTCTAGTACACATCAGTTTGATGCAAGGACTAGCCAAAGGTCGAAAAACCAACACTGACGATTCTACCAGCGATACGTCAGAGGGGTAGGCTTCACCGCCCTACCCAACAAAACAGAGGGAAAAACACCAAAAGTGCGGTCAAAACCGATCAAAGCACCGTCTCCGTAGAGACGCTCGCAGAGGCCCTCGTGCTCTACACGAAAAGTGGGGACAGGGCAAGAACAGCCCAATAACAACACAGATCCACCAAGTGACGTCACCCAGCCCACAAGGGCTACCACCTGCCAACGAGTGGTTACACAAATGGTAACTTCGATGTCTCGGCAGTGCTGAACGCGATGGCGTGATCCGTTTTGACATGCGGCGAACGGTTTGAGAGATCTTCCATGTTCTTCTCCGAGAGGTCGAATGTCACTTTTGTTGGTTTCGCGATTTAGACCCTGTTCTCGCACCGTTTCGCGTGAGTTTGCTTGTGGAGGGGTGTCTGGGCATTTTGTGCTGGCTGTGAGGGACTGAGGAGTGAATTGCTTTGTTTGGTGGGCTTTATTGCAATTGTGAGAGTGGTTGGAGAGTGGTTGGAGTGGTTGAACCACTCCCTCTCACTCCTCTCACTCCCTCTCTCACTTCCTCTCAGCTCCCCAGAGGTGAGCATCAGCTCCCCTAGCCCCTTGGCCTCCTCCCTGAGCTCGGCCGACCGCCGCCGGCCACCCCCTGGCCGGAGCTACCCCCGGCCATCTCTCTCTCCCTTTTCTTCTTCTTCTCCTTCTTCTTCTTCCTCTTCTTCTTCCCTGCGGTGTGCACCCAGGGGAAACCCATGCATGGGCTTCCCCTGAGGTGGCACGACTGCCGGAGTGGCGCGCCGCCGCCGGGAGCCGCCGCCGTGGGCAGCCGGAGCTGCTGCGGCCACTGCTGGAGCAGCAGCTGGCCGAGCTGGGTGAGCTCAGGCCGCCGCCGCCTCCCGCTGCTCGGAGGGGTGAGCATCGTCACCCTCGGGGCCTCCGCCGCCGATCCCTGCTGTGCCGGCCGTCGCCTTGCCGCCGGAGCGCCGCCGGAGCCGCCGCTAGCTCGGAGGTGGCAGCTAGGGCAGAAGCTGCTCACCTTGCTCCGCCGTCGCCGTCGCCGGGGCATTTTTATTGCGGTCGCCGGCCTTTCGACGTCCGGCGACCCCCTCTTGCCGGTGCTCGCATCGCCGCCGGTCGCCGTCGCCGTCCGTTGCCGCGCCGCCGAGCCCTAGCCTAACCGAGAGCAGCCTTGCTCCCTGCGCCTCCGCCGCCGGTTCCTGCCGCCACCTGAGGTGAGCCCCCACTTCCTCACCTCCCCCGCACTCACCCCTGGCCGCCGCCGGCCATGCATGTCGGCCGGCAGCCGGCCGGAGCTAGCTGCTCCGGCCAGGGGTCATTTTTGTGGTGTTTTTGATTTGCGCGCTTGTTTGAGCTCTCTGTTGCCTCCCGAAGCTCGGGAAGGTGAGCACGATGATCGCGGCGACGCGCTGATCATCATGCTCACCCTAGTTTCCCTTTTTGGTGGGTTATTTCGCTGCGTAGCCGTTGTCGAGCCATTTTGCCTTGTTTGCGCTATTTTTATGCATTTTCCCGGCCTGCGACTGTTCTTGTCGCAGAGGGGCTGTGAGCATGGCCTCCGTGACATCGTTGCCTATCCGCTGGTGTTTGCGGAAGGTCGTGCGGATGTACGGTTTGCTCGGACGGCCTTAGTTATGCTTGCTTTTGTGCGTGCGCTCACTGTTTTTATGGGATTTACCGGCTTGCAACTAGTCTTGTTGCAGTGGGACTATGAGCACGGTTTCCGTGACGTCGTTACCTATCGGCTGGTGCTTGCGGAAGGTCGTGCGGACGTACGGTTTGCTCTAGCGGCTTCGTTTATTGCTTGTATGTTGATATTTGTCGCTTGTTTGTGGACTTTGGCGTTTGTGGCAGCGTTGTGACGCTGTGGGCAGCAAGGGCATGATCCTTGAGGCCCTGTGGACTGGTTGTCCAACCCCTTCGCCCTTCGCGGAGTTTCAGATTCGTTTCCGACGCATTTTTTGATGAAATAATCGGCGAAACGCGCGTTTCTAGTTGTGCGACTTGCTCGCTGATTTTGCGGGCGACTTGGCTTCGTCATTTAGCCTTGTTGGCTGTTCCTCATCGCTGTCCCGAGGTTCCGAGGACAGCGGATGAGTGACGTTGGGTTCCGGTGTCAAATCGGCACTTTTCGGGAACCCGGGAAGCCGTTTCGGGTGCGTTTGGTATTCGTGGCACCCCGAGCTTGTGCTCGCTGTCCCGCCACCTTGTTGTGTGTGTTTGGGGGACAGCGGAGGACTTGTATGGCTGTTGGTACCCCTCTGGGACTTGGTGTGGCTTCGGGGTCGTCCCGGTGAGTTTCCGGGCGATCCGTCGGGTTCGGGAATGTGAGAGCTTTGTGTTTAGCGTCGACTTGGTGGACCTTGACCCTGTGAGTCTTTCGTAGGTCCTGTCGTGGTTCCCGAGAGCCGTCGGTGTTAGACTTGATCTTTCGACAGGTGGGTACTTCGATCCGGAGTCGGTTCAGTGGACTACGGTGATACCTTTCTATCCCTTCTCTTGCATTTCAGTTATTAGTTCACTTGACTACCGTTGACTCTACTTATATGCGTGTTTGGATAGTAGAGTAGTTGTGGTTGCATGGTTGTTGAGACGACCCAGTTGGTCGGTGGTGATCGCCTGTTGTTCCGAGCGATCCTAGTTGTGGTTTGCATGGTTCTTGAGACGACCCAGTTGGTCGGTGGTGATCGCCTGTTGTTCCGAGCGATCCTAGTTGGTTGCTTCTCGGCTCGTTGCCGTTCTGTGGATTGAGCATTCGCATCGATCGTCACAGCTACCTAGCACCTCACGTATGCCAACGGTCTGATCCACCGTTTGGGCTTCTTTTCCGGAAAAGGGTCGTTGAGTTTGGTTCCGACCTGTGAGCCTCGACGCAGTGCGTCTGGTAGGTTTTGTGCCAGTTGGTTGAGCAGGTTGTGACAGTGCCCGGGGTGCGTCCCGGTGGTTTCAGATTGGGTTTACTTTGTGGTTATCTCCTTTGATGCATATACTAGTTGCTTACAGTAGCATAGTTATTTCAGTTGTATGTCAGCCTCATACTTACTTGTGCTACTGTATACCATATCTAGCTTTTGTTAACCCTCGTGCTGGTGTGTACACCTCGCCTTCGTCGGCTTGCGGTACCCACTGGGAGGGGAGACATGTTTACATGTTCTCACCCCCCGCCCTCGTTGTTGTTTTCAGGTGAGCAGGGTGGTGAGTGTCGGGACGCTGCGAGGCACGCCTAGATAGTAGCTCTAGAGGTTCCGACTTGTGAGGCTACTTCCCCAGATTTAGTTATCGCCCTACCCTTATCTGATAGATGTGATTTGTGGTTCAGTTACCCTTCTTTTGGATATATTCTAGCATGCTTATGTGTTGTGGATTCATTCTTTATCATTATGTGATGATTGCATGCTTAGGCTAGTTGGATGTATACATATTTCTAGATCGTGTCATTGATCGTATGTCTTGGTTTTTCTACCCCTCGTGGTATCGCTTTCAAATAAAGGTTTCCGTGTGGGAAACAGTTTTCAAATGGATTTTCAATCATTCGACTTTTTGTGATTTAAAAAGAGAGTTCTCGTGTGGAGAACATTTTTCAAATGATCCTTCAATGTTTGAGATTAGGATTTCAAAGAAAGCTTCTGGGTAAGAAGCAGTTTTCTAGAATGACTGTTGTTTGTGCATTGCATCATCCTTCGCCTAAGGACTTGCTTAGATTCATACAGGTTTAAGGACTGCTAGCTGTATGAATCTCTTGTGTTGTTATGTTGTTGTGATGAATGAATGGTGGTTGTGATCCTGTTGTATGTTGTGGACGCCGTGCAAATACAGGGGAGGTTCTGTCCGTGTGTACAGTGGACCCTGTATTTGTGGCGGGTCTGTACGTGGCGCGGGCTAGACTTTCAAAAAAAAAAATTTAGCACGTTTTTCCGCATCTAGAACTAGCCCGGGGCGTGACAGGTTGCACTTCCAAAGTCAACAACTGAGCAGTAGCTCCATAAGGTAAAGCTCCAACTCTAGCCGACGAAACTCCACCACCAATCGCTCCGTACAGGCAGTGTCTCCAAAGCTTGAGAGCGAACACCACTGCTGCTAACTCGAGATCGAGCGCCAGATAGATCTTCCCATGCTGAAATGAACACGCACCCCAATCATACCCAAGATGCATCGCAGTAGACCACAAAGACCTCACCATGCTGCGACAATGCCAAGATAGGGGCACGAGTCCAACAGTCCAACAGCTCCTAGAAGCTCATCTGACAAGCGGGAGTCTACGGAAACATCACACCCCTCCTCGACAGCTTGCTCGAAGGGGCGGCGATCTTGAGGAACCCTCAACAAATCGCCGACAACAACTCGCCAAGCTGAGGAAACTCCTAAACTCCGCCACAGAAGTCAGAACAGGCCAATCCACTACATAGTCCACCTTCCTTGGTTCCATCGCAATACCAGGTAGCGTCCTGATGCGAACCAAGAAAGGAACTTCTCAATTAGATCAATATGTCGTCAAAGGAGACCACGACAAATTGATCCAAGAACTGCCGAAAACCCAGTTCAACAAAACCAAAAAGCTGCCGGGGCGTTCGTCAAACCGAACGGCATAACCGTGACCTCGTAAAGCCCGCAACGAGTCCGGAAGGCCGTCATCGCAACGTCCTCGGCCCTGATCTTCGGTTGAAGATAACCTGGCTGCAGATCAAACTTCGAGAGAACCGAGGCTCCCTGGAGCCGGTCGAAGAGATCGTAGATCTGCGGTAGAGGGGACTAAAACATCACCGACAGCTCGCAGGACTCGAACTCACAAACAAACCCACGAAAACCTTGTGAGTCCATCACTCAGGTGCACAGGGTCGCCAATCGCAACAAGCGATAAAACACCAGCGATGCCAAACATCAGATCCAAATGAGCGGACACGCGCTCCCAAGCAAGACTACACGGCGAAAACCCTGTACGCAAACACAAGCACAGAAACCTCGGAGCCAACAACCAGGCTCCCGTCATCCCGAAACTGAGCTAAAAGGCAACCAACTCATCCGGAGTCAAACCGACCGCAGTGATGGCAAATCAACTGCGCAAAACCACTCCAAGGATCAGCTCAAGGCTCACAACAAGATCAGGGATGACCACCACACAGCTTTCCCACCAGACGACGATAAGAGATTGTCTCGCAAGAGAAAGCACCGACCCAATCCAGAAGGTCCCAAAAGGGATAGGGTATTTCGTCCTAACTTTTGACACTACGTTGTCTGCAGCCAACGTACTTATCAAAAGAAAAGCGAAATATCCCGAGGTCAAAGGCCAACAACCAGTTGGCAACACCACAAAGAGCCAGGTCAACCAACTCGAAAGCTGGACCAAAACACAGACGAGTCACCGAATTAACGGGAAATAGCAAACCGTCCCGCAAAAACAAAGTCTGCCCTGAGCCCACTCCCTAGGAGTCTTCGGCTTCCAACAACAAACCGACGGCTACAGGCGACAAAGGGTCGTCACCACACGAACCAAAGCGAAGAAAGAACAAAACCAGCGTCGACTAACCAACGTCGCACGCGGTGAGACCTCCAACAAGAACCAGGAAGATCTCGCGGTAACACGAAAAGCCTACAAATACCACCAGAAATCCCAGAACACACCAATTTGGGCGTTAGGATAGCCGCAAACCATGTAGGCACCAACAAAAACCCGACACCAATCAGTGTCCACTCCGTCTAGTACACGTCAGTTCGACGCAAGAACTAGCCAATGGTCGAAAGACCAACACTGACGATTCTACCAACAATACGTCAGAGGGGTAGGCTTCACCGCCCTACCCAACAAAACAAAGAGGGGAAACACCCAAACTGCGGTCGAAACCGCTCACAACACCGTCTCCATAGAGACGCTCGCAGAGGCCCTCGTGCTCAACACGAAAAGTGGGGACAGGGTAAGAACAGCCCAACAACAACACAGATCCACCAAGTGACGTCACCTAGCCCACAAGGGCCACCACCTGCCAACGAGTGGTTACGCAAAGGGGAAAACACCCTGCCACTAGGGATCTGTCTAATACTCCACCACCACCACCAGAAGGAGCACGAGTCTGCGAACAAGGGCAGATCGAAACTCAGGAAATCCGCCCAGCGCGTTCAGATGCGGTCACCACCCCCAACTACGGGGTCGGCATCCACGCGCGAAACAGCTGACGTAGTCGCTGTCGTCGTCACGGTCGTCACACAACGGTGTGGGTGCCACAGGAGGGTCTGCAGTCATCGGGGTACTCGGCGAAGGAGTAGGAGGGGCTGGAGCGGCAGTCGCCATAGCCTGTTGCTGCAAAAACCACCGGAACAAGCCGGAACATGCCGAAGAGGGTCGCCAGCTGACACCTCGCCTTGGCCTCAAGCACACAGGGTACGGTCCACAACAAGCTGTCCGCCTCCTGCCAGCTCCTCACTCAAACCAGCCGCAAAAGCCCGTAACAGAACACCAGCAGACGGCTCCGCAGGCGCACGCCCACCACCACGACCCGGACGAGGAGGTCTACCACGACCACAAACCAACTGCAAAATGTAGAAACCAGCGCAAGAGAAAGGGGTCGGCAACTCCAACAAAACACAAGCCGAAAACAAACCCCTCGAACTCGCGCACCTATACATCCTAGGTCTTCCTATGGGTTAGCCTAACCAGTGGTTCAGTTACAAGTTGATGAATGAATGCGTGTTTGTACCCTTTACGCTCTGATACCATCTTAATCTGTCATGCCCCGGGCTAGTTCTAGATGCGGAAAAACGTGCTAATTTTTTTTTTTTTGAAAGCCTAGCCCGCGCCACGTACAGACCCGCCATAAATACAGGGTCCACTGTACACACGGACAGAACCTCCCATGTATTTGCACGACGTCCACAACATACAACAGGATCACAACCACCATTTATTCATCACAACAACAACGCAACAACACAAGAGATTCATACAGCTAACAGTCCTTAAACCTGTATGAATCTAAGCAAGTCCTTAGGCGAAGGATGATGCAATGCACAAACAACAGATCATTCTAGAAAATTGCTCCTTATCCAGAAGCTTTATTTTGAAATCCTAAGCTCAACATTGAAGAATCATTTGAAAATTGTTCTCCACACGAGAACTCTCTTTTTAAATCAAAAAATCCGAACGATTGGAAATTCATTTGAAAACTGTTTCCCACACGGAAACCTTTACTTGAAAGCGCTACCACGAGGGGTAGAAAACCGAGACGTGCGATAAAAGCCACAATGATAGAATAAAAGCATCGACATCCTCACATGGAAAATACACCAAAATCACAAGATCTAAGCATGCAAGACAATCACATAAGAATGCTAGATAATTCCACAAAACATAAGCATGCTAGATAATATCCAAAAGGTAACTGAACCACAATCGCATCTAACTGATAAGGGTAGGGTGATAACCAAATCTGGGGAGTAGCCTCACAAGTCGGAACCTCTAGAGCTACTATCTAGGCGTGCCTCGCAGCGTCCCGACACTCACCACCCTGCTCACCTGAAAACAACAACGAGGGCGGGGGGTGAGAACATGTAAACATGTCTCCCCTCCCAGTGGGTACCGCAAGCCGACGAAGGCGAGGTGTACACACCGGCACGAGGGTCAACAAAAAGGCTAGATATGGTATACAGTAGCACAAGTAAGTATGAGGCTGACATACAACTGAAACAACTATGCTACTGTAAGCAACTAGTATATGCATCAAAGGAGATAACTACAAAGTAAACCCAATCATAGCCACCGGGATGGATCCCTGGCACTGTCACACTGCTCAATCAAACGGCACCATCCTTCCCGACGCAATGCATCGGGGCTCACGGGTCAGTCGCAATACAGGACCCTTTTTCGGAAAAGAACACCCCCAAACGGTGGATCAGACCGCGGTGTACGTGAAGTGCGAGAAGAGCTGTGACGATCGATGCAAATGCTCAATCCACAGAACGGCAACGAGCCGTGAAGCAACTGATAAACCACAACGAGGATCGCTCGGAACAACGGCGATCACTACGACCAACTGGGTCGTCTCAAGAATCATGCAAACCACAACTACTCTACTATCCAAGCACGCATATAAGTAGAGTCAACGGGAGTCAAGTGAACTAATAACTGAAATGCAAAAGAAGGGATAGAAATGTATCACCGTAGTCCACTGAACCGACTCCGGATCGAAGTACCCACCTGTCGAAAGATCAAGTCTAACACCGACGGCTCTCGGAAACCGCGACAGGACCTACGAAAGACTCACAGGGTCAAGGTCCACCAAGTCGACGCTAAACACAAAGCTCTCACATCCCGAAATCGACGGATCGCCCGGAAACCCACCGGGGCGATCCCGAAACCACACTAAGCCCCACAGGGGGTACCAACAACCAAATCAGGCCCCTCGCTGTCCCCGAGCACACAAAACCTAGTGATGGGACAGCGAGCACAAGCTCGGGGGTGCCACGACAACAAACGCACCCGAAAAGGCTTTCCGGGTTCCCGAAAAATGCCGATTTGGCACGGGAACCCTTCGTCACTCATCCGCTGTCCTCGGAACTTCGGGACAGCGATGAGGAACAGCCAACGAGGCTAAACGGTGAAGCCAAGTCGCTCGCAAAATCAGCGAGTGAGTCGCACGACTAGAAACATGCGTTTCGCCGACTATTTCATCGGAAAACGCGTCGGAAACGAATCCGAAACTCCGCGAAGGGCGAGAGGGTTGGACAACCTGTCCACAGGGCCCCAAGGATCATGCCCTTGCTGCCCGCAACGTCGCAACACTGCCACAATCGCCAAAGTCCACAAACAAGCCATAAATACCAACATACAAGCAATAAACTGTGCCGTTCGAGCAATCCGTACATCCGCACGACCTTCCGCAAGCACCAGCGGATAGGTAACGATGTCACGGAGATCGTGCTCATAGCCCCACTGCGACAAAACCAGTCGCGGGCCGGGAAAACCCATAAAAATAGTGAGTACATGCGATAAGCAAGCATAAATAAAGGCCGTTCGAGCGCTCCGTTCGTCCGCACGACCTTCCGCAAGCACCAGCGGATAGGCAACGACGTAACGGAGGCCGTGCTCACAGCCTTGCTGCGACAGGAACAGTCGTTGGCCCAGCAATTGCATAAAAACAGTGCCACAAACACAAAAGAAGCTCGACAAAGGCCAAACAGCAAAAATAATCCACCAAAATGGAAAACTAGGGTGAGCATGATGATTAGCGCGTCGCCGCGATCATCGTGCTAACCCTCCCGAGCTTTGGGAGGCAACAGAGAGCCCAAACCATCAAGCGCGGCCAAAACAAGGCCAAATCACAGGCCGGATAGCTCCGGCAACGCCGCCGTGCGGCGCTACGGCCGAGCGCAACCACGGCCGTGCTCACAGCCTTGCTGCGACAGGAACAGTCGTTGGCCCAGCAATTGCATAAAAACAGTGCCACAAACACAAAAGAAGCTCGACAAAGGCCAAACAGCAAAAATAATCCACCAAAATGGAAAACTAGGGTGAGCATGATGATTAGCGCGTCGCCGCGATCATCGTGCTAACCCTCCCGAGCTTTGGGAGGCAACAGAGAGCCCAAACCATCAAGCGCGGCCAAAACAAGGCCAAATCACACCCTGGCCGGAGCAACTAGCTCCGGCCGGCTGCCGGCCGACATGCAAGGCCGGCGGCGGCCAGGGATGGGTGCGGGAGACCCAAGGAGAAGGGGGCTCACCTCAGCCGGCGGCGAGAAGCGGCGGCGGCGGCGCGGGGAAGAGGACAGCCCACGGGTTGGCTAGGGCACGGCGGCGCGGCAACAGACGGCGACGGCGGCCGGCGGCGACGCGAGCACCGGGAAGAGGGGCCCGTCGGACGTCAGTCTGCCGGCGACCGCGACAAAAACAACCGGCGGCAGCGGCGGCGGAGCAAGCTCGGCCTCCAGCTGCCCAAGATGCCCTAGCCGAGCCCACGGCGGCGGCGTCGGCGGCGGCACGGCGACGGCCGGGGAGGGATGGACCGGCGGCGGCGGTCCCGGCCGCGCACCCCCGAGGGTGGCGGCGCGCACCCTCCGAGGTGGCGGGAGGCGGCGGCGGCTCGGCCTCTAGCTGCTCCCTGCCCGCAAGCAGCCAGCAGGAGCCGCAGGCGGCGCGGCGGCGCACCGGCGGCACGGGGGCGGCCGGGGAAGGAGGCGACGGCGGCGGCGGCGCTCCTGACGCCGGCGGGAGGTCGCTGCGACGGCGGGAGGCGGCGGCGGCTCAGATCTCGAGCCACTGCTCGCACTCCCCAGCAGCAACTATCTGCGGCGGCGGCGGCTCTCCGGCGGCACGGCGACGGCCGGGGAGGCAGGGGGCGTCGCCGGAGGACCTGAGGGTGAGGGTGCTCACCCTCCCAGGCGTCGGGAGGCGGCGGCGGCTCGGGCCCACCAGCCTCGGCCCGCAGCTGCACAAGCAGGAGCAGTGGCAGCTCGGCGGCCCACGGCGGCGGCTCCCGGCAGCGGCGCGCGACTCCGGCAGGTGTGCCACCTCGGGGGAAGCCCATGCATGGGTTTCCCCTGGGTACACACCGCAGGGAAGAAGAAGAGGAAGAAGAAAAAGGAGAAGAAGAAAAAATAGAGAGAGTGAGGGTGGCCGGGGTTGCTCCGGCCAGGGAGTGGCCGGCGGCGGCCGGCCGAGCTCGGGGAGAGGGTTGAGGGGCAGGGGGAGAGGGTTGAGGGGCAGGGGGAGCTGGTGCTCACCTCTGGGTGGGCTGAGGGGGAGAGAGAGAGTGAGATTTCCAACAAATACTCACACACACACACACACACAACAAATACACAAAGCACAATTGCAATTTAGCCCTCCAAACACAGCAAAATACACCTCAGTCCTTCACAGCAGGTACAAAATGCCCAGACACCCCTCCACAAGCAACCTCACGCGAAACGGTGCGAGAACATGGTCTAAATCGTGAAACTGCAAAAAGTGACATTCGACCTCTCGGCGAAGAAAATGGAAGATCTCCCAAACCGTACGTCGCATATCGACGCAGATCGCACCATCGCGTTCAGCACTGCCAAGACATCGAACCTACCATTTTGGATCGTCAGATTTGGACTCCGGATCGCGCCGTTAAGCCGTTCTCTCTCCGCGACAAAAACTCAAAAACAACAAAAACACATATAAAGCCACTTATACACATATATATATATATATATATATATACCTGTATATATATACGTATACAGATCGAAAACACAGTGTCAGGGGAGAGGAACACAGAGAGTTTTAATTTCCAAAATTCGAATTCTCACATCACTCCCACCTAACAAGAAGTTTCGTCCCCGAAACTTACTCACACACCATCCGCGAACAACAGCGGATACCACTCACACAAAGCAGACTCTAGCTCCTCAAGAAGTCTCGCGCTCCTCGCGACTCGTCCACAGCACTCTCACAAACAGAAAGCTCCGGTTCCTCCACTGCTTCTCCTTGCGAGCCCAAAACCTCAAAGGCACCTCACCGCAGCTGAGATCCTCCCTCAGCTGAACTGTTGTCGGGCCGATCACACGACGCTCATCCACGTCAACCCGACATATCCGTGATCAACAACGACGTCCATACAACGCCTCGCACGGTGCCAATCCAACGCTCGCCTGGAAGCAATCGCTAAAGGCAAACTCCACCAAAGAAAGATACCTGAACCAACCTTCACCAAAATCCAAAACGCATGCCCGGAGCATATCCTCAAGGGTCTGGATAACACGCTCCGACTGCCCAACACTCTGAGGGTGGTAAGCTGAGCTGAAGTCGAGCCTCGTTCCCAGTGCCTGCTGCAAGCTCCTCCAGAACTGGGAAACGAAGCGAGAACCCTAATCCAAAAATGATCGACACTGGCACTCCAAGCAGCCTGACGATCTCATCCAAGTATAGCTGCGCCAGTCGATCCCGAGACTAAGTCGAGTGTACCGGTAGGAAGTGAGCTGCTTTCGTCAATCAGTCCACAAAAACCCAGATCGCAACATGACCTCGCTGAGAACGAGGCAACCCGGTGACGAAAACCAAGGTGATCTGCTCCCACTTCCCTACGGGTATGGGCAACGGTCAAAGCTTCTCTGCTGATCGCTGATGCTCAGCCTTCACTTGCTGACAAACCAGTCACAGTGCCACAAGCTGAGCTACATCCAGAAACTCTGTCTCGAGTCGCGGTACATCTTCGTCCCTCTAGGATGAACGGTGTACGGCGACAGGTGTGCCTCAGCCAAAACTCTCACCTCAAATCCTGAACACTGGGCACACACCTCCGTCCTCGAAGGAAACCATCAGCATGCAACATGAAGTCACTATCTCTGCCCTGCTCGGCGTCTACTCGCACTCTCTGCAAGTGCGAATCCATCAGCTACCCACTGAAAATCTAATCCATCAAGGTGGGTTGCACTTCCAAAGTCAACAACTGAGCAGTAGCTCCATAAGGTAAAGCTCCAACTCTAGCCGACGAAACTCCACCACCAATCGCTCCGTACAGGCAGTGTCTCCAAAGCTTGAGAGCGAACACCACTGCTGCTAACTCGAGATCGAGCGCCAGATAGATCTTCCCATGCTGAAATGAACACGCACACCAATCATACCCAAGATGCATCGCAGTAGACCACAAAGACCTCACCATGCTGCGACAATGCCAAGATAGGGGCACGAGTCCAACAGTCCAACAGCTCCTAGAAGCTCATCTGACAAGCGGGAGTCTACGGAAACATCACACCCCTCCTCGACAGCTTGCTCGAAGGGGCGGCGATCTTGAGGAACCCTCAACAAATCGCCGACAACAACTCGCCAAGCTGAGGAAACTCCTAAACTCCGCCACAGAAGTCAGAACAGGCCAATCCACTACAGAGTCCACCTTCCTTGGTTCCATCGCACAAATCACAATAATTTAAAGTAAACACAACAACATAAACTCTTAGGGTATGTTTGGTTCACATATTTTAGACTATGGAATCGGAATGAGATTCACTGATTCCAATAGCTGTTGTTTGTTTTAAAGGAATCGGATTCCAACTCCCATTTCACTTTGGAATGGGAATAGCCAAATCCATTTATGGTCCAATCCGGCTTTGAATACCGGATTAGCCCATTCCAAAGTAAACTACTCAAAATACTCTTTCACCAACACCTCCGCTCCTCTCCCTTCATCATCTTCCTCTTTCTTAATTAAAAAACTCTCTTAAAGATTCTAGATTTTCATTCCGATATCCATTCCAATAATGAACCAAACATTTTTGGATGATTCATCATTCCATTTTCCATTCCAAAGCAATCCAATTTCATTTCTCATTCCTATTCCAATCATGAACCAAACATGCCCTAATTAGAAGCTCAAGAAAGAAAATCCTTCACATTTTGCTCAACAAACAATAAGAAAAAGGCAAAAAAAAAATCCATGGAAGACGAAGAACGAACCTATTGAAAGCAACGCTGCCAGAGTTCCCTCGGGATATGCGAACGGCAAAGAAATATGCTGCCGGGAGTGTGCGAACGGTGAAGAGGGAAGACCGATGCCGGGGGGTCTTCGGAATCGAGAGAGAGAGAGAGAGAGATAGAGAGAGAAAGAAAGAGAGAGGCGGCTGTGTGTGAGATGTGAAAAAAAGAAGGGGGAAAGAGGAATTAGGGTTAGAAAGAGGAAACGGAGAGGCGCTGTGTGTGAGGTGTGAAAAAAAAAACAAAAGAAAAGGGAAAGAAGAATTAGGGTTAGAAAGAGAAAAATAAAAAAAATTGATGCAATATTATTCATTATTATTCATTAGATTTTGATCCAACGATTGAAATTTTAAATACAAGTGGATCTCTTTATCAATAAGTTGGGCTGAAAAATTTAAAAATAATAATCTGTATTATTTATTTATATACAAATATAATTATATATTTATATATATAAATATATG
This sequence comes from Puya raimondii, assembly GCA_016920855.1. Taxonomy (NCBI): domain Eukaryota; kingdom Viridiplantae; phylum Streptophyta; class Magnoliopsida; order Poales; family Bromeliaceae; genus Puya; species Puya raimondii. The sequence goes on along the minus strand of JABWPP010000048.1, from coordinate 20,136,931 downwards.
AGTCCGGCTACTATACTCTTATGAGTATAGAGCCTCTTGTACTCATTAGTTTTTGGCCGTTAGATTTACCTTTTAATCATTTTCACCCGTTAGATTATACTATTCAAGCAACCACCCACTCAACCCTAGGGGGCCCACTATCAACCTAACCGTAGCCACTCTCATCCTAACCGCACATTTTTTTCACCCGAACGGCCAAAAACTTATGAGTACAAAGGGCTCTATACTTATATGAGTATAGTAGCCCCAGCCATAAATATAATATATATATAAATTATATTAATATAAAATAAATATAATCGAGCTGTTATCGAGCCGAACACGAGCGAGCTGACCCCAGCTCGTCTTCGGCTCGTTTATTAAACGAGCTGGAAAATCCAGCTCGTGTTCGGCTCGTTTACTAAACGAGCGAGTCGATCTCATTTCGAGCCGAACACGAGCTGGCTCGTTAACGGCGAGCTGGATTGCCAGCTCTATCACAAACACCCCCTTCTTCTCTCTCTTCATCACTCCCCCCCCTTTTTAACCAAAATCCTCTCTCAAAATCCTAAATAATTTTATTTTGACTAATTTATTATAATATTTAAGGATATTTAGAATGCTTTTAGAAGCCCAATTAATATGTCTTCATTTTGACTAATTCAGAATGCTTTTATTTTGTTTTGTTTAGTTAGTATATTTTCATTTTTTTTGCTTAGTTGCAGATGAAACAATTAGATACTTTTCATTAGGTTTATTTTTAAATCTTTCTATTGTTTTAAATGTAGTTTAATAGTTTTTTTATTTTAGGTTCAATTTATATTACTATTTGTTTATTTCAGGCTTGTATTTTTATAGTTTACTTTAATTATATTTTAAATTTTTATATAATTTTGATATAGTTCAGGAATTCTTTATTTTGGTTTTGATTTACACTATTATGCTTTTATTTTAGATTTGTACTTTTTATAGTTTATTTTAATTACTTTTATTTAAAATATTTTGCATATGCTAAATGAAAATAAAACTATCTTGAGTGATATAAATTACGCCAAAAATTTTAAATTATATAATATTTAACTATTGCAACAAGTATATATGTCATTTTATATTTTAAGTTTAAAAAAATTAACTGTAAAATCATTTATGATAAAATTTATAAATTAATTTATAGAAATAATATTAATATTGACAACTTTAGAAGAGTGTCTATAATATTATTCCAATTTTGACCAAACATTTGAAATTTACCCAATTTTTTTAATAAATTTTATAAAATCTAATTGCCAAAGTTAGAATTTCAAAATTCTGTTTTCAGAAGATGTCTCTATATTTCTTCCTACCATTAAATTTAAAAAAAATCTAATTTAATTACATTAAAAATTCAAATAAAAAATTGAAAACTAAGAAAATGTCGATAAAAAGTTTGAGGATCATTTCAGGTTCCCTTATAATGAGAGCAGAGGTGTTAATGGATACAAATACCTGAAATTTTATGCAAATTCGAATCTGAACAAAGCGGTTTTATTCGATGCTAAGCAAATAAGATTTTGGATATGAACGAAATCCGACAAATTGAGATTGGGTATGGATTTTGTCTTTACTCAACTCGAAAGAATCAGAAGCTGATCCGATTCCGAATATATTTTATATTATTATACATGGACTTTTGCTTATTTACTCCTAATTACTATTCAAAAATTTTAAATTTACTTCAAAAGTATATATATACCCTTCTGTGAGAATTCGAATTTTTGGAAATTTGAATTCTGTGTTCCTCTCCCCTGTTACTGTGTTTTTGATCTGTATACCTATATATATACAGGTATATATATATATATATATATATATATATATATATATATGTATATAAGTAGTATTTTATGATGTTTGGATTTTTGTCACGGAGAGTGTGTGGCTTAACGGCGCAATCCGGAGTCCGATCCTGACGATCCAAAATAGTAGATTCGATGTCTCGGCAGTGCTGAGCGCAATGGCGCAATCCGTGTCGCCGTGCGACGGACGGATTGAAAGTTATCGCATGTTCTTCGCTGAGGGGTCGAATTGTACATTTATTGTTTCGCGATCTGGACCCCGTTTTTCGCACCGTTTCGCGTGAGGGGTGTCTGGGCTTTTTACCTGCTGTGGGGGGAAACCCAGGGGTGTGTGTGTGGGTTGTGTTTGAGTGTGGGGTGTGGGTGAGAGTGGTTGAGAGAGTGGTTGAGGGGTTGTTGAACCACTCCCACTTCCTCTCCCTCTCCCTCTCTCCCTCTCTCTCTTTCTTCCTCAGCACCCCCCAGCTGAGAGCCACCTCTCCCCCCTGCCCCTTAGCATCCTCCCAGAGCTCTCCGGCCGCCGCCGACCACCCCTGGCCGGCGCTGCCCCCCAGCCATCTCTCTCTTTCCCTTTTCTCCTTTTCTTCTTCTCCTTCTTCTTCTTCTTCTTCTTCTCGGAGGTGTGCACCCAGGGAAAACCCACGCCGGAGCTACCCTGAGGTGGCACGACCCCCGCCGCCGTCGCCCTGCCGCCGGGAGTCGCCGGGAGCCGCCGCCAAGCTACTGCGGCCACTGCTGGAGCAGCAGCTGGCCGAGCTTGGTGAGCCCCTGCCGCCGCCGCCTCCCGCAGCCTGGGAAGGTGAGCGTCGCCTCCCCCGTGACCTCCGGCGCCGCCCCCTGCCTCCCCGGCCGCCGCAGTGCCGTCGGAGCGCCGCCGCAGCCGCCGCAAGCCTCGGCTAGGCTGCTAGGGCAGCCGCGGCCGCCGCCTGCTCCGCCGCCGCCACCCGCCGTCCTTTTTTTGTCGCGGTCACCGGCAGGTCGACGTCCGGCGACCCCCTCTTGCCGGTGCTCGCGTCGCCGCCGGCCGACGTGGCCGCCCGTTGCCGCGCCGCCGTGCCCTAGCCAACCCAAGGGCTACCGGTTTCCCCGCACCGCCACCGCCGCTTCCCGCCGCCGGCTGAGGTGAGCCCCCTCTTCCTTGCCACCTCCTCTGCCGATGCTGGCCACCGCTGGCCTTGAATGCCGGCCGGCAGCCGACCGGAGCTGGTTGCTCCGGCCGGGGTCTTGTTTGGTTGGTTTTTGGCCGCGCAAGGCTATTTGAGCTCCCTGTTGCTTCCCGAAGTCCGGGAAGGTGAGCACGATGATCGCGGCGATGCGCTGATCATCATGCTCACCTTAGTTTCTGTTTTGGGTGAGCCGTTTTGCTGTTCGGCCTTTGGCGAGCGTTTTCCTCTTATGTTAGCTATGTTTTTATGGGTTTTCTCGGCCTGCGACTGTTCCTGTCATAGTAGGGCTGTGAGCACGGCCTCCGTTACGTCGTTACCTATCCTTTGGTGCTTGCGGAAGGTCGTACGGACGAACGGAGCGCTCGAACGGCCTTAATTATGCTTGCTTATTGCATGTGCTCACTATTTTTATAGGTTTACTATGCTTGCGACTAGTCCTGTCACAGTGGGGCTATGAGCACGGTCTCCGTGACATCGTTACCTATCCGCTGGTGCTTGCGGAAGGTCGTGCGGATGTACGGATTGCTCGAACGGCTTTGTTTAGTGCTTGTATGTATGTATAAGTTGCTTGTTTGTGGACTTTGGCTTTTGTGGCAGTGTTGCGACGCTGTGAGCAGCAAGGGCTTGGTCCTCGGGGTCCTGTGGACTGGTTGTCCAACCCTCTCGCCCTTCGCGGAGTTTCGGATTCGTTTCCGACGCGTTTTTCGATGAAATAATCGGCGAAACGCGCGTTTCTAGTTGTGCGACTCGCTCGCTGATTTCGCAAGTGACTTGGCTTTGTCGTTTAGCCTTGTTGGCTGTTCCTCATCGCTGTCCCGAAGTTCTGAGGACAGCGGATGAGTGACGGGGGGTTCCGGTGTCAAATCGGCACTTTTCGGGAACCCGGGAAGTCGTGTCGGGTGCGTTTGTGTTCGTGGCACCCCGAGCTTGTGCTCGCTGTCCCGCCACCTTGTCGTGTGTGTTTGGGGGACAGCGGAGGACTTGATTGGCTGTAGGTACCCCTCTGGGGCTTTGTGTGGTTTCGGGATCGTCCTGGTGGGTTTTCCGGGCGATCCGTCGATTCGGGATTGTGTGAGCTTGGTGTTTAGCGTCGACTTAGTGGACCTTGACCCTGTGAGTCTTTCGTAGGTCCTGTCGCGGTCCCCGAGAGCCGTCGGTGTTAGACTTGATCTTACCTACAGGTGGGTACTTCGATCCGGAGTCGGTTCAGTGGACTACGGTGATACCTTTCTATCCCTTATCTTGCATTACAGTTATTAGTTCACTTGACTCCCGTTGACTCTACTTATGCGTGCTTGGATAGTAGAGTAGTTGTGGTTTGCATGATTGTTGAGACGACCTAGTTGGTCGATGGTGATCGCCGTTGTTCCGAGCGATCCTCGTTGTGGTTTATCAGTTGCTTCACGGCTCGTTGCCGTTCTGTGGATTGAGCATTTGCATCGATCGTCACAGCTCTTCTAGCACTTCACGTACACCAGCGGTCTGATCCACCGCCTAGGGGTGTTCTTTTCCGGAAAAGGGTCGTTGAGTTTGTGTCGACCCGTGAGCCTTGACGCAGTGCGTCCAGAAGGTTTATGTGCCGAGTGATGAGCAGGTGACAGTGCCAGGGATGCGTCCCGGTGGCTATGGATTGGGTTTACCTTGTGGTTATCTCCATTGATGCATACACTAGTTGATTACAGTAGCATAGTTGTTCAGTTATATGTTCGCCTCATATTTACTTGTGCTACTGTATACCTTATCTAGCTTTTGTTGACCCTCGTGCCGGTGTGTACACCTCGCCTTCGTCGGCTTGCGGTACCCACTGGGAGGGGAGACATGTTTACATGTTCTCACCCCCCGCCCTCGTTGTTGTTTTCAGGTGAGCAGGGTGGTGGGAGTCGGGACGTTGCGAGGTACGCCTAGATAGTAGCTCTAGAGGTTCCGACCTATGAGGCTTCCTCACCAGATTTGGTTATTACCCCCTTTTCCTCTATCAGTTAGTTGGATATGGTTCAGTTACATTATGATTGATTTGTCTAGCATGCTATGTTTTTGGTACAGTGATATTATGGATTTGGTTAGTATTCACGTGTGGATTGCATGCTTAGACTCTTTGGATGCTGATGCTTTAGTTCTATCTACGTTACTTGATATCGCGCATCTTGGTTTTCTACCTCTCGTGGTAGTGTTTTCAAATAGAGAGTTCTCGTGTGGAGAACGGTTTTCAAATGATTCTTCAATATTTGAGATTATGGTTTCAAAATAAAGCTTCTGGGTAAGGAGCAATTTTCTAGAATGATCTGTTGTTTGTGCATCGCATCATCCATCGCCTAAGGACTTGCTTAGATTCATACAGGTTTAAGGACTGCTAGCTGTATGAATCTTTTTGAGTTGTTGTGTTATTTGTGATGAATGAATGGTGGTTGTGATCCTGTTGTATGTTGTGGACGCCGTGCAAATGCAGGGAAGGTTCTGTCCGTGTGTACAGTGGACCCTGTATTTGTGGCGGGTCTGTACGTGGCGCGGGCTAGGCTTTCAAAAAAAAAAAATTTGGCACATTTTTCCGCATCTAGAACTAGCCCGGGGCGTGACACCTTCTAAATCCCAATTTTCATTAGTAAACATAGAGATTTGGGGATATTTGAAGGGATTTTAAAAAATCAATAAGGGCATTTTCGTCCACCAAAAGTATATTAGATATTTTAAAAAATTTGAAGAATATATTAGATATTATCTCTATTATTATTAATATAATAATATATATGAATGTTTGATGTAATATTTAAATTTATATTTATAAATTTAGATTTTAATATAATATTTTTTTAAATATGGTAAAGAAAAATAATTATTTCGAGTTCATATTTTCGGATGGTGTCACGCCCCGCCGTGCCTTAGCACCAAATAGGTGGAAGGATAAATCGCACGGGCGCATAACCCAGATCCGCCGAACGGACAGAGTTTCCCCTGTACGTCCAAGGCGTCACAACCAGTATAATTCAAGAGGTTCCAAACAGGAACAGAATTCATACAAAGATTGCATAAGGAAAGCATCATAAACTACTATGCTATTACAAGCATTCGCAATACAACCACATATTACACTTTTTTTTTTTTTTGTTCTATCATTCCAAATACAATCAGATTATTATTACATTTCCTTTCATTCGAATACCCCTAAACTACGCAGTAGAGGGTACTTCTATTCTGGTCACAGTGGTAGGACGCTAACTACTGAGTTACGCCCTTCCCTCGCGCCGCCGCGCCGCTCACGTGAGGACCTGAGAAACAGTGGGATGAGAACTATATAAAATAGTTTCCAGTGGGTAAGGCCACCCAAGAGAGGAGCTCGACCCACCAGGTCCAAAGGAAGCATACAAGCATGGGTTAGTACATATACATAACCTGCAAGCATATAACTTTACTATATATATAAAGTAAACATGCCATGCTTCAACAAATGCGATAATGAAATCCATGCAATATATTTTTAACTGCTATTCCACTATCCATTTCATAATCAATCTGCTCCTAAGGTTCATTTACCTTAGCTAAGCCGTACTTGACTCGCTCTCGAGTCCATCATTAACGGGTTACCACCCTCCTAAGGTTTACTTATTTTAGTCAAACCTTACCCGACTCACTCTAGAGTCAAACATCCTTGGGCCACCGCCCAACTAAGGTTTGCTTATTTAGCCAAACCTTCACCGACTCACTCTTGAGTCATATATCCTTGGGCCACAGCCCAGCTAAGGTTTACTTATTTAGTCAAACCTTCACCGACTCACTCTTGAGTCATGTATCAGCGGGTTACCGCCAATGTCCAGGCCTGAGGAGATGAACATGCTACATACACCTCAGCCTACAATCCACTCGGCAGGTGAGGGATATACCACAAACACCTCCGCTACTCAAATCACTGCCGAGCGAGGAGAACCACACATACCCGCAGTTATGAGTCACTTGCCGGGTGAGGAGAACCACACATACCCGCAAGTATAATCTGCTGCCGAGCGAGGAGAACCACACATACCTGCAGCCACAATCACTTGCCAGGCGAGGAGAACCACACATACATGCAAGCATCAGTCTAGGGATTCCGGAATCCACTTTCACATCTCAAGGGTTCATCATTACCCTATGTAGTAAACCTCTTCTGGGTTCATATTGCCATGTCCAAGTGGTCAACCTACCACTATATTTTCCAACCTATGTTCAATGACACTAGGTTCGATGTCCTGTTTAAGTGATCTTCCTATTACTATGTTATCTCAACCTAGGTTCAATAACACTAGGTTCATTTCACGTTCCACCCTATGTTCAATAACACTAGATTCATTTCACGTTCCAACCTATGTTCAATAACACTAGGTTCATTTCACATTCCAACCTATGGTTAATAACACTAGGTTCAACATGCATGCATCATCTCTCAAGTATATATATTATTATGGAATACTTAGATTCTTTTACATGCAAGGTGAGCCCATGGCTCAATTCATCTTGATATATATATATATCTAATGCCAACATGCACTTTATAGTTCTTTCTTATCCTAGTTGTCCACCGCTAGGATTTCCAATTCACGTGGCCTCTAGCCCTTGTTTATCTACATGTCAAGTTCTCTATCATGTAGAGAAAACTAGCTCACCGCTATGTTCTCACCTAGGCATACACATGTTCATTTGTAACAATGTGCTCCACATGCTTACAATTCCAATCTATAGTAGGTAATGGTATTCACATCATATGATCTACACATTCATATATATATATACCACTTGCCAATTAACCTACCATTACATGCATCAAGTAAAATAAATATACTTTACTCTTTCGACATGGAAGTGACCTAATCACTTCGGTAAACACAAACCCACCTCACACTCTTCCGATTGCTTGTAGACACTTGCAATCGGGCTCTTTTCCTTGGCCTCAAGCTTGGTCTTCAAGCCCTTGCCCTAACACACATGAAGGATTCGTTAATCCGAGTCGAACTCATAACGATCTCATCTCTTGGAATCACTCAAAATGGAGTTGTCCCGCATGTTCTATTAACCCCCAACTAGGGTTCTAAAGGGTTAAAATATTTTTAAAACCCTCCACAAGAAAATTCCTCTTTCAACCTAGGGTTTTCCAAAACTCATGGCAAAACCCAAAATCTCTTGTTAATCTCTACAATTTGTAGTCTAGATTAGCCAAGGGTCTCCAAAATCTCATTTCTTAGCCCCAATCCGAAACCCTAACTACCAAATCCAAGAACTCACCTCGGATCCGCGAGCTCACCAAGCCACCATGCATGCACGAGCTCGAATCTTCACTCCTCCAAGCTTCCCAAGCTTGATCTCCACCAAGATCTCCAATTTGGAGGAGGAGAAGAAGAAGTGGTAGTGAGAGAGAGGAGTTTCTCCCTCCCTCTCTCCCTGTGTGTGTTGGTGTGTTTTCAGAGGAGAAAGGGGAAGGGTTCCCCTTTATGTAAGCCCCCCTTAGTGAAATTACCAAATTACCCTTTGAAATCAGCATTCTGCACACTGTATTCCGGTATACGGGTTGGCATACCGGTATACCACGAGGAATTCCGCAGAACCCGAGAGCTGGATTTTCGGATTCTGCCATTGCATTCCGGTATACCTCATCACATACCGGTACTAATCACTCCAATTTCGGTATGGAGTTCATCATACCGGAATCCCACTGCAGACTTCACAAGTTTAGCAGTTTAATTGTTCGAAATCCGTTTTCGCGCCTCATTTGCGTCGAAAGCACTCGTACAAGTTCCAAACCTTGCCAAAATTATTTAGATGGTTTCATTTGGCCACATTCCACAAGAACTCCCCAATTTTTAGAAGTTCGGTGTACTACATTCCTCCCTCCTTAAAAGAAGTTTCGTCCGCGAAACTAAGATCACACCTCAAATCTATTTACTAATTAGATGAGGGTATCCATTTTTTTATCGCGTTCTCTGGTTCCTGTTTACTCAGGAGTACACTCCATAATTCGCGGGGTCTTATCTTCCCGACATTCCATAAGGAGTATGTCCCGTTGCTTTTCCTTACGGGGTCAACATCGCATCATCTTCGCGATGTTTCCGTTCGAACACTTTGTTCGTAATCTCGATTTCACTTCACCAACAAAGCCAAACTTGGCAATTGGTGACTTCACCAATCAGGTGAAAGGTATGACCGAGCTTCTGCTTCTCAGGTCACAATCATAATTCTCTTACACATGACCAATGCTCTTATACTCCCAGAGCCGTCGGTCAAACCGCTTATCTCGGTTTACAACAGATGGTCCACAGACCAAAGCTCTCACGTAGGCCTATTGCCTAAACCCGTCTCAACGTTGCGTAACATCTCTTGTTCGCGAACGTACATCCAATCATTACCCAGCGGAGTCCTCACCTAGGACTTTGCACACATACTCCAACCAGGAGTAACCAAGACCCCAAACCTCTAATAAGTCCTAGAGTTGGGTCACATCCACACTCTCGGTGTACTACCATTCATATGGTCTCACAGGTGGCATTCCACATTCTTGGGTCATCGCTTGGACTACCGCCCCGACCATAAGTCTCTGCCCTACCCTCAGGTCTCGGGTTGCTGTCACACACAGCTGACTGCGCCTGTCCATAAGGCCCCAGGCTCCACAGTCCATAATGGTCCGGGCACGGATCGTCCCCAAGCAATACCCGATACTGTCGCTACACGTGTCCCGCACGCTATACCAAGCGACAACAGTCTCTACCGGCTCCTAAGCACCCAGCGCGAGCCACTAGCTCTCAAGCGGTTCTTGGCCTCCTTCACACTTAGTAATGCCCAAGTGCTACTGCCAACAAACCCTCTCGGCTAACCAGAAACTAATATTCCACGAGTACTTACACTCGAGCGTTCCACGCTACTATGTTTGTTCGCATTATTCACAAGCACTAAGCTACCATGCTTATGCTCACTCGCATTGCGAGTACCACAACCTACCTCAATTTGAGGTACAGCAAGGCCCACTCGCCCAGTTTTGGCGATTACCTTATCAATTTCACAACCGTCATCGATCCACTATAACAATGTTCGGGATCTGCGAACTATTAATACGTTCTCAACGTCATAACTCGATTCTTGCAATTGGCTACTCACATTGCCCTAATATCGAGAGTCAGCTCGCCTACAATCATTGTTGCCTCAAGCCGTCAACTAGGCGCAACACCCGCAATTTGCCGGTATCATCAAAATCTCTAGCCGCTCCAGTGGCAATACATGTGCCTCCACGACACGAGCATAGCTGGGTATCTATCCTTACCCATAACCTTGGTCCTGGCTACAATTACACTTGCATCGTAGTAACAGACCACAACAATTGCATGTAATGCTCCAGTGTCACATTATGCTCTACATATGTTTTCAGCAATCAAAACATACCTGCTACGACGCCGTCGACAGCAGTAGATTCCATCACCTGAGTCGCGTACCCATGGCCACTTGGCGCCCGACGCGAACCCTCAGGTTGCCTCAACATCAACGCATGCTCCCCAGACCTCACCGCAGGTGGCACACCCGCGAACTGTCTTGGAGCGGAGGATGCTGTCGTAGCCGGTGGGGCTCGACTATCTCCCAAGGAACAGTCATACTTTGTGTGACCCGATTGTCCACATCGTATGCACCTTCCTTCTCGCTGCACGCACCGGCGCGCCCAATGGGGTCCGCCGCAAATAACACATCCAGATGAGGATCGGGTGGTAGATGATTTCTGGGCTAGGGATTGTGATTGCGGTCGTTTCGGGCGTCGCTCAGAACTCGACTGTCCTCCGGAACCACCCGTTGATCGCTGTCTCCCCTTCTCGCCATAATCCTCGCACCCTTCACGCAAGGTGACCAGGCCTTGTTCCACCCACAAGGCGCGATCCAACACCTCAACAAAGGTTTGCAGTTTGAAGGGATGCACAACCTCAAAAATCTCTGGCCGAAGTCCGCGCACAAAGCAATCAGCCCTGTCCTTGTCGTCCCGTGTCACATAAGGGATACAACTTATAATGCGAGAGAACTCTCTCTCGTACACTCTCACCGAGCGATCACCTTGTTTCAGCTTCCTGAACTTTTCCTGAAGCTTTCTCTTCTCACTATCAGGGAAGTAGGAAGAGAACACCAGTCCTCGAAATTCCTCCCAAGTCGCCGGAGGGAGACTAAAAGGTCGGTCTCGCCGGACTCCCTTCCACCACGCCTTTGCCGACCCTTGCAAGCAGTGTGCGGCAAAATGCACCTTGTCCCGCTCCAAGGTGTACAAGTCCTCAAACAGGGACTCCATAGAATCGATCTACGTTTCTACGGTCCACGGGTCCATTTCTTCCCCGTCGAAGGTAAGCGGATTGAATCCCTTGAACGTCATGAGGGCAGCTAGAGCCCGCTCCCTTTCCACTTCTAATTCCACAGAATCAGGGGCCCAGGCACCAGCATCTACTTGCGAGGTACCCGCCGCGGCTCCTGATGGTACTCGACGTGCAAATCGCTCCACGGTCTCATGGAGTCTCCTGATCCGCTCTTCCTGGCGCACGGCAGCCTCCTGCTGTCGCTGTGCCATCTCAGCTTGTTGTTGCACCACTCCAACGAGTGTGGCCAACTGTTCACGAAGCTCCGGGTCTCCACTTGGCTCAGATTGCACAGGGACCCCACTAGGTCCATCCCGTGTTGATCTCGTCGGAGATCGCCCACGTGACGCCATCGTATCCTGAAACACGACAACTTCCATCAATATCCTCGACCTTCTAGGTCAAGTACAAACACGATTCAATTTATGGACACAATTTAGGCGAAAGTCACACAAGGGCGCCTATTTTCATCCCTTGGGTTCATGTTGTCGCGCGCCAACATGAACACACTTAGCTGAGAATAAACCACGCCTTAAATCTACCTCTAACATCCTATTAGAGGCATAATCAATACACGACCCAATCGATTTCCCTTTCGCCGTACGTCACAAGTCCTCGTCTCTCACGAGCTTACACTCCTAGGGTCTTTTTCATCCAAGGGTTTCTTAGGTCCACCTAGACCGTTTCTACGCTCTGATACCACCTCAATCTGTCACGCCCCGCCGTGCCTTAGCACCAAATAGGTGGAAGGATAAATCGCACGGGCGCATGACCCAGATCCGCCGAACGGACAGAGTTTCCCCTGTACGTCCAAGGCGTCACAACCAGTATAATTCAAGAGGTTCCAAACAGGAACATAATTCATACAAAGATTGCATAAGGAAAGCATCATAAACTACTATGCTATTACAAGCATTCGCAATATACTTTACTCTTTCGACATGGAAGTGACCTAATCACTTCGGTAAACACAAACCCATCTCACACTCTTCCGATTGCTTGTAGACACTTGCAATCGGGCTCTTTTCCTTGACCTCAAGCTTGGTCTTCAAGTCCTTGCCCTAACACACATGAATGATTCGTTAATCCGAGTCGAACTCATAACGATCTCATCTCTTGGAATCACTCAAAATGGAGTTGTCCTACATGTTCTACTAACCCCCAACTAGGGTTCTAAAGAGTTAAAATATTTTTAAAACCCTCCACAAGAAAATCCCTCTTTCAACCTAGGATTTTCCAAAACTCATGGCAAAACCCAAAATCTCTTGCTAATCTCTACAATTTGTAGTCTAGATTAGCCAAGGGTCTCCAAAATCTCATTTCTTAGCCCCAATCCGAAACCCTAACTACCAAATCCAAGAACTCACCTCGGATCCGCGAGCTCACCAAGCCACCATGCATGCACGAGCTCGAATCTTCACTCCTCCAAGCTTCCCAAGCTTGATCTCCACCAAGATCTCCAATTTGGAGGAGGAGAAGAAGAAGTGGTAGTGAGAGAGAGGAGTTTCTCCCTCCCTCTCTTCCTGTGTGTGTTGGTGTGTTTTCAGAGGAGAAAGGGGAAGGGTTCCCCTTTATGTAAGCCCCCCTTAGTGAAATTACCAAATTACCCTTTGAAATCAGCATTCTGCACACTGTATTCCGGTATACGGGTTGGCATACCGGTATACCACGAGGAATTCCGCAGAACCCGAGAGCTGGATTTTCGGATTCTGCCATTGCATTCCGGTATACCTCATCACATACCGGTACTAATCACTCCAATTCCGGTATGGAGTTCCTCATACCGGAATCCCACTGCAGACTTCACAAGTTTAGCAGTTTAATTGTTCAAAGTCCGTTTTCGCGCCTCATTTGCGTCGAAAGCACTCGTACAAGTTCCAAACCTTGCCAAAATTATTTAGATGGTTTCATTTGGCCACATTCCACAAGAACTCTCCAATTTTTAGAAGTTCGGTGTACTACAGATGGATTTTAAATTTTTGGTTGGATTCAATTTTGGATTTGAATTTTTAAAACATGTCGAGTTCGGATTCAGATTTAAATTTCAAATTTAGTTTTGAGGTTCATATTCGGATTTTTAAAAATGCGCCCCAAACCTGTCCCGTTGGTATTCCCTAGGTAAAAGGGATCTATATAAATTTCTACATGAATAAAATTGAAAATTTTCCATGAATACTTAAGCCAATGATTTAAAATCCGAATCGAACTATCTGGTTTGACCAGTCCCACTGCGACTCAATTTATAAAGCAATTTCGTTCAACCCTTTAAATCAGATAGTCAAAAAAATTTCTTTAAATCGTTTAAATCAACAATTCAATAATCGAACTAGTGAACAGGTCCAGTGTTAATCAAACCGCTTAATCCAACGGCTAACTATCCACTTGGTTAATTTTATTTTCTATTATCACAAATTAATCTCATAGAAAGTCAAGCTTGAAAACCTATATGTACTTAATTTAATTTGAAATCAATATTTTGTAACTATGTATTATACTAAAATAATAATATATACATATTTATATATATAATAATTTAAAGAAACAATTAAATATTTATTATATCGTGCTGATGCCACCGATTGAATCATTGACCAAGTCATATTTTTGGGTCGCTATTCGAACCGATTTTTAAATCATTGATTAAAACAAAATTTAAAGTTAAACATTGTTATTTTTATTTTTATATTTTTTCGAAGTTGATCAGATTCAAAGAAAAGGCGACGTCACTATACAAAAGCCTCCTCGTAGTTTTTTTCTTTTTCTTTTTTTTGTAACTCTTTTGGAAATTCTCTCTTTATGGCTTTCGTTCAACCGTCCGATATTGATCAGACGGCCGGAGCGACTCCGATCGCCACGACACGTCGGCCAGATCGGACGGCCCACAGCTCATCATCACATCCGAGCCCTCCAACAACAACCCCACCATCTCTTCGTCGTCGTCGTCGTCACCGAAACCCTCGAAACCCTCAAAACCCTCGCCGCCCCCGACAACCTCCGCCGCCGCCGCCGCCGCCGCCGCCGCCGCCAGGTACGTCTCCTCCTCAAACCCCCATATCTCACCGAATCCCCCACCACCACCCCCCTCCGCCGCCGAGTCGCCGCCGTCGATCGTCGGCGGCGGAGGAGAACGAGGCGGGGGGAGGCCGAGCTCGTCGTCGGAGGCCGCGAAGAGGAACCCTAGGTCGGGATCGTCCCGCGGAGGAGCGGGGAGGGCGATCTCCGCCTCGAGGCTCCGCATCACCGACGCGAGCTCCGCCGCGGCGGCGGCGGCGCCGTCGTCGTCGAGGAAGCCGAGGACGTCCTCCGCCGCCGCCGCCGCCGCCTCCTGCCACAGTCGCTTATTAGGGTTTCCCGAACCCTCGTCCATGGAGAGGAGAGAGAGTGAGGAGATAAAAGGGACGAGAGAGAAGAGGTTTAGATAGAGAGAAAGAGGGGTGTTTTGGGAAGGAGACGAGAGGGGTATAAAGGGAAGAGGAGGAAAATTGGTGGGGGTGTTTTGGGCACGTAGTAGTGCAACTGCATCGTCGGGGATTTATATAAGGGGCAGGGTAGGATTATTTTTGTGGTAGATTCTTTTTCGGTGGCCCTTTCATAAAAGCAACGAATATTACGGGAGTATGGCTTGGTTGGATATAATAATAATTAAAAAAAAAAAAAGTTAATTTCATACAATTTTGACCTTTTTACATAAAAAATTTACTAATTTTGAGTTTTTATAAAATTGGATCGCTATTTTTGATTTTACAGATTCGATCCGAATTTTCAGTAAACTGACCAAAATAATCTTCTTCTTTTTTCTCTCTCCTCTTTTTTTTTATCTTCTCTTTTTTTTTCTCTCGCTCTTTTTTTTTTTCTCTCGCCCTTTCATAAAAGGGTTAATTTCATACATTTTTTTATAAATATATCGAATAACAAATATATTTCTATAAATTTTAATTTTTCACATTTATTTTTCTGATTTATTACTGTTATGGTACTATTTATTTTTGAATTGAAGATAAGCGAAATGACGTTTTTGTCATCACAAATATGTCTCTCCAATTACCCCAACTGTTAGAATTATACAGAAATATTCTGCCAAAAATCTCCAACGGTCATCTTCTTCCTTTCTACCATCACAAATAATATAAAAAGGATAAAAAAGTTAATTTACCTCATTCACTAACCTGGAGGGTTAAGTATTTTACCTATGGTTAACTATATTTTTCTAACGGATCCTAACCGCAGGAGTATATTTAAAAACGTTAGGACTATTGTAGGAATAAATATAAAAAGTTGAACTTTGTAGGAATATATCTGCTATTCGATATGTTTATAGGGAGCTATATACAATTAACCCATTAAAATTAGTATAGTTAGAAATAGATATACTTAAAAATAGAATAATTATAATTATATATATATTATTTAATTGGATAGTCGAAATCGTAATAACTATAAATAATTTATTATCATTTATATATATTATGGAGGTAAGTTTATTTTTTATTTAGTATTACTCTCTCCAACCGCTGTAATTGACTCTTCTCGTACGGTTCTGATTATAGTAATTAATTTTTTATACATCAAATCAAATATCAAATTTGAATCTACATATAATTACAACTGCAATACAATTATAATTATTTGCAATTAAAAGTAGACCCGGCAATCTCTATCTATACCCGCGGGCACCCGCGGGTTACCCGCAAATATGCGGGTATGGGTATTTGTGAGAATTCGAATTTTTGGAAAATTGGATTCTGTGTTCCTCACCCCCGTTACTGTGTTTTCGATCTGTATACGTATATATATACTGGTTTATATATATATATATATATATATATATATGTGTATATGTGGTTTTTAGTGGATATTAGGGTTTTTGAGATTTTGTCGCGATCCGGAGTCCAAATCTGACGATCCAAAATGGTAGGTTCGATGTCTCGGCAGTGCTGAACGCGATGGTGCGAACCGTTTCGACATGCGACGTACGGTTTGAGAGATCTTCCATCTTCTTCGCCGAGAGGTCGAATGTCACATTTTTGGTTTCGCGATCTGGACCCTGTTTCTCGCACCGTTTCGCATGAGGTTGCTTGTGGAGGGGTGTCTGGTTATTTTGTACCTGCTGTGAGGGACTGAGGAGTTATTTGCTGAGTTTGAGGGGTGTAAATGCAATTGTGCATTTGTGTTTAAGTGTGTGTGTGTGTGTGTGTGTGTGTGTGTGCTTTGTTGGAAACCACTCACTTCCTCTCTCCCCCTCAGCTCCCAGAGGTGAGCACCAGCTCCCCCTGCCCCTCAACCTCCTCCCCGAGCTTGGCCGGCCGCCGCCGGCCACCCCCTGGCCGGAGCAACCCCGGCCAAGCCTCTCCCTTTCTTTTCTTCTTCTTCTTCTCCTTCTTCTTCTCTGTGGTGTGCACCCAGGGGAAACCCATGCATGGGCTTCCCCTGAGGTGGCACGACTGCCAGAGTCGCGCGCCGCCGCCGGGAGCCGTCGCCGTGGGCCGCCGAGCTGCCACAGCTCCTGCTTGTGCAGCTGCGGGCCGAGGCTGGTGGGCCCGAGCCGCAGCAGCCTCCCGACGCCTGGGAGGGTGAGCACCCTCACCCTCAGGTCCTCCGGCGCCGCCCCTTGCCTCCCCGGCCGTCGCCGTGCCGCCGGAGAGCCGCGCCGCCGCAGCTAGTTGCTGATGGGGAGTACGGGCAGCAGCTTGTGATCTAAGCCGCCGCCGCAGCGACCTCCCGCCGGCATCCGGAGCGCCGCCGCCGCCGTCGCCTCCTTCCCCGGCCGCCCCCCCGTGCCCGCCGGTGCCGTGCGCGCCGCGCCGCCTGCGGCTCCTGCTTGCCGCTTGCGGGCAGGAGCAGCTGGAGGCCGAGCCGCCGCCGCCTCCCGCCGCCTCGGAGGGTGCGCGCCGCCACCCTCGGGACCGCCGCCGCCGGTCCATCCCTCCCCGGCCGTCGCCGTGCCGCCGGAGCGCCGCCGCTGCCGCCGCGGGCTCGGCTAGGGCATCTTGGGCAGCCGCAACTGAAGGTCGCTCCGCCGCCGCTGCCGCCGGTCCTTTTTGTTTTTCGGTCACCGGCAGGACGGCGTCCGGCGACCCCCTCGTGCCGGTGCTCGCGTCGCCGCCGGCCGCAGTCGCCGCCCGTTGCCGCGCCGCCGTGCCCTAGCCAACCCGAGAGCCGGCTTCCTCCCTGCGCCGCCGCCGCCGCTTCCTACTGCCACATGAGGTGAGCCCCCTCTTCCTTGCCACCTCCTCTGCCGATGCTGGCCGCCGCTGGCCTTGCATGCCGGCCGGCAGCCGGCCGGAGCTGGTTGCTCCGGCCGGGGGCCATTTTTGTGTTGTTTTGGCCGCGCCGTGTGTTTGGAGCTCCCTGTTGTTTCCCGTGTTCCGGGAAGGTGAGCACGATGATCGCGGCGACGCGCTGATCACCATGCTCATCTCTGTTTTAGAGAGCCGTTTCGCTGATTGGCCTTTGTCGGCCTTGTTCTTGTATGTTTGCTGTTTTTATGGTTGGTTTGAGCCAGCGACTGTTCCTGTCGCAGCGAGACTGTGAGCAAGGCCTCCGTTACGTCGTTGCCTATCCGCTGGTGCTTGCGGAAGGTCGTGCGGACGAACGGAGCGCTCGAACGGCCTTTATTTATGCTTGCTTATCGCATGTGCATGCTGTTTTTATGGGTTTTCCCGGCCTGCGACTGGTTCTGTCGCAGTGGGGCTGTGAGCACGGTCTCCGTGACATCGTTACCTATCCGCTGGTGCTTGCGGAAGGTCGTGCGGATGTATTGATTGCTCGAACGGCTTTGTTTAGTGCTTGTATGTTGATATTTGTCGCTTGTTTGTGGACTTTGGCGTTTGTGGCAGCGTTGCGACGCTGTGGGCAGCAAGGGCATGATCCTTGAGGCCCTGTGGACTGGTTGTCCAACCCCTTCGCCCTTCGCGGAGTTTCGGATTGGTTTCCGACGCGTTTTTCGATAAATTAATCGGCGAAACGCGTGTTTCTAGTCGTGCGACTCACTCGCTGATTTTGCGAGCGACTTGGCTTCATCGTTTAGCCTCGTTGGCTGTTCCTCATCGCTGTCCCGAAGTTTCGAGGACAGCGGATGAGTGACGAGGGGTTCCGGTGCCAATTCGGCATTTTTTTTTTTTTTTTTTTTTTCGGGTGCGTTTGGTATTCGTGGCACCCCGTTCTTGTGGTCGCTGTCCCATCACTTAGTTTTGAGTGTTCGGGGACAGCGAGGGACCTGGTTTGGTTGTTGGTACCCCTGTGGGGCTTAGTGTGGTTTCGGGATCGCCCCGGTGGGTTTCCGAGCGATCCGTCGATTTCGGGATGTGAGAGCTTTGTGTTTAGCGTCGACTTGGTGGACCTTGACCCTGTGAGTCTTTCGTAGGTCCTGTCGCGGTTCCCGAGAGCCGTCGGTGTTAGATTTGATCTTTCGACAGGTGGGTACTTCGATCCGGAGTCGGTTCAGTGGACTACGGTGATACCTTTCTATCCCTTCTTTTGCATTTCAGTTATTAGTTCACTTGACTCCCAGTGATTCTACTTATATGCGTGCTTGGATAGTAGAGTAGTTGTGGTTTGCATGGTTCTTGAGACGACCCAGTTGGTCGGTGGTGATCGCCTGTTGTTCCGAGCGATCCTCGTTGTGGTTTATCAGTTGCTTCACGGCTCGTTGACGTTCTGTGGATTGAGCATTCACATCGATCGTCACAGCTCCCTAGCACCTCACGTATGCCAACGGTCTGATCCACCGTTTGGGCTTCTTTTCCGGAAAAGGGTCGTTGAGTTTGGTTCCGACCCGTGAGCCTCGACGCAGCGCGTCTGGTAGGTTTTGTGCCAGTTGGTTGAGCAGGTTGTGACAGTGCCCGGGGTGCGTCCCGGTGGTTATAGATTGGGTTTACTTTGTGGTTATCTCCTTTGATGCATATACTAGTTGCTTACAGTAGCATAGTTATTTCAGTTGTATGTCAGCCTCATACTTACTTGCGCTACTGTATACCATATCTATCTTTTGTTGACCCTCGTGCCGGTGTGTACACCTCGCCTTCGTCGGCTTGCGGTACCCACTGGGAGGGGAGACATGTTTACATGTTCTCACCCCCCGCTCTCGTTGTTGTTTTCAGGTGAGCAGGGTGGTGAGTGTCGGGACGCTGTGAGGCACGCCTAGATAGTAGCTCTAGAGGTTCCGACTTGTGAGGCTACTTTCCCAGATTTGGTTATCACCCTACCCTTATCTGTTAGATGTGATTTGTGGTTCAGTTACCCTTTTGGACATATTCTAGCATGCTTTTGTGTTGTGGATCTATTCATTATTCTTATGTGATGATTGCATGCTTGGGCTAGTTGGTTGTATACATATTTCTAGATCGCTTTATTTATCGAGTACTTCGGCTTTCTATCCCTCGTGGTAGCGCTTTCAAATAAAGGTTTTCGTGTGGGAAACAGTTTTCAAATGGATTTCCAATCATTCGGCTTTTGTGATTTAAAAAGAGAGTTCTCGTGCGGAGAACAGTTTTCAAATGATTCTTCAATGTTTGGGCTTAGGATTTCAAAACAAAGCTTCTGGGTAAGGAGCAATTTTCTAGAATGATCTGTTGTTTGTGCATTGCATCATCCTTCGCTTAAGTACTTGCTTAGATTCATACAGGTTTAAGGACTGCTAGCTGTATGAATCTCTTGTGTTGTTGTGTTGTTGTGATGAATGAATGGTGGTTGTGATCCTGTTGTATGTTGTGGACGCCGTGCAAATACAGGGGAGACTCTGTCCGTGTGTACAGTGGACCCTGTATTTGTGGCGGGTCTGTACGTGGCGCGGGCTAGGCTTTCAAAAAAAATTGTGGCACGTTTTTTCGCATCTAGAACTAGCCCGGGGCGTGACAGTATTAATTTTTTTTACCCAAAAAATTATGGGTAAAACGGGTCAGTACCCGTTAAGTCGTGGATATTTTGGGCAACCTGCGGGTACCCACGGGTACCCGCATATATATTTTTTAATTAAAAAATATGTAATCTTTAGATATTGACTCTATAATGATAAAAATTTTATTAATTTTGTATCATGAAAATTTGGAATGATAAAATATTTTTATATTATATAATTTATATGCTTTAAGATTTTATATTATTTGTTGTATGTTTTATGATATTTCAAACAAAAATTTATGTTATATTTTAAAATTTTTATATATGTGTTCCGTATTTGAAACGTATAGGAGTAAAAGGAAAAAAACATGCCGATAACCCGCATACCCGCCCGCCCGCCCGCTCGTAGGCGGGTATAGATAAAGATGTTGACTATCCAAAAATTTATGAGTAAATTTTATTCATGCCCATATAATATGCGAGTATAATGACTCACCCGCTGGTTACCCAATCCGCCCATTTGTCAGGTCTAATCAAAAGGCTACTAAAGCTTACACTCGTAATAGTGTCTTTATGGTCTGTATTTTTTATATTTACTTATTTTTAACTAAAATTTATGAAAATTTATCAACTCTTTAGATCCAGGGAATAAGATCTATGCATTTATAAGAAGTGTACCACTACAATTTTTCACAGTTTAATGCAGCTAAATTGCATGTAACCCCCTAAACTATAGCGTCTTTGAAAGCACTTCTCTAACTTTACCTTCTCTAATTTTTTAATTTTTCAATTTGCACAAATCTTTTAAAATCGTGTAATGTGAATCCAAATAGCTAATAATTTAAATTTAAAATAATTAATGGCTATTTTTTTTAAGATTTTTAGAAATTCTATCGAATTATATAATTTGTATCCAAATAGCTTTTAAAATGAATTCATAGAATTTTTTTAGAGTTACAGGATTTCACATTTCATCTGGACCAAAATTATGGTATTTAAACTTTATGAAATTTTTTTACTGCGCATCCAAACAGGACCTAAGTTATTGCACTACCAAATAAAAAGAATATTTAATTAATGTGACAACATTATCTAGCTTAAAAAAATTTTAAAGTTGAAAAGAAGTTAGTTGTTTAAACTTGTAGATCTATTTCCTTTTAGTTAATCAGAAAAAATTAGAATGAATTATTATTTTTTTCATTTTTGGCCTTCACTTAATCCAATTCCATCCCTATAAATAAGGAGCTTATTTTAAAATACCCTATACTTGAGGGGGTTCTCCATCCATTTGTTTGGATAAATTACACTTCGGTTTGCAAAGTTTAATTCAAGTCGGTAATTTGTGGATAGTTCGGGGAGCAAAATATAGTTTACCCCATTTGTTTTTTTTTTTTTAGGGATTGTTTGGTTTGGAATAAGTGAAGAAATAGAACTCAAGTTTCATCACTTGCGGTGTTTGTTTTGTGTAAGTTAAAAAAATGGGACAATTTCCTATATATTCCTACAAAGTTTTCCTTTTTATATATACCCCTCATACAGTCTGTTTTTTAATATATCCTTAAAAAAAATTAAATTTTTTTCAACAAAATAGGAGTATATAAGAAAGAAAGAGAAACTTTTCAGAGGTATATTGAAAATTAAGGGATAAAAAAAAATATCACAAATTTACAAGGGTAAAAAAACATTATCTCTAAAAATAATATAACTTTAGTTACATTAGCACTTCACCTACTCACTCAAGTTTCATACTTCCATAACACTGAACCTTCTCTAAAAAATAAATTAAATGTTAAAACTTAAATTCTATTTTTTGTACAACGTGTTAGAAGTACCGTCTTTACAATGGGTTAGGATTATTTTTAAATAATAATAAAAATTTTAATTATTTAATATGTTGAATTTTGTGGAGTAAGTTTATCACTACAAACAACAGAATTAAAAAAAATTCTATTACACTAGTATCAAATTATATTATAATAAATAAAAAAATACTTAAATTTAATTTTCAAAATGTATGAGTTAAATAAAAGTAAATAACAGGAAAAAAAACTATACTTTAGAAAATTTCAACATCACTGGGCAAAAGTGAATGTAGCGTAGCGCTTATTAAAGTAGGAGAATAAATAAATAAATATTTGAATTTTTAAATGTGGGGATCGGGATTCTGGGACCACCTATGACGGGCGCGTTGCCTCATCATTAGTTGCGATTTAATTTTCTGGTCACGTCCGTTATAAACTGCGTTTTAAGTCCGGATTTCAAGTCCGGACCGTGTCACCTGCTCAGCTAAGGTTTCGAAAATTTTAAACTAGTGTAGTGCTCACCTTTTGCTGCGAGTAGATAGTATTTTAGTTTATTTAAAAATTTTAAGTTTACAAAAATTATAATAAAAGAGAAAAACAAAATTTATAAATTAATCTTGTATATATTGTGAGAATTCGAATTTTGGAAATTTGGATTCTGAGTTCCTCTCCCCTGATACTGTGTTTTTGATCAGTATACGTATATATATACAGGTATTTATATATATATATATGTATATAAGTGAGTTTTATTGGGGTTTTGTGTTTTTGGATTTTCGTCGCGGAGAGTGAACGGCTTAACGGCGCGAACCGGAGTCCGATTCGGACGATCCAAAATGGTAAGTTCGATGTCTCGGCAGTGCTGAACGCGATGGCGCGATCCATTTCGACATGCGGCGAACGGTTTGAGAGATCTTCCATCTTCTTCACCGAGAGGTCGAATGTCACTTTTGTTGGTTTCGCGATTTAGACCCTGTTCTCGCACCGTTTCGCGTGAGATTGCTTGTGGAGGGGTATCTGGGGATATTGTGCTGGCTGAAAGGGACCTTGGTGTATTTTGCAAGGTTTGGAGGGCTTGAATGCATTTGTGCATTGTGTTAAGTGTGTGTGTGTGTGTTGGTGTTGTGTTAGTGACTCTCTCTCTCTCTCTCCCTCTCTCCCCTCAGCCTCCCCAGAGGTGAGCATCTGCTCCCCCAGCCCCTTGGCCTCCTCCCTGAGCTCGGCCGACCGCCGCCGGCCACCCCCCTGGCCGGAGCTACCCTCGGCCATCTCCCTCTCCCTTTTCTTCTTCTTCTCCTTCTTCTTCTTCCTCTTCTTCTTCCCTGCGGTGTGCACCCAGGGGAAACCCATGCATGGGCTTCCCCTGAGGTGGCACGACCGCCGGAGTGGCGCGCCGCCGCCGGGAGCCGCCGCCGTGGGCCGCCGAAGCTGCGGCAGCTCCTGCTTGTGAAGCTGCGGGCCGAGCTTGGTGGGGCCGCGCCGCCGCCGCCTCCCGACGCCTGCGAGGGTGAGCATCGTCACCCTAGGGACCTACGCTGCCGGACCTTCCCTCCCCGGCCATCGCCGTGCCGCCGGAGAGCCGCCGGAGCCGCCGCGGGCTCGGGTTTGGCAGCTTGAGCTGTTGCGGCCATGTCTACTCCGCCGCCGCCACCCGCCACCTTTTTTTTATCACGGTCACCTCCAAACCGACGGCCGGCGACCTCCTCTTGCCGGTGCTCGCGTCGCCGCCGGCCGCCGTCGGCCGCCGTCGCCGTTTTTTGCCGGAGCCGCCGTGCCCTAGTCTCGGGTAGCCAACCCGAGAGCAGCCTTGCTCCCCGCGCCGCCGCCGCCGGTTCCTGCCGCCACCTGAGGTGAGCCCCCACTTCCTCACCTCCCCCGCACTCACCCCTGGCCGCCGCCGGCCATGCATGTCGGCCGGCAGCCGGCCGGAGCTAGCTGCTACGGCCAAGGGTCTTTTTGTGGTGTTTTTGTGTTGCGCGCTTGTTTGAGCTCTCTGTTGCCTCCCGAAGCTCGGAAAGGTGAGCACGATGATCGCGGTGACGCGCTGATCATCATGCTCACCCTAGTTTCCCTTTTTGGTGGGTTATTTTGCTGCGTAGCCGTTGTCGAGCCTTTTTGCCTTGTTTGCGCTGTTTTTATGCATTTTCCCGGCCTGCGACTGTTCTTGTCGCAGAGGGGCTGTGAGCATGGCTTCCGTGACATCGTTGCCTATCCGCTGGTGTTTGCGGAAGGCCGTGCGGATGTACGGTTTGCTCGGACGACCTTAGTTATGCTTGCTTTTGTGCGCGCGCTCACTGTTTTTATGAGATTTCCCGGCTTGCGACTAGTCCTGTCGCAGCGGGACTGTGAGCACGGTTTCCGTGACGTCGTTACCTATCCGCTGGTGCTTGCGGAAGGTCGTGCGGACGTACGGTTTGCTCTAGCGGCTTCGTTTATTGCTTGTATGTTGATATTTGTCGCTTGTTTGTGGACTTTGGCGTTTGTGGCAGCGTTGCGACGCTGTGGGCAGCAAGGGCATGATCCTTGAGGCCCTGTGGACTGGTTGTCCAACCCCTTCGCCCTTCGCCCTTCGCGGAGTTTCGGCTTCGTTCCCGACGCATTTTTCGATGAAATAATCGGCGAAACGTGCGTTTCTTGTTGTGCGACTTGCTCGCTGATTTTGCGGGCGAATTGGCTTCGTCATTTAGCCTTGTTGGCTGTTCCTCATCGCTGTCCCGAGGTTCCGAGGACAGCGGATGAGTGACGTTGGGTTCCGGTGTCAAATCGACACTTTTCGGGAACCCGGGAAGCCGTTTCGGGTGCGTTTGGTATTCGTGGCACCCCGAGCTTGTGCTCGCTGTCCCGCCACCTTGTTGTGTGTGTTTGCGGGACAGCGGAGGACTTGTATGGCTGTTGGTACCCCTCTGGGACTTGGTGTGGCTTCGGGGTCGTCCCGGTGAGTTTCCGGGCGATCCGTCGGGTTCGGGAATGTGAGAGCTTTGTGTTTAGCGTCGACTTGGTGGACCTTGACCCTGTGAGTCTTTCGTAGGTCCTGTCGTGGTTCCCGAGAGCCGTCGGTGTTAGACTTGATCTTTCGACAGGTGGGTACTTCGATCCGGAGTCGGTTCAGTGGACTACGGTGATACCTTTCTATCCCTTCTCTTGCATTTCAGTTATTAGTTCACTTGACTCCCGTTGACTCTACTTATATGCGTGTTTGGATAGTAGAGTAGTTGTGGTTGCATGGTTCTTGAGACGACCCAGTTGGTCGGTGGTGATCGCCTGTTGTTCCGAGCGATCCTAGTTGTGGTTTGCATGATTCTTGAGACGACCCAGTTGGTCGTGGTGATCGCCTGTAGTTCCGAGCGATCCTCGTTGTGGTTTATCAGTTGCTTCACGGCTCGTTGCCGTTCTGTGGATTGAGCATTCGCATCGATCGTCACAGTTCTTCTAGCACATCACGTACACCAGCGGTCTGATCCACCGCCTGGGGGTGTTCTTTTCCGGAAAAGGGTCGTTGAGATTGGTTCCGACCCGTGAGCCTTCTTGCGTTTGCGTGCAGAAGGTTGAGGTGCCGAGAGATGAGCAGGTTGTGACAGTGCCCGGGGTGCGTCCCGGTGGTTACAGATTGGGTTTACTTTGTGGTTATCCCCTTTGATGCATATACTAGTTGCTTACAGTAGCATAGTTATTTCAGTTGTATGTCAGCCTCATACTTACTTGTGCTACTGTATACCATATCTAGCTTTTGTTGACCCTCGTGCCGGTGTGTACACCTCGCCCTCGTCGGCTTGCGGTACCCACTGGGAGGGGAGATATGTTTACATGTTCTCACCCCCCGCCCTCGTTGTTGTTTTCAGGTGAGCAGGGTGGTGAGTGTCGGGACGCTGCGAGGCACGCTTAGAAAGTAGCTCTAGAGGTTCCGACTTGTGAGGCTACTTCCCAGATTTTGTTATCACCCTACCCTTATCAGTTAGATGTGATTGTGGTTCAGTTACCCTTTTTGGATATATTCTAGCATGCTTATGTTTGTGGAATTATCTAGCATGTTATGTTTTGGTGCAACTTTATGTTGGATGTTTACCATGCATGCTTATATCACGTGGTTTTCGTTCAGTATACATGTGAGGTTTTCTTGTTTAGACTTGTGGATATAGATGCTTTCAGATCTATCTTGGTGGCCTTTTATCGCATGTCTTGGTTTTCTACCCCTCGTGGTAGCGTTTTCGAATAAGGGTTTCCGTGTGGGAAACAGTTTTCAAATGAATTTCCGATCGATCGACTTTTGAGATTTCAAAAGAGAGTTCTCGTGTGGAGAACAGTTTTCAAATGATTCTTCAATGTTTGAGACTAGGGTTTCAAAATAAAGCTCCTGGGTGAGGAGCAGTTTTCTAGAATGATCTGTTGTATGTGCATTGCATCATCCTTCGCCTAAGGAATTGCTTAGATTCATACAGGTTTAAGGACTGCTAGCTGTATGAATCTCTTTGTGTTGTTGTGTTGTTGTTGTGATGAATGAATGGTGGTTGTGATCCTGTTGTATGTTGTGGACGCCGTGCAAATACAGGGGAGGTTCTGTCCGTGTGTACAGTGGACCTTGTATTTGTGGCGGGTCTGTACGTGGCGCGGGCTAGGCTTTCAAGAAAAAAAAAAAAAAAGCACGTTTTTCCGCATCTAGAACTAGCCCGGGGCGTGACAGATTAAGATGGTATCAGAGCGTAAAGGGAACAAACACTCATTCATTCATCAACTTGTAACTGAACCACTGGTTAGGCTGACCCCTAGGAAGACTTATGATGTATAGGTGCGCGAGTTCGAGGGGTTGTTTTCGGCTTGTGTTTCGTGGGAGTTGCCGACCCCTTTTCTCTTGCGCTGGTTTCTGTGCTTTGTTGTTGGCTTGTGGTCGTGGTAGACCTCCTCGACCGGGTCGTGGTGGTGGGCGTGCGCCTGCGGAGCCATCTGCTGGTGTTCTGTTTCGAGCTTTTGTGGCTGGATCGAGTGAGGAGCTGGCGGGAGGCGGACAGCCTGTTGTGGACCGTACCCTGTGTGCTGGAGGCCGAGGCGAGGGGTCAGCTGGCGACCCTCTCCGGCATGTTCCGACTTGTTCTGGTGGTTTTTTTTGCAGCAACAGGCTACGGCGACTGTCGCTCCAGCCCCTCCTACTCCTTCGCCGAGTACCCCGATGACTGCAGACCCTCCTGTGGCACCCACGCCGTTGTGACCACGACGACGACTGTGTTCTCGTCGGTTGTTTCGCGCGTGGATGCCGACCCCGTGTTTGGGGGTGGTGGCCGCTTCTGAGCGCGCTGGGTGGATTTCCTGAGTTTTGATCTACCCTTGTTCGCAGACTCGTGCTCTTTCTGGTAGTGGTGGTGGAGTATCAGGCAGATCCATAGTGGCAGGGTGTTTTTCCCCTTTGCGTAACCACTCGTTGGCAGGTGGTGGCCCTTGTGGCCTAGGCGACGTCACTTGGTGGATCTGTGTAGTCGTTTGGGCTGTCCTCGCCCTGTTCCCCACTTTTCGTGTTGAGTACGAGGGCCTCTGCGAGCGTCTCTATGGAGACGGTGTTGTGAGCGGCTTCGACCGCAGTTTGGGTGTTTTCCCTCTGTTTTGTTGGGTAGGGCGGTGAAGCCTACCCCTCTGACGTATTGCTGGTAGAATCGTCAGTGTTGGTCTTTCGACCATTGGCTAGTTCGTGCGTCGAACTGACGTGTACTAGACGGAGTGGACACTTTGGTGTCAGGTTTTTGTCGGTGCCTACTGGGTTTGCGGCTATCCTAACGGCCAAATCGGTGTGTTCTGGGATTTCTGGTGGTATTTGTAGGCTTTTGTGCTGTCGCGAGATATTCCAGGTTGTTGTTGGAGGTCTCACCACGTCCGACGTTGGTTAGTCGACGCTGGTTTTGTTCTTCCCTCGCTTTGGTACGGGTGGATTGACGACCCTTTGTCGCCTGTAGCCGTCGGTTTGTTGTTGTTGGAAGCCGAAGACTCCTAGGGAGTGGGCTCAGGGCAGACCTTGTTTTTGTGGGTCGGTTTGCTGTTTCTCGTTAATTCGGCGACTCGTCTGTGTTTCGGTCCAGCTTTTCAGTTGGTTGACCTGATACCGTTGTGGTGTTGCCAACTAGTTGTTGGCCTTTGATCTTGGGATATTTCGCTTTCTTTTGATAAGTACGTTGGCTGCAGACAACGTAGTGTCAAAAGTTAGGATGAAATACCCTAACCCTTTTGGGGACTTTCTGGATTGGGTCGGTGCTTTCTCTTGCAAGGCTTTTCTCGCTCTTGGTCGTCTTGCGGAAAGCTGTGTGTTGGTCATCCCTGTTCTAGTGGTGAACCTTGAGCTAATCCTGGCGTGGTTTTTGCGCAGTTGATTTGCCATCACTGCCGTTGGTTTGACTCCGGTTGAGTCAAGGTGCCCTTTTAGCTCGGTTTCGGGATGACGGGAGCCTGGTTGTTGGCTCCGAGGTCTCTGTGCCTGTGTTTGCGTTCAGGGTTTTCGCCGCGACTCTTGTGTAGTCCTGGTTTGAAGCGCGTGTCCGCTCACTTGGGTCTGATGTTCGGCATCACTGGTGATTTTATCGCTTGTTTTGCGATTGGCGACCCTGTGCACCTGAGTGTTGGACTCGCAAGGTTTTTGTTGGTTTTCGTGGGTTTGATTGTGAGTTCGAGCTTGGCAGTTGTCGGTGACGTTTTAGTACCCTCTACCGCAGATCTTCGATCTCTTCGACCGGCTTTAGGGAGCCTCGGTACACTCGAAGTTGATCTGCAGCCAGGTTATCTTCAACCGAAGATCAGGGCCGAAGACGTTGCGCTGACGGCCTTCCGGACTCGTTGCGGGCTTTACGAGGTCACCGGTATGCCGTTTGGTTTGGCGAACGTCCCGACAGCTAGGTGGTTTTGTTGAACTGGATTTTCGGCAGTTCTTGGATCAATTTGTCGTGGTCTCCTTTGACGACATACTGATCTTTTCGAGGAGTTTCCTTCTTGGTTCGCATCGTGATGTAGGTTGGTTTTGTGGAGGAACCAAGGAAGGAGGACTTTGTAGTAGTTTGGCCTTTTCCGACTTCTGTGGCTGAGATTAGGAGCTTCCTCGGCTTGGGCGTTGTTGCCGGCGATTTGTTGAGGGTTCTTCTCAAGATCGCCGCCCCTTTGAGCAAGTTGTCGAGGAAGGGCGCATTGTTTCTGTAGACTCCCGCTCGTCTGATGAGCTTCTAGGAGCTGATGGACCTTTTGACTCGTGCCCCTACCTTAGCATTTTCGCAGCCTGGTGAGGTTTTGTGGTCTTCTGCGATGCATCTTGGATAGGTTTGGGGTGCGTGCTCGTTCAGCATGAGAAGGTCGTCGCGTATGCTTCGCGCCAGTTGATGGACTATGAGAAGATCTATCTGGCGCTCGATCTTGAGTTAGCAGCAGTGGTGTTCGCTTCCAAGCTTTGGAGACACTGCCTGTACGGAGCGATTGGTAGTGGAGTTTCGTCGACTGGAGTTGTGGACTTTACCTTATGGAGCTACCGCACAGTTGTTGTCTTTGGAGGTGCAACCCACCTTGGCGGATCAGATTTTCGGTGGGCTGCTGATGGATTCGCACTTGCAGAGAGTGCGAGTAGACGCCGAGCAGGGCAGAGATGGTGACTTCATGTTGCATGCTGATGGATTCCTTCGAGGACGGAGGTGTGCCCAGTGATCCGGATTTGAGGTGAGAGTTTTTGACTGAGGCACACTAGTCGCAGTACACCGTTCATCCAAGAGGGACGAAGATGTACCGCGACTCGAGACAGAGTTTCTGGACGTAGCTCAGCATGTGGCACTGTGACTGGTTTGTCAGCAGGTGAAGGCTGGGCATCAGCGATCAGCAGAGAAGCTTTGACCGTTGCCTGTACCTGTAGGAAAGTGGGAGCAGATCACCATGGTTTTCGTCACCGGGTTGCCTCGTTCTCTGCGAGGTCATGTTGCGATCTGGGTTTTTGTGGACCGATTGACGAATGCAACTCACTTCCTACCGGTACACTCGATTTAGACTCGGGATCGACTGGCGCTGCGCTACTTGGATGAGATCGTCAGGCTGTTTGGAGTGCCAGTGTCGATCGTTTTGGTTTGGAGTTTCGCTTCGTTTCCCAGTTCTGGAGGAGCTTGCAGCAGGCACTGGGGACGGAGCTCGACTACAGCTCAGTTACCACCCTCAGAGTGTTGGGCAGTCCGAGCGAGTCTTCCGGACCCTTGAGGATATGCTCCGAGCTTGCGTTTTGGATTTTGGTGAGGGTTAGTTCAGATACTTTTCCTTGGTGGAGTTTGCCTTCAGCGACAGCTTCCAGGCGAGCGTTGGATTGGCACCGTGCGAGGCGTTGTATGGACGTCGTTGTCGATCACTGAACTGTTGGGTTGACGTGGGTGAGCGTCGTGTGATCGGCCCGACAACGGTTCAGCTGAGGGAGGATCTCAGCTGCGGTGAGGTGCCTTTGAGGTTTCGGCTCGCAAGGTGAAGCAGTTGAGGGATCGAAGCTTTCTGTTTGTGAGACTGCGGTGGACGAGTCGCGTGGAGCGCGAGACTTCTTGGTAGCCGGAGTCTGCTTCGTGTGAGAGGTATCCGCTGTTGTTCGCGGATAGTGTGAGAGTAAGTTTCGGGGATGAAACTTCTTGTTAGGTGTGAGTGATGTGAGAATTCGAATTTTGAAAATTTGGATTCTGAGTTCCTCTCCCATGATACTGTGTTTTTGATCAGTATACGTATATATATACATGTATTTATATATATATATATATGTATATAAGTGAGTTTTATTGGGGTTTTGTGTTTTTGGATTTTCGTTGCGGAGAGTGAACGGCTTAACGGCACGAACCGGAGTCCGATTCGGACAATCCAAAATGGTAAGTTCGATGTCTCGGCAGTGCTGAACGCGATGGCGCAATCCGTTTCGACATGCGGCGAACGGTTTGAGAGATCTTCCATCTTCTTCGCCGAGAGGTCGAATGTCACTTTTGTTGGTTTCGCGATTTAGACCCTGTTCTCGCACCGTTTCGCGTGAGATTGCTTGTGGAGGGGTATCTGGGGATTTTGTGCTGGCTGAGAGGGACCTTGGTGTATTTTGCAAGGTTTGGAGGGCTTGAATGCATTTGTGCATTGTGTTAAGTGTGTGTGTGTGTGTTGGTGTTGTGTTAGTGACTCTCTCTCTCTCTCTCTCCCTCTCTCCCTCTCTCCCCTCAGCCTCCCCAGAGGTGAGCATCTGCTCCCCCAGCCCCTTGGCCTCCTCCCTGAGCTTGGCCGACCGCCGCCGGCCACCCCCCTGGCCGGAGCTACCCCCGGCCATCTCCCTCTCCCTTTTCTTCTTCTTCTCCTTCTTCTTCTTCCTCTTCTTCTTCCCTGCGGTGTGCACCCAGGGGAAACCCATGCATGGGCTTCCCCTGAGGTGGGCACGACCGCCGGAGTGGCGTGCCGCCGCCGGGAGCCGCCGGGTGGGCCGCCGAAGGCCGCCGAAGCTGCGGCAGCTCCTGCTTGTGAAGCTGCGGGCCGAGCTTGGTGGGGCCGCGCCGCCGCCGCCGCCTCCCGACGCCTGCGGAGGGTGAGCATCGTCACCCTAGGGACCTACGCTGCCGGACCTTCCCTCCCCGGCCATCGCCGTGCCGCCGGAGAGCCGCCGGAGCCGCCGCGGGCTCGGGTTTGGGTTTGGCAGCTTGAGCTGTTGCGGCCATGTCTGCTCCGCCGCCGCCACCCGCCACCTTTTTTTTGTCGCGGTCACCTCCCAACCGACGGCCGGCGACCTCCTCTTGCCGGTGCTCGCGTCGCCGCCGGCCGCCGTCGCCGTTTGTTGCCAGAGCCGCCGTGCCCTAGTCTCGGGTAGCCAACCCGAGAGCAGCCTTGCTCCCCGCGCCGCCGCCGCCGGTTCCTGCCGCCACCTGAGGTGAGCCCCCACTTCCTCACCTCCCCCGCACTCACCCCTGGCCGCCGCCGGCCATGCATGTCGGCCGGCAGCCGGCCGGAGCTAGCTGCTCCGGCCAGGGGTCTTTTTGTGGTGTTTTTGTGTTGCGCGCTGGTTTGAGCTCTCTGTTGCCTCCCGAAGCTATGGAAGGTGAGCACGATGATCGCGGCGACGCGCTGATCATCATGCTCACCCTAGTTTCCCTTTTTGGTGGGTTATTTTGCTGCGTAGCCGTTGTCGAGCCTTTTTGCCTTGTTTGCGCTGTTTTTATGCATTTTCCCGGCCTGCGACTGTTCTTGTCGCAGAGGGGCTGTGAGCATGGCTTCCGTGACATCGTTGCCTATCCGCTGGTGTTTGCGGAAGGCCGTGCGGATGTACGGTTTGCTCGGACGGCCTTAGTTATGCTTGCTTTTGTGCGCGCGCTCACTGTTTTTATGAGATTTCCCGGCTTGCGACTAGTCCTGTCGCAGCGGGACTGTGAGCACGGTTTCCGTGACGTCGTTACCTATCTGCTGGTGCTTGCGGAAGGTCGTGCGGACGTACGGTTTGCTCTAGCGGCTTCGTTTATTGCTTGTATGTTGATATTTGTCGCTTGTTTGTGGACTTTGGCGTTTGTGGCAGTGTTGCGACGCTGTGGGCAGCAAGGGCATGATCCTTGAGGCCCTGTGGACTGGTTGTCCAACCCCTTCACCCTTCGCGGGTTTTTTTCGGATTCGTTTCCGACACGTTTTTTTTGAAATAATCGGCGAAACGCGCGTTTCTTGTTGTGTGACTTGCTCGCTGATTTTGCGGCGGGCGACTTGGCTTCGTCATTTAGCCTTGTTGGCTGTTCCTCATCGCTGTCCCGAGGTTCCGAGGACAGCGGATGAGTGACGTTGGGTTCCGGTGTCAAAAATCGGCACTTTTTTTTTTTTTTTAGCCGTTTTGGGTGCGTTTGGTATTCGTGGCACCCCGAGCTTGTGCTCGCTGTCCCGCCACCTTGTTGTGTGTGTTTGGGGGGACAGCGGAGGACTTTATGGCTGTTGGTACCCCCCCTCTGGGACTTGGTGTGGCTTCGGGGTCGTCGTCCCGGTGAGTTTCCGGGCGATCCGTCGGGTTTCGGGAATGTGAGAGCTTTGTGTTTAGCGTCGACTTGGTGGACCTTGACCCTGTGAGTCTTTCGTAGGTCCTGTCGTGGTTCCCGAGAGCCGTCGGTGTTAGACTTGATCTTTCGACAGGTGGGTACTTCGATCCGGAGTCGGTTCAGTGGACTACGGTGATACCTTTCTATCCCTTCTCTTGCATTTTTCAGTTATTAGTTCACTTGACTCCCGTTGACTCTACTTATATGCGTGTTTGGATAGTAGAGTAGTTGTGGTTGCATGGTTCTTGAGACGACCCAGTTGGTCGGTGGTGATCGCCTGTTGTTCCGAGCGATCCTAGTTGTGGTTTGCATGATTCTTGAGACGACCCAGTTGGTCGTGGTGATCGCCTGTAGTTCCGAGCGATCCTCGTTGTGGTTTATCAGTTGCTTCACGGCTCGTTGCCGTTCTGTGGATTGAGCATTCGCATCGATCGTCACAGTTCTTCTAGCACATCACGTACACCAGCGGTCTGATCCACCGCCTGGGGGTGTTCTTTTTTTTCCGGAAAAGGGTCGTTGAGATTGGTTTCCGACCCGTGAGCCTTCTTGCGTTTGCGTGCAGAAGGTTGAGGTGCCGAGAGATGAGCAGGTTGTGACAGTGCCCGGGGTGCGTCCCGGTGGTTACAGATTGGGTTTACTTTGTGGTTATCCCCTTTGATGCATATACTAGTTGTTTACAGTAGCATAGTTATTTCAGTTGTATGTCAGCCTCATACTTACTTGTGCTACTGTATACCATATCTAGCTTTTGTTGACCCTCGTGCCGGTGTGTACACCTCGCCCTTGCGGTACCCACTGGGAGGGGAGACATGTTTACATGTTCTCACCCCCCGCCCTCGTTGTTGTTTTCAGGTGAGCAGGGTGGTGAGTGTCGGGACTCTGCGAGGCACGCCTAGAAAGTAGCTCTAGAGGTTCCGACTTGTGAGGCTACTTCCCAGATTTGGTTATCACCCTACCCTTATCAGTTAGATGTGATTGTGGTTCAGTTACCCTTTTTGGATATATTCTAGCATGCTTATGTTTGTGGAATTATCTAGCATGTTATGTTTTGGTGCAACTTTACGTTGGATGTTTACCATGCATGCTTATATCACGTTGTTTTCGTTCATTATACATGTGAGGTTTTCTTGTTTAGACTTGTGGATATAGATGCTTTCAGATCTATCTTGGTGGCCTTTTATCGCATGTCTTGGTTTTCTACCCCTCGTGGTAGCGTTTTCGAATAAGGGTTTCCGTGTGGGAAACAGTTTTCAAATGAATTTCCGATCGATCGACTTTTGAGATTTCAAAAGAGAGTTCTCGTGTGGAGAACAGTTTTCAAATGATTCTTCAATGTTTGAGACTAGGGTTTCAAAATAAAGCTCCTGGGTGAGGAGCAGTTTTCTAGAATGATCTGTTGTATGTGCATTGCATCATCCTTCGCCTAAGGAATTGCTTAGATTCATACAGGTTTAAGGACTGCTAGCTGTATGAATCTCTTTGTGTTGTTGTGTTGTTGTTGTGATGAATGAATGGTGGTTGTGATCCTGTTGTATGTTTGTGGACGTCGTGCAAATACAGGGGAGGCTCTGTCCGTGTGTACAGTGGACCCTGTATTTGTGGCGGGTCTGTACGTGACGCGGGCTAGGCTTTCAAAAAAAAAAAAAATTTAGCACGTTTTTCCGCATCTAGAACTAGCCCGGGGCGTGACATATATTATAAAAAATAATATTTTTTTCTTAATATATTTTAACTTTCAGTATTAGAAAGGTTAAATTATTCTAATAACTTTATTTAAAATTCAATCAAACTAAATAGTTTTAGAATTTATTTTGTATCTATATTTTCTAACTAAAAGATTAAAGTCGAAGAATTTATTTCAAATTACCAAAAAGATGAGGGTGTCTTTATTTTGTTAAAATTAATTACAGTGAGAAGATACTATTACATGCAATTGGTATATATAAATATGCTATACTCCGCAACTTATATTAGATGACAATATTGTACTATTAAATTTTAATTAAATATATATCTGATTTATAAAATTTAATAGTTATAATTTATCTTTTATTTATACTTTAAAATTGGTTTCCGGTACACCGGCAGCATCCAATATTTTTCTTTAGACATAGCAAAATGTATCTTGTAGGTACATTTTAAAATTATTTTACCGTGCACCGGGTGCGTCCAAAATTTTCTCTAGACATATGGCCCTCTCTGATTGGCTAGGGCCCAAAGTGGTGACGGGATTGAGGAGATGATGTGATGGTTTTGAGGAATAATAGATTTATATAGATAGAGAAATATCTGTGCTTTGCTGCGGATACGATGAGTATGTTTTTAATTATATTTATAAAATATAATATATATTACTATTAAACATATATATTAATCAGATATTTGTATCAACATCTGATTTCAAAATATAATTTGTTATGAATTTTGTCTCTAGGTACTTGGTAGTCCCTATTTAGATTCTTGGGATTCTGTAAACTTTCAAAAATTTTTGAAACTCCTATTGGTGATCCTCTTTTTTGTGTTTTTTTTACTTCTTATTCTTCTAACTATATTCAGATCTTTTTTGTCGATCCATGCAGGCATACCAAGAACTAAAAATATTATGATAAAATTAAAAATTGTTACGTTATTCATAGTTTTTTAATTAATTGATTCTATAATGTTTTTCTAGAATTTATGAATATATATATTTAATTTTGTAAGAAATTTCTAACTTTAGCAAAATTAAGTACCAACATAGAGAAATTAGATATAATTTTTCTAAAATTCTGATTTACAATAGATAATTTACAAAAAATAGAAGAGTATTCCAATTGGTTTAATAGTTGGTAGGCAATAAAGTTGTTAAATCTAACAAAATTTTCAACCAATTTAGAAAAATAACTTAAATCAAAATAATTAAAGGTTATGAAATATTAATCAAATTAACATAGTGTGAGAATTCGAATTTTTGGAAATTTGGATTCTGTGTTCCTCTCCCCTGTTACTGTGTTTTTGAT
This sequence comes from Puya raimondii, assembly GCA_016920855.1. Classification (NCBI taxonomy): domain Eukaryota; kingdom Viridiplantae; phylum Streptophyta; class Magnoliopsida; order Poales; family Bromeliaceae; genus Puya; species Puya raimondii. Next base: position 20,100,961 of record JABWPP010000048.1, on the reverse strand, counting down.
CTGTATACGTATATATATACAGGTATATATATATATATATATATATATATATATATATATATATATATATATATGTATATAAGTAGTATTTTATGATGTTTGGATTTTTGTCGCGGAGAGTGTGCGGCTTAACGGCGTAATCTGGAGTCCGATCCTGACGATCCAAAATGGTAGATTCGATGTCTCGGCAGTGCTGAGCGCAATGGCGCAATCCGTGTCGACATGCGACGGACGGATTGAAAGTTATTGCATGTTCTTTGCTGACGGGTCGAATTGTACGTTTATTGTTTCACGATCTGGACCCCGTTTTTCGCACCGTTTCGCGTGAGTTCGAATGTGGAGGGGTGTCTGGGCTTTTTACCTGCTGTGGGGGGAAACCCAGGGTTGTGTGTGGGTTGTGTTTGAGTGTGGGTGTGGGTGAGAGTGGTTGAGAGAGTGGTTGAGGGGTTGTTGAACCACTCCCACTCCCTCTCCCTCTCCCTCTCCCTCTCTCCCTCTCTCTATCTTCCTCAGCACCCCCCAGATGAGAGCCTCCTCTCCCCCTGCCCCTTAGCACTGCCTCCCCGAGCTCTCCGGCCGCCGCCGACCTCCCCTAGCCGGCGCTGCCCCCCAGCCATCTCTCTCTCTCCCTTTTCTCATTTTCTTCTTCTCTTTCTTCTTCTTCTTCTTCCCGGAGGTGTGCACCCAGGGGAAACCCACGCCGGAGCTCCCCTGAGGTGGCACGACCCCCGCCGCCGTCGCCCTGCCGCCGGGAGTCGCCGGGAGCCGCCGCCAAGCTGCTGCGGCCACTGCTGGAGCAGCAGCTGGCCGAGCTTGGTGAGCCCCTACCGCCGCCGCCTCCCGCAGCCTGGGAAGGTGAGCGTCGCCTCCCCCGTGACCTCCGGCGCCGCCCCCCCTGCCTCCCCGGCCGCCGCCGTGCCGCTGGAGCGCCGCCGCAGCCGCCCAGCCGCCCCGCCGCAAGCCTCGGCTAGGCTGCTAGGGCAGCCGCGGCCGAGCCTGCTCCGCCGCCGCCACCCGCCGTCCTTTTTGTCGCGGTCACCGGCAGGACGACGTCCGACGACCCCCTCTTGCCGGCCACCGTCGCCGCCTGTTGCCGCGCCACCGTGCCCTAGCCAACCCGAGGGCTACCGGTTTCCCCGCGCCGCCGCCGCCGCTTCCCGCCGCCGGCTGAGGTGAGCCCCCTCTTCCTTGCCACCTCCTCTGCCGATGCTGGCCGCCGCTGGCCTTGAATGCCGGCCGGCAGCCGGCCGGAGTTGGTTGCTCCAGCCGGGGTCTTGTTTGGTTGGTTTTTGGCCGCGCAAGGCTATTTGAGCTCCCTGTTGCTTCCCGAAGTCCGGGAAGGTGAGCACGATGATCGCGGCGACGCGCTGATCATCATGCTCACCTTAGTTCACTGATTGGTTGAGCCGTTTTGTCGTTCGGCCTTTGTCGAGCTTTTTGCCTATTATTGTTCACTGTTTTTATGCAATTTCTCGGCTTGCGACTTGTCCTGTCATAGCGGGGCTGTGAGCACGGTCTCCGTGACGTCGTTACCTATCCGCTGGTGCTTGCGGAAGGTCGTGCGGATGCACGGATTGCTCTAACGGCTTAAATTATTGCTTGTATGTATGTAATTGTGCTTGTTTTGGGACTTTGGCATTTGGGGCAGCGTTGCGACGCTGTGGGCAGCAAGGGTATGTTCTTTGGGGCCCTGTGGACTGGTTGTCCAACCCTCTCGCCCTTCACGGAGTTTCAGATTCGTTTTCGACGCGTTTTTCGATGAAATAATCGGCGAAACGCGCGTTTCTAGTTGTGCGACTCGCTCGTTATTTTCGCAAGCGACTTGGCTTCGTCGTTTAGCCTTGTTGGCTGTTCCTCATCGCTGTCCCGACGTTCCGAGGACAGCGGATGAGCGACGAAGGGTTTCGGTGCCATTTCGGCATTTTCCGGGAACCCGGGAAGCCTTTTCGGGTGCATTTGTAGTCGTGGCACCCCGAGCTTGTGCTCGCTGTCCCAACACTTGGTTTTATGTGTTTGGGGACAGCGAGGGACTTGTTTGACCGTTTAGTACCCCTCTGGGGCTTTGTGGGGTTTCGGGATCGTCCCGGTGGATTTTTCGGGCGATCCGTCGGTTCGGGATGTGAGAGCTTTATGTTTAGCGTCGACTTGGTGGACCTTGACTGTGTGAGCCTTTCGTAGGTCCTGTCACGTTTCCCGAGAGCCGTCGGAGTTAGGCTTGAGCGTTTCGACAGGTGGGTACTTCGATCCAGAGTCGGTTCAGTGGATTACGGTGATACCATTCTATCCCTTTCTCTTGCATTACAGTTACTAGTTCACTTGACTCCCGTTGACTCTACTTATGCATGCTTTGGATAGTAGAGTAGTTGTGGTTTGCATGATTGTTGAGACGACCTAGTTGGTCGGTGGTGATCGCCGTTGTTCCAAGCGATCATCGTTGTGGTTGCTTCACGGCTCGTTGCCGTTCTGTGGATTGAGCATTTGCATCGATTGTCACAGCTCTTCTAGCACTTCACGTACACCCGTGGTCTGATCCACCGTCTAGGGGTGTTCTTTTCCGGAAAAGGGTCGTTGAGTTTGTTCCGACCCGTGAGCCTTGACGCAGTGCGTCCAGAAGGTTTATGTGCCGAGTGTTGAGCAGGTGACAGTGCCAGGGATATGTCCCGGTGGCTATGGATTGTGTTTACCTTGTGGTTATCTCCATTGATGCATACACTAGTTGATTACAGTAGCATAGTTGTTCAGTTATATGTTGGCCTCATATTTACTTGTGCTACTGTTTACCTTATCTATCTAGCTTTTGTTGACCCTCGTGCCGGTGTGTACACCTCGCCTTCGTCGGCTTGCTGTCACGCCCCGGGCCCTAGGGAGAGCCTACCAGGCACGTGCACAGACCCGCCGTGTACCTCTAAACAACACAAAGTACACAAGGAGTCTATAACAACAACAAATCAAGTAGAATAAGGAATACATCCTAAATAGGGTGATCAGAGCGAGAACATAGTTCTACAACTAAAACAAAATCCACACAACTAAAATCTCAAGATATACAATAAAATTATACATCTTAACAATACTAGGAGATCACTCCCTAGAAACAACTATACACCTTTCATATAAAATACAATGAAAGGACACCATGGTATGCCTACAACAACAACACCGTAGAGGCTCTAGCTAGCTGCTAACCCCTCGCCACGATCCCAAGCCTCTCCTGCTGCGGAAGGCTCTGAAATAAAAACCCAACAACAATAGGGGTTTGCTACAGATGCCTAACTTCTTCAGTCTCATACGAGAACTATTAATCAATAGTTCCCAGTGGGTAAGCCGCCGAGAGTGGCGAATTACACCGCTAGGTCAACTGAGGCAAGATAGTATAACTGAAACATAAAGCATAATATTAAATGGTAAACATGTAGTTCTACAACTATCATGCCTCCAATGACTAAATCATCTACATGAACATGAATATGCTCTATTGTCATAAGCTCAACATTTAATTACACAAATTACATGCATGTCAAATTAATGCCATGATCAATCACATATGCTCTAATGTAATAAACTCACTATATGTCAAGTTTTACTATTACACATATGACTTGTCTCCAACTACAAGTATGTAATGTACATCCAATTTTCTACTACATGTATGAACTATATGACTTGTTCCCAACAATATGTATGTTATGTTCACTAACTACTAGTGTGCCAAGTCATGTTAATGTCTCACTACATGTAATGCCACAAGGTCACCACCCTATGTTATGTCCATCAGCTACATCTATATGTACTGATTAACTAGGGTGTCAAATGTCACATTCCTCACGATATTTCCTACCATAAAGGACTTTTCAAGTCTCGGCTCGTGCCGTGCCTAATGGCCCCGTGGTAGTCAACATTCTCGCTAGAATGAGCCTCCCCCACGGCAATCCACTTCGGCGCTCATATAACCTGCACATAAACGATCGACGTCGCGAAAGGCCCACTCCGGAGCTGCCAGCTTGTAGGGAGCGACCCTCACAAGCATGTGCGAATGAGCACAATGGCATAACAAGCATAGTCAACAGCATAGGAAATACGTTCGTCATGTCTCTAACATGAAATAGCCAACCGATGTCCAAGGGTCTAACATTATGTCGTAATGTCAACCTAATTATTCACCTAAGTGAAATACAATATGTTTAACCTCACACTATGTCAAGACATGTCATGTCATGTTTACTACATTCAATAGCCAATATGCTAAACGTCCACGATGTCATGTTGTTCTCAAATTTTCCGTTGGTATGTCCCTACCAATATGTCCATGTCTCTAACATGTAAATGTTTACCTCTCGGTTTACTAAGTTCATAAACCATGCATTATCCCAATGCCATGTCCAATGCATTATACTAATGCTATAACCAATACCTTTCAATACCAAAACCGATGCATTCAACAAATGCTATAGTTCATGCATTATTTCAACGCTACAATTCATGCATTCTACAATGCCATGACAATGCATTCTACGATGCCAACAAGACCCTATCCATGCCATGCATAAGCTACAACAACCTCTACTACATAGAGTATAAAGCTATCATGCAAGTATTTAATTAACCAAATGGACTCATGTTTAACCAATTATAATTATCAAATGCAAATAGAATTCCTTTCCTCATGTCTTAAACATGGAATCAATCCACGACCAAAAGGTCGAGCCCAAGGCCAACAATGCCCGTCACAATTGTTCACCTAGTTGAGGTGCAACATACACTTGTCATATCTTCTCTTTTCTCTATACAAGCATACTTTAGTATGCAAAGAGAATTCACTAATCCACTAAGCAAGTAGTGTCTCATATGACACGTCTTTCTAGCATGCATATCTTAATTAGCATTTCCTAATGCATCATTACACTATTAGTGCAAATACCCTAGCATGCATGTTATTCTCATAATGCCACACTATATGTACTATATATTTTTCATACACAACATATATGTCTCATGCAATCACAATTCTCATCATGCCATAATTATCATAATTATGCATCTAATCAATCCTATAACAAGATAGGAGACATAGGGGGAGTTCACCCATTTCGGTGAGGTCAAACCCACCGGATACCCGTCGAAACCTCGCAGTACTTCGAAACGGAGTTGTCCCCCGAGCTTCTCATACCCTAAGATAATTTTCCAAGGGGTTAAAAGCTTCGAACGAACAAATTCGAAAACCACCAAAAACTATGAGCTAAATGGGTGAAAATTACCTTAAGCAAGTAAAACTTGTTCTAAGTCCAAATTGAGGTTAGGGATCATCAAATCCAACCTACAACAACATTCTACACCCATCAATTCCACCTCAAGAGCTCTCATTCAAGAAACCCCAAATAAAACCCTAATTTTCATGAAACTAGGTTTTCATGCCAAATCTCAAGCAAAATCACAAATAGAGGTTGTAAAAGGGTTCACTAACCTCAAATCAAGCCCCCAACCAAGCTCACACGTGCTAGGTTGAAGCTAAGTCCACAAACAAGTTCCTCTCATCCATCACGAGCTCCCCACAAAGCCTAGAAGCACTCCTCCATGAAGAAAATGGAAAGAGAAGAGATCAAAACCATGATCTAGAGGGTTGGGAGCAAGAAAATCTAGAGAGAGAGAGAGAGAAAACCCCCTACCTTTCTTCTCCTCCATCCTCAGCCAAAACAGCAACATGATGGGTGAAGGGTTACTTAACCCTAAGCACAAAATCCACTTAGGCCTCTCAAAACTCAGAAATTGCAAAACTGCACGAAATCTGATTCTGCAGCACTGTATACCGGTATACGAATTGGCATACCGGTACTAATTAAATCAGTACCCGTATGCCAAAATCAGTACCCGAATGCAGTACAAATTCTGCACCTTATGCAGAATTTGATCTCCGGAGTCCGTTTTCGCACTTTTTAAGCCACGAAAACACCTCAAAGCTCACCAGACTCAACCCAAAACTCCAGAATAGTATAAGGCACTATTCTCTCACTAGAACTCCGCAATTTGCTAAAGTTCAGTGTACTACACTTGCGGTACCCACTGGGAGGGGAGACATGTTTACATGTTCTCACCCCCCGCCCTCGTTGTTGTTTTCAGGTGAGCAGGGTGGTGAGTGTCGGGACGCTGCGAGGCACGCCTAAATAGTAGCTCTAGAGGTTCCGACTTGTGAGGTTTCTCCCCTAGATTTTTGGACTATCCTATCCCTTGACAGTTGGTTAGTTGTGGATGAGGTTCAGTTATATTTTGGATGTTGGTATTGCATGCTTATCTTCTGTGGTTTTGGTTTAGTTCCTATGAGTTGATTGCATGCTTAGACTCTTGGTTGAGTATTCTTCTAGATCTTTCATTTATCGCATACTTTAGTTTTCTACCCCTCGTGGTAGCGTTTTTCAAAGAAAGGTTCTCGTGTGGGGAACGGTTTTCAAATGGTTTAAATGATTGGATCTAGGGTTTCAAAGAAAGCTTCTGGGTAAGGAGCAGATTTCTAGAATGATTGTTGTTTGTGCATCGCATCATCCTTCGCCTAAGGATTTGCTTAGATTCATGCAGGTTTAAGGACTGTTAGCTGTATGAATCTCTCGTTGAGTTGTTGTGCTGTTGTGATGAATGAATGGTGGTTGTGATCCTGTTGTAAGTTGTGGACGCCGTGCAAATACAGGGGAGGCTCTGTCCGTGTGTACAGTGGACCCTGTATTTGTGGCGGGTCTGTACGTGGCGCGGGCTAGGCTTTAAAAAAAAAAAATTAGCACGTTTTTCTGCATCTAGAACTAGCCCGGGGCGTGACAGACTAAGATGGTATCAGAGCGTAAAGGGAACAAACACTCATTCATTCATCAACTTGTAACTGAACCACTGGTTAGGCTGACCCATAGGAAGACCTAGGATGTATAGGTGCGCGAGTTCGAGGGGTTTGTTTTCGGCTTGTGTTTTGTGGGAGTTGCCGACCCCTTTCTCTTGCGCTGGTTTCTGTGTTTTGCGGTTGGCTTGTGGTCGAGGTAGACCTCCTCGTCTGGGTCGTGGTGGTAGGCGTGCGCCTGCGGAGCTGTCTGCTGGTGTTCTGATTTGGGCTTTTGCGGCTGGTTCGAGTGAGGAGCTGGCAGGAGGCGGACAGCCTGTTGTGGACCGTACCCTGTGTGCTTGAGGCCGAGGCGAGGGGTCAGCTGGCGACCCTCTCCGGCATGTTCCGGCTTATTCCGGTAGTTTTTGCAGCAGCAGGCTACGGCGACTGCCGCTCCAGCCCCTCCTCATCCTCCGTCGTATGCCCTGATGACTGCAGACCCCCCCTGTGGCACCCACGCCGTTGTGGCCACACCCGAGCGTGATTGGCGGATTTTCGAGTTTTGATCTGCCTTTGTTCGCAGGCTCATGCTCCTTCTTGTAGTGGTGGTGGTGTACCTGACAGATCCCAAGTGGCAGGGAGTTTTTTCCCTTTGTGTAACCACTCGTTGGCAGGTGGTGGCCCTTGTGGGCTAGGTGACGTCACTTGGTGGATCTGTGTTGTTGTTGGGCTGTTCTTGCCCTGTCCCCACTTTCCGTGTTGAGCACGAGGGCCTCTGCGAGCGTCTCTACGGAGACGGTGTTTTGAGCGGTTTCGGCCGCAGTTTGGGTGTTATCCTCTCTGTTTTGTTGGGTAGGGCGGTGAAGTCTACCCCTCTGACGTTTTGCTGGTAGAATCGTCAGTGTTGGTCTTTCGACCTTTAGCTAGTTCTTGCGTCGAACTGACGTGTACTAGACTGAGTGGACACTATTTAGTGTCGGGTTTTTGTTGGTGCCTACTTGGTTTGCGGCTATCCTAACGCCTAAATTGGTGTGTTTTAGAATTTTTGGTAGTATTCGTAGGCTTTTGTGCTGTCGCGAGATCTTCCTGGTTCTTGTTGGAGGTCTCACCGCGTTCGACGCTAGTTTTGTTCTTCCTTCGCTTTGGTACGGGTGGATTGACGACCCTTTGTCGCATGTAGCCGTCGGTTTGTTGTGAGAAGCCAAAGACTCCTAGGGAGTTGGCTCAGGGCAGACTTTGTTGTGTGGGTCGGTTTGCTTTTTCCCGTTAATTCGGTGACTCGTCTGTGACTTTGGTCCAGCTTTTGAGTTAGTTGACCCGGTACCTTTGTGGTGTTGCCAACTGGTTGTTGGCCTTTGACCTTGGGATATTTTGCTTTTCTTTTGATAAGTACGTTGGCTGCAGACAACGTAGTGTCAAAAGTTAGGACGAAATACCCTATCCCTTTTGGGGACCTTCTGGATTGGGTCGGTGCTTTCTTTTGCAAGACAATCCCTCTCTTTGTCGTCTTGTGGGAAAGCTGTGTGGTGGTCATCCCTGATCTAGTAGTGAGCCTTGAGCTATCCTGGCGTGGTTTTGCAGTTGATTTGCCATCACTGCCGTTGGTTTGACTCCGGTTGAGTCAGGTTGCCTTTTAGCTCGGTTTCGGGATGACGGGAGCCTGGTTGTTGGCTCCGAGGTCTCTGTGCTTGTGTTTGCGTACAGGGTTTTCACCGCGACTTCGTGCAGTCTTGGTTCGGAGCGCGTGTCCGATCTTTTGGGTCTGATGTTTGGCATCACTGATGTCTTTTTATCGCTTGTTGCGATTGGCGACCCTGTGTACCGGAGTGATGGACTCGCAAGGTTTCGTTGCTTTGATAGTGAGTTCGAGCTTTTCGAGATGACGGTGTTGCTTTAGTACCCTCTACCGCAGATCTTCGATCTCTTCGACCGGCTCCAGGGAGCTTCGGTTTTCTCGAAGTGTGTTCTGCAGCCAGGTTATCTTTAGCTGAAGATCAAGGCCGAGGACGTTGCGTTAACGGCCCTCCGGACTCGTTACGGGTGTTACGAGGTCACGGTTATGCCGTTCGAGTTGACGAACGTCCCGGCAGCTTTTTGGGTTTGATGAACTGGGTTTTCGGCAGTTCTTGGATCAATTTGTCGCGGTCTCCTTTGACGACATACTGATCTATTCGAGGAGTTTCCTTTTTGGTTCGCATCGTGACGCGGGCTGGTTTTGCGGTGGAACCAAGGAATGTGGACTTTGTAGTGGATTGGCCTGTTCCGGCTTCTGTGGCGGAGATTAGGAGCTTTCTCGGCTTGGCGAGTTGTTACCGGCGATTTGTTGAGGGTTTCTCAAGATCGCCGCCCCTTTGAGCAAGCTGACGAGGAAGGGCATGAAGTTTCTGTAGACTCCCGCTTGTCAGATGAGCTTCTAGGAGCTGATGGACAGTTTGACTCGTGCCCCTATCTTAGCATTGTCGCAGCCTGGTGTGGTTTTTGTGGTCTTCTGCGATGCATCTTGGATAGGATTGGGGTGCGTGTTCGTGCAGCAAGTGAAGGTCATCGCTTATGCTTCGCGCCAGTTGATGGACTATGAGAAGATCTATCTGGCGCTCGATCTCGAGTTAGCAGCAGTGGTGTTCGCCCTCAAGCCTTGGAGACACTACTGGTACGGAATGTATAGTGAGATGTTCACGGATCATCAGAGTCTGAGGTACCTCTTCATGGAGCTACCGCATAGTTGTTGACTTTGGAGGTGCAACCCACCTTGTCGGATCAATTTTCGGTGGGCAGCTGATGGATCCGCACTTGCAGAGAGTGCGAGCGGACGCCGAGCAGAGCAGAGATGATGATTTAGTTACGTGCTGATGGTTTCCTTCGAGGACGGAGGTGTGTGTCCAGTGATCAGGATTTGAGGTGAGAGTTTTTGACTGAGGCACACTGGTTGCCGTACACCGTTCATCCTGGAGGGACGAAGATGTACCACGACTTGAGGCAGAGTTTCTGGATGTAGCTCAGCATGTGGCACTGTGCCTGGTTTGTCAGCAGGTGAAGGCTACGCATCAGCAACAGCAGAGAAGCTTCGACCATTGCCTGTACCTGTAGGGAGGTGGAGCAGATCACCATGGATGTCGTCACCGGGTTGCCTCGTCCTCAGCGAGGTCATGTTGCGATCTGGGTTTTGGTGGACTGATTGACAAAAGCAGCTCACTTCCTACCGGTACACTCGACTTAGTCTCGGGATCGACTGGCGCAGCTCTATTTGGATGAGATCGTCAGGCTGCTTGGGGTGCCAGTGTCGATCGTTTTGGTTCGGGGTTCTCGCTTCGTTTCCCAGTTCTAGAGGTGCTTGCAGCAGGCACTGGGGACGAGGCTCGACTTCAGCTCAGTTACCACCCTCAGAGTGATGAGCAGTCGGAGCGAGTCTTCCTGACTCTCGAGGATATGCTCCGAGCGTGCGTTTTGGATCTTGGTGAGGGTTGGTTCAAGTACTTTTCCTTGGTGGAGTTCGCCTTCAACAACAGCTTCCAGGCGAGCATCGGGTTGGCACCGTGCGAGACGTTGTATGGACGTCGTTGTCGATCACCGATCTGTTGGGATGACGTGGGCGAGCGTCGTGTGATCGGGCCTGACTTGCTAGAGGACGCAGAGGCCAGGATTCGCAGTGCGAGGCAGAGGCTGCTGACTGCGTAGAGCCGGCAGAAAAGCTACGCGGACCGGCGACGACGGGACCTTGTGTTTCAGGTCGGTGAGCATGTACTGCTCAGGGTGTCGCCGTCTCGAGGGATCAAGCGGTTCGGGTTGCGGAGCAAGCTTAGTCCGCAATTTGTGGGACCGTTCGAGATCCTTGAGCGTGTGGGTCCGGTGGCTTATCGGTTAGCTCTTCCTCCTAGTCTGGCACGGGTGCACAATGTCTTCCATGTGTCCTTGCTTCGGAAGTACATTCCCAACCCTTCTCACGTGATCAGCCCGACGATGGTTCAGTTGAGGGAGGATCTCAGCTGTGGTGAGGTGCCTTTGAGGTTTTTGGCTCGCAAGGTGTAGCAGTTGAGGAACCGGAGCTTTCTGTTTGTGTGAGTGCTGTGGACGAGTCGCATGGAGCGCGTGACTACTTGGGAGCTGGAGTCTGCTTTGCGTGGGAGGTATCCGCTGTTGTTCACGGATGGTGTGTGAGTAAGTTTCGGGGACGAAACTTCTTGTTAGGTGGGAGTGATGTGAGAATTCGAATTTTTGGAAATTTGGATTCTGTGTTCCTCTCCCCTGTTACTGTGTTTTTGATCTGTATACGTATATATATACAGGTATATATATATATAGGGTCCGGCTACTATACTCTTATGAGTATGATCGCATTCGTACTCATAAGTTTTTCTCGATGATAGAGCTTTTGAATCGACGATCCATACCGTTAAATATTATCTAGAGCATTTAAAATTTCTAGAAATTAAATTTCATAATTTTTTGACATCATTTGCCCTATGATCAAAAGATCTCAAAGTAGACAATTTTTAACGACCGGTATGGGATACTTGCTCGTTTAACGGTGTAAAAGAATCGGAATCTGTTGAATTTTTGATAGAAAATTCTATTTACTATGTAGATAAAGATCAATAACTCGGATCTTAAATTGAAGAATCTGATCATCCATTTTTAGGACGTCGTTCAATTTTGACCGTTCATTTTATGCCCACTTGATGGACTTTATAACGATTTCGAAAAATTACGAAATTTTTTTTCTAGAAGTTTTAAATACTCTAGATCATATTTAACGGTGTGGATCGTCGATTCGGAAGCTCCATCATCGAAAACGACTTATGAGTACGAAGGGTCCTATACTCATAAGAGTATAGTAGCCCTACCCTATATATATATATATATATATATATATATATATATATATATGTATATAAGTAGTATTTTATGATGTTTGGATTTTTGTCGCGGAGAGTGTGCGGCTTAACGGCGCAATCCGGAGTCCGATCCTGACAATCCAAAATGGTAGATTCGATGTCTCGGCAGTGCTGAGCGCAATGGCACGATCCGTGTCGACATGCGACGGACGGATTGAAAGTTATCGCATGTTCTTCGCTGAGGGGTCGAATTGTACATTTATTGTTTCGCGATCTGGACCCCGTTTTTCGCACCGTTTCGCATGAGTTCGAATGTGGAGGGGTGTCTGGGCTTTTTACCTGCTGTGGGGGGAAACCCAGGGGTGTGTGTGGGTTGTGTTTGAGTGTGGGTGTGGGTGAGAGTGGTTGAGAGAGTGGTTGAGGGGTTGTTGAACCACTCCCACTCCCTCTCCCTCTCCCTCTCCCTCTCCCTCTCTCCCTCTCTCTCTCTCTTCCTCAGCACCCCCCCAGATGAGAGCCTCCTCTCTCCCTGCCCCTTAGCACTGCCTCCCCGAGCTCTCTGGCCGCCGCCGACCACCCCTGGCCGGCGCTGCCCCCCAGCCATCTCTCTCTCTCCCTTTTCTCCTTTTCTTCTTCTCCTTCTTCTTCTTCTTCTTCCCGGAGGTGTGCACCCAGGGGAAACCCACGCCGGAGCTCCCCTGAGGTGGCACGACCCCCGCCGCCGTCGCCCTGCCGCCAGGAGTCACCGGGAGCCGCCGCCAAGCTGCTGCGGCCACTGCTAGAGCAGCAGCTGGCCGAGCTTGGTGAGCCCCTGCCGCCGCCGCCTCCCGCAGCCTGGGAAGGTGAGCGTCGCCTCCCCCGTGACCTCCGGCGCCGCCCCCTATAAGATAGGGGGTGCCCTAGGATCTATCTAGAGTATATCAATCACCTAGAGGGGGGTGAATAGGTGTATAAACAAAAATCACAAATCTCAATGCGATAAAGTAATGCGGAAAATAAAATCAGCACACCGAGATTTACGTGGGAAACTCTACCTTGGAGAAAAACCCACGGGACCAACACGCGAAAAAACAATCCACTAAGAGTAAAGAATTACAAGGTGATTACCGACTCCACGGACTTAACCTCTCCCTTCTCTTCAGCGGATCACGCGCACCAACGGGTTGTCCACGCCCCACGTCCGAATCCACGGACGCCACGCCTCGAATCCACGAGACGCCCAACTTCGAATCCACGAAGCCTTCAACACGTCGAATCCACGACGCTCACTCGAATCCACGAGCGCACTCCATCCGGAGCAAGAACAATAAAGTTGATGATGGTATATTGCTTAGAATATCATTGAAGATCTGTGGGAATAGTCTCTAAGCAATTCTCAAATTGATTCTAAAAGAATATTAGGAATTAGGGCACTATGAATCAATTTGAGAGAAGCTTGATGTAGAAGATGAGGAAAACGGTTACCTACAAGCTTCTAGGGTTTCTAAAGATAATCTATGCTTAACCACGTTTTAGAGACACCCCCACATTATATTTATAGTTTTAGAAGCAATCCGAAATAGATTAGGATTAAAAACAGATTTTGGAAAGGTTTGAAAGCAAACCGATTTCGACTATGATTGAAAAACTGATTTTAGAAAGGTTTGGAACCAAATTAGGATTGCTAAGATATTTTAAGGAATCTACCATCTTATTTACATGTTTGGGAGACATTAGAATCAAAGTAGTATTGAAAAAATAACTTTCCAAAACTTCGCGACGGGTCGGGGTCCGGACCTTGGATTGCCGGGTCCGGACCCTGAAACATTTTCGCGTTTCATTGTCCGGATCGCAGTCAACAGGGTCCGGACCCGGTCTGCGAAACTGCTCATCAGACCTACGGGTTCCGGACCTCAACTTCAGGGTCCGGACCTCCGCCCTCAGGGTCCGGACCTCATCCCTCAGGGTCCGGACCCTCCCTGCGTGACAGCCAGGGAGGCGTACGGGTTCCGGACCTCACCACAGGGTCCGGATCCTGGAAGTTGGAAAACTCATTTTTTATATTTTAAATCACTTTTTATCCATTCTAATGTCTTCCAAACACTTGTAAATGCTTATAAATCATCATCAAGATTATTTAAACTTACCAAGCATCGTGAATTCAAACGGTGAGTCTTCGAGTCTTCAATCTTCGTCTTTTCTTCTTTGAACCTTCAAGACTCCGACTCACTTCACGAAATATGCCAATATAAAATCCGTAACAATCTCCCCTTTTGGCAATTTCGTGACAAAACCCAAAATTACATAAAACACTCACGATACTTATCTCTCCAAAAAATGAAATTCATTGCCATCACCAAAACAATGAACTTCTCGCGTGAAAGATCCAAATAAAAATCCAAAATTACAATTTTATAACTCCTAAACAAACTCTATGACTTAGACAAACATGGAGTCTTGAAGTCTTGAAAGATCTGCAAAAATTTTCATTCTCCACGAACAAAGTTAGTAGAAAAAATATCAAAATCAATGCTCCCCCTTTGTTCATGCTTTGTTCATGCAATCTCTCCCCCTATGTTTATGCGTCTAAGTCATCATTACCTCTCTCCTCCTTTTTGTCAAAAATTGCCAAAAGAAAAACACCAAAAATAGAGAGAAGTTCGAGAGATATCAATCAAAATACAAGTTGAAAGCTTTTTCAATTTTGAAACCACTTGTGTTAAAATTTCAAGGAATGTTAGTGCATGAGAAATATAAATTCACAGTGACTTCTTTCAATCCCTATTAATTTCATAAGAATTAAGAATTTTACTACACACTCACCATAATGTAGATACAATATTACACGATTTCTTAACTCATATAAACTTCAAAATCAAGTCATCAAAAAATAATCTAAAGGCTCAAAAGCTATCAAGATGTAAACGGATTATGAAGATGACTTAAGGGATTCATCAAAGAAACAGAAATTGTCGCATAAACGTTCAAATTTTGAGATAAACTTTAATTACAAGGGGTGGCTCTTTGAGCATCTTACTTGTATGTGGACCACCTTATAACTCCGAAAAATAAAATTTATGACATTTTTTCTTTTGCATGCTTTTGCACTTATATATATTTTTTTCGGATATGCAATTTAATTCTCATGTGGTAGCTGCACACACTAACCGGACGACCGGGGTGGTAGCTCTTTCCTCCATGTGGTGGTAGTTTTCACACTCCTTTAAGGATGTAACTCTTTCCACATCTTTCAAAGCATATGAGCAATTTTTAATATAATAATAACTCCCCCTCGCTTAAGCAATCTCTTAGTTGAAAGAACATGTGACAAATTTTAGTCCATAAGAGAATGACTATTCATCAAATTCAACACACACAACCGAGATAGGTTAAGGTCCTAGAGATTACACATGATTGCCTAAATTTGATGAATATAAGTGTTAAGAATTCTCATAATAAATTATCTTCAAATATAATGAAAATAAAGTAAAATCGATAATTAATATGAGATTAATTAGGAGTGAATGAAAGTGAACCTATTGATATTCAATGCACTATTTAATGTTCTAATCATTCCAAGAATCTAAAAATCGTAACAATGAAAGCACCAAAATATGTAATGCAATGAACAAAAGATATGCAATTGAAACCGATCAAAGCACTACACTAAGTCAAAACAAATTAAGACTTTAGAGAAGGAAAGATATCACCTTTCCGAACCCAAACTTGTCGGATTGTTGGTTGTCTTGGTTTGTTGACGTTGGGCACGGTTTGTTTTGACTTTCGATCAACCGTGGGTCTCACCATCGCATTCCGCTTTTGAGGATGTGGTTGTTGTGGCTTTGACTTTCGGTTGACCTTGGGTACTCGACCTTTTTGATGTTGCTTTTGAAACCGAGAAGGTTGTCGAGTGTTGGAAGATGCAGATAGATGCTTAGAAGATGCCACTTGAGGTTTCTTTTTATGGCATGTCTTCTTGATATGTCCTTTCTTTCCGCATCTATGGCATACTTTCTCTTTTACACTTGTTGAGACTTTGGGAATAGAATTTTTTACCTTCTCAACAAATGTCCGCTCATATCCAAGTCCAAGTTTATCCGTTTGACCCAATCCGAGCATATCATCAAGCTTTTTCGAACCGGAGGAGAATTTTTGTATGTTGGACTTGAGTTGATGAACTTGTTTGGTCAAAACTTGGTTGGATGTGTGAACTTCTTTGTATTGTTGCTCTAGAAAACCAATCTTATCTTGATGCGATTTGATCGTTATCTCCGATTGGTCTAGCTTCTCTTGGAGGATTTTGTTGTTCTTCAATATGTTTTCCCTTTCCTCCTCAAGAGCTTTATTTGTCGCTTTCAAGCTTTTGTTTTCGTCTTCAATTTCTAGTAAGCGCGTCCTCAACTTTTTGTTATGCTTAGCCATTTTCCTTGATTCATCAAGAAGTTGTTGGTATGCCTCGGCTAAGCCCTCATCATCCGACTCTCCCTCACTCGAGACATCGTCGCTCGACGTTTCATGCACAGAGGAAGAAGCAAAAGGGTTAGCAATAGTAGATGATAAACAAAAAGAAAAAGGAGAAGAAGAAACGTGTGAAGATAAGGCAATAGCATCATTGGTTTCTTCTTCACTAGAACTCGAATCATTGGAAGTAGAGTCATCCCATGTTCTAGCTTGTAAAGCCTTCTTTTTATAAGACTTTTTCGTGGGACAATCCGTGGAGATGTGGCCGTAGCCTCGACACTTGTAGCATTGGATTTCCCCTTCAAAGTCATCCTTTTCTTTAGAAGACTTTACAATCTTCTTCTCTTTAGAGGATTTAGAATGTGAAGATCCGTTAGAAGAAGATTTGGATGTAGATCGATTTGACTTGTTCTTCCGGAAATTCCGACAAAATTTCTTCGTGAGACGCGCCAATTGATGTTCAAAGTCGGCGAGCGAAATATCTTCGTCGGAATCCGAGTCGTCATCTTCCTCCTTCATAGATTTGAGTGCAATACCTGTACTCTTAGAAGAAGACTTGGAAGAAGATTCATTAGTAGGAAAAGTCATTTCATATGTTTGTAAAGCGCCTACTAATTCCTCTACTTTCATCTCGTCCGGATGCTTAATAGTCTCAATGGCCGCAACCTTCGGACGAAATCTTTCGGGAAGAGTTCTCAAAATTTTTCTTACAACTTTAGATTCCGAGATTTTCTCTTCCAAGTTTGCGCATGTATTTACTATGTCTTGAAGACGAGTATAGTACTCGGTAAAGGTCTCATGATCGTCCATGGAAATTGAATCAAATTTACTTGTAAGCATTTGAAGTTTTTGGACCTTTACCAAGCTAGTTCCCTCATGCGTAACTTGGAGAGTATCCCAAATCTCCTTTGCCGTCTCACATGCCGAGACACGTGAGAACTCAGTTTGATTTAAAGAATTAAATAAGGCATTAATTCCCCTACCGTTGTAAGAAGATAAATCAATCTCTTCCCTACTCCATTTATTTCGAGGTTTAGGGACGCTAACATTATCGACGATTTGAGTGGGATGAGTCCATCCAAATTCTATGGATTGCCACACTCGTTCATCGATGGCTATTAGAAAAGCTCTCATGCGAACTTTCCAATAAGCATAGCTCGTGCCATCAAAGAACGGAGGTCGATTAATGTTACCAGCTTCACCCATTATGAAAGATAAAGCCTAGATCCCTCTCTGATACCAATTGAAAGATAGGGGGTGCCCTAGGATCTATCTAGAGTATATCAATCACCTAGAGGGGGGTGAATAGGTGTATAAATAAAAATCACAAATCTCAATGCGATAAAGTAATGCGAAAAATAAAATCAGCACACCGAGATTTACGTGGGAAACTCCACCTTGGAGAAAAACCCACGGGACCAACATGCGAAAAAACAATCCACTAAGAGTAAAGAATTACAAGGTGATTACCGACTCCACGGACTTAACATCTCCCTTCTCTTCAGCGGATCACGCGCACCAACGGGTTGTCCACGCCCCACGTCCGAATCCACGGACGCCACGCCTCGAATCCACGAGACGCCCAACTTCGAATCCACGAAGCCTTCAACACGTCGAATCCACGACGCTCACTCGAATCCACGAGCGCACACCATCCGGAGCAAGAACAATAAAGTTGATGATGGTATATTGCTTAGAATATCATTGAAGATCTGTGGGAATAGTCTCTAAGCAATTCTCAAATTGATTCTAAAAGAATATTAGGAATTAGGGCACCATGAATCAATTTGAGAGAAGCTTGATGTAGAAGATGAGGAAAACGGTTACCTACAAGCTTCTAGGGTTTTTAAAAGATAATCTATGCTTAACCACGTTTTAGAGACACCCCCACATCATATTTATAGTTTTAGAAGCAATCCGAAATAGATTAGGATTAAAAACAGATTTTGGAAAGGTTTGAAAGCAAACCGATTTCGACTAGGATTGAAAAACTGATTTTAGAAAGGTTTGGAACCAAATTAGGATTGCTAAGATATTTTAAGGAATCTACCATCTTATTTACATGTTTGGGAGACATTAGAATCAAAGTAGGATTGAAAAAATAACTTTCCAAAACTTCGCGACGGGTCGGGGTCCGGACCTTGGATTGCCGGGTCCGGACCCTGAAACATTTTCGCGTTTCATTGTCCGGATCGCAGTCAACAGGGTCCGGACCCGGTCTGCGAAACTGCTCATCAGACCTACGGGTTCCGGACCTCAACTTCAGGGTCCGGACCTCCGCCCTCAGGGTCCGGACCTCATCCCTCAGGGTCCGGACCCTCCCTGCGTGACAGCCAAGGAGGCGTACGGGTTTCGGACCTCACCACAGGGTCCGGATCCTGGAAGTTGGAAAACTCATTTTTTATATTTTAAATCACTTTTTATCCATTCTAATGTCTTCCAAACACTTGTAAATGCTTATAAATCATCATCAAGATTATTTAAACTTACCAAGCATCGTGAATTCAAACGGTGAGTCTTCGAGTCTTCAATCTTCGTCTTTTCTTCTTTGAACCTTCAAGACTCCGACTCACTTCACGAAATATGCCAATATAAAATCCGTAACACCCCCTGCCTCCCCGGCCGGCGCCGTGCCGCCGGAGCGCCGCCGCAGCCGCCGCAAGCCTCGGCTAGGCTGCTATGCTGCTAGGGCGCGATCCGCGCCGCTGCAAGCCTCGGCTAGGCTGGAAATTTGAAATTCTCTGTGTTCCTCTCCCCTGATAATGTATTTTTGATCTGTATACGTATATATATACAGGTATACATGTATATATATGTATATAAGTTGTTTATTGGCGTTTTATTTCTTTCGGAGTTTTGTCGCGGAGAGAGAATGGCTTAACGGCGCGATCCGGAGCCCGAATCTGACGATCCAAAATGGTAGTTTCAATGTCTCGGCAGTGCTGAACGCGATGGCGTGGTCCGTGTCGACATGCGACGGACGGATTGTGAGTTTTTCCATCTTCTTCGCCGAGAGGTCGAATGTCACATTTGTTGTTTCGCGATCTGGACCCCGTTTTTCGCACCGTTTTGCATGAGATTGCTTGTGGAGGGGTGTCTGGGCTATTTGTGCTGGCTGAGAGGGACCCTGGTGTATTTTGCAAGGTTTGGAGGGCTTATTTGCATTTGTGAGAGTGGTTGAGAGTGGTTGAGAGTGGTTGAACCACTCCCTCCCACTCCCTCTCACTCCCTCTCTCTCCCTCTCTCTTCCTCTCTTCCCCTCAGCTCCCAGAGGTGAGCACCAGCTCCCCCTGTCCCTTGGCCTCCTCCCCGAGCTCTGCCGGTCGCCGCCGGCCACCACCTGGCCGGAGCAACCCCGGCAACCTCTCCCTCTATTTTCTTCTTCTTCTTCTTCTTCTTCTTCTTCTTCCCTGCGGTGTGCACCCAGGGGAAACCCATGCTTGGGCTTCCCCTGAGGTGGCACGACCGCCGGAGTGGTGCGCTGCCGCCGGGGACCGCCGCCGTGGGCCGCCGAGCTGCCGCAGCTGCTGCTAGGGCAGCTGCGGGCAGGGGGTAGGTGGCCCGAGCCGCCGCCGGTTCCCGCCGCCTGGGAGGGTGAGCACCCTCACCCTCATGTCCTCCGGCGCCGCCCCCTTCTTCCCCGGCCGTCGCCGTGCCGCTGGAGAGCCGCCGCCGCCGCAGCTAGTTGCTGCTGGGGAGTACGGGCAGTGGCTCGAGATCCGAGCCGCCGCCGCCTCCCGCCGCCGCAGCGACCTCCCGCCGGCGTCAGGAGCGCCGCCGCCGCCGTCGCCTCCTTCCCCGGCCGCCCCCGTACCGCCGGTGCGCCGCCGCGCCGCCTGCGGCTCCTGCTTGCTGCTTGCGAGCAGGAGCAGCTGGAGGCCGAGCCGCCGCCGCCTCCCGCCGCCTCGGAGGGTGCGCGCCGCCTCCCTCGGGACCGCCGCCGCCGGTCCATCCCTCCCCGGCCGTCGCCGTGCCGCCGGAGCGCCGCCGCTGCCGCCGCGGGCTCGGCTAGGGCATCTTGGGCAGCCGCGGCTGAAGGTTGCTCCGCCGCTGCTGCTGCCGGTCCTTTTTATCGCGGTCGCCGGCAGACCGACGTCTGGCGGGCCCCTCTTCCCGGTGCTCGCGTCGCCACCGGCCGCCGCCGCCGTCCGTTGCCGCGCAGCCGTGCCCTAGCCAACCCAGAGTGGTTCTCTTCCCCCCGCCGCCGCCGCCGCTTCCCGCCGCCGGCTGAGGTGACCCTCCTCCTCCTTGCCACCTCCTCTGCCGATGCTGGCCGCCGCTGGCCTCGAGTGTCGGCCGGCAGCCGGCCGGAGCTGGTTGCTCCGGCCGGGGTCTAGTTTTAATGGTTTTTGGCCGCGCCGAGTCTTGTGAACTCCCTGTTGCTTCCCGAAGTTCGGGATGGTGAGCACGATGATCGCGGCGACGCGCTAATCATCATGCTCACCTCAGATCTGGATTTGGTTGAGCCGTTTCGTCGTTCGGCCTTTGTCGAGCTTTATTAGTATTTGTCCTACTGTTTTTATGGGATTGCTGTGCTTGCGACTAGTCTTGTCGCAGTGGGGCTGTGAGCACGGCCTCCGTGACATCGTTACCTATCCGCTGGTGCTTGGGGAAGGTCATGCGGATGTACGGATTGCTCGAACGGCTTTGGTTATTGCTTGTATGTATGTATTTGTCGCTTGTTTGTGGACTTTGGCGTTTGTGGCAGCATTGCGATGCTGTGGGCAGCAAGGGTATGGTCCTCGAGGCCTTGTGGATTGGTTGTCCAACCCCTTCGCCCTTCGCGGAGATCCGGATTCATTTCCGACGCGTTTTTCGATGAAATAGTCGGCGAAACGCGTGTTTTTAGTCGTGCGACTCACTCGCTGTTTTCGCGAGCGACTTGGCTTCGTCGTTTAGCCTTGTTGGCTGTTCCTCATCGCTGTCCCGAGGTTCCGAGGACAGCGGATGAGTGACGAGGGGTTCCAGTGCCAAATCGGTACTTTTTCGGGAACCCGGGAAGTCGTGTTGGGTGCGTTTGTGTTCGTGGCACCCCGAGCTTGTGCTCGCTGTCCCGCCACCTTGTCGTGTGTGTTTGGGGGACAGCAGAGGACTTGACTGGCTGCAGGTACCCCTCTGGGGCTTTGTGAGGTTTCGGGATCGTCCCGGTGGGTTTCCCGAGCGATTCGTCGGTTTCGGGTTGTGAGAGCTATGTGTTTAGCGTCGTCTTGGTGGACCTTGACCCTGTGAGTCTTTCGTAGGTCCTGTCGCATTTCTCGAGAGCCGTCAGTGTTAGGCTTGATCGTTACCGCAGGTGGGTACTTCGATCCGGAGTCGGTTCAGTGGACTACGGTGATACCTTTCTATCCCTTCTCTTGCTTTTCAGTTATTAGTTCACTTGACTCCCGTTGACTCTACTTATATACGTGTTTGGATAGTAGAGTAGTTGTGGTTTGCATAGTTATTGAGACGACCTAGTTGGTCGGTGGTGATCGCCTGTTGTTCCGAGCGGTCCTCGTTGGGGTTTATCAGTTGCTTACGGCTCGTTGCCGTTCTGTGGATTGAGCATTCGCATCGATCGTCACAGCTCTTCTAGCACTTCACGTACACCGCGGTCTGATCCACCGTTTGGGGGTGTTCTTTTTCGGAAAAGGGTCGTTGAGTTTGTGCCGACCCGTGAGCCTTGACGCAGTGCGTCCAGAAGGTTTATGTGCCAAGTGTTGAGCAGGTGACAGCGCCAGGGATACGTCCCGGTGACGGGCAGCCGGAGCGTGTTATCTAGACTCTCGAGGATATGCTCCGGGCATGCGTTTTAGGATTTTTGGTGAGGGTTGGTTCTGATACCTTTCCTTGGTGGAGTTCGTTTTCTTCAACAGCTTCCAAGTGAGCGTTGGATTGGCACCGTTCGAGGCGTGGTTTGGACGTCGTTGTCGATCACTGATCTGTTGGGTTGACGTGGGTGAGCATCGAGTGATCGGCCCGACAACGGTTCAGCTGAGGGAGGATCTCAGCTGCGGTGAGGTGCATTTGGGGTTTTGGCTCGCAAGGTGAAGCAGTTGAGGTACCGGAGCTTTCTGTTTGTGAGAGTGTTGTGGACGAGTCACGAGGAGCGCGAGACTTCTTGAGGAGCTAGAGTCTGCTTTGTGTGAGTGGTTTTCCGCTGTTGTGCGCGGATGGCGTGTGAGTAAGTTTCGGGGACGAAACTTCTTGTTAGGTGGGAGTGATGTGAGAATTCAAATTTTTGGAAAATTTGGATTCTGTGTTCCTCACCCCCGTTACTGTGTTTTTGATCTGTATACGTATATATATACAGGTATATATATATATATATATGTATATATGTGGTTTTTATGTATTTGGTTATTTCGTGATTTTTATCGCGGAGAGAGAACGGCTTAACGGCGCGATCCGGAGTCCGAATCTGACGATCCAAAATGGTAGATTCGATGTCTCGGCAGTGCTGAACGCAATGGCGTGATTCGCGTCGACATGTGACGAGCGGATCAAAAGTTATTGCAAGATCTTCGCTGAGGGGTCGAATGATACAGATTTTTTATTTCGCGATCCGGACCCTGTTTTTGCACCGTTTCGCATGGGATTGCTTGTGGAGGGGCCTATGGGCATTTTGTTCCTGCTGTGAGGGACCCTGAGGCCATTTTTGCATGTTTGAGGGGTTTTTGTGCAATTTGGCACATGGTTTATGTTGGTGGTGTGAGAGAGAGAGAGTGAGTGGGTTTTTTGAATTTTTTCTCCTCTCCTCAGCTCCAGCAATTGCGAGCCCCAGCTCCCCCTCCTCCTGCTGGTGCCTCCCCGAGCCTCTCCGGCCGCCGTCGACCGTCCCCTGGCCGACATTGCCCCGGCCATCCCTCCTCTCTATTTTATTATTCTTCTTCTTCTTCCTCTCCTTCTTCTCCTTCTCTGAGGTGAGCACCCAGGGGGAACCCACGCTTGAGCTCCCCCTGAGGTGGCTGTGCCGCTGGTGTCGCCGGAGTGCCGCCGGAGCCGCTGCCAGGCTGCTGCGGCCACTGCTGGAGCAGCAGCTGGCCGAGCTTGGTGAGCCCAGGCCGCCGCCGCCTCCCGCAGCTCGGAAGGGTGAGCCTCGCCTCCCCCGTCACCTCCGACGCCGCCTCCTGCTTCCCCGGCCGTCGCCGTGCCGCCGGAGCGCCGCCGCAGCCGCCGCAAGCCTCGGTGGGGCCGCTAGGCCAGCCGCGGCCGAGCCAGCTCCGCCGCCGCCACCCGTCGCCATTTTTGTCGCGGTCACCGGCCAACCGGTGTCCGACGGGCCCCTCTCGCCAGTGCTCGCGTCGCCGCCGGTCGCCGCCGCCGTCCCTTGCCGCGCCGACAAGCCCTAGCCAACCCGAGAGCTTCGAGGTTCCCTACGCCGCCGCCGCCGCTTCCCGCCGCCGGCTAAGGTGAGCCTCCCCTTCCCTGTGACCCTCTCTGTTGACCATGGCCGCCGCCGGCCTTGCATGTCGACCGGCAACCGGCCGGAGCTGGTTGCTCCGGTCGGGGCCTTGTTTGTTGCTTTTTTGGCCGCGCCATGGTGTTTGGAGCTCCTGTTGCTTCCCGAGGTCCGGGAAGGTGAGCACGATGATCGCGGCGATGCGCTGATCATCATGCTCACCTCCGTTTTGGATTTGGTCGAGCCGTTTCGTCGTTCGGCCTTTGTCGAGTTTCTTTAATGTTTTTATGCAATTGCTGGGTTAGCGACTGTTCCTGTCGCAGCGAGGCTGTGAGCACGGCCTCCGTTACGTCGTTGCCTATCCGCTGGTGCTTACGGAAGGTCGTGCGGACGAACGGAGCGCTCGAACGGCCTTTATTTATGCTTGCTTATCGCATGTGCATGCTATTTTTATGCAATTTCCCGGCTTGCGACTTGTCCTGTCGCAGTGGGGCTGTGAGCACGGTCTCCGGGACATCGTTACCTATCCGCTGGTGCTTGCAGAAGGTCGTGCGGATGTACGGATTGCTCGTACGCCTTTGTTTGGTGCTTGTATGTTTGTAATTATTCTTGTTTTGGGACTTTGGCGCTTGAGGCAGCGTTGCGACGCTGTGGGCAGTAAGGGTATGATCCTTGGGGCCCTGTGGACTGGTTGTCCAACCCTCTTGCCCTTCGCGGAGTTCCGGATTCGTTTCCGACGCGTTTTCCGATGAAATAGTCGGCGAAACGCATGTTTCTAGTCGTGCGACTCACTCGCTGATTTTGCGAGTGACTTGGCTTCGTCGTTTAGCCTCGTTGGCTGTTCCTCATCGCTGCCCCGAAGTTCCGAGGACAGCGGATGAGTGACGAGGTGTTCCGGTGCCAATTCGGCATTTTTCGGGAACCCGGAAAGCCTTTTCGGGTGCGTTTGTTGTCGTGGCACCCCGAGCTTGTGCTCGCTGCCCCATCACTTGGTTTTGTGTGTTCGGGGACAGCGAGGGGCCTGGTTTGGTTGTTGGTACCCCTGTGGGGCTTAGTGTGGTTTCGGGATCGCCCCGGTGGGTTTCCGGGCGATCCGTCGGTTTCGGGAATGTGAGAGCTTTGTGTTTAGCGTCGACTTGGTGGACCTTGACCCTGTGAGTCTTTCGTAGGTCCTGTCGTGGTTCCCGAGAGCCGTCGGTGTTAGACTTGATCTTTCGACAGGTGGGTACTTCGATCCGGAGTCGGTTCAGTGGACTACGGTGATACCTTTCTATCCTTTCTCTTACATTACAGTTATTAGTTCACTTGACTCCCGTTGACTCTACTTATATGCGTGCTTGGATAGTAGAGTAGTTGTGGTTTGCATGATTCTTGAGACGACCCAGTTGGTCGTAGTGATCGCCGTTGTTACGAGCGATCCTCGTTGTGGTTTATCAGTTGCTTCACGGCTCGTTGCCGTTCTGTGGATTGAGCATTTGCATCGATCGTCACAGCTCTTCTCGCACTTCACGTACACCGCGGTCTGATCCACCGTTTCGGGGTGTTCTTTTCCGGAAAAGGGTCGTGTATTGCGACCGACCCGTGAGCCTCGATGCATTGCGTCGGGAAGGTATGGTGCCGTTAGTTGAGCAGTGTGACAGTGCCAGGGATCCATCCCGGTGGCTATGATTGGGTTTACTTTGTGGTTATCTCCTTTGATGCATATACTAGTTGCTTACAGTAGCATGGTTGTTTCAGTTGTATGTCAGCCTCATACTTACTTGTGCTACTGTATACCATATCTATCTTTTGTTGACCCTCGTGCCGGTGTGTACACCTCGCCTTCGTCGGCTTGCGGTACCCACTGGGAGGGGAGACATGTTTACATGTTCTCACCCCCCGCCCTCGTTGTTGTTTTCAGGTGAGCAGGGTGGTGAGTGTCGGGACGCTGCGAGGCACGCCTAGATAGTAGCTTTAGAGGTTCCGACTTGTGAGGCTACTTCCCAGATTTGGTTATCACCCTTCCCTTATCAGTTAGATGTGATTGTGGTTCAGTTACCTTTTGGATATTATCTAGCATGCTTATGTGTTGTGGACTTATTTAGTATTCATATGTGATTATTTTGCATGCTTAGATCTTTTGATTTTGGTGCAGTTTCCATGTGAGGATGTCGATGCTTTGATTCTATCATTGTGGCTTTTATCGCATGCCTTGGTTTTCTACCCCTCGTGGTAGCGCTTTCAAGTAAAGGTTTCCGTGTGGGAAACAGTTTTCAAATGGATTTCCGATCATTCGGCTTTTGTGATTTAAAAAGAGAGTTCTCGTGTGGAGAACAGTTTTCAAATGATTCTTCAATGTTTGAGCTTAGGATTTCAAAATAAAGCTTCTGGGTAAGGAGCAATTTTCTAGAATGATCTGTTGTTTGTGCATTGCATCATCCTTCGCCTAAGGACTTGCTTAGATTCATACAGGTTTAAGGACTGCTAGCTGTATGAATCTTATTGAGTTGTTTTGTTGTTCGTGATGAATGAATGGTGGTTGTGATCCTGTTGTATGTCGTGGACGCCGTGCAAATACAGGGGAGGTTTTGTCCGTGTGTACAGTGGACCCTGTATTTGTGGCGGGTCTGTACGTGGCGCAGGCTAGGCTTTCAAAAAAAAAATTATTAGCGCATTTTTTCGCATCTAGAACTAGCCCGAGGCGTGACAAGTTTCTAACTAGAATTTTATATATTATTTCAATTAAGTCTTACTATATAATTTAGTTGGCCGAATAACAATATGTTATGATTGTTTTGTAACATTTTAATTATTTTTATATCATTTACGATAAATTGTGCTATTTCTTGCTGCAATGTAAGCGACGCATCACTATTGTATCCGTTAACGAATTGTTATCGCTAGGCCTATCACTATTTGATGTGATTTTATGACTAGGGTTACTGTGTAGCACAATAGTCCTTGTGCTCCTAACTTTCTAACCATACATCAATTTTGATTGGTGGTTAGGATGAGAGAGACAAGAAAAATTAGAGAGAAATTAGATGTCTAAATTTCTCTCTTTAAATTTCCTTTCAATTTATTTTCTCTTCCTCACCCTAACCATTCATTAAAATTGATGGATGGTTAGAAAGTTAGGAGCATAAGGAGCAAAACGGCTGCTGTGCTCTGATATTTATTAATTTTTTTTTTTACAATTATGAGACGTGTACTACGACACAACACATGTCGTGTATTGTACGCGAAAGAAGTACGTGTCACTGTTTTAGGAATCACTAGCGCGGTACACCTTTACTTTACACAATCGTCGCACCATCGCACTTTTACGTGATGGAGACCTTTACCAAACGACACGTGTCGTTATTCCATTGGTTTCTATCGCTGTCTGCTGTGTACTACAACGAGCACGTTCCGTGCCTCATTAGGAATTTTCTAATATGAATACAATATATAAATTGGTGGTTCCCTCCATAATTAGTTAATTCAAATTCGGCAAAAATTTAATACGAATATAATACGAATAAAATTTATATTTTAATTTTTAAATTTGTTAAAAATACGGTTTAAAAAATAGATTCGCCAATTATTCGGATACGTGGTGCGACTTATACGAAAATTATACGTTCACGAATTAAAAATTCGGGATTAAAAATTTGGCTATTAAATTAATTTTTTTTTCTAGATTTATGCTACTAGCATAAATAGTTATAATTCTTAACAATTTAAAAATAGAGAGCTACAAAATAAAGTAAATTAAGTAAAAAAAGATAATAGCAAAATTTATTGTAGTCTCCATCTTCATCTTTTTCATGATCCACATATTCCGAAAATTTATGAATTTTGGCCGAATATTTCGGCATACGCAAATTTATTCGTGAATAATAAATCTACCCAAAAATTTCTGATTATTCCAATTTTTTGAAAAAAAAATCGTATGTGGACTGTTTTATTCGTTTTCAACAATTTACGAATAATTAGCAAATAATTCACGAATTAAGTAACTAAGGTTCCGTCACATCAACAAAATAATTATTGGTGAAGCCATATTGCTCATTAGGTCATTAACCAATAGGAGATTGCCACATAACTAATTAAAATTTTGGACGTGTTTGTTGCACCGTAAATCAACTCTAAAATGTGCATTAAAAATAAATTTTCGACAGTATAATAAATTATTTAAATATCTTATATTATATATAGTAAATCATATTTTATTTTACAGTATTGATCACCTAATATTCTGTCAACCAAATAATATTTTTGTGCGGTGTATGAAAAATTAGTATGCACTAGGTTAGGTGCAAGCAAAATTGTTTCCTCTCTTTTGAAATTATATGTGCACCATACTAAACATTCTATACACCGAGTGTATTTATGTACATACACCACATACTCAAGACTCTTTAATTCAGAATTTAAAATTAATTCATTAAACATAATTTAAATTATTAGACTTTGTAAATTAGTTATATGAAATTAATTTTCAATATTGGAATATTAGTCATCTAATATATTTTACGATGTGGAGTATGCATCAGGCGTATATAATAATTTCTTCTTCTCCAATTAATTTACGGTGTATGGAGTATTAATTTAATTAATTTTTTAATAAAACTATTAGAATAATTTAATTCTTAAAATGCTGAAAGTAAATACAATATTTTTTAAAAATTTTATTTTTAATAATGTACATACGATTATTTTATAGATATTTTTTTTGTATTATTTGATATAATTTTTTTATTCTTAAAATTTTAAAAACTACATATTTTAATTGATTGAAATATTATCTATCAGCCGCGAGTGCGGCCTTCCTTAGTTTCCTATAGTTTGACACCCTAGAGCTCCTTAATAATTTTTTTTCCAATAGAATTAACATTTCTCATATAATGCATAGGTTCATCTGCAATACGAAAAGTATATTTGTATATATTTTCTCAGCTCTATTTGTGCCCAATAGCTTTTTACAACTCTCAATACAAAAAAAAAGAGGAAAAAGAACAAGAAAAAAAATCTGAGTTTAAATAATGAAATTAATTTGACAAATTAAAGATTAAAGTAGTACGGTACAAAATTATATAGTAGAGGGGTCTACATGCAATTTTGTCGATCACAGCGAGGCTGGAGTAACGCCAGCGGCTACCGACACGTGTCCTTTCACCCGCGCTATACTCCGCCTCGCCAGTGACCGACACGTGTGAGTCTTCGCACCGCCCTGTACACTTGGCGCTTTCTTCTGACACGTGCGAAGGGATTTCCACCGGCTTTACCCGGTGAAACGGTAACTCGTCGACCACGTCGGGAAACACGACCACGTAACTGTCACGTGCGAAGCCCACGAGTCACGTGACCTGGTCGCGCACCTCTCTTGGCGCGCACACTGAGGTGGAAAAGGACACGGGGCCCCACCGATTATTAAATTTTTTCCAATTAATTAATTAATTAATTTATATTAAGCTAGAAGTAAATTTTGAGTAATAATTTTTGTTGTTCCCGAGAATACGAGATATTTTGTATAAATTAAAACAACTATAAATTTATGTTCGAATCCATTCAATCATGTTTCTGAATGATATTTTTAGCAGTATTTTGATAAAAAGTCTAGGATAATATCTACATATATTTTAAAAATAAAATAATTAATTTATGTTAGTATATTTAATTTATTTTGTGTAATAATTTTTTTGTAATTTATCTATAATATATGTAGTGAATAAAATATAAATACTAGTAATATAATTATAATTTTAATTAATAGAACGATAAATTTCAATACAAATTTAAAAGAAATATATAATATATATAAAAAATAATTTAATATATATAATACTTTATATGAGAATCAAATAATTAAATATTAATATATATAAATTGATAAAACTTAATAAAATAAATAATATATCACATTTAATTAATATATATTATATAATAGGATTTAAGTAAAACTATATCATGATAAAATATTATTTATATTAATATATTTAGTTATATATTTATTTATCCAATAAACTAAAGAGAAGAAACAAAGTTGTTCCTAGTTTCCTTGAGAACAACTTTTAACAGGTTGTTCCATAATAACAAGCTTTGCCCGGCACAACTTGTTCCTCCCTATTTCTTCACCGTTAGGGTAAATGTTGGGATATATTCTCCTTGTTCTGGAGATACTCCACAACCAAACGCAGCCTAAACATCGCCTGCACGGAATATAAGACATGACACAATTTGAATATGATTATTTGACAGTTTTAAAAAAATTAGTGTACAGACACGATATAAACATCACTAATAAAATATAATATTATTGATACAATAACATACATTTATTACAAATAAAATTTTAATTTTGTCAAAACATTACTATATTTTTCTGTGAATAAAAGTTAGTAAAATTTTTATTGATAATTTATATATTTTAAAAAAAATTTTGTTTTCATTATATATAATTTATTTATGTTGTCTAAAAAGAGTTATCATGTATTTGTAAAAAAAAAGACTAAATATTTATTATCTTACATTATAGGCTATTTTGCATAAAACATTTATAGATTTTGCATTTTTACAAAAATGGAGCATATTTTTAATTTTGCATATTAAAGTGTAATTTTTTTTAAAATAGACCAAAATAACCTTCTCCTTTCTCTCTCTCCTTTCTCTTTTTCTTAGCATATTAAATTTTCTTTTTCTTTGAAAGTACAACTGACAAACATAATTATAAATACTTTTTCTTAAAGAATTAAAATCTTTTATCATACACAAAATAAAAAAATAAACAGTAAAAAATAAAAAAGTGGAATCTCTTCTTCACTAGTGCAATTCAAGTATAATTAATTATGCAACTTTACATAAATAATGTTGCACAATTCGTGCAATATTTTTTTTTATCTATTTTTTTCTCCTTTATTCTTCCCCATTTTTTTTCTTTTCTCCTGTTTAGCCTTCGCTCTTCTTTTCCTTCCCCATCATTGTCCTCTTTTGCGTGCTCCGACGTCAGCAACCTCGATCTCGTGCGGTAGTATCATCGTCTCATACACCGTACATTCATGGACAGGACCCCACAACTAGCCCGTATGAAGTGGCAAGTGCTACCCAATACTGACGACCCTTTCCTCTCGCAGCAAAAGCTTAGGATCGCTCTGATCGGCGCGCCCGCAATTTGCTTCCAACCTTTCCCTTCTTTGCTTTCCACACTTATTTTGCTTTGGTACAATAAAAAGTTGGCCGCCCAACCCGAGGAACTAATTCCCCGTCTAACCTTCTTACAAATTTTGTTTACCAATCTAGCCTCATTTTGAAAATATTTTCTAATCTAACCTCATTTCAACTGATTAAGAAAAAACTGTAAAATAATTATTTTTAGTGATAACTAAGAGAGATTTTTTTCTCTCCTCCCATGCTGACACCACCTTTCTCTCTCTAACTCTCTCTCTTCCTTCCCTCATCTCCCCATTGGTTCTCTCTCTAACTATATCTCTCTCCTCCCCCTCCCCCCCACACCGGATCTCTCTCTCTCCTCCCCTCCCTCCGCCAATTCTCTCTCTACCCCCGGTTCTCTCTCTAACTCTCTCTCTCTCCTCCCCCCACCTACCTTTCTCTCCACACCCAACCCCACCATCCTCTCACCACCCACCGAGAGAGGGAGGAGAAGGCGGTAGGCGGCAGCATTAAGGAGGTGAAGAGAGGTGGGGGAAGG
The DNA here is from genome assembly GCA_016920855.1 of Puya raimondii. Classification (NCBI taxonomy): domain Eukaryota; kingdom Viridiplantae; phylum Streptophyta; class Magnoliopsida; order Poales; family Bromeliaceae; genus Puya; species Puya raimondii. Next base: position 20,069,843 of record JABWPP010000048.1, on the reverse strand, counting down.
AGAGAGAGTTAGAGAGAGAGATGCGGTGGGGGGAAGAGGAGAGAGAGTTAGAGAGAGATCCGGTGTAAACAGAGGAGGGAGAGAGACTTTGCTGCAATTGTTGCAACTCCTATATATATCGACCACGGTTGATTTATTTGCTAACCCTAGCAGTGCAGCCGCTCCTTGTGCTCCCTTTCTTCCCTCCCTTTCTTCTAATCCCAGCTAACTTCTATAGCAAAGTTGACCCCTAAGCTTTGACTCCAGCTTGTGAGACTAATACTTGGAGTTAGCTGAGTTTGGAGACCAGTGGGGAGTTAGTGGGAGAAGCTGCTTCAAGCCCTCTACCATCTTGGAGTGATTAGAGGTGAGATTTCTTGAGATTAAATTGTATATGGCTGAAATTAAGCTATATATTGCATACGATTGTTCATAGCGACAATGGGATTTGGTTTAATTTATGCTAAGAAGTGCTTTGCCCGAGGTCTAACGTAGGTAATACTTATGTTTCAGGCTCGTTCCGACTTATCTTTTATCCAACCACAACAATTCAGGTCAGAGTCGGAGGTTGAGTTTGAGTCGGAGCTCCAGTCCGAATCCGAGACTAGGTAGTACGGAAAGTGCTTCTGCAAAACCCTAGCAGCCGGTGTTGAAAATCCCAGCAGCAGACCTGTCGGCACACGTATCGTCTGCAGGTAAGCTCAAACAAAAACAACAGTGACTCCCCTCCTGCTGCTCTCTGGGTTCTCCACCGAGCTCGTGTGTTTTCCTGTTCAGTAGCTCGAGATATCTCGGCATCATGGCCGGACCCACCTCTTCTACTTCTATTCCATCATTTTTTTTTATTTTGAGAGAAAGGTAGCACGCTATTATCTCTTTAAGAAATAAACTTAGCAAGAAATGTGAATCAACTAGGATTCGAACTCGGGACCTCGGGTACCAACCACCAAGCCCTTTGCCACTTGCGCTAGGGACGGTCGGTTTTATTCCATCATCTTTGAAATCGCAAGGTATGACATTCTAATTAAAAAGTTATAATTAATTAACTAATTAAAAAGGTTTATTATTTATAATTAATTAACTAATTAAAAAAATTAATATTTTAATCAATTTATTCAGCAATCAATATTTGTATTGATCAACCATTAATATTTTGACTAAGTTATTTAATTTTTAACTAATTATTCAACCAAAAAAATATACGAAGTAATTAAAAATAGAGAGCTAAAAAATAAAATAGATTAAGTAAAAAAGATAATAGTAAAGTTCATTGTCGTCTCCATCTTCATCTTTTTCATGATCCACATATTTCAAAAATTCATGATTTTTGGCCGAATATTTCGACATATGCAAATTTATTCGCGAATAATAAATCTACCCCAACATTCACGTTTTATTTCGATTTTTTGAAAAAAAATCGCATATAAACTGTTTTATCGGATTTTCAATAATTTACGAATAATTCGTGAATAATTCGCGAATTAACTAACTAAGGTTCTGTCACATCAACAAAATAATCATTGGTGAAGCCATATTGCTCATTAGGTCGTTAACCAATAGGAGATTGCCACATAACTAATTAAAATTTTGGACGAGTTCGTTGCACGTAAATCAACTCTAAAATGTGAATTAAAAATAAATTTTCGACAGTATAATAAATTATTTAAATATCTTATATTATATATATTATATCATATTTTATTTTACAGTATTGATCACCTAATATTCTGTCAACCAAATAATATTTTTGTGCGGTGTATGAAAAATTAGTATGCACTAGGTTAGGTGCAAGCAAAGATTTTTCCTCTCTTTTGAAATTATATGTGCACCATACTAAACATTCTATACACCGAGTGTATTTATGTACATACACCACATACTCAAGACTCTTTAATTCAGATTTTAAAATTAATTCATTAAACATAATTTAAATTATTAGACTTTGTAAATCAGTTCACGACAACAACTGAAAAAACAAAACAAGGTTAAACAAAACCCTAACAACGCCATTGCTGTAAAATGAGGCATCAAACCCTAAGCGGATCGCGAGATCATGAGATTTGAGAACGAATTCATGAATTTTAGCAAGAATTTCGTGAGAACTCGAAATCGAATCAAATCAAAGCGAAACGATTTTGAAAAATCCAAAGTAGAAAGTGAAAATCGGTCGAAAATGCAACGATCCAACGTCAGATCGGAGAAAGGGAACGATGGATTCTAGGGTTTGGATTAGGGTTTCATACCTCGAAGCCGATTGAAGAGGAGATCGAAGGAGGAGTGCGATTGAAATCGATGAAACGGAACACTACCTTCCGATTGAAAGAAATGAGAAAAAAAAATGAAAAGTGCACGAACATCCCCTGAACTTGTAAATTTTGCAATTAGGTATAGGGAGAATTTTTTTTATAAATAGGCTTTAAAAAATATTATAAATTAAAATAAATTTAGGCCTGTAACAATAATAAAGTTATACTCACATGAGTTATGTAAAACTTGCTAATAGAGTCTATAAATATAAATGATACATTTAAAATTTGAATTATAAAAGTCATTAAATAATTCAAATTAAATGAATTAAAAGATTAGATAGTACAATTAATTTTTTTAAATAGATAATTAGATTAAAATGAGTTACAGTCCAGATAAGTTTCGATGATTTAGCATTCAAATCGATAATTTACATCGTTAAATATATTTTAAAATAATTAAACTATCCAGCAGAGCAGGTTTTAGGATTTTTAAAAAAAAATATTACTTAGTAATCAAAAGATTTTAAAATTGACAATATGTAAGTCGAATACAAAGTATCAATTCATTTAGCCGTATAGAACAATCCAAATTATTTGAATTTTTGTAGAACATTATATTCACTATTCATATCAAGATCAAAAAATACTCGAGATTGAATTCAAGAATTACATCACTATTTTTAGAACATTGTTCGGCTATGACTGTTTATTTTATGACCACTAAATGCGTGAGTAAATGATGTTAGAAAAATTGTGAAACTTGCTTTCGAAAGAGCTTTAATATTCTACATCATGTTTAGTAGTATCGATCGTCGATTTGAATTCCCCATTATTGAAAAAATGTGGATAGCATTAATTCTGTATGCTATTTATTACATAATTTTTCTATCATCGAACCAGAGTGGATAACAAAAACTCCATATGCTATGATATAGTAGCCCCATTCTTAAAATGTAACCTATTTAAGCACAAAAATGGGCATCTATGTCTCCAAATTCGATCTAAATTTCTATTCCATTCTAGGGTTTTAGGCTCCATTTGGTTTAGAGATAAAGAAAGAATAACAAAAGTTATCCTCGCTATTACGTCGAATAGGATATTTTTTTGGCAGGGGATAAAATGTTCCGATTAAATCTTGCTATTCCCGATTATTCGAAGATAGCTTGGGATAAATTATTCCACCATTTTGGTGGATTAGTGCTATTTAAGGTTATTCCAAGCTTTATTAAGATTATAAATTGAATAAACATAAATTATATAAACATGATATATTACATACTATAATAAATTATTTTTATTATAAAATTATCAATTGTACTGTATTAATACATATTATTTATCCTTAAATATTATAATAAATTATTATAATTAAATATTATAAAATTTTATTTTTATTAAATTTAAGTTTAGGTAGAATTTGAAAGAAAAAAAATTAGTATTATATTTTAATATTTCTTTTTACATAGCATATTTCATATCTAATTTATTGTGAAATATTGATTCCACTATCCTCTACTGTTCCATAAAATTAACCAAACACAATTTCAGTTATTCAATTATTTCTGAAAATAGCAGCATTACAAATCAAATATAAATTTATTTTTATTCCTGACTATTCCGAAATAGTAAACTATTTTAGGGATAAAAAAATTATCCCAATATTCGTTACCACCGAACTAAATGCCATGATGGGCCGCAATGTTACCAAGTTACTCAATTATCATGAATGTTTGTGGACCAATGTTGTCAAACTTTACCGACCGTCCCTAGCGCAAGTGGTAAAGGGCTTGGTGGTTGGTATCCGAGGTCCCAAGTTCGAATCCTAGTTGATTCACATTTCCAGCTAAATTTATTTCTAAAAGAAATAAACGAAGCAGGTAGCGTGCTACCTTTCTCTCAAAAAAAAAAAAAAAATGTTGTCAAACTTTAAGTATGGCAGTATTCACCCTTTGGAGAATAAAAAAAAAAATGCCCATGGGCTTGGAGATCAAGGATTAGGAAAATTGCTTGTGATGGGTCTAATACTCGTTGGCCCAAGATCCTTGGCTCTTTAACATCCCTCTAAGTTTAAAGCCTCACTTTTCTTAACATGAATATGATGACACTTTTATCATGGTCTCGGAGTTTCTGATTAATGATTTCTTTGGTTCATCTATTTTAAATTATGAAATTGGAATGAAATTTATTAATTCTAATAGTTGTTGTTTGTTTTATAAGAATCGAATTTTCTTATTTCACTCTGAAATGAGAATGGTCCAATTCATGTATGGTTCAATCCGATTTTGAATTCTACATTAGTGCATTGCAAAGTAAACCACTCAAAGTTCTCTCTCACAAACACCCCCTTCTTCTCTCTCTTCATCATTCTCCTCTCTCTTAACCAAAATTCTCTCTCAAAATTCTAAATAATTTTACTTTGACTAATTTATTATAATATTTAAGGATATTTAGAATGCCTTTAGAAGCCCGATTAATACGTCTTCATTTTGACTAATTCTGAATGCTTTTATTTTGTTTTGTTTAGTTAGTATATGTGAGAATTCAGATTTTATTATTTTTTTTTATCTGCGAATTTGAATTCTGTGTCCCTCACCCCTGTTACTTTATATCTGAGCTGTTTGAGCATATGTATACATGTATGGGTATATATATGCGTATATATTTAGTATACGGTGTATTTATTTAGTTGTTTGTGTTTTAAGTTTTTGTCGCGGAGAGTGTACGGGTTAACGGCGCAATCCGGAGTCCGATCCTGACGATCCAAAATGGTAGATTCGATGTCTCGGCAGTGCTGAACAGCAATGGCGCGCGTCGACATGCGACGAGCGGATCAAAAGTTATTGCAAGATCTTCGCTGAGGGGTCGAATGGTACAGATTTTTGTTTCGCGATCTGGACCCTGTTTTCGCACCGTTTCGCGTGGGATTGCTTGTGGAGGGGCTTATGGGCTTTTTGTTCCTGCTGTGAGGGGCTGAGGAGTAATTTTGTTAGTTTGAGGGGTGTTTTAGCATTTTATGCATGTGTATATGTGTTGTGTTTGTGTGTGTGAGAGGAGTTGGATCCACTATCTCTCTCTCTCTTCCTCAGCCACCCCAGCCCCAAGCTCCCTCTCCCCCAGCTCCTCTGCAACCTCCCCGAGCACCTCCGGCTGCCGCCGACCACCCCTGGCCGGAGCTGCCCCCGGCCAAGCTCTCCATCTCTCTTTTCTCCATTTTTTTTTCTTCTTCTTCTTCTCTGTGTGTGCACCAGGGGGGAGCCCACGCCGGAGCTCCCCTGAGGTGGCACGACCGCCGGCGCCATCGCCGTGCCGCCGGGAGCCGCCGCCAGGATGCTGCGGCCACTGCTGGGGCAGCAGCTGGCCGAGCCTTGCGAGCTCAGGTCGCCGCCGCCTCCCGCAGCCTTGGTGGGTGAGCATCGCCACCCCCGTGACCTCCGGCGCCGCCCCCTTCTTCCCCGGACGTCGCCGTGCCGCCGGAGCGCCGCCGCAGCCGCCGCAAGCCTCGGTGGGGCCGCTAGGGCAGCCGCGGCCGAGCCTGCTCCGCCGCCGCCACCCGCCGTCCTTTTTGTCGCGGTCACCGGCAGGACGGCGTCCGGCGACCCCCTCTTGCCGGTGCTCGCGTCGCCGCCGGCCGCCGTCGCCGCCCGTTGCCGCGCCGCCGTGCCCTAGCCAACCCGAGGGCTTCGGGTTTCCCTGCGCCACCGCCGCCGCTTCTCGCCGCCGGCTGAGGTGAGCCCCCTCTTCCTTGCGACCTCCTCTGCCGACCCCAGCCGCCGCTGGTCGTGCATGTCGGCCGGCAGCCGGCCGGAGCTGGTTGCTCCGGCCGGGGTCTTATTTGGTTGGTTTTTGGCCGCGCCGAGTGATTTGAGCTCCCTGTTGCCTCCCGAAGCCCGGGAAGGTGAGCACGATGATCGCGGCGATGCGCTGATCATCATGCTCACCTCTGTTTTGGTTTTGGTTGAGCCGTTTTGTCGTTCGGCCTTTGTCAAGCTTTATTATTGTGTGTTGCACTATTTTTATGCAATTGCTGAGCTTGCGACTTGTCCTGTCGCAGTGGGGCTGTGAGAACGGGCTCCGAGACATCGTAACCTATCCGCTGGTGCTTGCGGAAGGTCGTGTGGATGTACGGATTGCTCGAACGGCTTTGTTTAGTGCTTGTATGTTTACTTTTGTCGCATGTTTGTGGACTTTGGCATTTGTGGCAGCGTTGCGACGCTGTGGGCAGCAAGTGTGAGAATTCTGATTTTTTTTTTATTGTTGTTTTATCTGCAAAATTGGAATTCTGTGTTTTCCCTCATGTTACTGTGCATTTGAGCTGTATACGTGTATATATATACAGGTATAGGTGTATATGTATGTATATATAGTGTATTTAGTTAGTTTGTGTGTTTTAAGTTTTTTTGTCGCGGAGAGTGTACGGCTTAACGGCGCGAACCGAAGTCCGTTTCTGACGATCCAAAATGGTAGATTCGATGTCTCGGTAGTGCTGAACGCAATGGCGCGATCCGCGTCGACATGCGTGTGAGAATTTGAATTTTTGGAAAATTTGGATTCTGTGTTCCTCACACCCGTTACTGTGTTTTCGATTGTATACGTATATATATACTGGTTTATATATATATATATATATATATATATATATATATATATATATATATATATATATATATATATATATATATATATATGTATATATGTGGTTTTTAGTGGATGTTAGGGTTTTTGAGTTTTTGTCGCGGAGAGAGAATGGCTTAACGGCACGATCCGGAGTCCAAATCTGACGATCCAAAATGATAGATTTGATGTCTCGGCAGTGCTGAACGCGATGGCGCGATCCGTGTCGACATGCGACGAACGGTTTGAGAGATCTTCCAGCTTCTTCGCCGAGAGGTCGAATGTCACTTTTTTTGGTTTCGCGACTTAGACCCTGTTCTCGAACCGTTTCGAGTGAGATTGCTTGTGGAGGGGTGTCTGGGCATTTTGTACCTGCTGTGAGGGACTGAGGAGGAAATTACTGTGTTTGGAGGGCTTAATTGCAATTGTGCAAGTGCCTTATGTGCTTTGTGTGTGTGTGTGAGTAGTGGTTGGGAAAACCACTCACTTCCTCTCCCCCTCAGCTCCCAGAGGTGAGCATCAGCTTCCCCTGCCCCTCATCCTCCTCCCCGAGCTCGGCCGGCCGCCGCCGGCCACCCCCCTGGCCGGAGCAACCCCGGCAACTTCTCTCTCTCTTTTTCTTTTTCTTCTTCTTCTTCTTCTTCTTCTTCGCTGCGGTGTGCACCCAGGGGAAACCCATGCATGGACTTCCCCTGAGGTGGCACGACCGTCGGAGTGGTGCGCCGCCGCCGGGAGCCGCCGCCGGAGCTACTGCAGCTCCTGCTTGTGAAGCTGCGGGCTGAGGCTGGTGGGCCCGAGCCGCCGCCGCCTCTCGAAGCCTGGGAGGTGAGCACCGTCACCCTCATGTCCTCCGGTGCCGCCCCCTTCTTCCCCGGCCGTCGCCGTGCCGCCGGAGAGCCGCCGTCGCCACAGCTAGCTGCTGCTGGGGAGTGCGGGCTATAGCTTGAGTTTCGAGACGCCGCCGCCTCCCGTCGCCTCGGCGACCTCCCGCCGGCATCCGGAGGACCGCCGCCGCCGTAGCCTCCTTCCCCGACCGCCCCCGTGCCGACGGAGCGCCGCCGCGCCGCCTGCAGCTCCTGCTTGCTGCTTGCGGGCAGGAGCAGCTGGAGGCCGAGCCGCCGCCCGCCGCCTCCCGCCGCCTCGGAGGGGTGCGCGCCGCCACCCTCGGGACCGCCGCCGCCGGTCCATCCCTCCCCGGCCGTCGCCGTGCCGCCGGAGCGCCGCCGCAGCCGCCGCAAGCCTCGGTGGGGCCGCTAGGGCAGCCGCGGCCGAGCCAGCTCCGCCGCCGCCACCCGTCGCCGTTTTGTCGCGGTCACCGGCAGGACGGCGTCCGGCGACCCCCTCGTGCCGGTGCTCACATCGCCGCCGGCCGCCGTCGCCGCCCGTTGCCGCGCCGTCGTGCCCTAGCCAACCCGAGAGCCGGCTTCCTCCTTGCGCCGCCGCCACCGCTTCCTGCCGCGTTTTGAGGTGAGCCCCCTCTTCCTCACCTCCCCCGCACCCATCCCTGGCCGCCGCCGGCCTTGCATGTCGGCCGGCAGCCGGCCGGAGCTTGTTGCTCCGGCCGGGGTCTTGTTTGTTGGTTTTTTGGCCGCGCCGAGGTGTTTGGAGCCCCTGTTGCTTCCCGAGGTCCGGGAAGGTGAGCACGATGATCGCGGCGACGCGCTGATCATCATGCTCACCTCCGTTCTGGTTTTGGTTGAGCTGTTTCGCTGTTCGGCCATTGTCGAGCTTTTATTCTTGAATGTTTGCTGTTTTTATGGGTTTTCCCGGCCTGCGACTGGTTCTGTCGTAGTGGGGCTGTGAGCACAGTCTCCGTGACATCGTTACCTATCCGCTGGTGCTTGCGGAAGGTCGTGCGGATGTACGGATTGCTCGAACGGCTTTGTTTAGTGCTTGTATGTTTATATTTGTCGCTTGTTTGTGGATTTTGGCGTTTGTGGCAGCGTTGCGACGCTGTGGGCAGCAAGGGCATGATCCTTGAGGCCCTGTGGACTGGTTGTCCAACCCCTTCGCCCTTCGCGGAGTTTCGAATTCATTTCCGACGCGTTTTCCGATGAAATAGTCGGTGAAACGCATGTTTCTAGTCGTGCGACTCACTCGCTAATTTTGCGAGCAACTTGGCTTCATCGTTTAGCCTCGTTGGCTGTTCCTCATTGCTGTCCTGAAGTTCCGAGGACAGCGGATGAGTGACGAGGGGTTCCGGTGCCAATTCGGCATTTTTCGGGAACCCGGAAAGCCGTTTCGGGTGCGTTTGGTATTCGTGGCACTCCGTGCTTGTGCTCGCTGTCCCATCACTTGGTTTTGTGTGTTCGGGGACAGCGAGGGGCCTGTTTTGGTTGTTGGTACCCCTGTGGGGCTTAGTGTGGTTTCGGGATCGTCCCGGTGGGTTTCCGGGCGATCCGTCGGTTTCGGGAATGTGAGAGCTTTGTGTTTAGCGTCGACTTGGTGGACCTTGACCCTGTGAGTCTTTCGTAGGTCCTATCGCGGTTTCCGAGAGCCGTCGGTGTTAGACTCGATCTTTCGACAGGTGGGTACTTCGATCCGGAGTCGGTTCAGTGGACTACGGTGGTACATTTCTATCCCTCCTCTTGCTTTTCAGTTATTAGTTCACTTGACTCCCGTTGACTCTACTTATATGCGTGCTTGGATAGTAGAGTAGTTGTGGTCTGCATGGTTCTTGAGACGACCCAGTTGGTCGGTGGTGATCGCCTGTTGTTCCGAGCGATCCTAGTTGTGGTTTATTGGTTGCTTCTCGGCTCGTTGCCGTTCTGTGGATTGAGCATACGCATCGATCGTCACAGCTCCCTAGCACCTCACGTATGCCAACGGTCTGATCCACCGTTTGAGCTTCTTTTCCGGAAAAGGGTCGTGGAGAGCGGTCCCGACCCGTGAGCCTCGATGCAGTGCGTCGGGAAGGTTTTGTGCCAGTTGGTTGAGCAGGTTGTGACAGTGCCCGGGGTGCGTCCCGGTGGTTATAGATTGGGTTTACTTTGTGGTTATCTCCTTTGATGCATATACTAGTTGCTTACAGTAGCATAGTTATTTCAGTTGTATGTCAGCCTCATACTTACTTGTGCTACTGTATACCATATCTAGCTTTTTGTTGACCCTCGTGCCGGTGTGTACACCTCGCCTTCGTCGGCTTGCGGTACCCACTGGGAGTGGAGACATGTTTACATGTTCTCACCCCCCGCCCTCGTTGTTGTTTTCAGGTGAGCAGGGTGGTGAGTGTCGGGACGCTACGAGGCACGCCTAGATAGTAGCTCTAGAGGTTCCGACTTGTGAGGCTACTTCCCAGATTTGGTTATCACCCTACCCTTATCTGTTATATGTGATTTGTGGTTCAGTTACCCTTTTGGACTTATTCTAGCATGCTTATGTGTTGTGGATCTATTCATTATTCTTATGTGATGATTGCATGCTTGGGCTAGTTGGTTGTATACATATTTCTAGATCGCTTCATTTATCGAGTACTTCGGCTTTCTACCCCTCGTGGTAGCGTTTTCAAATAATGGTCTCCGTGTGGGGGAACCAGTTTTCAAATGAATTTCTGATCGATCGACTTTGGGTTTTTAAAAGAGAGTTCTCGTGTGGAGAACAGTTTTCAAATGTTTCTTCAATGTTTGAGCTTAGGATTTCAAAATAAAGCTTCTGGGTAAGGAGCAATTTTCTAGAATGATCTGTTGTTTGTGCATTGCATCATCCTTCGCCTAAGGACTTGTTTAGATTCATACAGGTTTAAGGACTGCTAGCTGTATGAATCTTATTGTGTTGTTTTGTTGTTCGTGATGAATGAATGGTGGTTGTGATCCTGTTGTATGTTGTGGACGCCGTGCAAATACAGGGGAGGTTCTGTCCGTTTTTACAGTGGACCCTGTATTTGTGGCGGGTCTGTACGTGGCGCGGGCTAGGCTTTCAAAAAAAATTTAGCACGTTTTTCCGCATCTGGAACTAGCCCGGGGCGTGACAGATTAAGATAGTATCAGAGCGTAAAGGGTACAAACACGCATTCATTCATCAACTTGTAACTGAACCACTGGTTAGGCTGACCCATAGGAAGACCTAAGATGTATAGGTGCGCGAGTTCGAGGGGTTTGTTTTCGGCTTGTGTTTCGTGGGAGTTGCCGACCCCTTTTCTCTTGCGCCGGTTTTTGTGTTTTGCTGTTGGCTGGTGGTCGTGCTAGACCTCCTCGTTCGGGTCGTGGTGGTTGGCGTGCGCCTGCGGAGCCGTCTGTTGGTGTTCTATTTCGGACTTTTGTGGCTGGATCGAGTGAGGAGCTGGCAGGAGGCGGACAGCCTAGTGTAGACCGTACCCTGTGTGCTTGAGGCCGAGGCGAGGGGTCAGCTGGCGACCCTCTCCGGCATGTTCCGGCTTGTTCCGGTAGATTTTGCAGCAGCAGGCTACGGCGACTGCCGCTCCAGCCCCTCCTACTCCTTCGCCGAGTACCCCGATGACTGCAGACCCTCCTGTGGCACCCACGCCGTTGTGACCACGACCGCGACGACGACTGCGTTTTCGTCGGCTGTTTCGCGCATGGATGCCGACCCCGTAGTTGGGGGTGGTGGCCGCTTCCGAGCGCGCTGGGCGGATTTCCTGAGTTTCGATCTGCCCTTGTTCGCAGACTCGTGCTCCTTCTGGTAATGGTGGTGGAGTATCAGACAAATCCCTAGTGGCAGAGTGTTTTTCCCTTTGCGTAACCACTCGTTGGCAGGTGGTGGCCCTTGTGGCCTGGGTGACGTCACTTGGTGGATCTGTGTTGTTGTAGGGCTGTTCTTGCCCTGTCCCCACCTTCCGTGTTGAGCACGAGGGCCCCTGCGAGCGTCTCTACGGAGACGGTGCTTTGAGTGGTTTCGACCGCAGTTTGGGTGTTACCCCCTCTTTGTTTTGTTGGGTAGGGCGGTGAAGCCTACCCCTCTGACGTATTGCTGGTAGAATCGTCAGTGTTGGTCTTTCGACCTTTAGCTAGTTCTTGTGTCAAACTGATGTGTACTAGACTGAGTGGACACTGTTTGGTGTCGGGTTTCTATTGGTGCCTACATGGTTTGCGGCTATCCTAACACTGAAATTGGTGTGTTTTGGGATTTCTGGTGGTATTAGTAGGCTTTTCGTGTTGCCGCGAGATCTTCCTAGTTCTTGTTAGAGGTCTCACCGCGTCCGACGTTGGTTAGTCGACGCTGGATTTGTTCTTCCTTCGTTTTGGTTCGTGTGGTTGACGACCCTTTGTCGCCTGTAGCCGTCGGTTTGTTGTTGGAAGCCGAAGACTCCTAGGGAGCTGGCTCAGTGCTGACTTTGTTTTTGTGGGTCGATTTGCTTTCCCCGTTAATTCGGTGACTCGTCTGTGTTTTGGTCCAGCTTTTGAGTTGGTTGACCCGGTACTTTTGTGGTGTTGCCAACTGGTTGTTGGCCTTTGACCTCGGGATATTTCGCTTTTCTTTTGATAAGTACGTTGGCTGCAGACAACGTAGTGTCAAAAGTTAGGACGAAATACCCTATCCCTTTTGGGACCTTCTGGATTGGGTCGGTGCTTTCTCTCGCGAGACAATCTCTTGTCGTCGTCTGGTGGGAAAGCTGTGTGGTGGTCATCCCTGATCTTGTTGTGAGCCTTGAGCTGATCCTGGAGTGGTTTTGCGCAGTTGATTTGCCATCACTGCCGTCGATTTGACTCCGGTTGAGTTGGTTGCCTTTTAGCTCAATTTCGGGATGACGGGAGCCTGGTTGTTGGCTCCGAGGTTTCTGTGCTTGTGTTTACGTACGGGGTTTTCGCCGCGACTTTCGTGTAGTCTTGCTTTGGAGCGCGTGTCCGCTCACTTGGATCTGATGTTTGGCATCGTTGGTGTTTTATCGCTTGTTGCGATTGGCAACCCTGTGCACCAGAGTGATGGACTTGCAAGGTTTTCGTTGGATTGTTTGTGAGTTTGAGTTTTTCGAGTTAACGGTGATGTTTTAGTTCCCTCTACCGCAGATCTTCGATCTCTTCGACCGGCTCCAGGGAGCCTCGGTTCTCTCGAAGTTTGATCTGCAGCCAGGTTATCTTCAACCGAAGATCAGGGCCGAGGACGTTGCGATGACGGCCTTCCGGACTCTTTGCGGGCTTTACGAGGTCACGGTTATGCCGTTCGGTTTGACGAACGCCCCGGCAGCTTTTTGGATTTGATGAACTGAGTTTTCAGCAGTTCTTGGATCATTTTGTCGTGGTCTCCTTTGACGACATACTGATCTATTTGAGAAGTTTCTTTCTTGGTTCGCATCGGGACGCAACCTGGTATTGCGGTGGAACCAAGGAAGGTGGACTCTGTAGTGGTTTGGCCTGTTCTGACTTCCGTAGCGGAGTTTAGGATTTTTCCTCGGCTTGGCGAGTTGTTATCAGCGATTTGTTGAGGGTTCCTCAAGATCGCCGCCCCTTTGAGCAAGCTGTCGAGGAAGGGCGTGATGTTTCCGTAGACTCCCGCTTGTCAGATGAGCTTCTAGGAGCTGTTGGACTGTTTGACTCGTGCCCCTATCTTAGCATTGTCGCAGCCTGGTGAGGTTTTGTGGTCTACTGCGATGCATCTTGGATAGGATTGGGGTGCGTGCTCATTCAGCATGAGAAGGTCATCGCGTATGCTTCGCGCCAGTTGATGGACTATGAGAAGATCTATCTGGCGCTCTATCTCGAGTTAGCAGCAGTGGTGTTCGCTTCCAAGCTTTGGAGACACTGCCTGTATGGAGCGACTGGTAGTGGAGTTTCGTCGACTTGAGTTGGAGTTTTACCTCATGGAGCTACCGAGCAGTTGTTGACTTTGGAGGTGCAACCCACCTTGACGGATTAGATTTTCGGTGGGTAGCTGATGGATCCGCACTTGCAGAGAGTGCGAGTAGAGGCCGAGCAGGGCAGAGATGGTGACCTCTTGTTACATGCTGTTGGTTTTCCTTCGAGGACGGAGGTGTGTGCCCAGTGTTCAGGATTTGAGGTGAGAGTTTTAGCTGAGGCACACCGGTCGCCGTACACCGTTCATCCTGGAGAGACGAAGATGTACCGCGACTTGGGGCAGAGTTTCTGGTTGTAGCTCAGCATGTGGCACTGTGCCGGGTTTGTCAGCAAGTGAAGGCTGAGCACCAGCGACCTGCAGAGAAGCTTCGATCGTGGCCTGTACCCGTAGGGAAGTGGGAGCAGATCACCATGGATTTTCGTCACCGGGTTGCCTCGTTCTCAGCGAGGTCATGTTGCGATCGGGGTTTTTGTGGACCGATTGACGAAAGCAGCTCACTTCCTACCGGTACACTCGACTTAGTCTCGGGATCGACTGGCGCAGCACTACTTGGATGAGATCGTCAGGCTGTCTGGAGTGCCAGTGTCGATCGTTTTGGATTGGGTTTCTCGCTTCGTTTCCCAGTTCCGGAGGAGCTTGCAGCAGACACTGGGGAACGAGGCTCGACTTCAGCCCAGCTTACCACCCTCAGAGTGACGGGCAGTCGGAGCGAGTCTTCCAGACTCTCGAGGATATGCTCCGGGCATGCGTTTTAGGATTTTTGGTGAGGGTTGGTTCAGGTTTCTTTCTTTGGTGGAGTTTGCCTTCAGCGACAGCTTCCAGGCGAGCGTTGGATTGGCACCGTGCGAGGCGTTGTATGGACGTCGTTGTCGATCACTGATCTGTTGGGTTGACGTGGGTGAGCGTCGTACGATCGGCCCGACAACGGTTCAGCTGAGGGAGGATCTCAGCTGCGGTGAGGTGCCTTTGAGGTTATGGCTCGCAAGGTGAAGCAGTGAAGGAACCAGAGCTTTCTGTTTGTGTGAGTGCTGTGGACGAGTCGCGAGGAGCGCGAGACTTCTTGAGGAGCTGGAGTCTGTTTTGCGTGAGAGGTATCCGCTGTTGTTGGCGGACGGTGTGTGAGTAAGTTTCGGGGACGAAACTTCTTGTTAGGTGGGAGTGATGTGAGAATTCGAATTTTTGGAAAATTTGGATTCTGTGTTCCTCACCCCCGTTACTGTGTTTTCGATCTGTATACGTATATATATACTGGTTTATATATACATATATGTATATATATATATATATATATATATATATATATATATATATATATATATATATATATATATATATATATATATATGTATATATGTGGTTTTTAGTGGATGTTAGGGTTTTTGAGTTTTTGTCGCGGAGAGAGAATGGCTATACAGCGTGATCCGGAGTCCAAATCTGACGATCCAAAATGGTAGATTCGATGTCTCGGCAGTGCTGAACGCGATGGCGTGATCCGTGTCGACATGCGACGAACGGTTTGAGAGATCTTCCATCTTCTTCACCGAGAGGTCGAATGTCACTTTTTTTGGTTTCGCGACTTAGACCCTGTTCTCGCACCGTTTCGCAGGAGATTGCTTGTGGAGGGGTGTCTGGGCATTTTGTACCTGCTGTGAGGGACTGAGGAGGAAATTACTGTGTTTGGAGGGCTTAATTGCAATTGTGCAAGTGCCTTATGTGCTTTGTGTGTGTGTGTGAGTAGTGGTTGGGAAAACCCCTCACTTCCTCTCCCCCTCAGCTCCCAGAGGTGAGCATCAGCTTCCCCTGCCCCTCATCCTCCTCCCCGAGCTCGGCCGGCCGCCGCCGGCCACCCCCCTGGCCGGAGCAACCCCGGCAACTTCTCTCTCTCTTTTTCTTTTTCTTCTTCTTCTTCTTCTTCGCTGCGGTGTGCACCCAGGGGAAACCCATGCATGGACTTCCCCTGAGGTGGCACGACCGCCGGAGTGGTGCGCCGCCGCCGGGAGCCGCCGGGAGCTGCCGCCCGAGCTGCTGCAGCTCCTGCTTGTGAAGCTGCGGGCTGAGGCTGGTGGGCCCGAGCCGCCGCCGCCTCTCGAAGCCTGGGAGGGTGAGCACCGTCACCCTCATGTCCTCCGGCGCCGCCCCCTTCTTCCCCGGCCGTCGCCGTGCCGCCAGAGAGCCGCCGTCGCCGCAGCTAGCTGCTGCTGGGGATTGCGGGCTATAGCTTGAGTTCCGAGCCGCCGCCGCCTCCCGCCGCCTCGGCGACCTCCCGCCGGCATCCGGAGGACCGCCGCCGTCGTAGCCTCCTTCCCCGGCCGCCCCCGTGCCGCCGGTGCGCCGCCGCGCCGCCTGCAGCTCCTGCTTGCTGCTTGCGGGCAGGAGCAGCTGGAGGCCGAGCCGCCGCCGCCTCCCCGCTGCCTCGGAGGGTGCGCGCCGCCACCCTCGGGACCGCCGCCGCCGGTCCATCCCTCCCCGACCGTCGCCGTGCCGCCGAAGCGCCGCCGCAGCCGCCGCCAAGCCTCGGTGGGGCCGCTAGGGCAGCCGCGGCCTAGCCAGCTCCGCCGCCGCCACCCGCCGCCGTTTTTGTCGCGGTCACCGGCAGGACGGCGTCCGGCGACCCCCTCGTGCCGGTGCTCACATCGCCGCCGGCCGCCGTCGCCGCCCGTTGCCGCGCCGTCGTGCCCTAGCCAACCCGAGAGCCGGCTTCCTTGCGCCGCCGCCGCCACCGCTTCCTGCCGCGTTTTGAGGTGAGCCCCCTCTTCCTCACCTCCCCCGCACCCATCCCTGGCCGCCGCCGGCCTTGCATGTCGGCCGGCAGCCGGCCGGAGCTTGTTGCTCCGGCCGGGGTCTTGTTTGTTGGTTTTTTGGCCGCGCCGAGGTGTTTGGAGCCCATGTTGCTTCCCGAGGTCCGGGAAGGTGAGCACGATGATCGCGGCGACGCGCTGATCATCATGCTCACCTCCGTTCTGGTTTTGGTTGAGCCGTTTCGCTGTTCGGCCATTGTCGAGCTTTTATTCTTGAATGTTTGCTATTTTTATGGGTTTTCCCGGCCTGCGACTGGTTCTGTCGCAGTGGAGCTGTGAGCACGGTCTCTGTGACATCGTTACCTATATCCGCTGGTGCTTGCGGAAGGTCGTGCGGATGTACGGATTGCTCGAACGGCTTTGTTTAGTGCTTGTATGTTTATATTTGTCGCTTGTTTGTGGACTTTGGCATTTGTGCCAGCGTTGCGACGCTGTGGGCAGCAAGGGCATGATCCTTGAGGCCCTGTGGACTGGTTGTCCAACCCCTTCGCCCTTCGCGGAGTTTCGGATTCATTTCCGACGCATTTTCCGATGAAATAGTCGGCGAAACGCATGTTTCTATTCGTGCGACTCACTCGCTGATTTTGCGAGCGACTTGGCTTCATCGTTTAGCCTCGTTGGCTATTCCTCATCGCTGTCCCGAAGTTCCGAGGACAGCAGATGAGTGACGAGGGGTTCCGGTGCCAATTCGGCATTTTTCGGGAACCCGGAAAGCCGTTTCGGGTGCGTTTGGTATTCGTGTTACTCCGTGCTTGTGCTCGCTGTCCCATCACTTGGTTTTGTGTGTTCGGGGACAGCGAGGGTCTGGTTTGGTTGTTGGTACCCCTGTGGGGCTTAGTGTGGTTTCGGGATCGTCCCGGTGGGTTTCCGGGCGATCCGTCGGTTTCGGGAATGTGAGAGCTTTGTGTTTAGCGTCGACTTGGTGGACCTTGACCCTGTGAGTCTTTCGTAGGTCCTGTCGCGGTTCCCGAGTGCCGTCGGTGTTAGACTCGATCTTTCGACAGGTGGGTACTTCGATCCGGAGTCGGTTCAGTGGACTACGGTGATACCTTTCTATCCATCCTCTTGCTTTTCAGTTATTAGTTCACTTGACTCCCGTTGACTCTACTTATATGCGTGCTTGGATAGTAGAGTAGTTGTGGTCTGCATGGTTCTTGAGACGACCCAGTTGGTCGGTGGTGATCGCATGTTGTTCCGAGCGATCCTAGTTGTGGTTTATTGGTTGCTTCTCGGCTCGTTGCCGTTCTGTGGATTTAGCATACGCATCGATCGTCACAGCTCCCTAGCACCTCACGTATGCCAACGGTCTGATCCACCGTTTGAGCTTCTTTTCCGGAAAAGGGTCGTGGAGAGCGGTACCCGACCCGTGAGCCTCGATGCAGTGCGTCGGGAAGGTTTTGTGCCAGTTGGTTGAGCAGGTTGTGACAGTGCCCGGGGTGCGTCCCGGTGGTTATAGATTGGGTTTACTTTGTGGTTATCTCCTTTGATGCATATACTAGTTGCTTACAGTAGCATAGTTATTTCAGTTGTATGTCAGCCTCATACTTACTTGTGCTACTGTATACCATATCTAGCTTTTTGTTGACCCTCGTGCCGGTGTGTACACCTCGCCTTCGTCGGCTTGCGGTACCCACTGGGAGGGGAGACATGTTTACATGTTCTCACCCCCCGCCCTCGTTGTTGTTTTCAGGTGAGCAGGGTGGTGAGTGTCGGGACGCTGCGAGGCACGCCTAGATAGTAGCTCTAGAGGTTCCGACTTGTGAGGCTACTTCCCAGATTTGGTTATCACCCTACCCTTATCTGTTATATGTGATTTGTGGTTCAGTTACCCTTTTGGACTTATTCTAGCATGCTTATGTGTTGTGGATCTATTCATTATTCTTATGTGATGATTGCATGCTTGGGCTAGTTGGTTGTATACATATTTCTAGATCGCTTCATTTATCGAGTACTTCGGCTTTCTACCCCCCCTCGTGGTAGCGTTTTCAAATAATGGTCTCCGTGTGGGGGAACCAGTTTTCAAATGAATTTCTGATCGATCGACTTTGGGTTTTTAAAAGAGAGTTCTCGTGTGGAGAACAGTTTTCAAATGTTTCTTCAATGTTTGAGCTTAGGATTTCAAAATAAAGCTTCTGGGTAAGGAGCAATTTTCTAGAATGATCTGTTGTTTGTGCATTGCATCATCCTTCGCCTAAGGACTTGTTTAGATTCATACAGGTTTAAGGACTGCTAGCTGTATGAATCTTATTGTGTTGTTTTGTTGTTCGTGATGAATGAATGGTGGTTGTGATCCTGTTGTATGTTGTGGATGCCGTGCAAATACAGGGGAGGTTCTGTCCGTGTGTACAGTGGACCCTGTATTTGTGGCGGGTCTGTACGTGGCGCGGGCTAGGCTTTCAAAAAAAATTTAGCACGTTTTTCCGCATCTGGAACTAGCCCGGGGCGTGACATAAACTAGTCATGAGATGCCACCAATTTTATGTCACCAATATTCCACAATATTTTCTAAATTCACATTCTAGTTCTTTGCATTTATAGGGTTCCCGATGTCCAACGACCCAATCCTCATGCGTCCAATGTTTCGATTTCGACCCAAGTTGTCTAACCCTACTTTAGGAAGTATGCAAGGAATTGAAAGCACAAACACAATAATAACCCTATAATGCATTATTTTTTACATATATACATATATGACCAAAACAACGACATAGACATAAAAAGAAATTCAACTGTTCCAAATAGCACCACCCAACTCGATTCGACGTCAATTGCAGGGGAATCCAAGCAATTTAACTTCCGACGCCGATTCGGCACTTTTCGGCGCTAACGAATGGAACTCTTTGATCTCGGCTCGATTTTCCTCAATCGCCGAAACGTCGTTACGCTTCGAATCGAAGCTACTAGGCGTTCTTCTACAACCTTCAATTAAAGGATTACTAGATCAATTTAGATCAAAACCCTACAAATCCAAAAAGCCCATTTTCAAACCCTAAAAACCCATTTTCTCACAAAATAATCAAAAATCTTTGTGATTTATACAATAATCTAGGTTAGAATCATGTAGGGTTTTCAATTATCGCAATTACAAGGGATTTACCAAAAAATCCTAACTCAAAATTTCAAAACCTCACCTTAGGCACTTGCTCTCCTCAAGCTTCTTTTGCACAAGAGCTTGCTTCACCCCTAAGCAAGCCTTATCTCCTCCAATCCTCACTTCTTGGAGAGATCACCAGAGAGAGAGAAAGTGAGGGAGTAAGGGAAAAGGGTTTAGAAGGAGAGAAAGGGTGGGAGTAGAAGAGAAATGAGAGGGGAAGTGGGATAGGCCTTATTTATAAGCCCCCACACAATTTCAACTTAACCCCTCAATGAAAATACCATTTTCCACTCAATCCACAAAATTTGCTGACACAGGGTCCGGACCCTGGATCAGGGTCCGGAACCCGTACCCAGTTTGCAATTTCACGCAGGCAGGGTTCGGACCCTGAGGTAGGGTCCGGAACCCGAAAGTTTGCAAAACCTTATTCCTTCATCTTTTGCTCCAAAAATCTTGTTTCCACCCTAAACTCACTCCAACTTGTTTCTAATTCCTCCGGCGTCCACTTAAACTCCCTCATATAGTCTCAAACACCATTTCATCCATTTTTTTCCCAATTTGGCCAAAGTTTGGAAAAGTATATGGAAATTCAGCACACTACATAAATCTTCCTATATGAGAATTCGAATTTTGGAAATTTGGATTCTGAGTTCCTCTCCCCTGATACTGTGTTTTTGATCTGTATACGTATATATATATATACTGGTATTTATATATATGTATATAAGTGGATTTTAGGATTTTTGAGTTTTGTCGCGGAGAGAGAACGACTTAACAGCGTGATCCGGAGTCCAAATCTGACGATCCAAAATGGTAGATTCGATGTCTCGGCAGTGCTGAACGCGATGGTGTGATCCGCGTCGACATGCGACGTACGGTTTGGGAGATCTTCCATTTTCTTCGCCGAGAGGTCGAATGTCACATTTTTTTGGTTTCGCGATCTGGACCCTGTTTCTCGCACCGTTTCGCGTGAGATTGCTTGTGGGGGGGTGTCTGGGCATTTTGTACCTGCTGTGAGGGGCTGTGGAGTAATTTGCTGTGTTTGGAGGGCTAAAATGCAATTATGCATTGTGTATTTGTGTGGTGTGTGCGTGTGTGAGAGAGAGTGGTAGATCTCTCTCTCTCTTTCTTTCTCAGCCACCCCAGCCCGAGCCCCCTCTCCCCCAACCTCTCGGAGACCTCCCCGAGCAGCTCCGGCCGCCGCCGACCGCCCCTGGCCGGCGCCGTTCCCGGCCGAGCTCCCTCTCTCCCTTTTCTTCCATTTCTTCTTCTTCTTCTTCTCCTCCTCCTTCCCTGCGGTCTGCACCCAGGGGGAACCCATGCATGGGCTCCCCCTGAGGCGGCACGACCGCCGGGGACCCGCCGTGCCGTCGGGAGTCGCCGCCGTAGGCCGCCGGAGCTGTTGCAGCTCCTGCTAGGGCAGTGCGGGCCGAGGTTGGTGGGCCTGTGCCGCCGCCGCCTCCCGCAGCCTTGGAAGGTGAGCACGGCCACCCTTGGGACCTCCGGCGCCGCACCCTTCTTCCCCAGCCATCGCCGTACCGCCTGTGAGCCGCCGTCACTGCAGCTAGCTGCTGCTGGGGAGTGCGGGCAGTAGGTTGTGATTCGAGCCGCCGCCGCCTCCCGCCGCCCCGGCGACCTCCCGCCGGCATCTGGAGCGCCGCCGCCGCCGTCGCCTCCTTCCCCGGCCGCCCCCGTGCCGTCGGTGCGCCGCCGCGCCGCCTGCAGCCCTTGCCTGCCGCTTGCGGGCAGGAGCAGCTGGAGGCCGAGCCGCCGCCGCCTCCCGCCGCCTCGGAGGGTGCGCGCCGCCACCCTCTGGACCGCCGCCGCCGGTCCACCTCTTCCCCCGGCCGCCGCTGTGCCGCCGGAGGGCCGCCGCAGCCGCCGCTGTCGCCGCCTAGGCTGCTAGGGCAGCCGCGGCCGAGCGCCCTGCGCCGCCGCTGTGAGAATTCGAATTTTTGGAAATTTGGATTCTGTGTTCCTCTCCCCTGTTACTGTGTTTTTGATCTGTATACGTATATATATACAGGTATATATATATATGTATATAAGTAGTTTTTTTTATAGGTATTTATGTTTTTGGATTTTTTTGGTTGCGGAGAGTGTGCGGCTTAACGGCGCAATCCGGAGTCCGAATCTTGACAATCCAAAATGGTAGATTCGATGTCTCGGCAGTGCTGAACGCGATGGTGCGATCCGTGTCGACATGCGACGGACGGTTTGAGAGATCTTCCATCTTCTTCGCCGAGAGGTCGAAAGTCACATTTTGTAGTTTCGCGATTTGGACCCTGTTCTCGCACCGTTTTGCGTGAGATTGCTTGTGGAGAGGTGTCTGGGCATTTTGTGCTGGCTGAGAGGGACCCTGGTGTATTTTGTAATGTTTGGAGGGCTTATTTGCAATTAGGAGTAGTGGTTGAGAGTGGTTGGAGTGGTTGAACCACTCCCTCCCACTCCCTCTCACTCCCTCTCTCTCCCTCTTTCTTCCTCAGCCCCCAGAGGTGAGCCCCTGCTCCCCCTGCCCCTCAGCCTCCTCCCCGAGCTCGGCCGGCCGCCGCCGACCACCCCTGGCCGGCGCTGCCCCCGGCCAACTCCCTCTCATTTTCTTCTTCTTCTCTTTCTTCCTCTTCTTCCCTGCGGTGTGCACCCAGGGGAAACCCATGCATGGGCTTCCCCTGAGGTGGCACGACCGCCGGAGTGGTGCGCCACCGCCGGGAGTCGCCGCCGTGGGCCGCCGGAGCTGTTGCGGCCACTGCTGGGGCAGCAGCTGGCCGAGCTTTGTGAGCCCAAGCCGCCGCCGCCTCCCGCAGCCTGGGAGGGTGAGCATCGTCACCCTCGGGTCCTCCGGCGCCGACCACTTCCTTCCCGACCCTCGCCGTGCCGCCGGAACGCCGCCGGAGCCGCCGCGGGCTCGGTAGAGGCAGCTTGGGTAGCTGTGGCCAGCCTTGCTCCGCCGCCGCCGCCGCCGGTTGTTTCTGTCGCGGCCGCCCCCTACCCGACGTCCGACGACGCCAGCTTGCCGGTGCTCGCCGTCCGGACCTCCGCCGCCGCCGTTCTTTGCCGGAGTGGGTGTGGCAGAGCCTTCCCGGAGCTAGGGCTCTTCCCCATGCCGCCGCCGCCGCACCCCGTCACCGTATGAGGTGAGTGCTGTCGCCCTTGGGTCCTCCGGCGCCGCCTCCTACCTCCTCGGCCGTCGCCGTGCCGCCGGAGCGCCGCCGTGGCCGCCGCGGGTTGAGGCTGGGCACCTAGGGCAGCCACGGCTTTGATCCCTCCGCCGCCGCCGCCCGCCGGTCTTTTTTGTCGCGGTCACCGGCAGGACGACGTCCGGCGACCCCCTCGTGCCGGTGCTCGCGTCGCGTCGCCGCCGGCCGCCGCCGCCGTTCGTTGCCGGCACCGCCGTGCCCTAGCCGCCCGAGAGCTCCTCTTTTCCCCGCGCCGCCGCCGCCGCTTCCCGCCGCCGGCTGAGGTGAGCCCCCTCTTCCTTGCCACCTCCTCTACCGAACCTGGCCGCCGCTGGCCGTGCATGCCGGCCGGCAGCCGGCCGGAGCTGGTTGCTCCGGCCGGGGTCTTGTTTTGTTGGTTTTTGACCGTACCTTGGTGTTTGAGCTCCCCGATGCCTCCCAAAGTCCGGGAAGGTGAGCACGATGATTGCGGCGATGCGCGGATCATCATGCTCACCTTAGATGTGGTTTTGGGTGAGCCGTTTTGCTGTTCGGCCTTTGTCGAGCATTTTTCTTTTATGTGCTCACTGTTTTTATGGGTTTGCTGAGCTTGCGACTTGTCCTGTCACAGTGGGGCTATGAGCACGGGCTCCGTGACATCGTTACCTATCCGCTGGTGCTTGCGGAAGGTCGTGCGGATGTACGGTTTGCTTGATCGGCTTTGTTTAGTGCTTGTATGTATGTATAAGTTGCTTGTTTGTGGACTTTGGCTTTTGTGGCAGTGTTGCGACGCTGTGGGCAGTAAGGGCATGGTCCCTGGGGCCCTGTGGACTGGTTGTCCAACCCTCTCGCCCTTCGCGGAGTTTCGGATTCATTTCCGACGCATTTTTCGATGAATTAATCGGCGAAACGTGTGTTTCTAGTTGTGCGACTCGCTCGCTGATTTCGCAAGCGACTTGGCATTGTCGTTTAGCCTTGTTGGCTGTTCCTCATCGCTGTCCCGAAGTTCTGAGGACAGCGGATGAGTGACGAGGGGTTTCGGTGTCAAGTCGGCACTTTTCGGGAACCCGGGAAGCCGTGTCGGGTGCGTTTGTGTTCGTGGCACCCCGAGCTTGTGCTTGCTGTCCCGCCACCTTGTCATGTGTGTTTGGGGGACAGCGGAGGACTTGATTGGCTGTAGGTACCCCTCTGGGGCTTTGTGTGGTTTCGGGATCGTCCCGGTGGGTTTTCCGGGCGATCCGTCGATTCGGGATTGTGTGAGCTTGGTGTTTAGCGTCGACTTGGTGGACCTTGACCGTGTGAGTCTTTCGTAGGTCCTGTCGCGGTTCCCGAGAGCTGTCGGGTTAGACTTGATCTTTCGACAGGTGGGTACTTCGATCCGGAGTCGGTTCAGTAGACTACGGTGATACCTTTCTATCCCTTCTCTTGCATTTTAGTTATTAGTTCACTTGACTCCCGTTGACTCTACTTATGCGTGCTTGGATAGTAGAGTAGTTGTGGTTTGCATGATTATTGAGACGACCCAGTTGGTCGGCAGTGATCGCCTGTTGTTCCGTGCGATCCTCGTGGTAGTTTACCAGTTGCTTCACGGCTCGTTGCCGTTATGTGGATTGAGCATTAGCATCGATCGTCACAGCTCTTCTAGCACTTCACGTACACCAGCGGTCTGATCCACCGCCTAGGGGTGTTCTTTTTCGGAAAAGGGTCGTTGAGTTTGTGCCGACCCGTGAGCCTTGACGCAGTGCGTCCAGAAGGTTTATGTGCCAAGTGTTGAGCAGGTGACAGTGCCAGGGATACGTCCCGGTGGCTATGGATTGGGTTTACCTTGTGGTTATCTCCATTGATGCATACACTAGTTGATTACAGTAGCATAGTTGTTCAGTTATATGTTGGCTTCATATTTACTTGTGCTACTGTCTACCTTATCTACCTATCTGTTGACCCTCGTGCCGGTGTGTACACCTCGCCTTCGTCGGCTTGCGGTACCCACTGGGAGGGGAGACATGTTTACATGTTCTCACCCCCCGCCCTCGTTGTTGTTTTCAGGTGAGCAGGGTGGTGAGAGTCGGGACGCAGCGAGGCACGCATAGATAGTGTGCTAGAGGTTCTGACCTGTGAGGCTTCTCCCCCAGATTTTTGGGTTTATCTTATCCCTTGACAGTTGGTTAGTTGTGGATGAGGTTCAGTTACATTTTGGATGTTGGTATTGCATGCTTATCTTCTGTGGTTTTGGTTTAGTTCCTATGAGTTGATTGCATGCTTAGACTCTTGGTTGAGTATTCTTCTAGATCTTTCATTTATCGCATACTTTAGTTTTCTACCCCTCGTGGTAGCGTTTTCAAAAGAAAGGTTCTCGTGTGGGGAACGGTTTTCAAAGGGTTTAAATGATTGGATCTAGGGTTTCAAAGAAAGCTTCTGGGTAAGGAGCAGATTTCTAGAATGATTGTTGTTTGTGCATTGCATCATCCTTCGCCTAAGGATTTGCTTAGATTCATACATGTTTAAGGACTGTTAGCTGTATGAATCTCTCGTTGAGTTGTTGTGCTGTTGTGATGAATGAATGGTGGTTGTGATCCTGTTGTAAGTTGTGGACGCCGTACAAATACAGGGGAGGCTCTGTCCGTGTGTACAGTGGACCCTGTATTTGTGGCGGGTCTGTACGTGGCGCGGGCTAGGCTTTAAAAAAAAAAAAAAAAAAAAAAAATTGGCACGTTTTTCCGCGTCTAGAACTAGCCCGGGGCGTGACAGCCGCTGCCGCCGGTTTTTCTTGTCGCGGTCACCTCCCAACCGACGGCCGGCGACCTCCTCTTGCCGGTGCTCGCGTCGCCGCCGGCCGCCGTCGCCGTTTGTTGCCGGAGCCGCCGTGCCCTAGTCTCGGGTAGCCGACCCGAGAGCACTTCTTCTTCCCTGCGCCGCCGCCGCCGCTCCCCGCCGCTGCCTGAGGTGAGCCTCCTCTTCCTCACCTCCCCCGCACCCATCCCTGGCCGCCGCCGGCCTTGCATGTCGGCCGGCAGCCGGCCGGAGCTAGTTGCTCCGGCCAGAGTGAGATTTGGCCTTGTTTTGGCCGCGCTTGTTGGTTTGGGCTCTCTGTTGCCTCCCGTAGCTCGGGAAGGTGAGCACGATGATCGCGGCGACGCGCTGATCATCATGCTCACCCTAGTTTTCCATTTTGGTGGATTATTTTGCTGTTTGGCCTTTGTCGAGCTTCTTTTGTGTTTGTGGCACTGTTTTTATGCAATTGCTAGGCCAGTGACTGTTCCTGTCGCAGCAAGGCTGTGAGCACGGCCTCCGTTACGTCGTTGCCTATCCGCTGGTGCTTGCGGAAGGTCGTGCGGACGAACGGAGCGCTCGAACGGCCTTTATTTATGCTTGCTTATCGCATGTACTCACTATTTTTATGGGTTTTCCCGGCCTGCGACTGGTTTTGTCGCAGTGGGGCTATGAGCACGGTCTCCGTGACATCGTTACCTATCCGCTGGTGCTTGCGGAAGGTCGTGCGAATGTACGGATTGCTCGAACGGCTTTGTTTAGTGCTTGTATATTGATATTAGTCGCTTGTTTGTGGACTTTGGCGTTTGTGGCAGCGTTGCGACGCTGTGGGCAGCAAGGGCATGATCCTTGAGACCCTGTGGACTGGTTGTCCAACCCCTTCGCCCTTCGCGGAGATCCGGATTGGTTTCCGACGCGTTTTTCAATAAATTGATCGGCGAAACGCGTGTTTTTAGTTGTGCGACTCACTCGCTGATTTTGCGAGCGACTTGGCTTTGTCGTTTAGCCTCGTTGGCTGTTCCTCATCGCTGTCCCAAAGTTCCGAGGACAGCGGATGAGTGACGAGGGGTTCCGGTGCCAATTCGGCACTTTTCGGGAACCCGGAAAGCCTTTTCGGGAACCCGGAAAGCCTTTTCGGGAACCCGGAAAGCCTTTTCGGGTGCGTTTGTTGTCGTGGCACCCCGAGCTTGTGCTCGCTGCCCCATCACTTGGTTTTTGTGTGTTCGGGGACAGCGAAGGGCATGATTTGGTTGTTGGTACCCCCTGTGGGGCTTAGTGTGGTTTCGGGATCGCCCCGGTGGGTTTCCGGGCGATCCGTCGATTTCGGGATGTGAGAGCTTTGTGTTTAGCGTCGACTTGGTGGACCTTGACCCTGTGAGTCTTTCGTAGGTCCTGTCGCGGTTCCCGAGAGCCGTCGGTGTTAGACTTGATCTTTCGACAGGTGGGTACTTCGATCCGGAGTCGGTTCAGTGGACTACGGTGATACCTTTCTATCCCTCCTCTTGCTTTTCAGTTATTAGTTCACTTGACTCCCGTTGACTCTACATATATGCGTGCTTGGATAGTAGAGTAGTTGTGGTTTGCATGGTTCTTGAGACGACCCAGTTGGTCGGTGGTGATCGCCTGTTGTTCCGAGCGATCCTAGTTGTGGTTTATTGGTTGCTTCTCGGCTCGTTGCCGATCTGTGGATTGAGCATTCGCATCGATCGTCACAGCTCCCTAGCACCTCACGTATGCCAACGGCCTGATCCACCGTTTGGGCTTCTTTTCCGGAAAAGGGTCGTGGATTTCGACCGACCCGTGAGCCTTGCTGCGTTGCGTGCAGAAGGTTTGTGCCGTTGGTTGAGCAGGTTGTGACAGTGCCCGGGGTGCGTCCCGGTGGTTATAGATTGGGTTTACTTTGTGGCTATCTCCTTTGATGCATATACTAGTTGCTTACAGTAGCATAGTTGTTTCAGTTGTATGTCAGCCTCATACTTACTTGTGCTACTATATACCATATCTAGCTTTTTGTTGACCCTCGTGCCGGTGTGTACACCTCGCCTTCGTCGGCTTGCGGTACCCACTGGGAGGGGAGACATGTTTACATGTTCTCACCCCCCGCCCTCTTTGTTGTTTTCAGGTGAGCAGGGTGGTGAGTGTCGGGACGCTGCGAGGCACGCCTAGTTAGTAGCTCTAGAGGTTCCGACTTTTGAGGCTACTTCCCAGATTTGGTTATCACCCTACCCTTATCAGTTAGATGTGATTGTGGTTCAGTTACCTTTTGGACATATTCTAGCATGCTTATGTGTTGTGGATCTATTCATTATTCTTATGTGATGATTGCATGCTTGGGCTGGTTGATTGTATACATATTTCTAGATCGCTCCCTTTATCGAGCACTTCGGCTTTCTACCCCTCGTGGTAGCGTTTTCAAATGAAGGTTTCCGTGTGGGAAACAGTTTTCAAATGGATTTCCAATTGTTCATCTTTTGTGATTTAAAAAGAGAGTTCTCGTGTGGAGAACATTTTTCAAATGATTCTTCAATGTTTGAGCTTAGGATTTCAAAATAAAGCTTCTGGGTAAGGAGCAATTTTCTAGAATGATCTGTTGTTTGTGCATTGCATCATCCTTCGCCTAGGACTTGCTTAGATTCATACAGGTTTAAGGACTGCTAGCTGTATGAATCTCTTGTGTTGTTGCGTTGTTGTTGTGATGAATGAATGGTGGTTGTGATCCTGTTGTATGTTGTGGACGCCGTGCAAATACAGGGGAGGTTCTGTCCGTGTGTACAGTGGACCCTGTATTTGTGGCGGGTCTGTACGTGGCGCGGGCTAGGCTTTCAAAAAAAAGAAATTTAGCACGTTTTTCCGCATCTAGAACTAGCCCGGGGCGTGACAGATTAAGATGGTATCAGAGCGTAAAGGGAACAAACACTCATTCATCCATCAACTTGTAACTGAACCACTGGTTAGGCTGACCCCTAGGAAGACCTAGGATGTATAGGTGCGCGAGTTCGAGGGGTTGTTTTCGGCTTATGTTTCGTGGGAGTTGCCGACCCCTTTTCTCTTGCGCTGGTTGCTATGCTTTGTTGTTGGTTTGTGGTCGTGCTAGACCCCCTCGTCCGGGTCGTGGTGGTAGGCGTGCGCCTGCGGAGCCGTCTGCTGGTGTTCTGTTTCGGGCTTTTGTGGCTGGATCGAGTGAGGAGCTGGCAGGAGGCGGACAGCCTAGTGTGGACCGTACCCTGTGTGCTTGAGGCCGAGGCGAGGGGTCAGCTGGCGACCCTCTCCGGCATGTTCCGGCTTGTTCTGGTAGTTTTTGCAGCAGCAGGCTACGGCGACTGTCGCTCCAGCCCCTCCTACTCCTTCGCCGAGTACCCCGATGACTGCAGACCCTCCTGTGGCACCCACGCCGTTGTGACCACGACCGCGACGACGACTGTGTTCTCGTCGGTTATTTCGCGCGTGGATGTCGACCCCGTAGTTGGGGGTGGTGGCCGCATCCGAGCGCGCTGGGCGGATTTCCTGAGTTTTGATCTACCCTTGTTCGCAGACTCATGCTCCTTCTGGTAGTGGTGGTGGATCTGTGTTGTGGTTTGGGCTGTTCTTGCCCTGTTCCCCACTTTTCGTGTTGAGCACGAGGGCCTCTGCGAGCGTCTCTATGGAGACGGTGTTGTGAGCGGCTTCGACCGCAGTTTGGGTGTTTTCCCTCTGTTTTGTTGGGTAGGGCGGTGAAGCCTACCCCTCTGACATATTGCTGGTAGAATCGTCAGTGTTGGTCTTTCGACCATTGGCTAGTTCTTGCGTCGAACTGACGTGTACTAGACGGAGTGGACACTGTTTGGTGTCAGATTTTTGTTGGTGCCTACTGGGTTTGCGGCTATCCTAACGCCCAAATTGGTGTGTTCTGGGATTTCTGGTGGTATTAGTAGGCTTTTGTGCTGTCGCGAAATCTTCCAGGTTGTTGTTGGAGGTCTCACCGCGTCCGACGTTGATTAGTCGACGCTGGTTTTGTTCTTTCTTCGTTTTGGTTTGTGTGGTTGACGACCCTTTGTCGCCTGTAGCCGTCGGTTTGTTGTTGTTGGAAGCCGAAGACTCCTAGGGAGTGGGCTCAGGGCAGACTTTGTTTTTGTGGGTCGGTTTGTTGTTTCCCGTTAATTCGGTGACTCGTCTGTGTTTTGGTCCAGCTTTTGAGTTGGTTGACCTGGTACCGTTGTGGAGTTGCCAACTGGTTGTTGGCCTTTGATCTTGGGATATTTCGCTTTCTTTTGATAAGTACGTTGGCTGCAGACAACGTAGTGTCAAAAGTTAGGATGAAATACCCTATCCCTTTTGGGACCTTCTGGATTGGGTCGGTGCTTTCTCTTGCGAGACAATCTTTTATCGTCGTCTGGTGGGAAAGCTGTGTGGTGGTCATCCCTGATCTTGTTGTGAGCCTTGAGCTGATCCTGGAGTGGTTTTGCGCAGTTGATTTGCCATCACTGCAGTCGGTTTGACTCCGGTTGAGTTGGTTGCCTTTTTAGCTCAGTTTCGGGATGATGGGAGCCTGGTTGTTGGCTCCGAGGTCTCTGTGCTTGTGTTTGTGTACAGGGTTTTCGCCGCGACTTTCGTGTGGTCTTGCTTTGGGGCGCGTGTCCGCTTGGATCTGATGTTTGGCATCACTGGTGATTGTATCGCTTGTTGCGATTGGCGACCCTGTGCACCAGACTGATGGACTCGCAAGGTTTTCGTTTGTTTGATTGTGAGTTCGAGCTTAGCTGTTGTCGGTGATGTTTTAGTACCCTCTACCGCAGATCTTCGATCTCTTCGACCGACTCTAGGGAGCCTCAGTTCTCTCGAAGTTTGATCTGCAGCCAGGTTATCTTCAACCGAAGATCGGGGCCGAAGACGTTGCGCTGACGGCCTTCCGGACTCGTAGCGGGCTTTACGAGGTCCCGGGTATGCCGTTTGGTTTGGCGAACGTCCCGGCAGCTGGGTGGTTTTGATGAACTGGGTTTTCGGCAATTCTGGGATCAATTTGTCGTGGTTTCCTTTGACGGCATACTGATCTATTTGAGAAGTCTCTTTCTTGGTCCGCATCGTGACGCAACCTGGTATTGCGGTGGAACTAAGGAAGGTGGACTCGGTAGTGGATTGGCCTGTTCCGACTTCTGTGGCAGAGTTTAGGAGTTTCCTCGGCTTGGCGAGTTGTTGTCGGCGATTTGTTGAGGGTTCCTCAAGATCGCCGCCCCTTCGAGCAAGCTGTCGAGGAAGGGCGTGATGTTTCTGTTGACTCCCGCTTGTTTGTTGAGCTTTTAGGAGTTGATGGACTGTTTGACTCGTGCCCCTATCTTAGCATTGTCGCAGCCTGGTGAGGTTTTGTGGTCTTCTGCGATGCATCTTGGATAGGATTGGGGTGCGTGCTCGTTCAGCATGAGAAGGTCATCGCGTATGCTTCGCGCCAGTTGATGAACTATGGGAAGATCTATCTGGCGCTCGATCTCGAGTTAGCAGCAGTGGTGTTCGCTCTCTAGCTTTGGAGACACTACCGACCAGGAGCGATTGGTAGTGGAGTTTCGTCGACTGGAGTTGGAGACTTTACCTTATGGAGCTATCGCACAGTTGTCGACTTTGGTGGTGCAGCCCACCTTGTCTGATCGAATTTTCGGTGGACAGCTGATGGATCAGCACTGCAGAGAGTGCGAGTAGACGCCGAGCAGGGCAGAGATGGTGACTTCGTGTTACATGCTGTTGGTTTTCCTTCGAGGACGGAGGTGTGTGCCCAGTGTTCAGGATTTGAGGTGAGAGTTTGGCTGAGGCACACCGGTCGCCGTACACCGTTCATCCTGGAGAGACGAAGATGTACCGCGACTTGAGAGTTTCGGGTTGTAGCTCAGCTTGTGGCTCTGTGACTGGTTTGTCAGCAGGTGAAGGCTGGGCATCAGCGACCAGCAGAAAAGCTTCGACCGTTGCCTGTACCTGTAGGAAAGTGGGAGCAGATCACCATGGTTTTCGTCACCGGGTTGCCTCGTTCTCTGCGAGGTCATGTTGCGATCTGGGTTTTTGTGGACTGTTTGACGAAAACAGCTCACTTCCTACCGGTACACTCGATTTAGACTCGGGATCGACTGGCGCAGCTCTACTTGGATGAGATCGTTAGGCTGCTTGGAGTGCCAGTGTCGATCGTTTTCGGATTAGAGTTCTCGCATCGTTTCCCAGTTCTGGAGGAGCCTGCAGTAGGCACTGGGGACGAGGCTCGACTTCAGCTCAGTTTACCACCCTCAGAGTGATGGGCAGTCGGAGCGAGTTATCTAGACCCTTGAGGATATGCTCCGGGCATGCGTTTTGGATTTTGTTGAGGGTTGTTTCAGGTATCTTTCCTTGGTGGAGTTTGCCTTCAACGACAGCTTCCAAGGGAGCGTCGGATTGGCACCGTGCGAGGCGTTGTATGGACGTCGTTGTCGATCACGGATCTGTTGGGTTGACTCGGGTGAGCGTCGTGTGATCGGCCCGACAACGGTTCAGCTGAGGGAGGATATCAGCTGCGGTGAGGTGCCTTTGGGATTTTTGGCTCGCAAAGTGAAGTAGTTGAGGAACCGGAGCTTTCTGTTTGTGAGAGTGCTGTGGACGAGTCGCGAGGAGCGCGAGACTTCTTGAGGAGCTGGAGTCTGTTTTGCGTGAGTGGTATCCGCTGTTGTTCGCGGATGGTGTGTGAGTAAGTTTCGGGGACGAAACTTCTTGTTAGGTGGGAGTGATGTGAGAATTCGAATTTTGGAAATTTGGATTCTGAGTTCCTCTCCCCTGATACTGTGTTTTTGATCTGTATACGTATATATATATATACTGGTATTTATATATATGTATATAAGTGGATTTTAGGGATTTTGAGTTTTGTCGCAGAGAAAGAATGGCTTAACGGCGCGATCCGGAGTCCAAATCTGACGATCCAAAATGGTAGATTCGATGTCTCGGCAGTGCTGAACGCGATGGTGCAATTCGCGTCGACATGCGACGTATGGTTTGGGAGATCTTCCATTTTCTTCGCCGAGAGGTCGAATGTCACATTTTTTTGGTTTCGCGATCTGGACCCTGTTTCTCGCACCGTTTCGCGTGAGATTGCTTGTGGAGGGGTGTCTGGGCATTTTGTACCTACTGTGAGGGGCTGTGGAGTAATTTGCTGTGTTTGGAGGGCTAAAATGCAATTGTGCATTGTGTATTTGTGTGGTGTGTGTGTGTGTGTGAGAGAGAGTGGTAGATCTCTCTCTCTCTCTTCCTCAGCCACCCCAGCCCGAGCCCCCTCTCCCCCAACCTCTCGGAGACCTCCCCGAGCAGCTCCGGCCGCCGCCGACCGCCCCTGGCCGGCGCCGTTCCCGGCCGAGCTCCCTCTCTCCCTTTTCTTCCCTTTCTTCTTCTTCTTCTTCTTCTTCTTCTCCTCCTCCTTCCCTGCGGTGTGCACCCAGGGGGAACCCATGCATGGGCTCCCCCTGAGGCGGCACGACCGCCGGGGACCCGCCGTGCCGCCGGAGCTGTTGCAGCTCCTGCTAGGGCAGTGCGGGCCGAGGTTGGTGGGCCTGTGCCGCTGCCGCCTCCCGCAGCCTTGGAAGGTGAGCACGGCCACCCTTGGGACCTCCGGCGCCGCCCCCTTCTTCCCCAGCCATCGCCGTGCCGCCGGTGAGCCGCCGTCGCCGCAGCTAGCTGCTGCTGGGGAGTGCGGGCAGTAGGTTGTGATTCGAGCCGCCGCCGCCTCCCGCCGCCCCGGCGGCCTCCCACCGGCATCTGGAGCCCCGCCGCCGCCGTCGCCTCCTTCCCCCCCGGCCGCCCCCGTGCCGCCGGTGCGCCGCCGCGCGCCGCCTGCGGCCCTTGCCTGCCGCTTGCGGGCAGGAGCAGCTGGAGGCCGAGCCGCCGCCGCCTCCCGCCGCCCGCCTCGGAGGGTGCACGCCGCCACCCTCTGGACCGCCGCCGCCGGTCCACCTCTTCCCGGCCGCCGCCATGTCGCCGGAGGGCCGCCGCAGCCGCCGCTGTCGCCGCCTGGGCTGCTAGGGCAGCCGCGGCCGAGCGCCCTGCGCAACTGCTGCCGCCGGTTTTTCTTGTCGCGGTCACCTCCCAACCGACGGCCGGCGACCTCCTCTTGCCAGTGCTCGCGTCGCCGCCGGCCGCCGTCGCCGTTTGTTGCCGGAGCCGCCGTGCCCTAGTCTCGGGTAGCCGACCCGAGAGCACTTCTTCTTCCCTGCGCCGCCGCCGCCGCTCCCCGCCGCTGCCTGAGGTGAGCCTCCTCTTCCTCACCTCCCTCGCACCCATCCCTGCCCGCCGCCGGCCTTGCATGTCGGCCGACAGCCGGCCGGAGCTAGTTGCTCCGGCCAGAGTGAGATTTGGCCTTGTTTTGGCCGCGCTTGTTGGTTTGGGCTCTCTGTTGCCTCCCGTAGCTCGGGAAGGTGAGCACGATGATCGCGGCGACGCGCTGATCATCATGCTCACCCTAGTTTTCCATTTTGGTGGATTATTTTGCTGTTTGGCCTTTGTCGAGCTTCTTTTGTGTTTGTGGCACTGTTTTTATGCAATTGCTGGGCCAGCGACTGTTCCTGTCGCAGCAAGGCTGTGAGCACGGCCTCCGTTATGTCGTTGCCTATCCGCTGGTGCTTGCGGAAGGTCGTGCGGACGAACGGAGCGCTCGAACGGCCTTTATTTATGCTTGCTTATCGCATGTACTCACTATTTTTATGGGTTTTCCCGGCCTGCGACTGGTTTTGTCACAGTGGGGCTATGAGAACGGTCTCCGTGACATCGTTACCTATCCGCTGGTGCTTGCGGAAGGTCGTGCGAATGTACGGATTGCTCGAACGGCTTTGTTTAGTGCTTGTATGTTGATATTAGTCGCTTGTTTGTGGACTTTGGCGTTTGTGGCAGCGTTGCGACATTGTGGGCAGGAAGGGCATGATCCTTGAGACCCTGTGGACTGGTTGTCCAACCCCTTCGCCCTTCGCGGAGATCCGGATTGGTTTCCGACGCATTTTCCGATGAAATAGTCGGCGAAACGCATGTTTCTAGTCGTGCGACTCACTCGCTGATTTTGCGAGCGACTTGGCTTCGTCGTTTAGCCTCGTTGGCTGTTCCTCATCGCTGTCCCGAAGTTACGAGGACAGCGGATGAGTGACGAGGGGTTCCGGTGCCAATTCGGCACTTTTCGGGAACCCGGAAAGCCTTTTCGGGTGCGTTTGTTGTCGTGGCACCCCGAGCTTGTGCTCGCTGCCCCATCACTTGGTTTTTGTGTGTTCGGGGACAGCGAAGGGCATGATTTGGTTGTTGGTACCCCCTGTGGGGCTTAGTGTGGTTTCAGGATCGCCCCGGTGGGTTTCCGGGCGATCCGTCGATTTCGGGATGTGAGAGCTTTGTGTTTAGCGTCGACTTGGTGGACCTTGACCCTGTGAGTCTTTCGTAGGTCCTGTCGCGGTTCCCGAGAGCCGTCGATGTTAGACTTGATCTTTCGACAGGTGGGTACTTCGATCCGGAGTCGGTTCAGTGGACTACGGTGATACCTTTCTATCCCTCCTCTTGCTTTTCAGTTATTAGTTCACTTGACTCCCGTTGACTCTACATATATGCGTGCTTGGATAGTAGAGTAGTTGTGGTTTGCATGGTTCTTGAGACGACCCAGTTGGTCGGTGGTGATCGCCTGTTGTTCCGAGCGATCCTAGTTGTGGTTTATTGGTTGCTTCTCGGCTCGTTGCCGATCTGTGGATTGAGCATTCGCATCGATCGTCACAGCTCCCTAGCACCTCACGTATGCCAATGGTCTGATCCACCGTTTGGGCTTCTTTTCCGGAAAAGGGTCGTGGATTTCGACCGACCCGTGAGCCTTGCTGCGTTGCGTGCAGAAGGTTTGTGCCGTTGGTTGAGCAGGTTGTGACAGTGCCCGGGGTGCGTCCCGGTGGTTATAGATTGGGTTTACTTTGTGGCTATCTCCTTTGATGCATATACTAGTTGCTTACAGTAGCATAGTTGTTTCAGTTGTATGTCAGCCTCATACTTACTTGTGCTACTGTATACCATATCTAGCTTTTTGTTGACCCTCGTGCCGGTGTGTACACCTCGCCTTCGTCGGCTTGCGGTACCCACTGGGAGGGGAGACATATTTACATGTTCTCACCCCCCGCCCTCTTTGTTGTTTTCAGGTGAGCAGGGTGGTGAGTGTCGGGACGCTGCGAGGCACGCCTAGTTAGTAGCTCTAGAAGTTCCGACTTTTGAGGCTACTTTCCAGATTTGGTTATCACCCTACCCTTATCAGTTAGATGTGATTGTGGTTCAGTTACCTTTTGGACATATTCTAGCATGCTTATGTGTTGTGGATCTATTCATTATTCTTATGTGATGATTGCATGCTTGGGCTGGTTGATTGTATACATATTTCTAGATCGCTCCCTTTATCGAGCACTTCGGCTTTCTACCCCTCGTGGTAGCGTTTTCAAATGAAGGTTTCCGTGTGGGAAACAGTTTTCAAATGGATTTCCAATTGTTCGGCTTTTGTGATTTAAAAAGAGAGTTCTCGTGTGGTGAACATTTTTCAATTGATTCTTCAATGTTTGAGCTTAGGATTTCAAAATAAAGCTTCTGGGTAAGGAGCAATTTTCTAGAATGATCTGTTGTTTGTGCATTGCATCATCCTTCGCCTAAGGACTTGCTTAGATTCATACAGGTTTAAGGACTGTTCGCTGTATGAATCTCTTGTGTTGTTGCGTTGTTGTTGTGATGAATGAATGGTGGTTGTGATCCTGTTGTATGTTGTGGACGCCGTGCAAATACAGGGGAGGTTCTGTCCGTGTGTACAGTGGACCCTGTATTTGTGGCGGGTCTGTACGTGGCGCGGGCTAGGCTTTCAAAAAAAAAAATTTAGCACGTTTTTCCGCATCTAGAATTAGCCCGGGGCGTGACATCCTATCCTCAAGGTAATGAAGTTTTTTTTATAAAAAATTTATCAATTAAAAAGAAACTAATTCAACATGGTAATTAATCTTGCTTCTTTTAATTTGCGTAGGAAAATGGACTGGACATATAGTCAATGGGCATGATTATTATCTTGAGCACATAATGCACATTAACAGCAAGAATAGGTAAATTGTACACTTTTATTCTCATACTGTTAGGGCTGGCAAATGAGCGAGCCGGCTTGTGTTCGGCTCGATATTCGGCTCGCTCGAGCTCGACTCGAAATTAAATGAACCGAGCTTGAACAGAAAATAAAACTCGAAATATATTTCAAGCCGAGCTTGAGTATTATTGGGCTCGCTCGAATTAGGCTCGAAAAGCTCGAAGATATATATATCATAAAAATATTTATAAATATATATATATATATATATAAAATATGTATTTTAATTCTATATGATAATATATATTATGTATATTAATTATATGTATATAGAGTTTAGGTTACTTGGCATATTTGTTGGCCCACAAAATCAAAACACCAAAACCCTACTCTAATTACTCTCTCTCCCTTTCTCTTTCACTTGCTCGCAGTTAGGGATGTCAATGGATACGGATTCCCAAAATTTTATCCGAACCCAAATCCGAACGGAGCGGATTTATCCGATGCTAAACGGATATAGTTTCGGATTATCAAAAATAAAAACTCGAAGGACATGAATTCAGGTATGGATTTTGACTGTACCCGACTCGAACCCAAACCCGTCCCGAACCCGAATTAATTTTACATTATATTATATTATATATATATATATATATATATATATATAGAGGGAGAGAAGAAGGAGAGAGAGAGCGGAAGAGAGAAGGGGAGACGAATTAATTTTACATTATATTATATTATATATATATATATATATATATATATATATATAGAGAGAGAGAGAGAGAGAGAGAGAGAGAGAGAGAGAGAGAGAGAGAGAGCAGGGCTACTGTGCTATTAGGAGCACAGCCGCCCTTGTGCTCCTAAGTTTCTAACCATCCATCAATTTTGATGGGTGGTTAAGGTGAGATACAGAAGAAAATTTGAGAAGAAATTTAAGGATGGTTAGGAATTTAGGATCACAAGGGCTGCTGTGCTCCTAATAGCACAGTAGCCCTGCTATATATATATATATATATATATATATATATATGATTGATGTTATATTTGAATTTGTATTTTAAAATTTTTGATTTAATGTAATATGTTTTGAAATATTTTAGAAACATAATTGTTTCGGGTTCGGGTTCGGTTTCGGTTTCGATTTTTGAATTTTTGGTTGGCTTCGGGTTTGGATATGGATTTTTAGAATCCGTCGGATTCGAGTTCGGGTTTAGGTTCGGGTTCGGGTTTGATAGTCGGATTTAGGTTCGAGTTTTTGAAAACCCGCCCGGATCCGACCCGTTGACATCCCTACTCGCAGTGTCGCTTCCCCTAAATTATTTTTTTAATATTATAATACCATATTTCATGCATTTATTTTGTATGTTGAACTATTAGACATATTTTCATATCAAATTTTAGATAATGTTTATAAAAATTAAGCTATAAATTGCATGATGTAAAAATTTCAAGCGGCTCGTTTAGGGCTCGAGCTCGCTCGACTCGAAGTTAGGCTCGCTCGAGCTCGGCTCGAATTAATTTCAAGCCGAGCTTGAGCCTAAATTTAGGCTCGAAATTAATTTCAAGCCAAGCTTGAGCTGAGATACGCTTGCTCAAGCTTGGCTCGTTTCCACCCCTACATACTGTAGGAGATTTTTGTCACGCCCCGGGCTAGTTCTAGATGCGGAAAAACGTGCTAATTTTTTTTTTTTTTGAAAGCCTAGCCCGCGTCACGTACAGACCCGCCACAAATACAGGGTCCACTGTACACACGGACAGAGCCTCCCCTGTATTTGCACGGCGTCCACAAACATACAACAGGATCACAACCACCATTCATTCATCACAACAACAACGCAACAACACAAGGAGATTCATACAGCTAGCAGTCCTTAAACCTGTATGAATCTAAGCAATTTCTTAGGCGAAGGATGATGCAATGCACATACAACAGATCATTCTAGAAAACTGCAACGAGAACTCTCTTTTGAAATCTCAAAAGTCGATCGATCGGAAATTCATTTGAAAACTGTTTCCCACACGGAAACCTTTATTCGAAAACGCTACCACGAGGGGTAGAAAACCAAGACATGCGATAAAAGGCCACCAAGATAGATCTGAAAGCATCTATATCCACAAGTCTAAACAAGAAAACCTCACATGTATACTGAACGAAAACCACGTGATATAAGCATGCAAGGTAAACATCCAACATAAAGCTGCACCAAAACATAGCATGCTAGATAATATCCAAAAGGTAACTGAACCACAATCACATCTAGCAGATAAGGGTAGGGTGATAACCAAATCTGGGAAAGTAGCCTCACAAGTCGGGACCTCTAGTACCACTAACTAGGCGTGCCTCGCAGCGTCCCGACACTCACCACCCTGTTCACCTGAAAACAACAACGAGGGCGGGGGGTGAGAACATGTAAACATGTCTCCCCTCCCAGTGGGTACCGCAAGCCGACGAAGGCGAGGTGTACACACCGGCACGAGGGTCAACAAAAGATAGATAAGGTATACAGTAGCACAAGTAAGTATGAGGCTGACATACAACTGAAACAACTATGCTACTGTAAGCAACTGGTATATGCATCAAAGGAGATAACCACAAAGTAAACCCAATCTATAGTCACCGGGACGCACCCCGGGTACTGTCACAACCTGCTCAACCAACTGGCACAAACCTTCTGCACGCAACGCAGTAAGGCTCACGGGTCGGGACCGCTCTCCACGACCCTTTTTCGGAAAAGAAGCTCAAACGGTGGATCAGACCGTTAGCATACGTGAGGCGCTAGGGAGCTGTGACGATCGATGCAAATGCTCAATCCACAGAACGGCAACGAGCCGAGAAGCAACCAAAACCACAACTAGGATCGCTCGGAACAACAGGCGATCACCACCGACCAACTGGGTCGTCTCAAGAACCATGCAAACCACAACTACTCTACTATCCAAGCACGCATATAAGTAGAGTCAACGGGAGTCAAGTGAACTAATAACTGAAATACAAGAGAAGGGATAGAAAGGTATCACCGTAGTCCACTGAACCGACTCCGGGTCGAAGTACCCACCTGTCGAAAGATCAAGTCTAACACCGACGGCTCTCGGGAACCGCGACAGGACCTACGAAAGACTCACAGGGTCAAGGTCCACCAAGTCGACGCTAAACACAAGGCTCACACACATCCCGGAACCGACGGATCGCCCGGGAAACCCACCGGGACGATCCCGAACCACACTAAGCCCTACAGGGGTACCAAACAGCCAAACAAGTCCCTCGCTGTCCCCGAACACACAAACCAAGCGACGGGACAGCGAGCACAAGCTCGGGGTGCCACGAACACCAAACGCACCCGAAAAGGCTTCCCGGGTTCCCGAAAAGTGCCGATTTGACACCGGAACCCCTCGTCACTCATCCGCTGTCCTCGAAACTTCGGGACAGCGATGAGGAACAGCAAACGAGGCTACACGACGAAGCCAAGTCGCTCGCGAAAACAGCGAGTGAGTCGCACAACTAGAAACGCGCGTTTCACCGATTATTTCATCAAAAAAACGCGTCGGAAACGAATCCGAAACTCCACGAAGGGCAAGAGGGTTGGACGACCAGTCCTCGGGGTCCCAAAGACCATACCCTTGCTGCCCACAGCATCGCTACGCTGCCACAAACGCCAAAGTCCACAAACAAGCAACATATACATACATACAAGCACAAAACAAAGCCGCTAGAGCAAACCGTACATCCGCACGACCTTCCGCAAGCACCAGCGGATAGGTAACGATGTCACGGAGACCGTGCTCACAGCCCCACTGCGACAGGACAAGTCGCAAGCTCAGCAATTGCATAAAAACAGTGAGCATATGCACTAGACAAGCATAATTAAGGCCGTTCGAGCGCTCCGTTCGTCCGCACGACCTTCGGCAAGTACTAGCGGATAGGTAACGACGTAACGAAGACCGTGCTCACAGCCTCACTGCGACGGGGCAAGTCGCAGGCCGGAAAAAAGCATAAAAAAATAGCGAACATACAAGGCGAAAAGCTCGACAAAGGCCGTACGACGAAACGGCTCAACCAAATCCAGATCTGAGGTGAGCATGATGATCAGCGCATCGCCGCGGTCATCGTGCTCACCTTCCCGGACTTCGGAAAGCAACAGGGAGTTCAAATAGCCTTGCGCGGCCAAAAACCAACCAAACAAGACCCCGGCCGGAGCAACCAGCTCCGGCCGGCTGCCGGCCGGCATTCAAGGCCAGCGGCGGCCAGCATCGGCAGAGGAGGTGGCAAGGAGGAGGAGGCTCACCTCAGCCTGCGGCGGGAAGCGGCGGCGACGGCGCGGGGAGAGCCCTAGCTCCGGGAAGGCTCGGCCACACCTACTCCGGCAAGGAACGGCGTCGACGGCCGGCGGCGACGCGAGCACCGGCAAGAGGGACCCGCCGGACGTCGGGGAAGGGGCGACCGCGACAACTCCGGGCAACGGCGGCGGTGGCCGGAAGCTCACAGCCGCGGGTGCCTTAGGAGCACAGGCGGCAGCCGCGGCGGCTGCGGCGGCGCTCCGGCAGCACTGCGACGGCCGGGAAGGAGAAGACCGGCGGCGGAGGTCCCGAGGGTGGCGGCGCTCACCCTCCGAGGCGGCGGGAGGCGGCCTCCAGCTGCTCCTGCCTGCAGCTTGCATGCAGGAGCCGCAGGCGGCGCGGCGGCGCACCGGCGGCACGGGGGCGGCCGGGGGAAGGAGACGACGGCTGCGGCGGCCCTCCAGATGCCGGCGGGAGGTCGCTACCGCGGCGGGAGGCGGCGGCGGCTCGGATCTCGAGCCCGCTGCCCGCACACCCAGCAGCAGCCAACTGCGGCGCGGCGGCGCTCCGGTGGCACGGCGACGGCCGGGGAAGAAAGGGGCGGCGCTGGAGGACCTGAGGGTGAGGGCGCTCACCCTCCAAGGCGGTGCGAACCGGCGGCCGCTCGGGCCACCAATCCCCTGCCCGCAGCTGCCTTGGCAGCAGCTGCGGCAGCTCGGCGGCCCACGGCGGCGGTCCCCGGCGGCGGCGCAGGACTCGAGCAGTCGTGCCACCTCAGGGGAGCTCCGGCGTGGGTTTCCCCTGGGTGCACACCTCCGGGAAGAAGAAGAAGAAGAATGAGAAGAAGA
This sequence comes from Puya raimondii, assembly GCA_016920855.1. Classification (NCBI taxonomy): domain Eukaryota; kingdom Viridiplantae; phylum Streptophyta; class Magnoliopsida; order Poales; family Bromeliaceae; genus Puya; species Puya raimondii. The sequence continues at coordinate 20,028,271 of JABWPP010000048.1, read as the reverse complement.
GGAGGAGAAAAGGAAGAGGGAGAGAGAGAGAGAGAGAGATGGCCGGGGGGCAGCGCCGGCCAGGGGTGGTCGGCGGCGGCCGGAGGGCTCTCGGGAAATGCTAAGGGGCAGGGGAAGATGGGGCTCTCAGTTGGGGACTGAGAAAGAGAGAGGGAAAGTGAGGGAGAGGTAGAGTGTGAGAGGGAGATGGAGAGGAGGGTGGGAGTGGTTCATTAATTACTCAACCACTCTCACCTACTCTCACCTACCCTCCAAAACAGCCACCAGCCCTTGGTTTTGCCCCCCCCCCCCCCACAGCAGGTAAAAAGCCCATACACCCCTCCACATTCGAATTCGCGCGAAACGGTGCGAAAAACGGGGTCCAAATCGCGAAACAATAAATGTACAATTCGAACACTCAGCGAAAAAGATACAATAACTTTCAATCCGTCCGTTGCACGTCGACACGGATCACGCCATCGCGTTCAGCACTGCTGAGACATCGAACCTACCATTTTGGATCGTCAGGATCGGACTCCGGATCGCGCCGTTAAGCCGCACACTCTCCGCAACCAAAAATCCCAAAATCACAAATACGTAAAATAAACACCGTATACTAAAAGTATACGCAATAAATACCCAAAACAGCTCAGACACACAGTATACAAGGGTGAGGGTCACAGAATTCAAATTACAGATAAAAAGACAGTAACAATGTCTGAATTCTCACAATTTTTTATTGGAGCATAAGGACGGAACAACTCCCTCTCCCTCTCACACCCCGCACCCCCACTCCCACCTCTTCGAAAGACGAAACAAAAAAAAAATCATTAATCCTACCTTACTAAAGGTATTATTTCTTTTTGTACCTTTTTTTAAAAAAAACTTACCTATTCAGTTCCAAATTAGCAAATGAATTTTTACCTATGTATTAGAATTTTAAAAATAAAAGAATTTCTTCTTTTCCTTTATTGGTTGTTGATGTTAAAGGTTACTATCAAATTTGTAGCACGGAACAAGAAATGTATTACCTTGAATCGTCGAGGAACTCTTCTTGCAGGTATCCCTCTCTTTCTCTCTATGCATGTATGCTATCTTATCATCGTGGAACTAATTTTTAGCCTCTGGATTTTAATATGTAGAAAAAAAATAGCATTTGATGCATTTGATAGTGTTCTACAGCAAGTAGATAATGATGTGTCTGTTATTTAGGAGAAGAAGGTTAATAAAGTTGATTTGAATGAAGAACGATGAAACAAATATGAAAATTAGATCTGCATACTTAATTTTCATCAATGTCTCTGATATTAAGCAATTTCAGTAAGTGCTTTGAATGCTAAAATTGCTTTACAATATGCCATTTTCTTTGTAGCCAAAATCACAGCTGAATGCTATACTTGCATTGAAGCTATAAATAATTAGACTAAAGGCTTAAGTGTTATTTCTATTGCTTTAGAATTGTCTTTGATTTATCCTTTTTGTGATTAAATAGTACAATATTATAGTTATATTTAGTTTGACTTGAATATATTTTGTTCTACATGATCCCCTGTGAAGGTTTTGCTCCAGGTTATAATTATTTACATCTAGGAGATGTTATCTTTTTTTCCCTTACTTTTTTACTCACATTCAATAGTCCTTCCTATTCCATTTTTATTTTCTACCTCATGTAACCCTTCACTATATTACCTTTATTCTGCATTGAATGAACTATGCTTTACAAGAATGAAAAGTGAACGAATTATTCTTCACTACTAAAATCCAACTTCCTATTTCTGTTTGATGGTAGTGCATGCAATGTTAAATACCTTCCCACAAAGCGCATGTTATTTCTACTAAAAGCAAACTTAGTAAAAAAATTTGCAAAGTCTATTTGATGTTGGTGCATGTGATTTCTATATTTAGTTGGATACTTTTTATGATAGCAAATATACTTGATTTTTTTTTCCAATACAGAAAAAAAAATCTGAATTTGGAAATGACCCACCCAATCCTTTTAGGCATCAAAATAAGAAGATCATAGAATCTGATAAAATAAAACTAGAATTATATCTTTTTTAATGCAACTCTGGCATCTTTTAATACTTTGTTTGCCCTCCATAGCTGGTTATGATTCTTATTATTGTTCATCATGGACACACAACATATATTTCAGCTGCATGAGGAATTGTTCCTTCCGTTTCGAGGGAGCTTGAGGAATACATTGCAACTGCATATTCTAGCATCCGCCAAAATGATGCAAAATCAAATGCCCCACATTCTTATACAACTATCAAAACAGTTCTTAGCATCCTCCGCATATCTATTGTAACTTCTTTAATATTCTCATTTCTCTTTATCTTGAATCAATCATGTGTATGTATTTTAAACAAAGTGTCCTCTTCAAATTTTCATTTTATCTCTTAAACTTTTCTTAAATTTTTCACATAGGTCCCAATATTCACATGCCCGAGTCCTTTCAATGAAGATTTTTTAAGTTTAGAAATTTGCTATTGTTTCTGAGATTTGTGTGAAATGTGAGAATTCAAATTTTGGAAATTTGGATTCTGTGTTCCTCTCCCCTGTTACTGTGTTTTCGATCTGTATACATATATATATGCAGGTATATATATATATGTGTGTATAAGTAGTTTTTTTTTATGTGTTTTGTTGTTTTTGTGATTTTGTCGCGGAGAGAGAACGTCTTAACGGCGCAATCCGGAGCCCGAATCTGACGATCCAAAATGGTAAGTTCGATGTCTCGGCAGTGCTGAACGCGATGGCGCGATCCGCGTCGACATGCGACGGACGGTTTGAGAGATCTTCCATTTTCTTCGCCGAGAGGTCGAATGTCACATTTTGTAGTTTCGCGATTTGGACCCTGTTCTCGCACCGTTTCGCGTGAGATTGCTTGTGGATGGGTGTCTGGGCATTTTGTTCATGCTGTGAGGGACCCAGGGGTAATTTGTGTGTATTGAAGGGCTTTTGTGCAATTGTGCACATGGTTATGTGTGTGTTGGTGTGTGTGTGTGAGAGAGAGAGCTTCCCTCTCTCCCTCTCTCCCCCTAGCCTCCCCAGAGGTGAGCACCAGCTCCCCCTGCCCCTCAACCTTCTCCCCGAGCTCGGCCGGCCGCCGCCGGCCACCCCCTGGCCGGAGCAACCCCGGCAACTTCTCTCTCTCTTTTTCTTCTTCTTCTCCTTCTTCTTCTTCTTCCTTTTCTCCCTGCGGTGTGCACCCAGGGGAAACCCATGCATGGGCTTCCCCTGAGGTGGCACGACCGCCGGAGTGGTGCGCCGCCGCCGGGAGTCGCCGTCGTGGGCCGCCGGAGCTGCTGCAGCTCCTGCTTGGACTGCTGCGGGCCGAGCTTGGTGGGCCCGCGCCGCCGCCGCCTCCCGACGCCTGCGAGGGTGAGCATCGTCACCCTCGGGTCCTCCGGCGCCGCCCCCTTCTTCCCCGACTGTCGCCGTGCCGCCGGAGAGCCGCCGCCGCCGCAGCTAGTTGCTGCTGGGGAGTGCAGGCAGTGGCTTGAGATCCGAGCCGCCGCCGCCTCCCGCCGCCTCGGCGACCTCCCGCCGGCATCTGGAGCACCGCCGCAGCCGCAGCCGTCGCCTCCTTCCCCGGCTGCCCCCGTGTCGCCGGTGCGCCGCCGCGCCGCCTGCGGCCCTTGCCTGCTGCTTGCAGGCAGGAGCAGTTGGTGGCCGAGCCACTACCGCTGCCGCCTCTCGCCGCCTCGGAGGGTGCGCGCCGCCACCCTCGGGACCGCCACCGCCGCCGGTCCATCCCTCCCCGGCCGTCGCCGTGCCGCCGGAGCGCCACCGTGCCGCCGGAGCGCCGCCGCTGCCGCCGCGGGGCTCGGCTAGGGCAGCTTGGGCAGCCGCGGCTGAAGGTTGCTCCGCCGCCGCTGCCGCCGGCCCTTTTTGTCGCTGTCACCGGCAGACCGACGTCCGACGGGCCCCTCTTCCCGGTGCTCGCGTCGCCACCGGCCGCCGCCGCCGCCGTCCGTTGCCGCGCCGCCGTGCCCTAGCCAACCCGAGAGTGGGCTTCCTCCCCGCGCCGCCGCCGCCGCTTCCCGCCGCCGTCTGAGGTGAGCCCCCTCTTCCTCACCTCCCCCGCACCCATCCCTGGCCACCGCCGGCCATGCATGTCGGCCGGCAGCCGGCCGGAGCTTGTTGCTCCGGCCGGGGTCTCCTTTTGGGTTGTTTTGGCCGTTTTGGGATGTTTGTGCTTCCCGTTGCCTCCCGAAGTCCGGGAAGGTGAGCACGATGATCGCGGCGACGCGCTGATCATCATGCTCACCTTAGATTTTGGTTTGGGTGAGCCGTTTCACCTTTCGGCCTTTGTCGAGCTTTTTCACCTTATGTTTTCACTGTTTTTATGGCTTGTTTGGGCCAGCGACTATTCCTGTCGCAGTGAGGCTGTGAGCACGGCCTCCGTTACGTCGTTGCCTATCCGCTGGTGCTTGCGGAAGGTCGTGCGGACGAACGGAGCGCTCGAACGGCCTTTATTTATGCTTGCTTATCACATGTGCATGTTGTTTTTATGGGTTTTCCCGGCTTGCGACTGGTCCTGTCGCAGTGGGGCTGTTAGCACGGTCTCCGTGACATCGTTACCTATCCGCTGGTGCTTGCGGAAGGTCGTGCGGATGTACGGATTGCTCGAACGGCTTTGTTTAGTGCTTGTATGTTTATAATTGTCGCTTGTTTGTGGATTTTGGCGTTTGTGGCAGCGTTGCGACGCTGTGGGCAGCAAGGGTATGGTCCTAGGGGCCCTGTGGACTGGTTGTCCAACTCTCTCGCCCTTCGCGGAGTTTCGGATTCGTTTTCGATGCGTTTTTCGATGAAATAATCGGCGAAACACGCGTTTCTAGTTGTGCGACTGGCTCGCTGATTTCGCAAGCGACTTGGCTTCGTCGTTTAGCCTTGTTGGCTGTTCCTCATCGCTGTCCCAAAGATCCGAGGACAGCGGATGAGTGACGAGGGGTTCCGGTGCCAATTCGGCATTTTTCGGGAACCCGGGAAGCCTTTTCGGGTGCGTTTGTAGTCGTGGCACCCCGAGCTTGTGCTCGCTGTCCCGCCACCTTGTTTTGTGTGTTCGGGGACAGCGAGGGACTTGGTTGGCTGTTTGGTACCCCTCTGGGGCTTAGTGTGATTTCGGGATCGTCCCGGTTGGTTTCCGGGCGATCCGTTGGTTTCGGGAATGTGAGAGCTTTGTGTTTAGCGTCGACTTGGTGGACCTTGACCCTGTGAGTCTTTCGTAGGTCCTGTCGTGGTTCCCGAGAGCCGTCGGTGTTAGGCTTGATCTTACCTACAGGTGGGTACTTCGATCCGGAGTCGGTTCAGTGGACTACGGTGATACCTTTCTATACCTTCTTTTGCATTTCAGTTATTAGTTCACTTGACTCCCGTTAACTCTACTTATATGTGTGCTTGGATAGTAGAGTAGTTGTGGTTTGCATGGTTCTTGAGACGACCCAGTTGGTCGGTGGTGATCGCCTGTTGTTCCGAGCGATCCTCGTTGTGGTTTATCGGTTGCTTCTCGGCTCGTTGCCATCCTGTGGATTGAGCATTTGCATCGATCGTCACAGCTCCCTAGCACCTCACGTATGCCAACGGTCTGATCCACCGTTTGGGCTTCTTTTCCGGAAAAGGGTCGTTGAGTTTGGTTTCGACCCGTGAGCCTTGCTGCGTTGCGTGCAGAAGGTTTGTGCCGTTGGTTGAGCAGGTTGTGACAGTGCCCGGGGTGCGTCCCGGTGGTTATAGATTGGGTTTACTTTGTGGTTATCTCTTTTGATGCATATACCAGTTGCTTACAGTAGCATAGTTGTTTCAGTTGTATGTCAGCCTCATACTTACTTATGCTACTATATACCATATCTAGCTTTTTGTTGACCCTCGTGCCGGTGTGTACACCTCGCCTTCGTCGGCTTGCGGTACCCACTGGGAGGGGAGACATGTTTACATGTTCTCACCCCCCGCCCTCGTTGTTGTTTTCAGGTGAGCAGGGTGGTGAGTGTCGGGACGCTGCGAGGCATGCCTAGATAGTAGCTCTAGAGGTTCCGACTTGTGAGGCTACTTCCCCAGATTTGGTTATCACCCTACCCTTATCTGTTAGATGTGATGGTGGTTCAGTTACCTTTTGGATATTATCTAGCTTTATTATGTGATTGTCTTGCATGCTTAGATCTTGTGATTTTGGTGTAGTTTCCATATGAGGATGTCGATGCTTTGTGTAGCATGCCGAATTTCCATGCATTTTTCCGAGCTTTGGCCAAATTGGGCAAAGTGCGGATTAGATGGCATTTTAGGCCAATTGAGGGAGTTTAGATGGACTCCGAATCACTTAGAAGTGTTTTGAGTGCTTGTGGGGAGTTGTGGGAGTGGATGAGTGTTGGAACAAAAAATGAGTTTTTTTGAAGGGTTAAGTTGCAAATTGGCTTAGGGCATAAAAGGGAAGCCCCAACACTCTTTTCTCTCATTCTCTCCCACACAAACACAAAGAGAGTTCCTCTCCTTCTCTCAAACCCTCTCTCTCACTCTCTAATCTCTCTCTCTCTCTTTGGTGATTTCTCCAACAAGTTGAAGAGTAGAGAAGAAAAGCTTGCTTAGGGGTGAAGTAAGCTTCTTGTACATGAGAAGCTTGAGGAAAGCAAGGAGTTAAGGTGAGTTTTTGGGTTTTTGAGGTTAGGGTTTGGTTTTGAACCCATTTTTTTGCTATTTTATAAACCCTATGAAATCCTAGCCTTGGAGCAACTTGAATCACCAAGAAATTTTGGGGTTCTTGGAGAAATGTGAAAACCTAGGGTTAAAAATTGGGGCTTTGTAGAATTAGGGTTGTAAGTGGAATTGATCTCTTGCCTCTCTAATTGAAGGGTAAATCGGCGCGTTGAAACACTCGGAACGGAGTTTCGTTGAGTCTACGGTAACCAATTGCAAGAAAGCACCATTTCGGCTTCGTTTGCCGTAGTCGAGAGGAATTGGTGCCGATAAGTTGCGCAACTAGGCTTTCCCACTTCGTGGCTTCCACTCGAGGTGGGTGGTGCTATCCGGAACTGTTGGATCTCCTTTTATGTCTAAGTCGTCATTATTGGTCATATGTATATATATGTGTAGAAATCATGCATCTAGGGTTAATGTCATGTTGAGCTTTCAATTTCCTTGCATGCTTCCTAAGTAGAGTAAACAAGTTATGTTGAGAACTCGGGCATTGGACGCATGAGGATTGGGTCGTTGGACATTGGAACCCTACGTATGCAAAGAACTAGAATGTGAACTAGGAAACATTGAACTTGGACATGAATGTGTGGCATTTGGACTAGATGTGTTTGTTAACACTAGTGGCATTTGGGCTAGGTGTATTTGATAGCACTTGTGGCATTTGGACTAGATGTGTTGATAACACTTGTGGCATTTGGACTAGATGTGTTGATAACACTTATGGCATTTAGACTAGATGTGTTGATAACACTTGTGGCATTTGGACTAGATGTGTTGATAACACTTGTGGCATTTAGACTAGATGTGTTGATAACACTTGTGGCATTTGGACTAGATGTGTTGATAACACTTGTGGCATTTAGACTAGATGTGTTGATAGCACTTGTGGCATTAGACGCGAGGGATTGGTAGATCCTCGTGGGTTATTACCCTGGTTGGTAGGGTGTCCTCGTGATGAGGGGACTGGATCGTACTCACACATAGTCTGTCCGGCTTGTTGGTGTTCGCGACACCACAAGCGGTGAGCTCCGGAGTCGTCACACTTGGGTTGAGGGTTATCTCCCCGCAGACTGCCCCTGGTGAGTGGGATGGGTTATTCCCCGTGGGCCTTGGTTTGTGAGTGGGCTCGACCTTCGGGTGAGCCGGTTTGATTGGGTTGAAAAGTAGAATGTTGGTAAGCATCATGAGCATTGTATTACTATTGTTTAACCAGTTTCATATTGTAGAGGCATAGTAGATGCATCAGTTGTTTATTACTACTTATTTCTTCTTGCTACTTATGCCTGATTAGACCTAGTGGGAAAGTCGGCGGGATCGGCGGCCGAACCCACTGGGAACTTCTTTAGTTCTCACCCCCCCTGTTTTGCAGAGCCTAGCACGAGCGGTGCGGTCGAGGATCGTGGCAAGGGCATAGCGCCCTAGGTAGTGGACTTCCATGTGTTAGAGTACCCTATGTAGTAGAGTAATTCTTGTACATTATGAGAGAACTTGTAGAGGCTTCATTTTGAGAGATGAAAATTGTATATGTCATGTAGTAAAGCATGTATGTGATATATGTGGAGGTGTTTGTATTCTGGGTTGATTGTATGTGAAGCCTAAATGTTTTGGTTGTGTAGTAGCTAAGTTATCATTCTCTCGCTCTGGTGAAATTGCCCTCGTGCAATTTATCATGTATGTTGTTGTTTTTGTCCTGGGCAAATCTCAATGTACTTGTTGTTGTTGCTACGCCTTGGGCGGACAGGGGAGGCTCTGTCCGTTCGGCGGTCTGTGCGCGCGCCCGGTCCGACCAAAGTGGCGGTGCCGGGGCGTGACAGATAAAGTGGTATCAGAGCGTAGAGAAGTCTAGGATGGACCTAGGAAACCTTAGGATGGTGACAATAAGGACCTAGGCACGTGAGAGACGGTGATCTATGCTTAATGGCGGAAGTCAAAATTGATTGGGTCTAGTTGTTGGTATGTCTCTAATAGTTGCTAGAGACGGATTCAAGTGTTATTTATTCTCGACTCAAGGAGGTTATGTTGGCGGCCGACAACATAACACCTAGGGAGGAGAATGAGTACCCTTGTGTGCTTTCGCCTAAATTGGTTTTGTTTGCTTACGTTCTTGAATCGCGTGGTTTTGTGGGTTTGAGTGATTAACCCAAGTGTTGTGTTTCAGGTCCCTAAGGAAAGCACTTTGAAAAGATGTCGACTCCGGTGCCACCTTCTAAGGTGCCCGAGCGGTCCGACTCCAGTGAGGTCATGGAGTTGCGGGACCAGGTAGCGGCGTTAATCGGGGTGGTGCAGAGGCAAGCCGAGGCCTCTCAATTGCAGGCTGAAGCTTCGCAGCGGCAGGAGGAGCAAATAAAGAAGCTTCAGGAGTTGGTGTCACAACAGGTGGCGGCGGCAGCCCAAATTAGTCGTGAACCGCCCGCGCCTCCGACACATGCGCCGGATGCCACTGAGGGAGTGGACGCGCCTGCCGTGCCAGTGACGGCGCGCCATGGCCCGATGAGTGCTCCTCCGGCGGCTTCTGGCTCCTCGGTCCCCGATGTGGACGCGGAAAGAGAGCGAGCGCTTGCGGCTTTGACGACTTTTAAGAAGTTTAATCCGCCAACGTTCGACGGTGAAACGGTAGACCCATGGGTGGTGGAGTCTTGGGTCGCTTCGATGGAGACCCTGTTCGAGGACATCTATACCCTTGAGCAGGACAAGGTACATCTTGCCGCACACTGCTTTGAGAAGTCGGCTCGAGTGTGGTGGAGGGGAGTTAAGAAGAATCGATCCCCGGACCTTCCTCCAGTCACTTGGGAGGAGTTTCGAGGGTTGTTATTCACCGAGTACTTCCCCGATAGTGTGAAGAGGAAGCTGAAGGAGGACTTCCGAAAGTTGAAGCAGGGGAGTCGCTCAGTGAGGGAGTACGAGAGGGAGTTCTCGCATATAGTGAACTGTGTCTCGAGCGTGGTACGGGACGACCGAGACAAAGCGGAGTGCTTCGAGCGAGGACTTCGACTCGAGATTTTCAGAGTAGTGCACTCCTTCAAGCTTCAGACCTTTGTTGAGGTGTTGGACCGGGCTCTATGGGTAGAGCAAGGAAATGCGATCGCGCGGGAGGAGCGCGAGTCGTATGAGAAAGAGAAGGGAAGGAAGCGGACTATGAGTGGTGCCGGGGGACAGTCAAGTTCTAAGAAGCCCCCTAGGTACCCTCGGGGACAGCCACGGAAGCTTTTGCGGTGTGTTATTTGCGGCGGGGACCATCGACCGCAGGCTTGTGCCCAGCGTGAGGGGAGGTGCTTTAGGTGTGGTCAAGCTGGACACATAGGTCGTGAGTGCCCAAGAGGGTCATCACCCGCCCCGTCATATGCTTCAGTTCAGTCCACCCCGAGACAGTATGCGGGAGTTCCGCCCACCGCAGTATCTGCTGGGCGCGCCATGATGCCGCGTCAGTCCGAGGGACCCCGACCGGCACCAAGTGGCCGTGTATTCGCCGCTCAAGTGGAGGAGCCTGCCGTGGTCGACGACGTCGTAGCAGGTATTGTACTGTTAAGTGGAATAAGATGTAGAGCTTTATTTGACACGGGTGCATCCCACTCGTTTATTAGCCAATCGTTTGCAATTGTTCATGGCATAAGCATTATAGAAGGCATGCATGCTAGGTGGGCCCATGCTCCCGAACACGCGTTTTGTGTTACGGATGTATGCGCAGCTTGTCCAGTACAAATAGGTGAATGGATTATGCCGGCGGATTTACTTGTGTTGAGACAGTTGAAGGGGTTTGACCTAATATTAGGTATGGATTGGCTCTCAAAGTACTACGCAACCATTGATTGCGAAAGCAAGGTGGTAACGTTTCATGAGCCTGAACAGAAGGAGTTCACCTATCGCGGTTGTAAGAGTACGCTCTTTGCCATGACTGTGACCACGTCGCGTGTGAAGAAGTTAATCAATAGTGGTTGTGTGGCTTATTTAGCGACGGTGGTGGAGAGCCATAGGGAGGTTCCGGCGCTCGAGGACATTCCAGTGGTTCGTGAGTTTCCGGATGTATTTCCCCCAGAGTTGTCGGGAATACCACCCGACCGGGAGATCGAGTTTGTGATAGACTTGGTTCCCGGGACAGCGCCAGTTTCAAAGGCCCCGTATAGAATGGCACCGGCCGAGTTAAAAGAACTAAAGGCTCAGTTGCAGGATCTTCTTGATAAAGGCTTCATTAAGCCAAGTGTATCACCTTGGGGAGCCCCGGTGCTGTTTGTGAGGAAAAAGGATGGCACGCTCCGGCTCTGCGTGGATTATCGCGAGCTTAACAAGGTTACGATCAAGAATAAGTACCCGTTGCCCCGCATCGATGACTTGTTTGATCAGTTGCAAGGGTCTCGGGTGTATTCGAAGATTGATCTTCAGTCGGGGTATCACCAGTTGAAGATCAAGCCGGAGGATGTGCATAAGACGGCATTTCGTACGCGGTATGGACATTATGAATTCATGATTATGCCGTTTGGGCTTACTAATGCCCCTGCAGCATTCATGGATCTAATGAACCGTGTTTTCAAGTCCTTTTTAGATCGATTTGTCGTAGTGTTCATAGACGACATATTGGTCTACTCCCGAAGTGATGAAGAACACAAGGAGCATCTGAGAATTGTGCTACGGGTTCTACGGGAGGAGAAGCTTTATGCGAAGTTGAAGAAGTGCGACTTTTGGCTCCGTAAGGTCGCCTTCTTGGGTCACGTGGTATCGGAGGGTGGCGTGTCTGTCGACCCGGGGAAGGTGGAGGCGGTTAAAGATTGGCCTCGCCCGACGAATGTCACGGAGGTCCGTAGTTTCATTGGTCTTGCGGGCTATTATCGGCGATTTGTGAAGGGGTTTTCGAAAATCACTACTACTCCACTGACGCGCCTCACGCATAAGGGAGTTAAGTTCTCGTGGAGCGATGAGTGTGATCGGAGCTTTAACGAGTTGAAGGAAAGGTTAACTACCGCTCCGGTTCTCGCCCTACCGGTTCAAGGGGAGAGTTTCGTGGTGTATAGCGATGCATCGTATCAAGGTCTGGGGTGTGTTCTGATGCAGCGCGGGCAAGTTATTGCGTATGCTTCCCGCCAGTTGAAGAGCTATGAGAAGAACTATCCTATTCATGACCTAGAGCTAGCTGCGGTGGTCTTCGCTCTTAAGCTGTGGAGACACTATCTATATGGTGAACATTGCGAGGTATACACAGATCACAAGAGCCCCAAATACTTATTCACGCAGAAGGAGTTGAACATGAGGCAGCGCAGGTGGTTGGAGTTATTGAAAGACTACGATGTGACCATTTTGTACTACCCGGGGAAAGCAAATGTGGTGGCGGATGCGCTTAGTAGAAAATCGGTGGAAAACCTTGCAATGTCGATCACGGGTCAGCCGCGGTTGCTTGAGGAAATGCGGCGATTCAACCTTGAGGTCGTGACTCCGGATGCCCCAGTTATACTTGCTGCACTTGTCGTTCAGCCGACCTTGTTGGAGAGGATTAAGGATCGACAGTCTTCGGACCCGGATCTCCAAAAGGTGCGGCACAACATTGAGGGTGGGCGAGTTAGTGATTTTAGTATGGGCTCCGATGGCGCACTTCGGTTTCGAGACCGATGGTGTGTGCCAAGTGATGAGGAGATTCGGGGAGACATTCTACGAGAAGCACATCAATCTCCCTATAGCATTCATCCAGGCGGCACCAAGATGTACAAGGACCTAAAAATGCACTATTGGTGGCCTGGGATGAAGAAGGATGTTGGGCGCTACGTGGCACAATGCCTCGTGTGCCAACAAGTGAAGGCAGAGCACCGACTTCCGGCGGGGAAGCTTCAAAGTTTACCGATTCCCGTTTGGAAATGGGAAGATATAGCGATGGATTTTGTCGTGGGATTACCCCGTTCGCAAGGGGGTCATGACGCAATCTGGGTGGTGGTGGATCGTTTGACGAAGTCGGCTCACTTCCTACCAATCCACACCACATGGTCGGGCGACAAGTTAGCGCAAGTTTACCTCGATGAGGTTGTGAGGCTGCATGGAGTTCCAGTATCTATTGTATCAGATCGGGACCCCCCCGATTCACGTCTCACTTTTGGAAGAGCTTGCAGGGTGCTCTTGGCACACGGCTCGATTTCAGCACCGCGTTTCATCCTCAGAGTGATGGTCAATCGGAGAGAACAATACAAATCCTTGAGGATATGCTTCGGGCGTGTGTGCTTGATTACAAGGGGGGATGGCACATTCACCTGCCGATGGCCGAGTTTGCTTATAACAACAGCTATCAGGCGAGTATTGGAATGGCGCCATTCGAAGCTCTTTACGGAAGGAAGTGTCGATCTCCTATACATTGGAGTGAGGTGGGCGAAGAAGTCACCCTTGGCCCGGATGTGTTACAGGAGGCGGAAGAGAAGGTCCGCCTTGCTCGCCAAAGACTTTTGACTGCGCAGACTCGACAGAAGAGTTATGCGGATGTGCGCCGGCGAAGTCTTGAGTTTGCGGTTGGAGACCGCGTTTTTTCTGAAGGTGTCACCCATGCGTGGTGTGAAGCGGTTCGGAGTTCGGGGAAAGCTAAGTCCTCGATACATTGGACCATACGAAGTTCTAGAGCGGGTTGGCGCCGTAGCATATCGACTTGCGCTACCGCCAAAGCTAGCAGGAGTTCACAATGTGTTCCACGTATCTACACTCCGCAAGTATGTACACGATCCAACTCACGTCCTTCAATATGAGCCGGTTGAGCTCCAAGAGGACTTGTCATATGAGGAGTTCCCATTATGCATTCTAGCTCACGAAGTGAAGGAATTGCGGAATCGCACGATTCCATATGTTAAGGTGCAATGGACTAATCACGAAGAACGTGAAGCTACGTGGGAACTTGAGGATGTGATGCGGGAGCGCTACCCTCATCTCTTCGACCGATTGAGTTGAGGTATGGACTTGAGTTTCGCGGACGAAACTAATTTTTGGGGGGGAGAATGTAGCATGCCGAATTTCCATGCATTTTTCCGAGCTTTGGCCAAATTGGGCAAAGTGCGGATTAGATGGCATTTTAGGCCAATTGAGGGAGTTTAGATGGACTCCGAATCACTTAGAAGTGTTTTGAGTGCTTGTGGGGAGTTGTGGGAGTGGATGAGTGTTGGAACAAAAAATGAGTTTTTTTGAAGGGTTAAGTTGCAAATTGGCTTAGGGCATAAAAGAAAGCCCCAACACTCTTTTCTCTCATTCTCTCCCACACAAACACAAAGAGAGTTCTCTCCTTCTCTCAAACCCTCTCTCTCACTCTCTAATCTCTCTCTCTCTCTTTGGTGATTTCTCCAACAAGTTGAAGAGTAGAGAAGAAAAGCTTGCTTAGGGGTGAAGTAAGCTTCTTGTACATGAGAAGCTTGAGGAAAGCAAGGAGTTAAGGTGAGTTTTTGGGTTTTTGAGGTTAGGGTTTGGTTTTGAACCCCTTTTTTTGCTATTTTATAAACCCTATGAAATCCTAGCCTTGGAGCAACTTGAATCACCAAGAAATTTTGGGGTTCTTGGAGAAATGTGAAAACCTAGGGTTAAAAATTGGGGCTTTGTAGAATTAGGGTTGTAAGTGGAATTGATCTCTTGCCTCTCTAATTGAAGGGTAAATCGGCGCGTTGAAACACTCGGAACGGAGTTTCGTCGAGTCTACGGTAACCAATTGCAAGAAAGCACCATTTCGGCTTCGTTTGCCGTAGTCGAGAGGAATTGGTGCCGATAAGTTGCGCAACTAGGCTTTCCCACTTCGTGGCTACCACTTGAGGTGGGTGGTGCTATCCGGAACTGTTGGATCTCCTTTTATGTCTAAGTTGTCATTATTGGTCATATGCATATATGTGTAGAAATCAAGCACCTAGGGTTAATGTCATGTTGAGCTTTCAATTTCCTTGCATGCTTCCTAAGTAGAGTAAACAAGTTATGTTGAGAACTCGGGCATTGGACGCATGAGGATTGGGTCGTTGGACATTGGAACCCTATGTATGCAAAGAACTAGAATGTGAACTAGAAAACATTGAACTTGGACATGTATGTGTGGCATTTGGACTAGATGTGTTGTTAACACTAATGGCATTTGGACTAGGTGTATTTTGTAACACTTGTGGCATTTGGACTAGATGTGTTGTTAACACTAGTGGCATTTGGACTAGATGTGTTGATAACACTTATGGCATTTAGACTAGATGTGTTGATAACACTTGTGGCATTTGGACTAGATGTGTTGATAACACTTGTGGCATTTAGACTAGATGTGTTGATAACACTTGTGGCATTTGGACTAGATGTGTTGATAACACTTGTGGCATTTAGACTAGATGTGTTGATAGCACTTGTGGCATTAGACGCGAGGGATTGGTAGATCCTCGTGGGTTATTACCCTGGTTGGTAGGGTGTCCTCGTGATGAGGGGACTGGATCGTACTCACACATAGTCTGTCCGGCTTGTTGGTGTTCGTGACACCACAAGCGGTGAGCTCCGGAGTCGTCACACTTGGGTTGAGGGTTATCTCCCCGCAGACTGCCCCTGGTTAGTGGGATGGGTTATTCCCCGTGGGCCTTGGTTTGTGAGTGGGCTCGACCTTCGGGTGAGCCGGTTTGATTGGGTTGAAAAGTAGAATGTTGGTAAGCATCATGAGCATTGTATTACTATTGTTTAACCAGTTTCATATTGTAGAGGCATAGTAGATGCATCAGTTGTTTATTACTACTTATTTCTTCTTGCTACTTATGCCTGATTAGACCTAGTGGGAAAGTCGGCGGGATCGGCGGCCGAACCCACTGGGAACTTCTTTAGTTCTCACCCCCCCTGTTTTGCAGAGCCTAGCACGAGCGGTGCGGTCGAGGATCGTGGCAAGGGCATAGCGCCCTAGGTAGTGGACTTCCATGTGTTAGAGTACCCTATGTAGTAGAGTAATTCTTGTACATTATGAGAGAACCTGTAGAGGCTTCATTTTGAGAGATGAAAATTGTATATGTCATGTAGTAAAGCATGTATGTGATATATGTGGAGGTGTTTGTATTTTGGGTTGATTGTATGTGAAGCCTAAATGTTTTGGTTGTGTAATAGCTAAGTTATCATTCTCTCGCTCTGGTGAAATTGCCCTCGTGCAATTTATCATGTATGTTGTTGTTCTTGTCCTGGGCAAATCTCTATGTACTTGTTGTTGTTGCTACGCCTTGGACGGACAGGGGAGGCTCTGTCCGTTCGGCGGTCTGTGCGCGTGCCCGGACCGACCAAAGTGGCGGTGCCGGGGCGTGACAGATAAAGTGGTATCAGAGCGTAGAGAAGTCTAGGATGGACCTAGGAAACCTTAGGATGGTGACAATAAGGACCTAGGCACGTGAGAGACGGTGATCTATGCTTAATGGCGAAAGTCAAAATTGATTGGGTCTCGTTGTTGGTATGTCTCTAATAGTTGCTAGAGACGGATTCAAGTGTTATTTATTCTCGACTCAAGGAGGTTATGTTGGCGGCCGACAACATAACACCTAGGGAGGAGAATGAGTACCCTTGTGTGCTTTCGCCTAAATTGGTTTTGTTTGCTTACGTTCTTGAATCGCGTGGTTTTGTGGGTTTGAGTGATTAACCCAAGTGTTGTGTTTCAGGTCCCTAAGGAAAGCACTTTGAAAAGATGTCGACTCCGGTGCCACCTTCTGAGGTGCCCGAGCGGTCCGACTCCAGTGAGGTCATGGAGTTGCGGGACCAGGTAGCGGCGTTAATCAGGGTGGTGCAGAGGCAAGCCGAGGCCTCTCAATTGCAGGCTGAAGCTTCGCAGCGGCAGGAGGAGCAAATAAAGAAGCTTCAGGAGTTGGTGTCACAACAGGTGGCGGCGGCAGCCCAAATTAGTCGTGAACCGCCCGCGCCTCCGACACATGCGCCGGATGCCACTGAGGGAATGGACGCGCCTGCCGTGCCAGTGACGGCGCGCCATGGCCCGATGAGTGCTCCTCCGGCGGCTTCTGGCTCCTCGGTCCCCGATGTGGACGCGGAAAGAGAGCGAGCGCTTGCGGCTTTGACGACTTTTAAGAAGTTTAATCCGCCAACGTTCGACGGTGAAACGGTAGACCCATGGGTGGTGGAGTCTTGGGTCGCTTCGATGGAGACCCTGTTCGAGGACATCTATACCCTTGAGCAGGACAAGGTACATCTTGCCGCACACTGCTTTGAGAAGTCGGCTCGAGTGTGGTGGAGGGGAGTTAAGAAGAATCGATCCCCGGACCTTCCTCCAGTCACTTGGGAGGAGTTTCGAGGGTTGTTATTCACCGAGTACTTCCCCGATAGTGTGAAGAGGAAGCTGAAGGAGGACTTTCGAAAGTTGAAGCAGGGGAGTCGCTCAGTGAGGGAGTACGAGAGGGAGTTCTCGCATATAGTGAACTGTGTCCCGAGCGTGGTACGGGACGACCGAGACAAAGCGGAGTGCTTCGAGCGAGGACTTCGACTCGAGATTTTCAGAGTAGTGCACTCCTTCAAGCTTCAGACCTTTGTTGAGGTGTTGGACCGGGCTCTATGGGTAGAGCAAGGAAATGCGATCGCGCGGGAGGAGCACGAGTCGTATGAGAAAGAGAAGGGAAGGAAGCGGACTATGAGTGGTGCCGGGGGACAGTCAAGTTCTAAGAAGCCCCCTAGGTACCCTCGAGGACAGCCACGGAAGCTTTTGCGGTGTGTTATTTGCGGCGGGGACCATCGACCGCAGGCTTGTGCCCAGCGTGAGGGGAGGTGCTTTAGGTGTGGTCAAGCTGGACACATAGGTCGTGAGTGCCCAAGAGGGTCATCACCCGCCCCGTCATATACTTCAGTTCAGTCCACCCCGAGACAGTATGCGGGAGTTCCGCCCACCGCAGTATCTGCTGGGTGCGCCATGATGCCGCGTCAGTCCGAGGGACCCCGACCGGCACCAAGTGGCCGTGTATTCGCCGCTCAAGTGGAGGAGCCTGCCGTGGTCGACGACGTCGTAGCAGGTATTGTACTGTTAAGTGGAATAAGATGTAGAGCTTTATTTGACACGGGTGCATCCCACTCGTTTATTAGCCAATCGTTAGCAATTGTTCATGGCATAAGCATTATAGAAGGCATGCATGCTAGGTGGGCCCATGCTCCCGAACACGCGTTTTGTGTTACGGATGTATGCGCGGCTTGTCCAGTACAAATAGGTGAATGGATTATGCCGGCGGATTTACTTGTGTTGAGACAGTTGAAGGGGTTTGACCTAATATTAGGTATGGATTGGCTCTCAAAGTACTACGCAACCATTGATTGCGAAAGCAAGGTGGTAACGTTTCATGAGCCTGAACAGAAGGAGTTCACCTATCGCGGTTGTAAGAGTACGCTCTTTGCCATGACTGTGACCACGTCGCGTGCGAAGAAGTTAATCAATAGTGGTTGTGTGGCTTATTTAGCGACGGTGGTGGAGAGCCATAGGGAGGTTCCGGCGCTCGAGGACATTCCAGTGGTTCGTGAGTTTCCGGATGTATTTCCCCCAGAGTTGTCGGGAATACCACCCGACCGGGAGATCGAGTTTGTGATAGACTTGGTTCCCGGGACAGCGCCAGTTTCAAAGGCCCCGTATAGAATGGCACCGGCCGAGTTAAAAGAACTAAAGGCTCAGTTGCAGGATCTTCTTGATAAAGGCTTCATTAAGCCAAGTGTATCACCTTGGGGAGCCCCGGTGCTGTTTGTGAGGAAAAAGGATGGCACGCTCCGGCTCTGCGTGGATTATCGCGAGCTTAACAAGGTTACGATCAAGAATAAGTACCCGTTGCCCCGCATCGATGACTTGTTTGATCAGTTGCAAGGGTCTCGGGTGTATTCGAAGATTGATCTTCAGTCGGGGTATTACCAGTTGAAGATCAAGCCGGAGGATGTGCATAAGACGGCATTTCGTACGCGGTATGGACATTATGAATTCATGATTATGCCGTTTGGGCTTACTAATGCCCCTGCAGCATTCATGGATCTAATGAACCGTGTTTTCAAGTCCTTTTTAGATCGATTTGTCGTAGTGTTCATAGACGACATATTGGTCTACTCCCGAAGTGATGAAGAACACAAGGAGCATCTGAGAATTGTGCTACGGGTTCTACGGGAGGAGAAGCTTTATGCGAAGTTGAAGAAGTGCGACTTTTGGCTCCGTAAGGTCGCCTTCTTGGGTCACGTGGTATCGGAGGGTGGCGTGTCTGTCGACCCGGGGAAGGTGGAGGCGGTTAAAGATTGGCCTCGCCCGACGAATGTCACGGAGGTCCGTAGTTTCATTGGTCTTGCGGGCTATTATCGGCGATTTGTGAAGGGGTTTTCGAAAGTCACTACTCCACTGACGCGCCTCACGCATAAGGGAGTTAAGTTCTCGTGGAGCGATGAGTGTGATCGGAGCTTCAACGAGTTGAAGGAAAGGTTAACTACCGCTCCGGTTCTCGCCCTACCGGTTCAAGGGGAGAGTTTCGTGGTGTATAGCGATGCATCGTATCAAGGTCTGGGGTGTGTTCTGATGCAGCGCGGGCAAGTTATTGCGTATGCTTCCCGCCAGTTGAAGAGCTATGAGAAGAACTATCCTATTCATGACCTAGAGCTAGCTGCGGTGGTCTTCGCTCTTAAGCTGTGGAGACACTATCTATATGGTGAACATTGCGAGGTATACACAGATCACAAGAGCCCCAAATACTTATTCACGCAGAAGGAGTTGAACATGAGGCAGCGCAGGTGGTTGGTGTTATTGAAAGACTACGATGTGACCATTTTGTACTACCCGGGGAAAGTAAATGTGGTGGCGGATGCGCTTAGTAGAAAATCGGTGGAAAACCTTGCAATGTCGATCACGGGTCAGCCGCGGTTGCTTGAGGAAATGCGGCGATTCAACCTTGAGGTCGTGACTCCGGATGCCCCAGTTATACTTGCTGCACTTGTCGTTCAGCCGACCTTGTTGGAGAGGATTAAGGATCGACAGTCTTCGGACCCGGATCTCCAAAAGGTGCGGCACAACATTGAGGGTGGGCGAGTTAGTGATTTTAGTATGGGCTCCGATGGCGCACTTCGGTTTCGAGACCGATGGTGTGTGCCAAGTGATGAGGAGATTCGGGGAGACATTCTACGAGAAGCACATCAATCTCCCTATAGCATTCATCCAGGCGGCACCAAGATGTACAAGGACCTAAAAATGCACTATTGGTGGCCTGGGATGAAGAAGGATGTTGGGCGCTACGTGGCACAATGCCTCGTGTGCCAACAAGTGAAGGCAGAGCACCGACTTCCGGCGGGGAAGCTTCAAAGTTTACCGATTCCCGTTTGGAAATGGGAAGATATAGCGATGGATTTTGTCGTGGGATTACCCCGTTCGCAAGGGGGTCATGACGCAATCTGGGTGGTGGTGGATCGTTTGACGAAGTCGGCTCTCACTTCCTACCAATCCACACCACATGGTCGGGCGACAAGTTAGCGCAAGTTTACCTCGATGAGGTTGTGAGGCTGCATGGAGTTCCAGTATCTATTGTATCAGATCGGGACCCCCGATTCACGTCTCACTTTTGGAAGAGCTTGCAGGGTGCTCTTGGCACACGGCTCGATTTCAGCACCGCGTTTCATCCTCAGAGTGATGGTCAATCGGAGAGAACAATACAAATCCTTGAGGATATGCTTCGGGCGTGTGTGCTTGATTACAAGGGGGGATGGCACATTCACCTGCCGATGGCCGAGTTTGCTTATAACAACAGCTATCAGGCGAGTATTGGAATGGCGCCATTCGAAGCTCTTTACGGAAGGAAGTGTCGATCTCCTATACATTGGAGTGAGGTGGGCGAAGAAGTCACCCTTGGCCCGGATGTGTTACAGGAGGCGGAAGAGAAGGTCCGCCTTGCTCGCCAAAGACTTTTGACTGCGCAGACTCGACAGAAGAGTTATGCGGATGTGCGCCGGCGAAGTCTTGAGTTTGCGGTTGGAGACCGCGTTTTTCTGAAGGTGTCACCCATGCGTGGTGTGAAGCGGTTCGGAGTTCGGGGAAAGCTAAGTCCTCGATACATTGGACCATACGAAGTTCTAGAGCGGGTTGGCGCCGTAGCATATCGACTTGCGCTACCGCCAAAGCTAGCAGGAGTTCACAATGTGTTCCACGTATCTACACTCCGCAAGTATGTACACGATCCAACTCACGTCCTTCAATATGAGCCGGTTGAGCTCCAAGAGGACTTGTCATATGAGGAGTTCCCATTATGCATTCTAGCTCACGAAGTGAAGGAATTGCGGAATCGCACGATTCCATATGTTAAGGTGCAATGGACTAATCACGAAGAACGTGAAGCTACGTGGGAACTTGAGGATGTGATGCGGGAGCGCTACCCTCATCTCTTCGACCGATTGAGTTGAGGTATGGACTTGAGTTTCGCGGACGAAACTAATTTTATGGGGGGGAGAATGTAGCATGCCGAATTTCCATGCATTTTTCCGAGCTTTGGCCAAATTGGGCAAAGTGCGGATTAGATGGCATTTTAGGCCAATTGAGGGAGTTTAGATGGACTCCGAATCACTTAGAAGTGTTTTGAGTGCTTGTGGGGAGTTGTGGGAGTGGATGAGTGTTGGAACAAAAAATGAGTTTTTTTGAAGGGTTAAGTTGCAAATTGGCTTAGGGCATAAAAGGGAAGCCCCAACACTCTTTTCTCTCATTCTCTCCCACACAAACACAAAGAGAGTTCCTCTCCTTCTCTCAAACCCTCTCTCTCACTCTCTAATCTCTCTCTCTCTCTTTGGTGATTTCTCCAACAAGTTGAAGAGTAGAGAAGAAAAGCTTGCTTAGGGGTGAA
Organism: Puya raimondii; assembly: GCA_016920855.1. Classification (NCBI taxonomy): domain Eukaryota; kingdom Viridiplantae; phylum Streptophyta; class Magnoliopsida; order Poales; family Bromeliaceae; genus Puya; species Puya raimondii. Next base: position 20,006,828 of record JABWPP010000048.1, on the reverse strand, counting down.
GTAAGCTTCTTGTACATGAGAAGCTTGAGGAAAGCAAGGAGTTAAGGTGAGTTTTTGGGTTTTTGAGGTTAGGGTTTGGTTTTGAACCCATTTTTTTGCTATTTTATAAACCCTATGAAATCCTAGCCTTGGAGCAACTTGAATCACCAAGAAATTTTGGGGTTCTTGGAGAAATGTGAAAACCTAGGGTTAAAAATTGGGGCTTTGTAGAATTAGGGTTGTAAGTGGAATTGATCTCTTGCCTCTCTAATTGAAGGGTAAATCGGCGCGTTGAAACACTCGGAACGGAGTTTCGTCGAGTCTACGGTAACCAATTGCAAGAAAGCACCATTTCGGCTTCGTTTGCCGTAGTCGAGAGGAATTGGTGCCGATAAGTTGCGCAACTAGGCTTTCCCACTTCGTGGCTTCCACTCGAGGTGGGTGGTGCTATCCGGAACTGTTGGATCTCCTTTTATGTCTAAGTCGTCATTATTGGTCATATGTATATATGTGTAGAAATCAAGCACCTAGGGTTAATGTCATGTTGAGCTTTCAATTTCCTTGCATGCTTCCTAAGTAGAGTAAACAAGTTATGTTGAGAACTCGGGCATTGGACGCATGAGGATTGGGTCGTTGGACATTGGAACCCTATGTATGCAAAGAACTAGAATGTGAACTAGAAAACATTGAACTTGGACATGTATGTGTGGCATTTGGACTAGATGTGTTGTTAACACTAATGGCATTTGGACTAGGTGTATTTTGTAACACTTGTGGCATTTGGACTAGATGTGTTGATAACACTTGTGGCATTTGGACTAGATGTGTTGATAACACTTATGGCATTTAGACTAGATGTGTTGATAACACTTGTGGCATTTGGACTAGATGTGTTGATAACACTTGTGGCATTTAGACTAGATGTGTTGATAACACTTGTGGCATTTGGACTAGATGTGTTGATAACACTTGTGGCATTTAGACTAGATGTGTTGATAGCACTTGTGGCATTAGACGCGAGGGATTGGTAGATCCTCGTGGGTTATTACCCTGGTTGGTAGGGTGTCCTCGTGATGAGGGGACTGGATCGTACTCACACATAGTCTGTCCGGCTTGTTGGTGTTCGTGACACCACAAGCGGTGAGCTCCGGAGTCGTCACACTTGGGTTGAGGGTTATCTCCCCGCAGACTGCCCCTGGTTAGTGGGATGGGTTATTCCCCGTGGGCCTTGGTTTGTGAGTGGGCTCGACCTTCGGGTGAGCCGGTTTGATTGGGTTGAAAAGTAGAATGTTGGTAAGCATCATGAGCATTGTATTACTATTGTTTAACCAGTTTCATATTGTAGAGGCATAGTAGATGCATCAGTTGTTTATTACTACTTATTTCTTCTTGCTACTTATGCCTGATTAGACCTAGTGGGAAAGTCGGCGGGATCGGCGGCCGAACCCACTGGGAACTTCTTTAGTTCTCACCCCCCCTGTTTTGCAGAGCCTAGCACGAGCGGTGCGGTCGAGGATCGTGGCAAGGGCATAGCGCCCTAGGTAGTGGACTTCCATGTGTTAGAGTACCCTATGTAGTAGAGTAATTCTTGTACATTATGAGAGAACCTGTAGAGGCTTCATTTTGAGAGATGAAAATTGTATATGTCATGTAGTAAAGCATGTATGTGATATATGTGGAGGTGTTTGTATTTTGGGTTGATTGTATGTGAAGCCTAAATGTTTTGGTTGTGTAATAGCTAAGTTATCATTCTCTCGCTCTGGTGAAATTGCCCTCGTGCAATTTATCATGTATGTTGTTGTTCTTGTCCTGGGCAAATCTCTATGTACTTGTTGTTGTTGCTACGCCTTGGACGGACAGGGGAGGCTCTGTCCGTTCGGCGGTCTGTGCGCGTGCCCGGACCGACCAAAGTGGCGGTGCCGGGGCGTGACACTTTGATTCTATCATTGTGGCTTTTATCGCATGTCTTGGTTTTCTACCCCTCGTGGTAGCGCTTCCAAATAAAGGTTTCCGTGTGGGAAACTGTTTTCAAATGAATTTCCGATCGTTCGGCTTTTGTGTTTTAAAAAGAGAGTTCTCGTGTGGAGAACAGTTTTTAAATGATTCTTCAATGTTTGAGCTTAGGATTTCAAAATAAAACTTCTGGGTAAGGAGCAATTTTCTAGAATGATCTGTTGGTTGTGCATTGCATCATCCTTCGCCTAAGGACTTGCTTAGATTCATACAGGTTTAAGGACTGCTAGCTGTATGAATCTTATTGAGTTGTTTTGTTGTTCGTGGTGAATGAATGGTGGTTGTGATCCTGTTGTATGTTGTGGACGCCGTGCAAATACAGGGGAGGTTTTGTCCGTGTGTACAGTGGACCCTGTATTTGTGGCGGGACTGTACGTGGCGCGGGCTAGGCTTTCAAAAAAAAATTAGCACGTTTTTTCGCATCTAGAACTAGCCCGGGGCGTGACAGATTAAGATGGTATCAGAGCGTAAAGGGAACAAACACTCATTCATTCATCAACTTGTAACTGAACCACTGGTTAGGCTGACCCATAGGAAGACCTAGGATGTATAGGTGCGCGAGTTCGAGGGGTTTGTTTTCGGCTTGTGTTTTGTGGGAGTTGCAGACCCCTTTTTCTTGCGCTGGTTTCTGTGTTTTGAGGTTGGCTTGTGGTCGTACCTCCTCGTCCGGGTCGTGGTGGTGTTCAGTGTCGGGCTTTTGCGGCTGGTTCTAGTGATGAGTTGGCAGGAGGCGGACAGCCTGTTGTGGACCGTACCCTGTGTGCTTGGGGCCGAGGCGAGGGGTCAGTTGGCGACCCTCTCTGGCGTGTTCCGGTTGTTTGTGCAGCAGCAGGCTACGGCGACTGCCGCTCCAGCCCCTCATCCTCCTTCGCCGAGTGCCCCGATGACTGCAGACCCTCCTGTGGCGCTCACGCCATTGTGGCCACATCCGAGCGTGTTTGGCGGATTTCCTGAGTTTGATCTGCCCTTGTTCGCAGACTCGTGCTCCTTCTGGTAGTGGTGGCGGAGTACCAGACAGATCCCAAGTGGCAGGGTGTTTTTCCCTTTGTGTGACCACTCGTTGGCAAGTGGTGGCCCTTGTGGGCTAGGTGACGTCACTTGGTGGATCTGTGTTGTTGTTTGGGCTGTTCTTGCCCTGTCCCCACTTTTCGTGTGGAGCACGAGGGCCTCTGCGAGCGTCTCTACGGAGACGGTGCTTTGAGCGGTTTCGACCGCAGTTTGGGTGTACCCCCTCTATTTTGTTGGGTAGGGCGGTGAAGCCTACCCCTCTGGCGTATTGCTGGTAGAATCGTCTGTGTTGGTCCTTCGACCTTTAGCTAGTTCTTGCGTCGAACTGACGCGTGCTAGATTGAGTGGACACTGTTTGGTGTCGGGTGTTTGTTGGTGCCTACTTGGTTGCGGCTATCCTAACGCCCAAATTGGTGTGTTTTGGGATTTTCTGGTGGTATTTGTAGGCTTTCGTGTTGCCGCGAGATCTTCCAGGTTCTTGTTGGAGGTCTCACCACGTTCGACGTTGGTTAGTCGACGCTGGATTTGTTCTTCCTCCGTTTTGGTTCGTGTGGTTGACGACCCTTTGTCACCTATAGCCGTCGGTTTGTTGTTGGAAGCCGAAGACTCCTAGGGAGTTGGCTCAGGGCAGACTTTGTTTTGTGGGTCGGTTTGCTATTTTCCGTTAATTCGGTGACTCGTCTGTGACTTTGGTCCAGCTTTTGAGTTAGTTGACCTGGTACCTTTGTGGTGTTGCCAACTGGTTGTTGGCCTTTGACCTCGGGATATTTCGCTTTTCTTTTGATAAGTACGTTGGCTGCAGACAACGTAGTGTCAAAAGTTAGGACGAAATACCCTCTCCCTTTTGGGACCTTCTGGATTGGGTCGGTGCTTTCTCTTGCGAGACAATCTCTTGTCATCGCCTTGTGGGAAAGCTGTGTGGTGGTCATCCCTGATCTAGTTGTGAGCCTTGAGCTAATCCTGGAGTGGTTTTGCGCAGTTGATTTGCCATCACTGTCGTTGGTTTGACTCCGGTTGAGTCAGGTTGCCATTTAGCTCAGTTTCGGGATGACGAGAGCCTGGTTGTTGGCTCCGAGGTCTCTGTGCCTGTGGTTGCGTACAGGGTTTTCGCCGCGATTTTCGTGTAGTCTTGCTTTGGAGAGCGTGTCCGCTCACTTGGGTCTGATGTTTGGCATCGCTGGTGATTGTTATCGCTTGTTGCGATTGGCAGCCCTGTACACCTGAATGATGGACTCGCAAGGTTTTCGTTGGTTGGATTGTGAGTTCGAGCTTTTCGAGTTGACGGTGTTGCTTTAGTACCCTCCACCGCAGACCTTCGATCTCTTCGACCGGCTCCAGGGAGCCTCGGTTTTCTCGAAGTGTGTTCTGTAGCCAGGTTATCTTTAGCTGAAGATTTGGACCGAGGACGTTGCGATGACGGCCTTCCGGACTCGTTGCGGGCTTTACGAGGTCACGGGTATACCGTTTGGTTTGGCGAACGTCCCGGCAGCTGGGTGGTTTTGATGAACTAGGTTTTCGACAGTTCTTGGATCAATTTGTCGTGGTCTCCTTTGACGACATACTGATCTATTCGAGAAGTCTCTTCCTTGGTTCACATCGTGACGCAGGCTGGTTTGTGGTGGAACCAAGAAAGGTGGACTCTGTAGTGGATTGGCCTGTTCCGACTCTTGTGGCGGAGTTTAGGAGCTTCCTCGGCTTGGCGAGTTGTTACCGGCGATTTGTTGAGGGTTTCTCAAGATCGCCGCCCCTTTGAGCAAGCTGTCGAGGAAGGGCGTGAAGTTTCTGTAGACTCCCGCTTGTTTGATGAGCTTCTAGGAGCTGATGGACTGTTTGACTCGTGCCCCTATCTTAGCATTGTCGCAGCCTGGTGAGGTTTTGTGGTCTACTGCGATGCATCTTGGATAGGATTGGGGTGCGTGTTCGTGCAGCAAGTGAAGGTCATCGCTTATGCTTCGCGCCAGTTGATGGACTATGAGAAGACCTATCTGGCGCTCGATCTCGAGTTAGCAGCAGTGGTGTTCGCTCTCAAGCTTTGGAGACACGACTTGTACGGAGCGCATTGTGAGATATTCTTGGGTCACTAGAGTCTGATGTATCTCTTCAAGGAGCTGTCTATCATGATCACCGACTAGGAGCGACTGGTGGTGGAGTTTTGTCAACTGGAGTTGGAAACCTTACCTTATGGAGCTACCGCGCAGTTGTTGACTCTGGAGGTGCAACCCACCTTGTCGGATCGATTTTCGGTGGGCAACTGATGGATCCGCACTTGCAGAGAGTGCGAGCAGACGCCGAGCAGGGCAGAGATGGTGATTTCAGGTTACATGCTGATGGTTTCCTTCGAGGACGGAGGTGTGTGCCCAGTGATCTGGATCTGAGGCGAGAGTTTTTGACTGGGGCACACCGGTCGCCGTACACCGTTCATCCTGGAGGGATGAGGATGTACCGCGACTTGAGGCAGAGTTTCTGGATGTAGCTCAGCATGTGGCACTATGCCTGGTTTGTCAGCAGGTGAAGGCTGAGCATCAGCATTCAGCAGAGAAGCTTCAACCGTTGCCTGTACCTGTAGGGAAGTGGGAGCAGTTTACCATGGTTTTCGTCACCGGGTTGCCTCGTTCTCAGCGAGGTCATGTTGCGATCTGGGTTTTTGTGGGCTAATTGACGAAAGCAGCTCACTTCCTACCGGTACACTCGACTTAGTCTCGGGATCGACTGGCGCAGCTCTACTTGGTTGAGATCG